>OY743224.1:26440327-27040327 GCA_963555765.1 Orthonevra nobilis
GTTCAGTTAGTGATGCTCATGCTTATGAATATCTCAGAAATCGTCATTTGCGAATTCAGGAAAAAAGTGAATTTTGAAGCCATGGGGTATAGTCCAGTAGAATTAATCAAAATAGCCTCGGATTTCAAATCTCTCTATTTTTGTCAATAATTGGTTCTCAGAGCTAAATTTTCAAATTTGCGTTCAGTTAGTGATGCTTATAATTATCAATATCATAGAAATCGTCATTTGCGAATTCAGGAAAAAAGTGAATTTTGAAACCATGGGCTATAGTCCAGTAGAAATAATCAAAATAGCCTCGGATTTCAAATCTCTCTATTTTTGTCAATAATTGGTTCTCAGAGCTAAATTTTCAAATTTGTGTTCAGTTAGTGATGCTCATGCTTATGAATATCTCAGAAATCGTCATTTGCGAATTCAGGAAAAAAGTGAATATTGAAACCATGGGGTATAGTCCAGTAGAATTAATCAAAATAGCCTCGGATTTCAAATCTCTCTATTTTTGTCAATAATTGGTTCTCAGAGCTAAATTTTCAAATTTGTGTTCAGTTTGTGATGCTCATGCTTATGAATATCTCAGAAATCGTCATTTGCGAATTCAGGAAAAAAGTGAATATTGAAACCATGGGGTATAGTCCAGTAGAATTAATCAAAATAGCCTCGGATTTCAAATCTCTCTATTTTTGTCAATAATTGGTTCTCAGAGCTAAATTTTCAAATTTGCGTTCAGTTAGTGATGCTTATAATTATCAATATCATAGAAATCGTCATTTGCGAATTCAGGAAAAAAGTGAATTTTGAAACCATGGGCTATAGTCCAGTAGAATTAATCAAAATAGGCTCGGATTTCAAATCTCTCTATTTTTGTCAATAATTGGTTCTCAGAGCTAAATTTTCAAATTTGTGTTCAGTTAGTGATGCTCATGCTTATGAATATCTCAGAAATCGTCATTTGCGAATTCAGGAAAAAAGTGAATTTTGAAACCATGGGCTATAGTCCAGTAGAATTAATCAAAATAGCCTCGGATTTCAAATCTCTCTATTTTTGTCAATAAATGGTTCTCAGAGCTAAATTTTCAAATTTGTGTTCAGTTAGTGATGCTCATGCTTATGAATATCTCAGAAATCGTCATTTGCGAATTCAGGAAAAAAGTGAATTTTGAAACCATGGGCTATAGTCCAGTAGAATTCAGAATCAAAATAGCCTCGGATTTCAAATCTCTCTATTTTTGTCAATAATTGGTTCTCAGAGCTAAATTTTCAAATTTGTGTTCAGTTAGTGATGCTCATGATTTTGAATTTGATAGAAATCGTCATGTGCGAATTCAGGAAAAAAGTGAATTTTGAAACCATGGGCTATAGTCCAGTAGAATTAATCACAATAGCCTCGGATTTCAAATCTCTCTATTTTTGTCAATAATTGGTTCTCAGAACTAAATTTTCAAATTTGTGTTCAGTTAGTGATGCTCATGCTTATGAATATCTCAGAAATCGTCATTTGTGAATTCAGGAAAAAAGTGAATTTTGAAACCATGGGCTATAGTCCAGTATAATTAATCAAAATAGCCTCGGATTTCAAATCTCTCTATTTTTGTCAATAATTGGTTCTCAGAGCTAAATTTTCAAATTTGTGTTCAGTTAGTGATGCTCATGCTTATGAATATCTCAGAAATCGTCATTTCCGAATTCAGGAAAAAAGTGAATTTTGAAACAATGGGCTATAGTCCAGTAGAATTAATCAAAATAGCCTCGGATTTCAAATCTCTCTATTTTTGTCAATAATTGGTTCTCAGAGCTAAATTTTCAAATTTGCGTTCAGTTAGTGATGCTCATGCTTATGAATATCTCAGAAATCGTTATTTGCGAATTCAGGAAAAAAGTTAATTTTGAAACCATGGGCTATAGTCCAGTAGAATTAATCAAAATAGCCTCGGGTTTCAAATCTCTCTATTTTTGTCAATAATTGGTTCTCAGAGCTAAATTTTCAAATTTGTGTTCAGTTAGTGATGCTCATGCTTATGAATATCTCAGAAATCGTCATTTGCGAATTCAGGAAAAAAGTGAATTTTGAAACCATGGGCTATAGTCCAGTAGAATTCAGAATCAAAATAGCCTCGGATTTCAAATCTCTCTATTTTTGTCAATAATTGGTTCTCAGAGCTAAATTTTCAAATTTGTGTTCAGTTAGTGATGCTCATGATTTTGAATTTGATAGAAATCGTCATGTGCGAATTCAGGAAAAAAGTGAATTTTGAAACCATGGGCTATAGTCCAGTAGAATTAATCACAATAGCCTCGGATTTCAAATCTCTCTATTTTTGTCAATAAATGGTTCTCAGAGCTAAATTTTCAAATTTGTGTTTAGTTAGTGATGCTCATGCTTATGAATATCTCAGAAATCGTCATTTGCGAATTCAGGAAAAAAGTGAATTTTGAAACCATGGGCTATAGTCCAGTAGAATTCAGAATCAAAATAGCCTCGGATTTCAAATCTCTCTATTTTTGTCAATAATTGGTTCTCAGAGCTAAATTTTCAAATTTGTGTTCAGTTAGTGATGCTCATGCTTATGAATATCTCAGAAATCGTCATTTGCGAATTCAGGAAAAAAGTGAATTTTGAAACCATGGGCTATAGTCCAGTAGAATTCAGAATCAAAATAGCCTCGGATTTCAAATCTCTCTATTTTTGTCAATAATTGGTTCTCAGAGCTAAATTTTCAAATTTGTGTTCAGTTAGTGATGCTCATGATTTTGAATTTGATAGAAATCGTCATTTGCGAATTCAGGAAAAAAGTGAATTTTGAAACCATGGGCTATAGTCCAGTAGAATTAATCAAAATAGCCTCGGATTTCAAATCTCTCTATTTTTGTCAATAATTGGTTCTCAGAGCTAAATTTTCAAATTTGCTATCAGTTAGTGATGCTCATGCTTATGAATACCTCAGAAATCGTGATTTGCGAATTCAGGAAAAAAGTGAATTTTGAAACCATGGGCTATAGTGCAGTAGAATTAATCAAAATAGCCTCGGATTTCAAATCTCTCTATTTTTGTCAATAATTGGTTCTCAGAGCTAAATTTTCAAATTTGCGTTCAGTTAGTGATGCTCATGCTTATGAATATCTTAGAAATCGTCATTCGCGAATTCAGGAAAAAAGTGAATTTTGAAACCATGGGCTATAGTCCAGTAGAATTAATCAAAATAGCCTCGGATTTCAAATCTCTCTATTTTTGTCAATAATTGGTTCTCAGAGCCAAATTTTCAAATTTGCGTTCCATTAGTGATGCTCATGCTTATGAATATCTTAGAAATCGTGATTTGCGAATTCAGGAAAAAAGTGAATTTTGAAACCATGGGCTATAGTGCAGTAGAATTAATCAAAATAGCCTCGGATTTCAAATCTCTCTATTTTTGTCAATAATTGGTTCTCAGAGCTAAATTTTCAAATTTGCGTTCCATTAGTGATGCTCATGCTTATGAATATCTTAGAAATCGTCATTTGCGAATTCAGGAAAAAAGTGAATTTTGAAACCATGGGCTATAGTCCAGTAGAATTAATCAAAATAGCCTCGGATTTCAAATCTCTCTATTTTTGTCAATAATTGGTTCTCAGAGCTAAATTTTCAAATTTGCGTTCCATTAGTGATGCTCATGCTTATGAATATCTTAGAAATCGTCATTTGCGAATTCAGGAAAAAAGTGAATTTTGAAACCATGGGCTATAGTCCAGTAGAATTAATCAAAATAACCTCGGATTTCAAATCTCTCTATTTTTGTCAATAATTGGTTCTCAGAGCTAAATTTTCAAATTTGCGTTCCATTAGTGATGCTCATGCTTATGAATATCTTAGAAATCGTGATTTGCGAATTCAGGAAAAAAGTGAATTTTGAAACCATGGGCTATAGTGCAGTAGAATTAATCAAAATAGCCTCGGATTTCAAATCTCTCTATTTTTGTCCATAATTGGTTCTCAGAGCTAAATTTTCAAATTTGCGTTCAGTTAGTGATGCTCATGCTTATGAATATCTTAGAAATCGTCATTTGCGAATTCAGGAAAAAAGTGAATTTTGAAACCATGGGCTATAGTCCAGTAGAATTAATCAAAATAACCTCGGATTTCAAATCTCTCTATTTTTGCCAATAATTGGTTCTCAGAGCTAAATTTTCAAATTTGCGTTCAGTTAGTGATGCTCATGCTTATGAATATCTTAGAAATCGTCATTTGCGAATTCAGGAAAAAAGTGAATTTTGAAACCATGGGCTATAGTCCAGTAGAATTAATCAAAATAGCCTCGGATTTCAAATCTCTCTATTTTTGTCAATAATTGGTTCTCAGAGCTAAATTTTCAAATTTGCGTTCCATTAGTGATGCTCATGCTTATGAATATCTTAGAAATCGTGATTTGCGAATTCAGGAAAAAAGTGAATTTTGAAACCATGGGCTATAGTGCAGTAGAATTAATCAAAATAGCCTCGGATTTCAAATCTCTCTATTTTTGTCAATAATTGGTTCTCAGAGCTAAATTTTCAAATTTGCGTTCCATTAGTGATGCTCATGCTTATGAATATCTTAGAAATCGTCATTTGCGAATTCAGGAAAAAAGTGAATTTTGAAACCATGGGCTATAGTGCAGTAGAATTAATCAAAATAGCCTCGGATTTCAAATCTCTCTATTTTTGTCAATAATTGGTTCTCAGAGCTAAATTTTCAAATTTGCGTTCCATTAGTGATGCTCATGCTTATGAATATCTTAGAAATCGTCATTTGCGAATTCAGGAAAAAAGTGAATTTTGAAACCATGGGCTATAGCGCAGTAGAATTAATCAAAATAGCCTCGGATTTCAAATCTCTCTATTTTTGTCAATAATTGGTTCTCAGAGCTAAATTTTCAAATTTGCGTTCCATTAGTGATGCTCATGCTTATGAATATCTTAGAAATCGTGATTTGCGAATTCAGGAAAAAAGTGAATTTTGAAACCATGGGCTATAATGCAGTAGAATTAATCAAAATAGCCTCGGATTTGAAATCTCTCTATTTTTGTCAATAATTGGTTCTCAGAGCTAAATTTTCAAATTTGCGTTCCATTAGTGATGCTCATGCTTATGAATATCTTAGAAATCGTGATTTGCGAATTCAGGAAAAAAGTGAATTTTGAAACCATGGGCTATAGTGCAGTAGAATTAATCAAAATAGCCTCGGATTTCAAATCTCTCTATTTTTGTCAATAATTGGTTCTCAGAGCTAAATTTTCAAATTTGCGTTCCATTAGTGATGCTCATGCTTATGAATATCTTAGAAATCGTGATTTGCGAATTCAGGAAAAAAGTGAATATTGAAACCATGGGCTATAATGCAGTAGAATTAATCAAAATAGCCTCGGATTTCAAATCTCTCTATTTTTGTCAATAATTGGTTCTCAGACCTAAATTTTCAAATTTGCGTTCCATTAGTGATGCTCATGCTTATGAATATCTTAGAAATCGTGATTTGCGAATTCAGGAAAAAAGTGAATTTTGAAACCATGGGCTATAGTGCAGTAGAATTAATCAAAATAGCCTCGGATTTCAAATCTCTCTATTTTTGTCAATAATTGGTTCTCAGAGCTTAATTTTCAAATTTGCGTTCCATTAGTGATGCTCATGCTTATGAATATCTTAGAAATCGTGATTTGCGAATTCAGGAAAAAAGTGAATTTTGAAACCATGGGCTATAGTGCAGTAGAATTAATCAAAATAGCCTCGGATTTCAAATCTCTCTATTTTTGTCAATAATTTGTTCTCAGAGCTAAATTTTCAAATTTGCGTTCCATTAGTGATGCTCATGCTTATGAATATCTTAGAAATCGTGATTTGCGAATTCAGGAAAAAAGTGAATTTTGAAACCATGGGCTATAGTGCAGTAGAATTAATCAAAATAGCCTCGGATTTCAAATCTCTCTATTTTTGTCAATAATTGGTTCTCAGAGCTAAATTTTCAAATTTGTGTTCAGTTAGTGATGCTCATGCTTATGAATATCTTAGAAATCGTCATTTGCGAATTCAGGAAAAAAGTGAATTTTGAAACCATGGGCTATAGTCCAGTAGAATTAATCAAAATAGCCTCGGATTTCAAATCTCTCTATTTTTGTCAATAATTGGTTCTCAGAGCTTAATTTTCAAATTTGCGTTCCATTAGTGATGCTCATGCTTATGAATATCTTAGAAATCGTGATTTGCGAATTCAGGAAAAAAGTGAATTTTGAAACCATGGGCTATAGTGCAGTAGAATTAATCAAAATAGCCTCGGATTTCAAATCTCTCTATTTTTGTCAATAATTGGTTCTCAGAGCTAAATTTTCAAATTTGCGTTCCATTAGTGATGCTCATGCTTATGAATATCTTAGAAATCGTGATTTGCGAATTCAGGAAAAAAGTGAATTTTGAAACCATGGGCTATAGTGCAGTAGAATTAATCAAAATAGCCTCGGATTTCAAATCTCTCTATTTTTGTCAATAATTGGTTCTCAGAGCTAAATTTTCAAATTTGCGTTCAGTTAGTGATGCTCATGCTTATGAATATCTCAGAAATCGTCATTTGCGAATTCAGGAAAAAAGTGAATTTTGAAACCATGGGCTATAGTCCAGTAGAATTAATCAAAATAGCCTCGGATTTCAAATCTCTCTATTTTTGTCAATAATTGGTTCTCAGAGCTAAATTTTCAAATTTGGGTTCAGTTAGTGATGCTCATGCTTATGAATATCTTAGAAATCGTCATTTGCGAATTCAGGAAAAAAGTGAATTTTGAAACCATGGGCTATAGTGCAGTAGAATTAATCAAAATAGCCTCGGATTTCAAATCTCTCTATTTTTGTCAATAATTGGTTCTCAGAGCTAAATTTTCAAATTTGCGTTCAGTTAGTGATGCTCATGCTTATGAATATCTTAGAAATCGTCATTTGCGAATTCAGGAAAAAAGTGAATTTTGAAACCATGGGCTATAGTCCAGTAGAATTAATCAAAATAGCCTCGGATTTCAAATCTCTCTATTTTTGTCAATAATTGGTTCTCAGAGCTAAATTTTCAAATTTGTGTTCAGTAAGTGATGCTCATGATTTTGAATTTGATAGAAATCGTAATTTGCGAATTCAGGAAAAAAGCGAATTTTGAAACCATGGGCTATAGTCCAGTAGAATTAATCAAAATAGCCTCGGATTTCAAATCTCTCTATTTTTGTCAATAATTGGTTCTCAGAGCTAAATTTTCAAATTTGTGTTCAGCTAGTGATGCTTATAATTATCAATATCATAGAAATCGTCATTTGCGAATTCAGGAAAAAAGTGAATTTTGAAACCATGGGCTATAGTCCAGTAGAATTAATCAAAATAGCCTCGGATTTCAAATCTCTCTATTTTTGTCAATAATTGGTTCTCAGAGCTAAATTTTCAAATTTGTGTTCAGTAAGTGATGCTCATGATTTTGAATTTGATAGAAATCGTAATTTGCGAATTCAGGAAAAAAGTGAATTTTGAAACCATGGGCTATAGTCCAGTAGAATTAATCAAAATAGCCTCGGATTTCAAATCTCTCTATTTTTGTCAATAATTGGTTCTCAGAGCTAAATTTTCAAATTTGTGTTCAGTAAGTGATGCTCATGATTTTGAATTTGATAGAAATCGTAATTTGCGAATTCAGGAAAAAAGTGAATTTTGAAACCATGGGCTATAGTCCAGTAGAATTAATCAAAATAGCCTCGGATTTCAAATCTCTCTATTTTTGTCAATAATTGGTTCTCAGAGCTAAATTTTCAAATTTGTGTTCAGTAAGTGATGCTCATGATTTTGAATTTGATAGAAATCGTAATTTGCGAATTCAGGAAAAAAGTGAATTTTGAAACCATGGGCTATAGTCCAGTAGAATTAATCAAAATAGCCTCGGATTTCAAATCTCTCTATTTTTGTCAATAATTGGTTCTCAAAGCTAAATTTTCAAATTTATGTTCAGTTAGTGATGCTCATGATTTTGAATTTGATAGAAATCGTAATTTGCGAATTCAGGAAAAAAGTGAATTTTGAAACCATGGGCTATAGTCCAGTAGAATTAATCAAAATAGCCTCGGATTTCAAATCTCTCTATTTTTGTCAATAATTGGTTCTCAGAGCTAAATTTTCAAATTTATGTTCAGTTAGTGATGCTCATGATTTTGAATTTGATAGAAATCGTAATTTGCGAATTCAGGAAAAAAGTGAATTTTGAAACCATGGGCTATAGTCCAGTAGAATTAATCAAAATAGCCTCGGATTTCAAATCTCTCTATTTTTGTCAATAATTGGTTCTCAGAGCTAAATTTTCAAATTTGTGTTCAGCTAGTGATGCTTATAATTATCAATATCATAGAAATCGTCAGTTGCGAATTCAGGAAAAAAGTGAATTTTGAAACCATGGGCTATAGTCCAGTAGAATTAATCAAAATAGCCTCGGATTTCAAATCTCTCTATTTTTGTCAATAATTGGTTCTCAGAGCTAAATTTTCAAATTTGTGTTCAGTTAGTGATGCTCATGATTTTGAATTTGATAGAAATCGTAATTTGCGAATTCAGGAAAAAAGTGAATTTTGAAACCATGGGCTATAGTCCAGTAGAATTAATCAAAATAGCCTCGGATTTCAAATCTCTCTATTTTTGTCAATAATTGGTTCTCAGAGCTAAATTTTCAAATTTATGTTCAGTTAGTGATGCTCATGATTTTGAATTTGATAGAAATCGTAATTTGCGAATTCAGGAAAAAAGTGAATTTTGAAACCATGGGCTATAGTCCAGTAGAATTAATCAAAATAGCCTCGGATTTCAAATCTCTCTATTTTTGTCAATAATTGGTTCTCAGAGCTAAATTTTCAAATTTGTGTTCAGCTAGTGATGCTTATAATTATCAATATCATAGAAATCGTCAGTTGCGAATTCAGGAAAAAAGTGAATTTTGAAACCATGGGCTATAGTCCAGTAGAATTAATCAAAATAGCCTCGGATTTCAAATCTCTCTATTTTTGTCAATAATTGGTTCTCAGAGCTAAATTTTCAAATTTGTGTTCAGTTAGTGATGCTCATGATTTTGAATTTGATAGAAATCGTAATTTGCGAATTCAGGAAAAAAGTGAATTTTGAAACCATGGGCTATAGTCCAGTAGAATTAATCAAAATAGCCTCGGATTTCAAATCTCTCTATTTTTGTCAATAATTGGTTCTCAGAGCTAAATTTTCAAATTTATGTTCAGTTAGTGATGCTCATGATTTTGAATTTGATAGAAATCGTAATTTGCGAATTCAGGAAAAAAGTGAATTTTGAAACCATGGGCTATAGTCCAGTAGAATTAATCAAAATAGCCTCGGATTTCAAATCTCTCTATTTTTGTCAATAATTGGTTCTCAGAGCTAAATTTTCAAATTTATGTTCAGTTAGTGATGCTCATGATTTTGAATTTGATAGAAATCGTAATTTGCGAATTCAGGAAAAAAGTGAATTTTGAAACCATGGGCTATAGTCCAGTAGAATTAATCAAAATAGCCTCGGATTTCAAATCTCTCTATTTTTGTCAATAATTGGTTCTCAGAGCTAAATTTTCAAATTTATGTTCAGTTAGTGATGCTCATGATTTTGAATTTGATAGAAATCGTAATTTGCGAATTCAGGAAAAAAGTGAATTTTGAAACCATGGGCTATAGTCCAGTAGAATTAATCAAAATAGCCTCGGATTTCAAATCTCTCTATTTTTGTCAATAATTGGTTCTCAGAGCTAAATTTTCAAATTTATGTTCAGTTAGTGATGCTCATGATTTTGAATTTGATAGAAATCGTAATTTGCGAATTCAGGAAAAAAGTGAATTTTGAAACCATGGGCTATAGTCCAGTAGAATTAATCAAAATAGCCTCGGATTTCAAATCTCTCTATTTTTGTCAATAATTGGTTCTCAGAGCTAAATTTTCAAATTTGTGCTCAGCTAGTGATGCTTATAATTATCAATATCATAGAAATCGTCAGTTGCGAATTCAGGAAAAAAGTGAATTTTGAAACCATGGGCTATAGTCCAGTAGAATTAATCAAAATAGCCTCGGATTTCAAATCTCTCTATTTTTGTCAATAATTGGTTCTCAGAGCTAAATTTTCAAATTTGTGTTCAGTTAGTGATGCTCATGCTTATGAATATCTTAGAAATCGTGATTTGCGAATTCAGGAAAAAAGTGAATTTTGAAACCATGGGCTTATAGTCCAGTAGAATTAATCAAAATAGTCTCGGATTTCAAATCTCTCTATTTTTGTCAAAAATTGGTTCTCAGAGCTAAATTTTCAAATTTGTGTTCAGTTAGTGATGCTCATGCTTATGAATATCTTAGAAATCGTCATTTGCGAATCCAGGAAAAAGAGCATTTTGAAACCATGGGCTATAGTCCAGTATCTTAGAAATCGTCATTTGCGAATCCAGGAAAAAAGTGCATTTTGAAACCATGGGCTATAGTCCAGTACAATTAATCAGAATTCAGGAAAAAAGTGCATTTTGAAACCATGGGCTATAGTCCTATTCTCTATTTTTGTCAAAAATTGGTTCCCAGAGCTAAATTTTCAAATTTGTGTTCAGATAGTTAGTTATCATGCTTATGAGTATCTTAGAAATCGTCATTTGCGAATCCAGGAAAAAGAGCATTTTGAAACCATGGGCTATAGTCCAGTAGAATTAATCAAAATAGCCTCGGATTTCAAATCTTTCTATTTTTGTCAATAATTGGTTCTCAGAGCTAAATTTTCAAATTTGTGTTCAGTTAGTGACGCTCATGCTTATGAATATCTTAGAAATCGTCATTTGCGAATTCAGGAAAAAAGTGAATTTTGAAACCATGGGCTGTAGTCGAGTAGAATTAATCAAAATAGCCTCGGATTTCAAATCTCTCTATTTTTGTCAATAATTGGTTCTCACACTTAAGTTTTTAACTTCCCATCAGGAAGTTCTTGTAATCGGTCCGATTGTCGAAATTCATAATTTTTACATTTCTCCACGTGTGGCGGTCCCAGAAATCGGATTCCATTATTTTTAGAAAGATGTCTGTGTGTGTGTGTATGTACGTTTGTGCAGATTCTTTCGTACAGCCTAACTCGAGAACAAATCAAGCTATCGAATTGGTTTCATTCGAAGCGTGTGTGCATAAAGATCACCTGAAAAGCTTTTGGTTAAATTTCACAGGGTGGTTTGCATTTAATGACGAAAAAAAACTGTCCAAAAAGGGACATTTTCACTTCAATTAAAATCAATTTAGTTTTCCGATAAAAAAAGTTCAAAATTTATTAAATTTATAGTTTACAGCTACCTTATCAGATAAAAAAATATGCATAAATATATACACACTCGTTCATAAGTTTCCGGACAAATTCATATATTTTTTTTGTTCAATTTTAATGCCAAAAGTTTCATCAATATTATGTTTATTTAGCCAATTGACTAAACTAAGTAAGTTACTAACTATAGAGACTACCAAAAAGACTAAACAGTATTTAGTTGAGGCCATTTCATACATTGATGTGCCCCTTTCTTTATTTCCTTATCCAAATTTCCGCGGAAGTTCTTTGAAAATTGCTTCAGAAATGTGAATCCTGTAAGTCTTTCAAATTTTTTTTATCTTGAGATGGGAAGTTCATGGTTTGGGCAGACCTACTCACACCCAAACCAATTTTTTTTTTTGGAAATGAGGAAAAAACCATTTAGACTAACGTATTTCTGAATATCAATATTTTTGAGTGCACTTGCTACTGTAAGATTGCTGAAGCGAATATACCCCATTGAATATTTGACGCGCTCAAAAACTGGTGACGGCAATGCTTAATCTGAAAGAGAGTTAAGTTTGACGATGCAGTAGTGTCGTGTGATATTTTTGTTCAACATTTATTTGAAAAAAATTCTGGGGGAAACATTGCAATCATTTTATTTGTTTGAAGGCTTCTTTACCCAAAGTGAGCCAATGCAAATCAATTAAAAAAGGATTGAAAAATTGGGTTTTTGTGTGAATTTGTCTTTGCTCTGCTGTGAACGAAATGATAATATTATTATAAAATAATTTGATTAAACGAGTAGAATGGTAATCTCCGAAAAGAGAAAATAGCTTTTATGGAGAGCTTTTACTGATTTTCATCTAAGAAAGATTGCTGTATGATAGACTCTCTCTGTAAAAAGTATTGCGCCCTTTTGTTAACCTTTTCTTTACGCATTATATAGAGATGAATAAATTTAAACAGTTATTTTTATGAAATCACATACCCCAAGTCCAAAGGTGGCAAGGCTTGCTGTTGAGTAAAAAAAATTATCGATCTTTGAAGGTTTGGTTTGCAAATTTTTATATCTTATCTGCGGAAAAAAATTACCAGTGAGAATATTTAAGTGATCTGCATGTCCGACTTACTTTAGGACCTTTTTTTCTCTAAAGACCTCTTGGAGTTGGTGCATAAAAAGAATACCAAAGGAGTGGCAAAATTACTTAATAGGCTTTGCCCGGGGTTGTTCACAAAATCAGTGGACTCTTTGATCTTCAATCCAAGGTTCTTTTCACTGATTTGGCTAAACGATAAGAGCAAAAAAATTACTTAGCAGGCCTGTACGGTTGAGTTAGAATACGAAAACGATCACTTCGACTTCAAAATGAAGTCCAGTGAATATATACAGACCGGTTGAAAACCTAAAAGCTTCACGTATGATTTGAAGCTCGATAACTATGATAGCTGCCGTAAGGATTCTCCATAGCTGTGTGGTCTCGACAGACATGCAGTGGTTGGATTTACTATTTTCCAGCCTTGTATTGATGAAGCAATGACGAGATGTACTGTCCGAAAACTTATGAATGGCAGTGTATGTATTTAAGTATTTGTTTATGACTTATAGGAAACTTAAAAACTGCAAGTTAAATTGATTATTTCGTTAGAAAACTTATGCAATTTTAATGGAACACGTGAAATTGAAATCATGTATTCAAATTTAACCAAGACTTCTTTATATTGCTTATTTTGTAAATACAAATTGTATGAAATGAATTTGGATTCGATAACATGATTTGCTTTCGAAATATGCGAGACGAAAAAATACGCACAAATGTACGTGCTTACGTCCCGACACACACACACAGAGACATCTTTCTAGACAAAGGGAATCCGACTCTTGCGACCTCGTAGCGTAGAGATTTGAAAAATTTTTTAGTACCGAAAATCGGACCCATTAGATACAAGAACTTTCAGATGTGATATAAGTTATGTGGTGCAGAACCCCATCTCATTCTTGGCCATTCTTTTTTTCAGTTTTCCTCTGATGTGTCTTTCTTTACCAGTCTTGTTCGTTACAACTTAATTTCACGAAGTTAATCAGCCCTCCAGAGCTTACATAAGATCACCACATAAGTTTGGAGATGAGAAAAGTGAGCCTCCTATAACTCTTCTGTCTCCGATGTTTTTTCCAAAACTCAGAGAGTATCTCATCAGTGCGCTTTTTGAAGTAATTGAATTTTTAAAGACCAGTTTTTTTAAAGTATTTTTTTCCGCATTTTTTCTTCTCTGAGTGGCCGCTTTCAAATGTCGGAGCCCGTGGAAAGCGATTTGTATTTTTGATGCTTCTATGGTGCATCCTGATGCTCCTCTTTTTTTCTGTCGTTTTGTCGGTCCTGACTGTAGTATTGTTCCTGAATTTAAGAACCCATATTGATGCCTTAGTACAGTTTTACTGACGAGCGAAACGTTTGGTTTATTAGCCGCCGGACTTCAATTATTGTGACGAGCACATCAAAAGGAGTTCAATGATGAGAATTTAAGTATATCGTAAGCCACCTTGTTAACATGTCTCATGCGATTTAAAAATAAAAACAAACGCTGCACATCTCTTTTCTTAATAAATGTCCTTATAGGCACACCGCATAGCATCACCTGTTCCACTTAAAATATCATTTCCACAGCTCTGACACACTTCGCAGTCATCTCATCATTTTGCCCTTGATACTCGACGTGAATCCGAAGAAAGCAACCCTCATTGTTTTGGCGAAGCTCCACCGCGCGCCGCCTCGCCACCAATATCGCAGCAGTTTCTTAATTGTACAACAATCGTTGTCCTCCCCCGTGCACTTGGCACTTACTCGTTTGCCACCTCGTCTTACATCAACCAAGACAGCGACGTTTTGAATCCTTGTGTCTTCTATAATTCGTCAGAGGATCTGTGTATATGTAGTATGAAATGGATTTTTCCACAACTCTATTCCGTTAACCCAGTTTAGCTTAAGGTCTCTCTGCCTCGCCCTGACTTTCTTTTCATTCTTCTTTTATTTTTAACGCGCGGCGAAAATCATGTTACAACGTAAGCGTAAAATTAATGAAACCCATCAACTGGAGAATTAATGATCCTTGTGATTTAATTAAAAATTTAATAACGCGTTCATCAAGCAAGCACCAACAACAAAACTGAAGGCGCAGATCCACATGTACACAACACAGCACACAATCCCTATCTCCGCCAAGTTCACACCTCCATCATCCGCGCAATATGAATGATGTAGGGGATGGGGGGCTGCGGGGGTTGCCTTGGCATAAACTGGGGATATTCTAAAAGTCAAGTCCGTATCATAATCCTTTAATGAGTTACAAGATTCCCTGAGCCACTCTGACACAGCAAAAAAAAAAAAACTAAAATGAAACCAAATCAATTTAAACGCGCCTGAGGGAATTGTTCCCCTTATTTTTTGGGGCTTGATTTAGTTGATAATTCTTTGGCGAAAGTTTTTCGTTTTCTTTACAAACTTTTTCTTTTCGTGGTCCAAAAAAGAGATAAGCTCATTGCAGGCGCTGGCCCATTTTATTTTCATCTCCGCGCGAGTATCACTCTCTCAGCCGATTTGGTTTAATAAACCATCGGCAGATGCCGGGTAAAAAACTGAAGCTTTGCTACAAAATTTCTGCTGCCCCTAAGAGTTCGTTATTACCACAGCCGAGGACAGTCCGCCGCCCCATTCCGTGCCGTGCCATGCATTAATTCCGCCATAGAGTCTGGGCAATTTTGTCGGATTAAAATGAAATTAAATGAGCGATGGGTGTGTTCGATGGTGTCGCCCAGGAGGGTTGCGAACAGATTGCTTACATATAGGGGGCCTTCGCTTGATGATGGGGGGAGCAGCCTTCGGCGACAAGTGTCATTTATTCAGTGCATTGGCATAATGAACACAAATGGGATTTCCTTTTGATTTATTGAATCTTATGTGCGTAAGGACGACAGGAGGGGAAGAAGACCGATTACTTGACCTGTGAGCTGTGAGCTGTGAGCCTCTTCCTCGATGGAGAACTGCTGTAGAGTATGTTTATTAACTTTGTTACGAATTTCTTTTGATGGACGTTCGTTATTGGAATTGAAGCTTTGTCATTTTCGTCCTTTTGTTTGATGAGGATAATGACCAATTCTTGGAATAATGAAGATGAAGCGGAAGGAGCTGTAATCGACTGATGTGGTTCCGATTGTGGTTGGCAAAATTTCGGCCATGTTTGAGTGTGGTACTTTATGTAATCTGTTTTCACTGATGATGATGAGGATGATGAGGATGATGCTGTGGGTGATTGTGGGCAATGACCTTTTTTTGTCCTTGAAATATAGGTTTTCGTTGGTTATGGTTTGTTTTTGGTAACCTGGATTTTGGGGGTATTTTTGTAATAATTGTATTCAATTTCAGCATATTGCTTGGAGATGGAATGTTAAAAAGTTGCTATAATGATGAGAGAAAAGAATAGGAATGGTCATTTGAAAAGAAGTGTAAAATTTTGTTCAGTCAAAGAAAGACGTCAAATGTACACGAATCGTGTGACTTGTTGACAGTTTTTCAGCTCAAATTCAAGCAGAGAATTATTAGCACCTTTTAGAAAACAATAAGGTTCCTCTGTTAGTCATTTATTGTCTACTTGATACTTTCCAAATTATTTGAAGTCGTAACTTATTATTACACATTTTTAAGGGTAAAAGAAGAGAATATTGAAAATTTTCGTCCTTTCGTAAGATTATCGACAATTCCAAAATTATCTAAGGCTAACGGATCGGGGAGCACGACAGTGCCCCCGCCAAGTCTATCGCGAAGCAAACACTGCTGTACCATCCTTTAGTGGAACCATTTCTCCGCATTTTCAGGCCCATATTTGAGAACCTCTGGATAAGACCAGAACGCAGAAATTTTCGTCATCCAGTAAGCTATAATCAAATACTCACTCACTCGCTCATGATCATCAGAATAAAACTAGTACTTTCCATAAGCTCAGAGAGCTGAAATTTGGTACAGAGTTAGGGTTTAATGGCCATATAAAGAGAAAACTATAAAAAACTAGGATAATCGAAGATCTAGAGTACCTGGTGACCCTGATCAGAAAACACAAGTGCCCAGCCTTTACAAAAAATATTCAACTTGGTGGGCCGCTTCATTTGATGGCAAAAATAAAGGTCTGAAGTATCTGATGAAGAACCCTCAGCTGGTCGCAGCTGTATAAGTATATGGTAATGTATATGGAAATGCCCCTTCTACTATTGGTACATAAAAAAATCGACTGTCATTGCGAAAATCCAGCGTAGTGGGACACATCTTCTAATATAATTTAATCTAGCCTATAGCGTCCCACTGCTGGGCGAATGCCTCCCTTCTGCTTTTAATACGCATATAAATAAAATTAAAGGAAAACTCTGGATAAGACTCGACTGGCTTTTATAGTTATACTTATAAGTTTACAAGAAGTAGTAGTCGAACAAGGATCTATAGGCGTTGTTCAAAAAGTGAGGTGGGATCCGGAAGACCAAGCAAAGCCTAAACAATTGGTAGTAGAAGTCGCTAGTAATTTAATTCACGAATTATTGCATATTAAGTCAAAATTTGAGATCATACACCGGGCATACGTGTACAGCGAACAATTTCCAATCTGTGTGGCGTATGCCCTAACAATTCCCAAGACCCAAGGTGTAAGTCTAAAAAAGCCCTCATGGACATTGCCACCTCCATATTCTCTACGTGGCGCTTTCACGAGTAACCAATCTTCATGGGGTGCACCTCAGAAATGTTGACTTCAAGAATACAAAAGCTCAAGCTTCAGCGATCACCGAATACAACCGGCTTAGGCGTTAATACCGTGCCGGTCTTTCAGAAATTAAACCATCTTAAAGAATAAATAATTAACGCGAATGGGCAATACGAAAAACTGATGCTACTGTAAAAGAATCAGAACCGGAAAAAAAGAAAAGAAAGATTTGTAATAATAAAAAAACTACTTTTAAAAAGAAAAAAACTGTGTCAAATAAAAAAATCGAATAAAATAAATCAATATGCCCATGTTTCTACAAAAGGAAGTGAAATCCCACCAAAAACATTCTGTAAAAAACTAGCCAAGTCTCGATGTAGCTGCTTGTTTATCTCTAAAAAGGTATGAAATCTAGACATAGTCAAGCCAAGTCCAAGGTTCCTTACTGTGTGACTTGGCCGTTGAAGGGTACACAAAGGTACAAAACCAGGTGCTTTATGACACCATTGCACCAATCTGTCGCCAGAACCGCTACTCATTGACGATGGAAAATTGCCACTTGGAAAACGTTGATTCAATAACCAGTCAATTGTAGGCTTGAGAAAGCTGCGTATTTTAATAATAATTATGTATAGGCGAGCCTGAAATAAAAAGTAGAAACACTTTTTTCCAGTACAGAAGGACTTCTAATCATTGATAGAAGTCCGTTTGTACGTCTATTTTATGTTAGATCGGTGGTCGATTTGACGCTCCAAAATGATGAGAGCGGAAGTCACCATTGTCAATGCTGAATGCATTATAAGTACAAGCTTCTTGCTCTGGGTTAAGCCATATTTCAATATAATAAAGCGGTATGTGTGTAAGTATGTAAGTAAGTATGTCGCACCTATACCAAATGCCAACGAAAAAAGATAATATTGAGATTTATTGGGTTCGTTCAAGTTTTTTGCAGTTTGCAGGTATGGGTTCAAATCTTACAGGATTTTTTTTTTTATTTTTAATACGCAATGCTCCTTTTTTTAATTTGCTTTGCATGATAACACGTTTCATATTCTGTTTTCCGAAGTCTTCTTAGTTTAATGAATGTTACGAGCTTTTTCGAAGAAATAAAATACATTATGCAGCGAGGCATGAGTATTAGCAACCGCGAAAAAGAGGAGCGACAACACTGTACAGACCTTCAGACCTTCAAACCTTTGGCGAATGATAGCAGTGAGGTCTATGATATGGTGGCATGGAGCTGGCTTCATGATTAATAGGCAAGTAAAGATCCCAAGCATATTAACACAGCTTATTTTCGCCACCAGATTTAAAAATTCGATCGTGTGATGCCGCATTGGATTTTCTTGGCATGCGATCGATGATAATGATTAAAAAAACCAAAGAATCGGTTGGCAAAAAAAAACACTTTTTCTGAAACAAAAATTAAAAAAAAGGAAAGAAAGAAAAGGTTAAATAAATATTTGTGGCGTATGAACAAAGAGGACTGATTGTGAGCTGTCAAAATTTTATTTTGTAAATAATAAGTAAAACAATACCATACTGCAATTTTGAATGGAAAATACCATAGTAAATAATTTTTAGAAGCATTGTGGAGCAGATATTTCGCAAATAATAGAAATGTCGTAGAGTACTACGGAGATACTTCTTCAGAGTGTCGACATGATTTGAGAAACTTATTCTAGAATCTAAGGTGAGCCCCAGGTATTTAAATTAATCAACTTTCTCGACTAAGAAACAGTTATCACTGCAGCTCAAGTTGTTATAAAATGTGGGAGAACATGGACTGGAAGCACAAATGCAATTAGAGAGTCTGTATTTTTGGCACTCTGGTGCATGATAAGAGACTTTCGCTTCTAGATTTTGAAAGGACGACAGACTGAAGAACATTATCTTTGTTTTAGAGCTAATAGCCAAATTGTGTTCCCCAAACTAGTTTCTCAATAAATTAAGATCCCAATTAATATCACAAACAAGATCCAGAGGACTATTCAAACCATAAGAGAAACCTATATCATCCGCAAAAGCAGTAGCTGAGCCTTTAAAATTCAGTGTAAATAGTGAATTTATGTAGATGAGAAACAAAATTGGCCCCAAAACAGAGCCTTGAGGTACACCCAGGTTAGCCCTCAATCTGGCGTATTCGAAATTCTAAAGGTACCAAAATAGTTGTAAGGGATGCTCATCATACAATGGTTTTGGCCCAATTGTAAGATGACATGCAAAAATGAAATAATCGCATTATTTGAAAATTTTAAGCGACATTGTAATAGTTATAAGGCAACTCTGCTGCAAATAATATTATGCTTAACGAACGCTAGTGCACCAATTTGTACCAGTGGGAATCAATGTTTAAAAAAACATGTCAAATACTTCGCAGAATGTGTATCTAGTCCTTAAGTCAAAAATTTAAGAACAAAGGATCGCCTGATAACACTAGGAGTCATTCTATGCTACGTGCCTTGGCTAAGGGATGTCTTCCAAAAACTAAACGATACAAGATATAAGATAGTTATAGTTAAAGTTGAAGCATAACTGATATGCGAATCAGTAAAACGTGACTCATAGGCGCTAGTTATCAGATGAAATGTGTGTGTTGCAGTGCCTTAAAATCGGCAACTGAATTTCTCTTTTGTTTTTTGTCACCTGTTTGAAGACGGACATGAGATTAAGAAGAGGAATTTACAGACGTTGTCTGAATAATTATATCAATGACAGTGTAGCCCATCAAAAATTTGAACATAAAAAATAGGTTTGTTTTAACTTAGCCCAACTTTCGGACAGGATAGCGTGGGTCGGCTCTGCTAAAAGAACCTTTTAATGCTGTGCACCTGCAGATGCAGGATTGAGTCCCCAGCTCATGCAAAATGTCTCAAACTACCTTATCTCCTTTAAAGTCTCACTCGAGAGAAATCCTCTTTCAACCCAGTATAAGAGTTCATTTCAAAACCACGCATGCCTTAATTTCAGTCTCAGTTCTCTCTCTTGTTAGAGACTCTACAACCGACAACTTCTCAATGAACCACTAATGAACCATTGCTCCATTCAAATGCCTAACACTGTCTACACCAACGACCCACCCGATGTGTGTACTCAGGTCCTTCGAACAGCAACATATTTTGTAACTCAAGAAAACTTCAGTGCGGCAGGACTGTGATGAGTACGGTGAGTGCTGTCATCTCCCTCTCCTCGACCTAGTGAGCCTACACCAACCTCAAAAGGCTTCGTGTTTACCTTTCACGATGGCCTGTGTTACTACCATCACCAGACACACGACCGACGGTATGGTTGGCGGATTTGTGTTACCTTTTCTAATATCAGCGACAAAACACCACCACCCCCCCACAGAACAATGCTAGGGTGAACATTAACCCACTTTCTATTTGTTTTCGTATCTTTTTTACTTTTGCTGTCCCTCTCATCGTATTCTCATCATCGTGTCGTGCCTGTGTTCTTGTTGTGTTTGCACTGTGGGCTGTTTTTTTTTTTTTGCTTGAGTATTCCACCCCACGCCCTTTGCTGCTTTGGGCTGCAGGACTTTGTATTTTAACCACCCTAATTTGTGATGTGATGTGATACTTCTCCCTCACACGCCTTTCTTTCGTTTTCCTATTTTTCTTAAATATTTATATTTATATTTATTTTTTTCGCTTCTCCGTTTTCTTATCCTACGAAGTAACACGCTCTTGGAACAACGTACTGAAGAGGAGCGCGAAAGGGAGACTGTTAGTCCTTAAATTTTAATAAATATTTGCTCTGGCATTTGCACGACAGTTACATTACCTTGGGGTGGCATTAGATTTATTTGTATCTCTATCTGTGACTGTGTAACAAAGATAGGGGGTGGGCTGTTTATGTCGTTGCCTTCCTTTTCCGGTTGTCAATTAGAAATAGAAGTTGCAATCGGTATGATTTACGGGGGAGGCGTTGCGTTGGTGCTCTTCAGCGGTGGCGGGACATCCTTGAATTAAACAAAATTGTCAGTGATAGTTGCCGGTGCCAATGAGTGACACAGAATTGGAATTAATTTGTGAGTTTTGTTTTCTCAATTTCGGGGAGTTGGCTTTCAAATGAAATCAACTGTTATTTGGGGCTAGCCTAATGAATTGACAATGGCGGAGGTTGGTGCTGGTGGTGGATTTGGAAGAGGATTTACTGGTTGTGTGGATTTTATGTGCGTGATAGTGTTGAGTCGTTGACATTTTCAAGTCGTAAACAGTTGAAATTATTGGCAGTTGTTGGCGAGTGGAACTTGATGGTCGTAAATTGGAATAGAGTTGACCCTGATCTGGAGATTTAGGTTGCTCTTTGGAATACCCTGCTGTGTTTTGTGAAGTTTTATTAACATTTAAACGGATCTCGGGTTGATTTTGATCCTTTTTGAGAAAAAGATAAAGTGTTACTATTTTAGATTTGATGTTTAAACTTTTTTTTTACTTTTTATAAAAATGTAGTTCCTTTAGCAAATTTTTGTATGTTTTTTGAAATTGATGTATCGTTCCACTAACAACTGTGCGGTTTTGAGTGAACCTATTTAGGTCTTCCATTCAATTGGACAATTTTCTTATAAATTTTACTCGAAAGCTAGAGCTCTCTTGTTTGATTCTTGAGGGCTGACTGACAGAATAGTCTCGCAGTTCCACATCGCTCGTTCAAGTGAAAATAAGAGACCGAACAAAATGACTGCACTGTGCAGTTGGCTGAGTATACGTCTTTCAATTAAATCAATTGATATATCCGCGGTCCAAATCATAAGTCTTGAACTTAATTTTTTTTCAATTTATTTCCGTTCAGGTCAAGTAAGACTTCAGTCTTTAGTCTATTATTTTTTTTTAAAGTAGTTTCATAGGGCCTTTTTAAAGTTTGTTACTCCTTATATTAAACGTTGGATGACAGCTAGTTCCAGAGTTTAGAAGCAGAAACCAAAAATAATCACGAGGAATTCAGGTATCTAGTGGTGGGAGTTATAATGTTAAGTGTTCTCGCTGATTGGCCAAAACGCAGTTTTTCAAAAAAGATATTATGGTGTTTTGGTTTGGATAATTTTATGCATGAATATGCAGGACCTCATGGTCATATCTACGTAGACGATAAACATATCTCACCATGTCGTTAGAAGCTACGAACAGCTTGTGTTGGGATTGTGAATTGAGGTTGCAATACACAACAACCGCATAGTCAATTAGCGGCATGAAAAGAGCTTTTATAAGCCTTAGTTTTGAGTTTGTTGGCATGAAGCTGATCAGAGGCCGAGGGGGATCGATGAATTTTAAAACCAAGCTTTGATACTGTGTTTGTATATTTTAGTTGAAAATTGGACCGGAAATATGGTGGTTAATTGTCAGAATCAAACATCGTTTTGGATATGAGGATTAATTGTGTTTTAGTCGGCTTAAGAGTCAGTGCATTGTTTATGGATTCTCATTCACGCGGAAAACAAGGTCTTCATAAAGACCAATTGGTTTCGACAGGGACGGAAATTTTAACCATGGCAGTTATACAGCTCTGTCATGACTGATGAGCCAATATTTGAAGACACAAAATTCTAGTATATATTTTTACTTTGAATAAAAAACTGTAACCAAGAAAAAATAAGTCAATCTCCGCTCCGGACCAATTCGAACTCAACCTATGAAGCAATTAAAACTAAATTAAATCTGAGCTTAAGACCTCTTAACAATTTTTGAATTCTCTTCTTAATCTTGAAATCGGAAAAATTAAAAAAAAATCGAGCCATGGCACGGAATTCCGAAGATAAGCCATATTTCAGGACGACGGTATTAGTCCGTGGCGCAATAGATGAACGAACGCACTACTAGCAATTTTGGCACAAAACATGTTTGGAACTCCTTGTCGAGTTCCTTTCTAAACAAATAACCTTCCGGGGCACAGTAAACTAAGCTAGAGACTATGAAGTTGATCTGGACTGAGGTCACTTAGTACTGCGGGATGCATTCTTCACTCAGTTTTACTTGATATAAAGGCTGAGTTAAGGCTGCCGCGTATGCTTCTTTAGCTTCCTGGCAACCGCGATCGTTTGATCTTTTAACAGAAGGTTTGGTTTTCCACTTTTTAGTGAATCTGGTGTCCTCTTTACTAGCAGGGGTTTTGCTTTTCGGACTAAGTTCACATCGTTGTAAGACTCTTTGAGTTCGCGAATTAACTGTCTCCTTCAATCGCCCTTCCTGCACTTTCCATTGTACCTAAAATCTGGTCTGCTTGCATGCTTGTCGTTCAGCTTTTGACTGTTAATAGAATCATTGCAAAAATGAGTAATTTCTGTCCTTCTACTTAAGAGATATGATTATTTTTTACGGAAGAACCGGTCTCAGTGCGATCGCCACCAAAGTGTCGCTTTTTGGGTTGATAATTACCCTTAGAGAGATAAACTCATTTATCGCCTCTTCCGTTATCGCCGTGAAAAAAGTGTGTGATTGCACCTGGACAGGCTAGGTGAGTTTTTGCCCTTCATGTTGAATCCTATACATCTGTATAATTCAGATGGATTCCAGAACACTTTAAAAAAGTGATTAATGTCTTAACTGGCTTAAACGCCACATGGTTCCTTTGGGTGTTGTCTAAACCCAATAAGTGGGCGTCCCGCAGTGAAATTCATCAGCATGAGCGCCTCTTTAAATGCGTTTTTTCTGGCACGCCGTCAAAGATGAATTCCGTGATTGAGGCGTAATTAAAAAGACTTTTCAAGGAGCATGTAAAAAAATGTGAAAAGCATCCGAAACTGACCCTGAAGTACATTACTGGTAATATGCATTACGAGACATTGTTTGCCATGAATCAATGAATTCATTTCCTTAAACGACAACACTTCTGGTCTTCAATTAAAAGTAGAGCATTATTTTTATTTTTTTGTTTACCTTGCCACTAGGCTTGCTGCAACCGAATCTTAACTCAACCTTTATAATATGGTAAAAGGTGTCTCTGTTCCTCCTTCACTTTAACAAATAAAGAAAATAAAGCTATGTTTCACATGTACATTTTGTGAACAAAGTCATGTATCCTGCTCTAGAAATCGTTGCTAGTCCTTTTTCATTCCAGATCTTATGTAAGGTAATATTGACCCTATCTCCGATAAACAAATAAAGATTGGGCCTTTTTATGTATGGTTTATCACTCACCTGCGATAAGCTGAAAACGATGACCACTTAGGGAATAAAAAAGGACATCGATTATTCGTCCTTTTCAGCAACAAACATGTTGACAAAAACCCAACAATTTTGAGCCAAACTCAACTTGGGCTTAAACAAACGTGGTCAAGCCATTGACATTCAATCGTTCTTCTGTGCTTAATTATTCAATTCTTCCTGTCAATCAAGGATAACTGAAAAAAAATAGCACACACACATACTCACCAGCTCAATCCTGATAGAGGATGACATTGAAAACTGTTTGCCACAGGATAAGTGTACATAGCTGACCTAAAATTAAATCGATACCCTCAATCCAGGATACACTAGCACTCAAGAGAATGCAACAAAATGAAAATCCACTTACATCCTGTAAATGGAAAATAATGGAAAAGGAAGTTGAGGGAAAGGATGTAAAAAAGGCAGGACTACAACGATACATTGTAATTTACACACCCTGTAATTTTCCCATTGCCAAGTCACGTTCATCCTGCCACAAGCTGGGCAGTCGATTGGACTACTGCTGCTCCTAGTGCAAATCTAATAATAACAATTGAGGGGCTTTTATTGGATAATTTCAGTAAAAAAAAAATAGCGCTAGAGTCGAAGGCATGCTCGTACTCGTAAAATGGGTAAAAGGTAAAGGAGCTCTTCGTAGTTCTACGGTGCACAAGTATGATCGGCCTTAAGTTAGGAGTAACGATGAAAGGTGTTAAAATTGTTGTCGATAGAAAAGATAATTAGAAAATAAGATTTTCCTTTTCTGACTCTAGCGTGTGAGGATTTTATGGACTTAGGACTTCTATAATTACTCTTAAGAAAGGCTCAAGGAGCATTTTAAATTATGGGTAATTTCAGGTAAAACATGATGGAGGAAATGCAATCCTACTGAAGGCTGTATAACTTTTGAAAAAACATACAATGCGCCTTGAGTTGTATTTTCGAGGTAATGTTCATTACGAGCTTCCTGCATTCGATTCCTTGGTTTTAACTTAAAACAAAAAATTTAAACCATTTTTCGGATTACGACAGCTCAAGGCTGACTAATGCCATTATTACATTGTTGTATTTTTGGCACAACAGTGGAAGTTAAACTTGCAATAGCTTTCGACCGCAGTCATACAAGTAGACTTTTGTCATAGCCAAAGCAAACAAGCATTATGACTCTGCCAGACATTCCCCTATTTGGGTAAAGGTCTCATTATTACACCAGGAAAGTCTACATCTTTCTTACTAGCCAAAGGGCTTAATTTAATCTGAAGGGTCTTAATAAAATTGACTATTACTGCAGTTTCCACTGTAAGATTGTTCTGCTCTGCCGGAATTTCCATTCCGCTGACTAACATTGACTTTTAAAGAGTTTTTAAACAACCCCAATCCTGCCAAGTTTGGGCTGTCTCCAAATTTTAAGTTACGAATATACGCAAGTGAAATTAATTTAAGCCATTACAAAACAAAACTAGTATCCGTTATTAACTCGAACCTTATCGGCAGAAGATGTACGGGTGCCTGTCTAGTAGATATCGAATCCGTTTGGATTGACGGGCTTATTTATAAAATGAAAACTGAAAACTGAAGATAAACAATTCCAAATGTGAAACCATATTGTTCCGCACCCCAATAGGCAGGCTAATTAGGCTTGCGACGCAATTGGATTATAAAAAAGCACTCATTTCGACTTTCGGCATTACGTCTCTAACAAAAGACTATTGGATGCTTCCGGTGTGTCCAGAATTGACAATGTTATCCTGGATCATTTTAGGAATCATTTCGCGCGGCCTGTAACTGAGAATGAACTCATATCAGGTTTGTTATATCCTAACCCAGGGTGTTTTAGGAATTTATTGGAAAGTGGCTGCATATCTTATTAGGCATTTTTATACCTAGAGGCACATGGCGAACTATGTAACTTTCCTAGTAAATATCATGCTGCTGGAAGGGCCCCAGACAAAAGCTTCTTTTTTGTGTCTACACATTCAGAGGATGAAGACTTAAGCTGGAGATAGTGCATGAGCGTACCTGATAGAGGTATATATAATTACGAGAGGTCTAACCATGAAAAATACTGGTGTCTAGATTGGAGAGAATAACACTAAGTATAATTAAGGTTAAGTTATTGTTTTTTTTTTTTTGTTTTATTGTCTGAGGTTCTAGGTTTTCCTTTTAATAATAATAATTTGAAGTATATTGGTTTTTTTGCCTCCACTTTTTCTTCTCTCATTTAAATATATATTGTTATACAAAAAGGTTGCAAATAAAATAATATGTTTAGTAATGCGGGTCCTTTACAATAATGTAAAAATAGTGCTTAAGCGTTTGTTTTGTTTCTTTGATAAAAAAAAAAATTAAAAAAAAAACTCTTTTTGCAATGATTCTGGAAATCATCAGGTGGGTTCCACAGGGGAACTTTTGCTAATACTTGTGGAAGTCGGATTCAATACCAAATTGAAGAATTGGCTATAAGCCAATTAACTATAACTATCTGATAAGGCAATGGATGAAGGTAGTAGAAAAAATCATTTGTGCGCTTTTTTGGAATTTAGAAGAACTCTTAAAATCACTGACCAAACAACACTATTGCAAAACACAACCAAAGGCAACGGAAATGTATCCACGTTCGTCGTTGTGGAACAAGGAGAACTGCAAGGATCAAGGCAAGGTGCTCTTTTACTTCAAATTTCCAGAAATGATATGGCAACCGAGTTGAAACTCTGCAGGATTATAAGTTGTGTCAACAATTAGTTGATATATGCTTTGGGAGGAGATCCAGAAAAGTGTATTTTGATACTTGTAAAAAACACCAAATCACAACTCAATGACAGTTAAATTTGAGATTAAGGAAATAAATGGGGAAATAAATTTTAAAGGTATGACTATCGACAAAAATTTAAAAAACAGAAGGATCTTATGTATAAAATAATATGGATAAAACCTGGAAAAGAAAGGACGAACGTTAAGTGCACTTGCATTGAGACTTATGTTGAGTTCTGCTTAACGATTTTGTATTTATACTGTACCGAAGTCAGATCACCTTAAGTCAGATCATCCTTAAAAACTTTCAATCAGTTTTCGATGATCAATGTGAATGCTATCGAAATTTATTGAACCAATTAGTGCGGACGAATAAGCCACTGTTGAATATCCAACAGAAGGATGCTAATTTTTCTCCACGCGGCCGGTGGAACTTAGGAAAAATTCCTCATAACGTTGGTTCAAATTACTGTTCGCGCGAGATCCGAAATCGCTTAAGCAATTGCTTCTCTGTGATAGCAGCCACGTTACTAGTAGTATGCCGAACGGGATAGATGCGCATTCGCAGATGGAAGCACCTTATTGAACTCTTAAGGATCTGGGCGTTGACTCATGATGTTTTGTGAAGAGATTAACGCCAAAAACTACCAGTCATTCCAAGATCGACAGCTGGCGATAACATAAACGCTTATCTCAAACCATCGACCCTATGGCGCTTTGTGAAGAGACTTAAGCTGACGACGAACATTCGAGTTGCATTGTAAAAGGAAGATTTCTTCAACCAACTGCTGACTGTTGGTAATGGTTATGTTCCTGTTGACAAATTGAACGGATTGATTTCTTTTACACCGAAGCTGACTTAATGTGTAAAAAAACTAGTAAGCAAAGCAATTTAATTTATTATACATGACGACCCACACACCGCCTTGATGTTAAGTTGCTTGAGAAACACAAGTACTGTTGATGGACATTTGGGCTCGTTTTACTACAATAACTTTTTTAAAGTCCCTCTTTTTCTTTATCGAATAAATCGCAAAATATAAGTTTAATTTTTAAGGCGAACTTTGACTTTCTCTGATATTTTTTTTGTCCTTTCATTTCATTTAAATGCCTGTGTTGTCAACATGCTTTCTGGCAACACTGTATCCTTAAAGACTTATTCAAGCATCCAGCAATTTAGCCAATCGACAAAACAAATGCCACGTCAAAAAACCTATCCGCGCGTTGTCACATTCAACCTATTTTACCCTCCTCGCACTGATTTCTGCCGATTCACAAATAAACACAAAAAGGACATTCGGGAGGGTGGAAAAGGAACGCTAAACCGAAAAAGGAACAAAAAATAAACAAATGAACTTTCGTAGGGATGATGCGACGAATTCTGTGCGCTGTTTGTGGTTGTGCTTTTGAAGTCTGGCATTTCACACTTTTTCAAGTGAGCGTTGAATTTGCGTTTTATGGTTGGATAGCCTCAAAAAGGTGGGTCCACCGCCATGCTACCGCAACGTTCATAAGACCGTCTCTTGTTCTATTTTTGATGTTTTAAGTATTTCATTTAAATTCGCAACTTGTTCTTGGTAGTCCAGTTCGGTTGTTTACGAGGACCCCTTCTAATGGCTTCCACAGCATCCCTCTGCACGAAAAAGGATTTATTTATCGGGGGCCATCTAAGCCGTTTTACTGAGTGAGATCAAAAGTCGGTACAATTTTGTTTTTGTTGTTTTTTTTTTTTTTGCTCCCTATCAGAAATGTTGCTTAAGCAGGTCAGCAGTTAGGACAGCAGTTATGGTCATCTACCCGGCATAAAGTAAATGAAAGGACGACGGTAGGGTAGGTGTGGGGTATCTTATGTGATTGTGCTGGCTTAGTAGAAAGTTTCACTGCTCGTCAAATGATTTATTTTAATTTTTGTGCCTGTTTTTTGGCATTTTTTCTTAAGCCATAGCTTAAGATTTTATTTTATTAAGGACATGAGATTAAAAAAAATTTACTTAATGACTTCGTTTAAATATAGACAATTTAAACGTAATATAGACTTAAAACATAACTTGATTGAAACATAAGGCAAGTAGAAACTGGGCATAGGTGGCTGAGAAAATCTGTGAAGCCAGTTTGTTCTCAATAAAGGTGTTTACCTGACCTCGTTTCTTTGTCTATCGAAAACGATTGTATAAAGCGTGCAAGTTTATTAAGTTTATAATTCTTTTTAATAAGTATTTACCAAAAAACATTCCTACGATGATGTTTTCAGTGTTCTTGCTCTGCTGTTGGTATGTAACAATGCAAAAAGCTCAGCATACGAATTCAAAAATTTCATGAAAAGAGTGCATTCAGAATTCAGGGCTATGGTCCATCAAATTTTATAAAAATTGAAATTAAAAAAAAATTCAAATGACCATATTTATGTCAAAAATCATTTCTATGATGTAGTTTTGAATATTGTTTTTCAGATGTCAGTTTTTAGCAGCATAAATAGCTAAGTTTACAAATTCAAAATCTTCATGAAAAACGTGCATTAAGGGGGTATTCTAGTCTAGAAATTTAAAAAATTCGTGTTTTTTTTTAATTTTCACAGTTTAACTATTTAAGAATATATCTACAAGAGGATTTTTCAAAATTCAAACTATTTTCGGAGATATCGGTGTTTTGCTGACCCGGCATCCAAACTAGTTCGGCCGCAACTAATCGAACAAAAGACATTAGGGATTCTCCGTCTACCTGAATCCATATTTCTCAGTAAAACCTTTTGTCCTTTGTATATATTATAAAACAAGAACCCAAGTGACTTGTATATTTTATATTTAGTATTCACTTACGTCCAGCTGCTGACATTTGAATTCTAACCTTCAAACCACGTGGACGTACATATGCGCTGCGAGTGAAATAAAAATATTGTGAAATATTTATTTTTAATAATATGGATAAAAAATCCTCAGCGCAAAGGATTACGCGTCCGGATCGGCAAACAAAAGGGTGGCAATTCATGGCAATTGATTCACGGCACAGGAAGACACCAGTTTTACGAGTGCATTAAAGGAGGCCAGAACTGCTCGATAAGAAGAGAGAAACGCGGAAAATAGTTTTTTCGAAGTCGAGGAAGGAAGTCCGATGTATGAAGCAGGAATGGCAGATTTCATTTCATGACTTAGACTGCGAAAAACTTTACGCGAAACTTTAAACGCGTTTTTCTCGAAACTGCCTTTTTCAAAAAAATACCCACGATTTCTCAGGTTCTACAAAACCGATTTACCTGACATTTTTGGAGAGTCTTCCCTATAGACTTCTCTAAGCGTGGAACTATCCCCATCCCCAAATTTTTATTACTTTTTTTTTTAAATTCGAAACAGTCAAAAAAAGTGTTGCAAAAAATGTTTCTTTTTTCAGGCAGTCGCTTTTTTGTGAAAAAAAAAAAAATCTTTCCAACTTTTCAATAGTTCCAGACACTGCGACATTATTCTAGATTTATAATCATTTTGGTTTCAGATTTCTAGGAGGGTTGAAATCGTGGGTATTGTTACACGCCAATTTTTTGACACCCCCACTTCATCAACTGCTAATTTTTGAAATTTTCAACTTTTTTTATTTTTTGATTTTTTTCTATATTCTTGTTATGTTAATAAATAACTAATAAAAAAATGGATACTAAAAATATTAATTGCCTTTTTTTATGACACTTCAAAAATGACATGAAATTCATGCCTCTAGACTAGAATACCCCTTTCAGAATTCTGCGCTATAGTCCATCAAATTTTATTAAAATTAGTTTGATTTTCAAATGACTATATTTTTGTCAAAAATCATTTCTATGATGAAGTTTTCAGAGTTATTACTCAGCTGTTTATTTTTAACAATGTAAATTGTTATCGCTGATCGTTTAGAACCACGCGGGAGTCAGTTGCGTTCGCTTACCCTGACAAATTCAAGTTGGCACACATGTTTCTGGATTACCAGCTTAGCAATCGTTTAATTGTGAATAATTGGCGGCTGTGATGATCAGAAGACTATTGGAAAAATGTTTTAATGCTTAATTCGGTCGCTATCCAAAGCCACCTTGACATTGCGTTTTGAAGATCACCGTTGTTTTCATCCATGCCTCTTGGACGAAAAACGCGATCCTAGGACTTGAAGGAGAAAAGAACATGTATCAGGCTCCTTCGTGGGCCTTCTGACGCACCATTTACATTGAGTACCTTACATCCTCTGTAGAATAATGACCGAATCGACTTCGACTCTTTGGTCTTTTTTTGCTACGCTAGGTTTTTTGACATAATATATCTAACTGACTCGACATAAGGTAACGTCGTACGTACAGTGCTGGTCGATTTCTCGACAGACATCGATTCAGCTTTTATAATCCTACTCCAGGACACCACGCACTCAGCTCAGAATTCATGTATTTAATTCTAAATTCAAATTGCCAAGGACTTACACATACCATGGTTCACAACAAAACTCTTTAAATTCGAATATCCTTAAATCTACAAAAAAAAATAGAAAATGAAAGCACCTAAATCCACTCCCTAAGCCATTTGATCACGTTTCCTTCAAAGTCAACTGTCAGCGAATTACAAGTCGCAAATCCTTTCGGCCATTGTGTATCCCTGATACCTTTCCCTGTTACATGGCAAACGTGCTTGCTGGTATCAATTTCGTTTTCCTTTAAAGCCAGCGACCATATTCAGTAAATATCCTGAATTACTAGACCACCACAGAATAGAAAATCCACAAAAAAGGATATGCATGCTGCGGATTTCCAATTCGTTGATATGCACTCAACTGGATTTCCTTGGGGGTACCTAAGCCAGTCCCATCCCGCACGATCTCTCCAAGTGTGTCGCCAAAATGCAATTTTTTTCCTCAAAAGAAGGATACATACGAGTACACACATGAAGACTTACATCCTTTTTCCTAAACGAAAAAAAAACCAACAAAAACAAAAACAAATTGAAAAAAATAAAGAAAATAGAATAAGAGAAAAATTGTGGGGGCGGGTGGGAGTAATATAACGGTTGATATATGTGTGTACTGGAGTAATGATGACCATAAACAAGGACACAGCAAGGACTCCAGACAGCAAGCGGGTGTGTTAAGGCACACATCCAATGAACATGGATGCACGACAAGTGGATACAATCTAATCGAAATAGAAGATTAATTCGGTGGTATTGGTTCAATTCAAATGGCCACCTCCGCCATTCGGCTACCGCCCCGCCCCCGCATCCAACACACTGGTTCCATTTCTCCAAAGTTATCCCTTTTTCCCTCTCGTTTCGTGTTTCTATTTTTCAACTTAAATTGAGTTGGAGTATAACAAATGTGACCGCACACAGATGTTTGGATACTTAAGCATGGCAAAGCCAGCCAAAGAAGGACCCCAGGAACGAGAACAACATTCCTTCTAGTGGTGGAAACAGAAAAATCCAAGGAAAACCCAATCGATTAGTGTTTTATTGAACGTACACATTTCGTGTTCGTGTACGTGTGTGTACTCGCATTTGTGTGTGCGGATACATAAACTTCTCTAAATTAATGTTTATTCGATTGATTGGCAGGACATGAGTTTTTTTGGTTTTTTCTTTACCGCATGCACTCGTGTGTGTTGTTTGACACTGACAGGACCATATTCGTTGAAGAATCTGGGGTAGTTTCGGTGCAAATGAGAAACTCAAAAGTTGACAGTTTATTTGAGAAACCTCAGGCTAGTAGTTTCTTTTTGCTCCTTTTGTTGATGTGTCATTTACATTGGCCTGTGAGGCTATGAACAGGTGACTGATTCATTAAACGAAATTGTGTGTGCCATTTTCTGTTTTTTTTTTGCCGCCTTTCTTTACAGAGACATGGCCTTTCCATTAAGAGTTTTTAATAGCCTCAGGGGTAACGTTCGCAAAACCGAAGCAATATAGATGGCTATCGGATTGTTCTGGCTTGGCAGGAACTGGAAAAAGGCATAAACCACTGTTGTGGGCAGAAAGATTTATGCGTGGCACTTTACGATGTGATGAAATGTGCGCACTTGTCCTTGTTGTTTGCATTTTTCAGGTGAAATATGTTCCAATGTGGGCGCAGGCTAACTAAATTAAGGGCTGCACAATTTGGGTGCAGAAAAAATCAATACAATGAGTGAAAACTTAAGTTCAACTAATATGAACTTTCCAGTGCCACAATTTTAAAAAAATAAATCTATCAGCCAATCGTTGGTGGTCCAAAATTTATGAGCATATCAGGGGATTCTTTAACTTCTGTAAATGACGGCAAATGTCAATTGTGTTTTGATATTTTTGAAGTTAAAACATGTAGAAAATATTTCGTAATATTCGTCACAATTTTTTGACGGGATATTTCGTCAGTGTTATTAGCGCTGCGACTTTGCCGGCTGTCCAGCGACACTTGAGCAAATTTTAAGGCTTTAAGCCGCTCGCTTCGAAGAGACTAGAACATCACATGAAAGAAGCAACGCCGAAAGGCTAGGCAGTGCCGGCTTCAATGAGAATATCCCCGCTCTGACAGAAGATGACGCGGATATGCGTTCGTCTCTGCAGTAAATTTTGCACTTTGCTCACCATCGCGCCTAAACTACACTCAAGCTCTCTTGGACCTCAACGACGCATTGGTCGAATTTCACCAAGAGCGATTAGGCCCATTTTATCCAAACGATTAAAAAACGAACTGCATAAGTTTGTGCTTCTGGGGCACTGAGAACTTTAAAGTCAGTCTTAGGGTGCGTCACCAAGGTTCATTCTTTTCGAGGATCAATGAGTTTTGCTGCCGCCGGAGAACTAGAGGGCGTTCGGTTCCAACAGGATATAGCGAGCGTATATATGTAAATATTTCGATGGATGCGTTTCCGGGTCACCAAAAATTGTTTTTGTCAATTTGCAATGACTGGAAAAATCGCACAATATTATCACTCCAAACTTCTTTCTGTGGTTACTTTTTAAGTCACAAAATCTAGCCATCAAAGAGATTATTCAGAAATAGGACAAAATCTTAACGGCCGCAATTCTCGCTAAAATGATTGAAAATGCAAATAAAAGAGTCCGAATGATTGAATGATTATCAACAACGTAGGTGTTCACTTGACTGATCATAGATGAGCCTTTTTGGGCCACTCAATGGTAGCTACAAAGGACACGATCTACCTTTACTAATGAAGTAAATTGAGCAGTGAAAATGGTTGTTCCCTTAAGATCTCAATAGCCAACTTCGACATCAAGGTCGCCGTTAAAGATTTCGGTATGACACCATGCAAAATTGATGGCTTTATAAGTTTTGATGACCTACTCCTCAGTCAGTGTTTGTAGAATCCACGCATGGTCCACATTTAACTGTCCATTAATGCTTTATTGATAGTGCAGTAAAAAATTGTAAGGAAATTTGCTTTTGGTAATATCGTCGGCGTTGGCTAAAAGTTGAAACCGAGAGACTCCAATACTTTTCTTTTCTCTAAGACTACCTTTTTTGATTCTCACTTTTCTTCTGTTATCGAGTTTATGATGGGAGTAGCTCGACTGGAATAATTGAGATTAATGTGTACGTTCTTGAAGGGTCCTCTTATACCCAGAAATATATGCACTGGGAGTTCGTTGAATTTATTTCGATTTTAGATGGTCCTGATCACTTAACCCTGCAAAGATAGTCTGCGTCAAATTGACTCATCCGAAAACAAAATATAGCTCTATCTCTCTCTCTTTGAATATTTGGAATAATTGCGCGTTCGTAACGCGAGTATCTATCGGTGAGTGGACGTGTTGTAGAAGAAGGTGTCACCTTTTTTGAGTTATTACCACGCTGAGTGAAATTTACGCATGATTATCTTTATTGAGACTTTTAAGATTCTGATTTTTCGTATAAGTTTACTTTTATTTCTCATTCAATTTTGTGTCAAAATTTATATGAACAAGGTATCTTATCCGTTCTTGTAGAGAATGAAGGCGAGAGAGAAGAAATACAAGACACCGAGACACCACGATAGTGAGGACGACATTCAAAGTGATATTGAGGATGGCTTTATAGATGATGTGGTTGAAGAAGAGTTAACACATAGTGAAGAGGAATGGTCACTAGCACCCTCTATATCATCATCTTCTCGCAAAGTTATAACTTTGCAATCAAGAACAATCAACAAGGCGTTCCAGAGTCTCAGCAATGAATATTGCTAAAACTTCGAGGGGTCCAACCAATATTTGCCGCGATCTTTATGACCCCATCTCTTGCATCAATGCCAGCTTTACCAATAACATTTTGACGGAAATCGTTAAGTGGACCAACGTCGAAATTTCTGTGAAACAACGGGGCTATATGAGTAGTGCAACGTTCAAAGACACCTGTGAAACTGAAATTCGAGCATTGATTGGAATATTAGTTTTGACAGCGATGAGGAAAGATAACCATCTATCCACAGAAGAACTGTTTGACCGATCTTCCTCATTGATGTACGTTTCAGTTATGAGCCGCGATCGGTTCGATTTCTTGTTAAGGTGTCTCAGGATGGATGACAAAACATTGCGTCCATCACGTAGGAAAGAGGATGTATTTATTTCTACCCGAAAAATATGGGACCTGTTTATTCGGCAACGCATAGATAATTATACACCCGGGTCATATCTAACAAAAGATGAGCAGCTACTTGGCTTTAGAGGACGCTGCCCCTTAAGGATGTATGTACCTAATAACCCAAGCAAATATGGCCTGAAAATTCTAATGATGTGCGACAGTGGGACAAAGAATATGGTCAACGCCATGCCATATTTAGGAAGAGGAACAACTCTCAAAACCTGTTCACGGTAGCTGTCGTAATATAACATGTGACAACTGGTTCACCACAATCCCTTTGGCGAAAAACTTTTTACAGGAACCATACAAGCTGGCTTTGGTTGCACGATCCAACAAACGAGAAATCCCTGAAGAGCTGAAAAATGCTCGCAAAAGATCTGTTGGAACCTCAATTTATTGTTATGATGGACCTCTTACTCTTGTTTCATACAAGCCGAAGCCTTCTAAAATGGTGTACATGTTATCATCATGTGACGAATGAAACACTATAAATGAAAGCACTGGCAAGCCTGAAATTAAAATGTTTTATAATCAAACAAAACGAGGGGTAGATACCTTCGACCAAATGTGCTCTATCATGTCCTGTGGCAGGAAGACGAATAGATAGTCAATGGCTATGTTTTACGGATTAATAAATATAGCCTCCATTAATTCCTATAATGTTTCTAAGAAAGGGGAAAAGGTTTTGAATCGTATAAACTTCATGAAAAGTTTGAGTGCGAGTCTGAAATCGCCATTTATGAAAGAAAGACTGCAAGTTCCCACTTTGAAAAGACATTTAAGAGCTGATATAAGCAACATAGTTTCTAGAAGCGGCTCAATCTCATAACAAGAAGTTCCAAAAGTGCTTTTAAAAAAAAAATTAAATAAATAGCAGGAATGCCATAAAATGAATATAACACGTTATTTTCTTTAAGCAGAATTCATTCATTTAACTTTTTAAAATTATAATAGCTTAGAAAATAGAGCTGTTAAAAGTTTATGCGTCAATTTGACGCATGATTATCTTAAGTGTATTGCAAAATATGATTATCTTTCCATGGTTAAAGCCAGATTCACCTTGGTGGCACGAATGATGCATTTGAAAATTGCGGCTAGAAGTGTTCTGTGGACGGTGTTTGGAAAAAAAACTAAGGTTCAACGTTTTTGCTTACTTTCAGAAGATATTAGATGCAAGACCTTTAGACGGGAACATTGTAACTGCCTGTGTAGTCGAAAACATCTCAATATATTTTCAGAATGGATTAAGTTTCGCTTTTCGGTTAAGATCTTTGAGTCATTATCGAAACATAAAAAGGGCAGTAACCTCAGTAAGTATCATATCTGCAGCCCGACTCACGATGTTCACCTCCGTTTTTGAAATTACAACTGTGGACGTATTGGAGAGAACTGGTACAATTTTTCTTAAGAAAATTGCTGCCAAATAACTTAACATTGGAACAAAGACCAGCTTTGACAACCGAAAGAAAAGACAAGATGGAGATAAATAAGTTGAACCCTCAGGACCGTTTAATATAGTCTCGAAATGGAAAGTATATAGTGAAAGAATGGCAACTGATCATTTGTAAAATAATAAATAAACATTATCTCCAGGTTGATCATTTTAGTATGACATAAGCGGGAGTTTCCATCATACTGACTGAGATGCACTTATGACATTGCTCTATGAGTGCTCTTAAGCTTGTCTGCTCATCAAGCCTAGCCCATTATGCCAGCATAAAGTCTTAACCGTGAAGAATGACTCTTATTAGAAGATTAGAAGAACATTCTTAGATTTACGAAGCTTGAAACCAAAGTTAGCTATATGTTGATCTCCTAGTTGCTGGAAGAAACTGCTGCTTGAACTATTCTTTATTTTTTGTCTGCTAAACTTGATAGTTGATTGCGGTCATACTGTTGAAGCTTCAACTGTCAAAATGGATGAAGTTTTGCCAAATTGCAGTGGATGTGTGTTCTGTTTGGGCAACGTCCCACGCCGCCATTTTACGGTCGCCATAATCGTCCTTCCGAGAGGAATTTGTTTTCAGTGGAATGTTAACGAAACACAAGATCTGCCGGAAACATCGCCGCCTTCCATGGGAGTTTGAATGAATGAATCCGAGGCGGCCGATTTCGCGTCTCTCATAAGAACTCGGTCTTTTGCAGACCACAACTTGATGCGAATTTTGCATCGTTTCATCTTACTCAGGAGCTGAAGGTAAACGACCATAGACAACGACGTGTGTTCGCTGAATGGGCGGCTTTAGTGCAGTTGAAACCTGACAATATTTTAATAAATTTTGATGGTATATCACCCACACTAATGGCCTCTGCATGAGATAGGAATCTCGGCTTGCTATACCCTCTACCATGTGAGCTCATCAGACTTCCTAATTGCGGACCACAACTTTTGACTTTCAATATAATCTCGATGGCTTACGTTTCTATTCATCCTTAATAGCAGCCTGGCTAGAAACGAAATGTAGATCTTTATTAATAGCCTGTTTATCAACACTTCGTTTCTAGCCTGAAGGAAAGCTCCCAATCTTTGCAGAATATACCAACCCCCATGCCGATGCCTGTCTTGGAACTTTATCCTCATCCTACTCTGTTCTTTAAGAAATTTTAATGTTAAATCAAATATTATCAAAGTCTTTAATGGGCAATATGAAGTCAACTTCTGTTTTCTATTTTGAGGCAGATAGAATTAACGAGTGCCTAAAGAAGCATAGAATGTTTCCTTTAGGTCGAAGTGTCGTCTACGGCAGAGCTGAACTTTTCAACGAGTCTTTCCTCCCTTACGACATTTGAGGATGACAATTCTTATCGAGTTCCGTTCAGCGTCGAAAAATTAACAAGATTGTTTCCATATATAGTACTTCATAACTCATAGAAATATGACGTTGGATGAAGCGACGAACACGCTTCATAGCCTTCGAAGTTAAAGCGCATACTCTGAAAGGACCACTCACCTACATCTTTAAACATTAATTTGAGCATTTTCGACATGAGTGGTATTTGCAACCATTTTTGAAAACTACAAAATGGACAAACACCCTGAATTCTTTGCTCTCCAAGCATCCGGAAACCACCAGTTGACTACCTACTCGAGACAAGGTGGATAAGGAATGCTAAAACTTCATCAACAAAGGTCACCAAATTTATAATATTGAAGGCTCCACTTCTTTAGGCATAACCCCACCCAACCGTAAAGACATCGTTTTCCTGCACGCCGAACCCAAGAGTGAGAGAAGTTCGTATATATTTTCCGCACAACAGCCCTAATGATGGTTTAAAACGACTCCTACCAGAGCAGGTCGTTTGTATATTCATAGGAAAAGAGGAAAATTCCTCAGCAAAAAAAAAAAAAACAAAATCTAAAAAAAAATATTTGACATGTTTTTCATTTCAATTCCATTTCACTGGCACAAATTCCAATGGTTTTTGGGGCGACGGGTGACGGGTGACGTCGGCGACGAAGCGGCAACTGTTCCTCGTCAGAATATAAATTTTTGGCCTTCAACGTTAGTGGCTGTGTTGCTTTGAAATGGACTAAAACAGCCAGCCAACCTGCCACTGAGCAACTTGTTGCCTATTGTGGTATATGAGCGTGAAATCATGTTTATTTCGGTCAATGTACCCCAAGTCCTGGGGTAACCCTTTTAGGCAAATTAGAATGTGTGTGCGTGCGTTGGAGTTGCTTTCTTTCTGCCTACAGACCATCCCCTTCTTCATTTTTGTGGTTTTATCCGGACAAAAGGATAAATTCAACGTTCATTTGGTAGCCACATTTTTTTAAGCCACTCGAAAGTCCATTGTGCAAAAGTTTCATCATATCACAAAGTTCAGGAACTCTTCTTCAATAGAATGGAGAGAGAGAGTAGATCCTTGTGGTGAGGGAAAAGTCGCCGAGCCATGGTCGTCTGGGCAAACAGTTGAAAGGACTCCCAGAAGTTCTCAGCTATGCATTAACATTTATGCCGTTGACTTTTCTTAAGAGAAAACCCCCGTGACTTGACCCAAATAAATTGAATGAAAGGAAATATTGCATCGGTGAAACATAGCCACACAGGAGTGCAGGATTTAAGTTTCCTCAACCACCTCGGATATCCTTCAAATGGGCGACCAAGCGATAGACTGTAGAGCCCTTTATATAATAGTCCTGCCAAAGGAGAGCGAACATTTGTGGTATAATTATTCAAAGTGTTTTTCAATGATAGCTTAGGGATAGGTGAAAGGTTTTTGTGGTTGTTTTTTTTTTTTCCACAGGACATGCTTGGATTATTCATAGAATGCTCTTTGGGGTGCAATCTTTTGTATAAAAAAAAATATCAAACTATGAATGGACTTCCATGTCCTTTAACATGCGGAAGGTAATTTTCTACAATTAATAATTTTTCTATGAGAGGTTGGTTTAGTTTTGAAAGTAATGGACTCCTGGGAGGGGTTCGGGATTCTGTTGAAGGATATAACATATGTAAATGCACACCTTGTGTTCGGTTAACAAGGTGATGTTGTGTAGCTCTCTCGGGAGGTGTGATTTAAATGAAACCTTTATAGACTTGTTTGAAGCCACTTTTATGGCACCTTTGCCTTTTAAGTACATTGTGCATGCTCATAAATAGAAAGTTTCAGAAGGGTTTATTTATAGGAAATGTAATGCCATTTTAAGAACATGAGGAGCTTGTTAGTTAGTAATCCTGAGTGGGCATAGTTTATATGGGTTCGTAGAAAACAGAAATAATACAGAGCACAATGAAGATGCATCAGTTTATTCAAGTGGTGACAACTGTCGATTTTTTTTTTATTTATTTATTAAAACTAACAAAGCAATACTAAAATCTAAACTAAGGCACTAGCTAGCACGCTACAAAAGTAAAGTGACAGGGATAGCAAACGACGCCATATTTCTTGCCGCTCTTTTGACATTTTTCTTCAGTAAGGTTTGCCATTCCATGATGGAAATAAATACGAGCCAACAACGAGTCGAAATCATTAAAATTTACTACCGAAATTCGGAGTCAGTGGCCTCAACGTTAAGAGCGCTGTGCCCAATTTACGGTCGTCATAATCGTCCTAGCAGATCAACAATTAAGCGTCTAGTGGAAAAATTTGAATCCACAGGCACAGTACAAAATATTCCCGTGCCAATGACACATAAAGTGCCCGTAGTGTCGAGAATATTGCTGCCGCTGAGGCTACAGTTGCAGAAAGCTCAAATGTGTCTCTCACACGTCGTTCTCAAGCGTTGGGCATCTCTGTGACGTCGTTGTGGCGAATTTTGCGAAAAGATCTTCGCCTACCTCCTTACGAGTTTAAATTGACGCAAGAACTGGAGCCGCTTGACCACCAGAAGCGTCGTATGTTCGTGAATTGGGCTGAGCAACAACTTGAAAATGACTCGGATTTTCATTGAAAAATCATCTTCAGCGATGAGGCTCATTTCTGGCTGAATGGCTCTGTCAATAAACAAAAAATGCGGTATTGGTCAGGCAGCAATCCACACGTACTCCACGAGTCATCATTGCATCCCGAAAAAATTACGGTTTGGTGTGGTTTATGGGCCGGCGGCGTCATTGGGCCGTACTTCTTCCGTGATGATCAAGACCAGCACGTTACTGTGAATGGGGATCGCTACCGTTCAATGATAACCGAATAATTTTGGCCCCAATTGGATGATATGGACTTGGAATGTGGTTCCAACAGGGCGACCCCACAAGCCACACAGCGAATGTCACAATCAATTTATTGGAAACCAAGTTTAGAGAACGTTTTATCTCACGAAATGGTTCAGTCGCTTGGCCGCCTCGGTCGTGCGATTTGACGCCGTTAGGCTATTTCCTGTGGGGCAACTTCAAGTCTATGGTCTATGCCAACAAGCCAGCGATGATTGATGCACTTCGTACGAATATCGAACGTGAAATTGCAGCAGTATCGGCCGATTTATGCCAGGAAACCGTCGAAAAGTGGGCTCAGCGTCTGGACTTCTGCAAGCGTGCCCGTGGTGGCTATGCAAAAGAAATCGAGTTCCATACATAATGGCATCGAACGTACTTTCACAGGAATAAAGAATTTCATTGATATCCAAAACCGTTTTTGTTTTCAAAATCAATATTGTTCGCGTGCGAAACAAAGGAGATTGTTCCGCGAAATTAATTTGGATTTAAAAGAAATCACTCGGCAGTGCACGTTGTTACAAAACATGTACAGATAGTACAGATAGAAAGTACAAGACTGAAAAAATGTTTGATGCCATTAATGGTCTGCAACAAGGCACAGTATCGGCACCAATACTCTTTGCCGTTTCTAAAATGTTGAGGGACTTGGATGGCTCAATAGCATTCGCCAACAACGTCATTCTGTAGTATGCTTATGTTTCAAAAAGTAGCGCTCATTCCGACTCCAATAAAAGACTTTTGGATGCTTCCGGCGTTTCTTGAATTGACAATGTCATTCTAGACCTTGAGAGGAATCATTTTGCGCAGTCGAGTTATGTTATTGAGAATGAATTCATATCGAACCCCATGTATTTAAGAAATTCATTGATTAGTGGTGATTTTAGTGATCTTAAAATAATGTCTTTGATTTTCGAAAAAATTGTGTGAGTCATGAATCGGGTTCGTGATAGCTTGAATGACGGAAAAAACTGTCGGTGAATATTACTCATCGCCCTTTTTGATTGTTTGCATATTTTGCTGCTTCCCGCATCAAATCAGACCCGCATCTTGTTTGACAGCTGCAAATCCAGTTTTCGAGTCATCGGAGAATAAAAATCCCCACCTCTTTGACTTTTATTCCTCCAGGCCTCTGAAAATTGAGCGGTTTACACATGTTGGTGTACGTTCCTTTTTATATTCCGTCAATGCAGTTTCGAAAGAGTTCTAACTGTAAGATTATGGTGGAAAAGCTAGTACGTAGTTGGGCTTAGTTTTGTGCTGTAATCTGAGCTCATCAATGGATTTAAAAATACGAGAGATAGCTGATGGGACTTTTGTCTGTCACTTGGATTGAATGGATGCTATACAATCTTTCGTCTATACTTATTTGGCCGGAAACAAAATTTGAACGGAGAGTTTCCTTATGACTTTCTTTATACCTAGCGTCGAGTGAAGGCAAGCCGGATTGAACTAGGATGTTGAGAATTGGTGTTGTTGGAAAAGTATGTCTAGAAGTGACTTTGTGCAATTGCCATACATAATCTATCTTATTTAACATGAAAATTTTAACTAAAGATAGATATTTAATAACATTGAGCCTGGCAACTAGTGATTTTCTAATTTCTAGGCGGTGACTTTTCCATTTGTATTATTATTATTTTTATTACTGTACGTTGTACAATATTACCAGTCAGGGTATAATAAAGTATTTTCCCTCAAATGTGAAAAGTCTTACATTTCTTCAGTGTAAGATTAACACCAGATATTTTGGACCATTCTTTGGTATCACGCAAAGCGTAGTTGAAGATTATCAGCATAACGCAGTTGGTCCAGATGTTTATATTGATATCAGCCTCCTAATATCATTATCATTATCATAATGCTATAGCAAACAACACAAACGACTGAGGGGAAGGCCATTATGTACTGTCAGTTTTATTTGATATTTTTAAATTTGAAAAAATTGACGCAGAATATATGTTAGCATTGTGACTATCTGTTTCCTATTATCAGGAAATATGGCCAAATGTGAATTTCGGTGTCTATTTCCGAGCCTGCTCACGGCAAGTGGTGACAGAGGAGGCAATGACCCAGACGACTTCGTTTGTCTTGTGAAATTGTTGAAAAACTTTTCTGACAAAGTGCAAACAGTCTATTAACTACTGTCAATCGTGTCAAACTCTCCTGAACCTCAGTCACGCAGTGGTCGATTTTGGATCATACTACTTCTACGAAGCCTTATTCCATTTAAGCGAACGTTAACAAAAAAACTTTATTTCAAGAAAATGTTAGGTTTATAGGTCATACTTTAAATGTTTTTTAAGTATGACATAATGCCGATATATGAAAAAAGGAGCAGGTCAAGGTCTTGATCTTCTTCTAGTAGGAACACGGTTGTGTATTTGCAGGGCTTTCTACAGGAGATCGAAGATATGAAAATCTTGTACGCGTCGAGATTCAGATGACCACCATCTGTCCCGATTCTGTCCCATTGCGAAACTTCTTTTCCGAAACTTTGTTAATTCCATTTAAAAAAGATGAACTTTGTAAAAAAGCGTGTTACAAGTATTTATCGGCACATTGCACCTAAAGCCATCAGATGGGCATGGGCTCTAACCAGTATTGTCGGCGCTGTCAAGGCGAAGATAAGGTCTAGACTGTTGAACAAATAAATAATTCTTGTTGTGAATTCTTCACGTCACGAAAACATGAAGAATAAAAGTCACTTGCAAGAGTTTCAATAATGTATGTGATGTGCGATACAGCTTTCAAGCCCCTATTCTAACTCGGCTCTATTGTGACCACATGTTCTTCAGCTTTGGTGAAGCTGTGTTATTTCAGTTAAGTCAGCTAAGGTATAGTCATATGATAGTTTGGGTCAATTTTTCCCCAATTTGTTCACTATTCTACGATCTAGGGCTTAGAAAATATACTGAGATTACATTTTTTTGTTATATATATAAAAAATGAACTCTGGCGACGTGTGAAAAATGACGTTTCTCTTCTCAGGCTTCTCCAGCCAGCACGATCTCTTGTTGGCTGCTTGCAGTTGCGCACGCTATTTTGGTTGAGATTCACCTCAACTTGTCTTCTGTCCCGTCGGCTCGAAATGGCCTGGCAATCTTAGGCGTTGGATCCATACACACGTGTCCAGACTCATGTCGCTGTACAATCCGTAAAGCTCGTGATTGAACCTTCTTCTCCATTCGCCATAAACGCAAATGGGCATCTGAGTGTTCATGCATCTGCATTATAAAGCAGGACTCAGATGATCAGAGAGGGGTCTGTTACTCAATTGCCTCTTGAGCCAAAAAAAGTGATTTGTAAAAGTGATTCTGCGTTTGATCTCAGCACTTATGTCATTTGCTGAATTCATTAGGGAGCCGAGGTAGACGAAGTCCTTTTTTACCTTGAAAATATACCAGCCTATTGAGAAGCCAGGTCGTCGGTGATGTGCTTTTTGTCTTTGATGACAGCATATATTTCGGTTTGCTGCAATTTACAGCCAGAGCCATTTTAGCCGCTTCCGTTTCAATTCAAACATGCGCCTCATTGACGGCTCGCTGAGTTCGTCCAATCACGTCAATATCATCTGCGTCGTGGTCGGTCGTGCCTATACCCAGTGAGTTTTGCATGATCTCCTCAAGAACGACGTGAAAAAAGTCATATGACAGCGCGTCGCTTTGCCAAAAACTTTTTTGAAATCAAGGGTTTCGGTTAGTTCTTTACCAACTTTGATGGGGCAGCACGAATTCTCTATCCTGCTCAATCTAACGAGCTTGGTAAGGATGTCAAAACTAGACATAGCACTATATAGCTCATATCAATACATGCTACCATATGCGGCGTAGCGGTGGTATGCATCGATTTGCATTTCCTGAGCCTTTTCCAAAATCTAACGGGGAGTGAAGATTTGGTCAGTTGTAGAATTCCCTGGCCTGAAACCACATTGATAAGGACCTATCAGATTGTTGGCCAAAGGTTTCACACAAAACGGCAGAGAAAATCTTGTATGCGATGTTAACGAGACTTATCCCTCAATAGTTGAAGCAATTGAGTCCGTCTCCTTTGTTGTAAATCAGGCAATCGATACTGCGATTCCACTCATCGGGTCTCCTTTCCTTCGACCACATCGTACAGATAGGCTATTGCATGCGCCGAACCATATCACCCCCAACTGTTTCAATGAGTTCTGCAGGCAGTCCGTCAGCGCCAGTAGCTTTGTTAGATGACTTAAGCCTCGATGTTGCAATCTTGGCCTCATTTAGGTCAGAGGACGGAATTCTCTTCGTCGCCGTTTAAAAGTCTGCTTATTTAGTTCTTCCAGATTCTCAGTATCGAATGCATTCCTACTACAAGTCGTTGTCTGTTCTGCTGACCTAAATAACCACTTGCAACGTCAAGTAAAGGTCATCCGTGCCGTTCCTATATTACCAAAGTTTTTATTTATTTTTTTATTTGAAATGTAAAGCCTCAACAATGTCTACATATCACGTTCCATAAAAAACAACATATGATGACAAAGTATCGTCCCCAAGTCCCACCCATGTAAGCCCATGAATTTACATACAAACTTACTACAGTGCCATTTGGCTTCATAATAATAATTATTTAAGTTATGGCGGCACATTGCCTGCCTTGTTCTTTTGTCATGTACGAGTGTGTGTTCAATTCTCTAATTACTAATCCCAGAGTAATTATTATGCAATTAAACCAACTGTTGGGTCGCATAAAACTTGTTAAATCCCAAAACTCATCGCGCCCCGTCCTTCCATTTCCGAATTAAAACATAACTTGCAAAGTTTATCTGTCAGCCCCCTCGAAAGGCGAAAGGCAAGAAGGATTCAAAGAAAGATGCTATCCCGCTCCCAGCACGCCTTAAAACCAAATGGAAATTTTATTGTAATCGATAACGTTTTAGATACTTTAGCGCGCGCAAATAATCCCCATCATTATTCAATAAAAATAGGCCAACACAACGCCAGCCAATGACAAAGATGGAGCAGGATCAAACGAAGGAAGGAAGGAAGGAAGTCTAAACGAAGGCAAAAACCCGAGCGCGTATAAACTTTGTTAGCTAATAAAATTCCCAGAGTAAATTTCAAAGTCATGATTCAGGATTATTACCACGGGCTATGGCCATCACGATGGAGGCGGTGATAATGGCTTCGTTGTAAAAATGAAATATACTTTTTTACCAAAAAAAAAATGCCACCAGAGTGACTTTAAGGACACGCTGAGGCGTGCTATGCTCATTGAGTGAGTTTTATTGTTACAAAATGAAAATAATAATAAAAAAACAAAACAAAAGTTATTGTTTTGATGTTGGATTTGGTGAGTAAAATTATTAACTAGCGATGTGCTAGATAATAGTGATATAAAGCGAGGTCAACGCTGGCTGCTCATAAAGCTGTTCGTTTCGAGAGTCATTTCCAATGGCATTGAAGGCAGTGGGACAGTATAAGTGCTTTGATAGCGAAGGCATTCTCGCAGCGAAGGATTGAATCACGTCACGCAAAGGGAATTCGTTTACATATATTTTGTTTAAGAGAATTGGTCAACCCTTTTATTTCGTATCGCCAAGTCACGTTTTCCAACTCTATTGGCTATTCAGATTTGCACTCGGAATTGGATACTAATGTTAGATTAAAATATTTGAGTATGCGAGGTCGTGCGGGTAAATTTGTTGGAAAAACAATAACTTTTGAAAACTACTCGGCAGAGGTAAAATATACAGCCGCCTTCATTCATTAAAATTGTCAAGCATAAACTTTGTCATAAGCTTGAGTGTGAGCTTAAGAATTACGAAATTTATTTGATCTTTTTTGAAGCTGTGGTCTCTCATGAATCTGGCGGATGGGCAGAGCTAGAGCATTATTGTCAAAAACTTGTTTTTTGTTTTAAAAGTTTATTTAGCTTATGATAGCTATTAAAATACATTAATACATTTTAATAAATAGATATAAATTAATATAAGTAGATATATTAAGCCCATATATTGATAGGTTTAAAATTAGATTTTTACAAATGCAATTACGTTTTTTCAAACACTTATAAATAAGTGAATTTTGTGCAGTTTCAGTTAAATAATTTGGTAAACGAAAATCACCTGCGTTCCTTACATACTTTTCTTCAGTTAACAACATTAAAGCATTCAGCATGAAATTAATAGGAGTATACCTATTGCACTTTAAAATAATTCTCATGGCCTTATTTTGCATTAACCGCAGACTTGAAGTAAGATCTTCATTACATAAAAACAAAATAGACGAACATATTAACATGTTTATTCATGTTTATTTACTTATTTTTTGTTTAATTATTTATTTTATTTTTAAATTTGTGAATTTATTTATTTATTCAATTATTAAGTTATGTATTTATTTATCTAATTATTTATTTATATATTTATATTTATTGTTCTATATTTTTTAAAGCTGTGATATTTATTTTTTCTTTCTTTTTTTATTATTATTATTGTTTTGCTATTTATATTTATTTATTTTTTTTAGTGGGTTTTTCTTGTACTTTCTTACTTAAATATATCGGGTAAATTACCGTTTTGAACAGTGTAAAATAAATTGTAAAAATAGTTCAGTTGAAAGGTTATTTGAAAAATCGTATCTCTGTAGTGTAAGTTGTGCGGTAGCAGGTCTACATAATTGTAATTTGTACAAAATAAATATCTACCTATCTATGAAAGAGACCAACAATATTCGTAATGCGGTTTTTCAATGACGTTGTTTATTATTATTGCAGTTAAAATTGATATATCTATTCGCATTCTTTTTACAAAAAATGTTTTTTTGCTAGATTTTTACATGAACAATTGATGCGGCTTTCAATGGTTAATTTACTATCTATTACTATTGGAATTATTTATTATTATATTATTTTTAAAATTATTTATTATTATTATTTCTTATAATCATACATTTTGTTTTACTAGTATAAATACTTAGCTTGTTCTGACAAAGCCACTAGTAATCGCTGATGAAATCCTAGCAAAATTAGTCTCTTGACGAGCGTGAATTTAGTTCGTAGAGAAATGAGATTTGATCCTTTTTGTTTGGACAGACCGTAGCATTCTTTAATACCGAGATACATAAGCCCTTGTCTATAGAATGCGGGCTTAATTTTTTCTAATTTTGTTTTTTTGTGTGAATTTATTCATTTAATTTTTTTTAACTTCCCATCAGGAAGTTCATGTAATTGGTCCGATTTTCGAAATTCAAATTTTTACATATCTCCACGTTTCGAGGTCCCAGTAGTCGGATTTTATTGTTTTTAGAAAGATGTCCTTATGTGTGTTTGTGTGTGTGTGTATGTACGTTTGTGCGTTTTTTCGTCAAGCATAACTCGAGATTAAATCAAGCTATCGAATACAGCTTAGCTTCATTCAAAGCGTATAATTATAGTGAAGATCTGAAAAGCTTTTGGTTAAATTTGACAGGGTGGTTTACATTTTATGACGAAAAAGCTGTCAAAAAAGGGACAATTTGATTTCTTAGATTAAAATCAATTTAGTTTAAAAAAAGTTCAAAGTAAATAAAATTTATAATTTTCAAAAACCTTATCAGATAAAAAAAATATGTACTTACGTATAGTTTCCGGAGAAATTCATTTAATTTTATTTTTTGTTTCAATCTTTTCAACATTGGCGTATTATGTGAAAGTTTGAAACCGTTCGTCCATATCAATGTGGCTTTCGGCAAGATAAGTTCACAATAGACTAAATATCAACATATAGGCAGATCTTTGAAAAAACGCACGCACCACCCAAAACGAGTCACTGATTGGTGCGGATTTTGGTGCAGAGGCATAATTGAGCCATTTTCGAAAATGAGCAAGGAGTGGCCGTTACAGTCAATGGCGATCGTTATCGGGCCATGTTGAATGAATTTTTGTTCACAAAAATTGAAGAGGAGGATATTGGCAACATTTAGTTTCAACAGGACGGCGACGTGCCACACAGCCGAAGCTTCACTCGATGTTTTGCGCCCTTTTTTTGAAGATCGCATTATCAGCCGCAGAGCTGATGTCGTTTGGCCACCTCGGAGCTGCGATTTGACACCGTTGGACTACTATTTGTGGGGTGCCCTCAAAGATAAGTGTTACGCCGACAAGTCAGAGACAATTGACGCTTTAAAGCCATTGGTAAAATACAGCTGCACACAATCGATAACGTTCTTAAAAATTGGACCGATCGTGTAGGCTACTGCATGGCCAGCCAAGGCAGCAATTTGAATGAAATTATTTTCCATTATTAACCGCAAGGATTGTACTTTCAAATAAAAAAATAAATTTGATAAAATATTCAGCAGTTTATTTTATAGCATTTTCAAAAAAAAAGTTATTTGGCGGACCTATTATATAAAATACTTTCACTCTGTCGACAATTAGATCTCTTTGGAATCTGCTAAATGCAAGATGAACACAATAGTATCCTGGAGTCAATGATCTCCTACTTTGGAAGCCATAGTACAAAACAGCAGATCCAAAGCAAACTCATCCGATTCGACTGGTTTCTCTGCACTCGTCTTAGTTACTTGGTGCATTGAGATCTTTATCAAGGTGCTTGTTCCTGCAGCTTTAACATGGCTAATTTTTTCACATCTAGAATACTAGGATACGATGGTACGGGATTCATTCGAGTGAAAAGAATTCAAAAAGCACCATCAAAAAGATATGAACAAATGAAGTGAGGATTTTTCATGTAAATAAATTACAGATCATTTTTCGACACTACTTTGGCGTGTGGTGCGAATTGATTTTGTGATAAACAAAAGAAAGAAGTTGATCCATTGTAGCCGGTACAAGGAATGCGTCGATCGATTAGGCTATTATCGCATTCCAATTCATTTTGTATAGGAAGCTCCTCCACTCAATGCAAGCATCAAGAAAGCCTTCCAACTCTACAAAAACTCACGTTTTGTAAAAGCAAGCATCAGCCACGAACTTGCTATGTTTACAATGAAATGAATACTTTTTTCTTTTTTAACACTTAACCAATCCTGAAATCAGGCTTGAATATGGATAAATTTGGCGGCTGTTTTTTTTTGCGCAGTCAGTTTAACTGCTCTTCTCTTCTAGCCCTGTGTTTTTCCGTTGCTGCTTAAGTTTTTCTTTGCTGCGTCGTCTTCGTCATCAAATAATACATTTCTTGTCGGATGCCATTCAAAGCCTTACGCGATTTCGGATACTTTCTGAACTATGGCGTGGCATAATGACATAATGAAGTTTAAGGAGGGCAATAGCTCATTTGAACGTCTAACGCTTAGTCTCTGTAGGTTTATGTAAGTATTTCCGGTGCGTTGAGTCACCCAATTATGTTTCAAATCGATTGCCTCCGTTTCTTGTTTATTTCACTCGTATTTCTGTATTTACTGATTAAAATTGGTAGCTAGGTGGTTATTGTACAAGTAGTATTGCAAGTAGCTGTTTGCTCTTCCCTGCCGCATAAAATGAGCAGGCCTATTACTGGAGTGGTTGGCCTGAAATAATTTCTCTCCTGGCTTGCTACAGTTTCAAGTAATCATCATAAAAAAATGATCTGTCGATGAATACAAGTCGAATAAAATATTGCGAATTGATCGAATGCACATAAGGCGATATCGGATTCTCGACATAAGTTCGGACTTTAACTGATAATTTGGACCATCCACTACTTGGAATAATTCTTTTTTAAAATTATAATAGTTCTATTATTGTAAATCTTCGCTCTTCACTTCTACATGCAACTTTTCAAGGCAATCTTTTGTAATAAAAGTAAGACGTTCCACTTTTGCTTACTGGTGGAAAGCCAGATTAGCCTTTTACCGAAGCTCGGTATGCAGTCAGCAAACACGGTAATAAGAGTCTGCTTTTGAAGGACTTGAATGTGTTTTTATATTTTTTGTAAGAACGGGTAGTTTTCCACTTATATCTGGTTTATAGGACCAAAGGTCTTGATATCGCAGGTGAATTTTTAAACGTGTTCCAAGTTTGCTAAGTTTAAACTTAGAGCCTCAAGTACTTTTACAGTGAGTACCGAATTTCTGTGACACCATCTTGAGAAGATTTTTCATTCGGACTCCCTGATTATTGTTTCAAATATTTTCAATAGTCGTTATGCAACATGCTCAACAACACAATGTCGATTAGACGCCATTATAAGCCTTAGATCAAATATTATTATAATTAAATATATTCAGGACATTTAAATTACTTTTTTAGGATTCCGATCTCTAAGGGCGTAACGAAACCTCATTCTGTCACTGGGCTATATATTCTGAACCATAAAATATAGTTGTACCTATGATGTGCGATGCTTTTAAGAAATCTAAATTGCATTTTGTACGTTGGTGCGGAACCCTTCGTGGGAGAGTAAAACTCGCACTTGGCTCTGCTATTTTTTCTTTAAATACTTCATGTATCTCCTTGTTGAAGGAGGCACCTTAGCTCCTATCATTTCTTATAGAAAGGCCTGTGAACTGAACACTTGCACGCGCCTATTTCAAAATTCATTTTTCTATTAACGTTCGCAATTGTGTTTGCTTCCGGCAGAAAAGAGTTCCTATTATCACCATTTTATATACAAACACTTCAAAAGTATGAAGCGTGTCAAAAATGTATTTACTTCGAACCCTTACCCGCATATTGACTCAAACACGTGTCCCTGCCACTGACATCTAGCCGACAGAGCTACACCCCATTGATCCTCTAAAAGGGTTCAAAATAATTACAGCCAAACAAATTGAATTCAAAAGAAACCCAATCGAGCCAAACTCGTTAGAAAATCTATTTTCGATTAAAATCAATGTGCCGCATTGTGCACCGGCTCCCACACTTAGAGTCCCAAAAGTCTTCCAACCGACCGATGTCCCCCCACCCTCCCCCTATGGATTCTTGATATCTATATCTTAATTATGCCCCCGCATCATGTCTGCGCAGATAAAAATTAATGAAACATTTTATGCATTAAAAATAAATGTTTTCAATAAAAGAACCAAGGAGGAGCACTACGGTTCAAACTTGTTCCCGATTAATTTTACCAATGGGAACGGGAATGGTTGAGTGTGTTCAGCAACCAAGTGCAAAATCGACAGCAGCACTTACGACATTTACAATTGCCGATGGATGAGGAAGAATGCGAAGGACGAAGGATACACCCGCTAGCCGTCCATCGCAAGCCCGTCTCGGAGGGAACAACTCACAAGAACAACAACACATTCGCTGTCGTGTTGTCGTTCGTCTGTGGCCCGTAAAGGTATCGCATAAAAATATCATTTTATTGCCTGGAAATTGATTGTGTGGAAGAAAAGCCCCTTGGGGATTGGTTGAGGTGTGCTGGTGATGGTGGCGTTTTCGCTCGATATCATTGCCGACGAGCTGATGATGTGTTTCACCATTTTCTTCTAGCAGGATAGCCAAATCCTACTTACTTGTGTGCTGTTTAAATTGCTTTGATATTTGTGTTATCGCCTTCCGGTGCTTTTGTCTTGGCTGTACAAGGACGAAAATGAAATGGAAGGGAATGTCCTGCGGATATATCTTCGAATTACTATTGCCTGGTATTTCGAATTGCTTTTGGAATCAAGGTGCGAATCAAAGTTCTGTGTAGTTGGTGATTTTTTTCGCCTATGCTTTCAGTGTTCTATTTTTGACAGCACAAGCGTGAATCGTGACATGTGTCAAAGTTAAACAAGCTCGCGGGGGTCCTACATTCAACAACGCCCATGAAGTATTGAGTTTTATCATCAAAATTCGTGCTCTGTAAAAAACAGTTTTCGCACACTTTATATCGTCGTCTTTTTGGACGTAATTTCCAACCAACTTCACGCTTTTGGACATCGGCGTAGCGAATGGTGATTTGCTCAAACTTTTGTTCAAACGTTTTCTTGCTCGTTTGGATGACACTTCATAGAATTAGGTACTCTCTTTCGTATATCTAAATTTGACAACCTGTCAAACTTCTGAAAGGTTAAGTGTTGCTCTATGAACTCTGATATGGAATTTAAAAAATATCCCGAGACATGAACCATAAACAGAAAGAAGGCCTTAGGAAGACCTTAAAAGCGGACCCCAAGACTTCAGTGGAAATCAAAAATGATGTTTTCTGAACTTTAAGAAAAGTAGTTTCGGCAAGGTCAGAGAGAAAAACAAATTCTTTGAGCTCAGGAGTTTCTTTATTCGACTCAAGACATGTGGAACAATTTTATTCTTTCCGACAAATCAAAGTTAAAGATGTTGAAGATTGGATGATTCTTGGGCGAAGGACACCATAGAAGAGAAGGAATACTTCCCAAAACTGAAGGAATGCTAGTCTGGGATTGCTTTTTGGAAATGAAAAAGCCGAAAGGCATCTTTGTCGAAGGTCATTGCAGCAATTTCTCAACGGGTCCTCTAAAATTAATAAGATCAATTCGAACTTCAGCTTTTTGGGAGCACTGGCAGTTAATTTTTTCAACAGGGACGCTACAAAATAGAGCGACAGGGACAGCAAACGACGCCATATTTCTTGTCGCTCTTTTGACATTTCTCTTCAGTAAGGTTTGCCATTTCACGATGGAAAGATATACGAGCCAACAACGAGTCAAAATTATTAAAATTAACTACCAAAATTCGGAGTCAGTGGCCTCAACATTAAGAGCACTACGTCCAATTTATGGTCGTCATAATCGTCCTAGCAGATCAACAATTGAGCGTCTAGTGGAAAAATTTGAATCCACAGGCACAGTACAAAAAGTTCCCGGGCCAGTGAGACAAAGAAGTGCCCGTAGTGTCGAGAATAATGCTGCCGCTGAGGCTTCAGTTGCAGAAAGCCCAAATGTGTCTCTCACGCGTTCGTTCTCAAGCGTTGGGCATCTCTGTGACGTCGTTGTGGCGAATTTTGCGAAAACAGCTTGGAACTCAAGCCGCTTAACGACCAGAAGCGTCGTATGTTCGTGAATTGGGCTGAGCAACAACTTGAAAATGATTCGGATTTTCATCGAAAAATCGTCTTCAGCGATGAGGCTCATTTCTGGCTGTATGGCACCGTCAATAAACAAAATATTGGTAGTGGTCAGGCAGCAATCCACACGTACTCCATGAGTCATCATTGCATCCCGAAAAACATGCGGTTCCAAGAGGACGGTGCCACAAGCCACACAGCGAATGTCACATTCAATTTATTGGAAACCAAGTTTGGAGAACGTGTTGTCTCACGAAATGGTTCAGTTGCTTGGCCACCTCGGTCGTGCGATTTGACGCCGTTAGGCTATTTCCTGTGGGGCTACGTCAAGTCTATGGTCCACGCCAACAAGCCAGCGACGATTGATGAACTTCGTACGAATATCGAATGTGAAATTGCAGCAGTATCGGCCGATTTATGCTTGAAAGCCGTCGAAAATTGGGTTCAGCGTCTGGACTTCTGCAAGCGTGCCCGTGGTGGCCATTCATTAATATCCAAAACCGTTTTTGTTTAATTTAAAAAACTTTGTAGCGCTCTTATTGAAAACTTTAGCATGTTTTTGATTTTTTTTTAATGAAAGACTAAGTAGTTTGCTTTGATATAAAATTCAACTTTTATGACTAAATGACTTGAAAAGCTTGAAGCTTACAATTAATCACAGATATGCAGCAGCAATTTTAGCAAAAGGAGACTCTGCGAAGTACTGGCTAAATAGATGGTGTTTCTAGGAAGCAATTAAAAAACTAAAATTCCCGCATTGATAAAGCATTTTTCATTCATTCCTACACAGGCACGCAAAAACGCAAACGCAAAAACTGAGCAATCGCAGGCAAAACAAGAGCAGCCAATGCAACCAGAAAAATGCTCTGTTTGATGCGATTTGTTTTCCAAAAAAATCGGAATTGGCCTGTATTTATTCAAAGATGATCTGACCAAAATGCATGACCTTAACCTGGTCGATATTAGTTCCAGGAAATCGATCTACCCAATAAGGAGTGAGTTCGGTTCGTTTTGAACCGGTGACTTGGCCGGCTAAATCGTTCGATTCGACACCGTAAGATTATCTTGTGTGAGGATCAAAAATCATTCGTCATTGTCAATAAACCAGCAAGAATCGCAATCTTGAAAAAATGACGACGACTAGAAGCTTAAGATCGATTTTCTGAAATGGGAAACTATACTGCCACAAGGGACTAACGAAAGCAGTCTATCAAAGTGTAGTCCTCTTGCCAAAGCTTATATCAAGTCAATGCCAGGATGAAGTTAATCCTTTTCATGACCCTTAACCAATCCATGCTGGTCTAGAGATGCCCTGTGTGGCTGGATGGAAAAGATTCGACTGTTTGAGAGTTATTGCCTCAAGACTAACTTTCATTTTTAAAGAGCTCCAGAGCCTGAATACAAAAAAAGTTCTATATCGACAAGGCCCTTTACAGCAAAATAGCAAACGGGATGAGAGAAGACAATTTTCTAAAAATGCTGTCACAGAATCACCTTGATACTCCTATATTTTTGCCCGCCTCCGATAAGTAGCCCTTACAGCTGTCATCGATGTACTTGATTTTCAAATGACTTGTGGCTGACTTTAAGTTAGATTATGAAATGTCCAATTTCAATTTACACTCTGAAGAAGAAATCGGATTGGACGCGAAAACCAGATATGGTGATTGACGGCAATTTGAAACAAGACTCAATGAAAACAGTGCAGGACATAAGTCAACACCCATCTCTAATAGGAAATGAAAAAAAAAACCCGACAATGGCACAAAACATACGCCGCGCCGGTTGGAAATCTGTGCAGCGCTGAGTTTGGCACCGCATTATCACGTATGATAAAAAGTAGAGTTTGTATGACAACCTGTAAAGGTCTGGGTAGTGGTAGGTAGCTTAGTCTTAACAGTCTTAACAGTCTGGTTTACATCGCTAGGACCAATCCAACCATGGGAAACGATTAATGCAGCGAAATGTGAGAAAATCCACGTAGTCCATGCAAAATTTGTTGAAGAGGAAGCTGCATTGGCGGCGTCAAATACTTTTGCTTGACACAACCTTAAGGGGGTATTCTAGTCTAGATATTTAAAAAAATCGATTTTTTTTATATTTTCAAAGATTAAATACTCAAGAATATATCTACAAGAGGATTTTTCAAAATTCAAATTATTTTCGGAGATATCGGTATTTTGATGACCCGGCATCCAAACTCGTTCGGCCGGAACTAATCGAACAAAAGACATTAGGGATTCTCCGTCTACCTGAATCCATATTTCTCAGTAAAACCTTTTGTCCTTTGTATATATTGTAACACAAGAAGCTAAGTGACTTGCTAACAGTTGAATTCTAACCTTCAAACCACGTGGACCTACACATATGAACATATGAATGGTGAAATAAAAATATTGTGAAATATTATTTTTAATATAATGGATAAAAAATCTACAGCGCAAAGGATTACACATCCAGATCGACAAACAAAAAGGCGATTTCACGGCAAAAGATTCACGGCACAGGAAGACACCAGTTTTATGAGTGCATCAAAGGAGCTCGATAAGAAGAGACAAATGCGGAAAATAGTTTTCTCGAAGTCGAGGAAAGTCCGATGTATGAAGCAGGAATGGCAGATTGAATAAATGAAAGTTTACAATATCATTTCATGACTTAGATTGCGAAAAATTTTACACGAAGCTCTAACCGCGTTTTTCTCGAAACTGTCTTTTTCAAAACAATACCCACGATTTTTAAGGTTCTACTGGACCGATTTACTTGAAATTTTTAGAGAGTCTTCTTTGTAAACTTAGCCCATCCCTTCATTTCCCCCATCATTATTACTTTTTTTTTAAATTCGAAACAGTCAAAAAAGTGGTACAAAAATTGTTTTTTTTTTCAGGCAGTCGCCATTTTGTGAAAAAAATCTTTCCAACTTTTCCATAGTTCCAGACACTGCGACATTATTCTAGATTAATAATCTTTCTGGTTTCAGATTGCTACGCGGTTACGCGCCAATTTTTTGAGACCCCTACTTCATCAACTGCTCATTTTTCAAATTTTCACCTTTTTTATTTTTTGATTTTTTTCTGTATTCTTGTTATGTTAATAAATAACTAATAAAAAGATGGATTCTAAAAATATGAATTGCCTTTTTTTTATGACACTTCAAAAATTACATGAAATTGATGCCTCTAGAATACCCCCTTAAGTTTAAATCGAAAGACATAATTCAAGCAGTAGGTTTATTTTAATAAAATCTATTAGATACGTTAAGTAATTTCCAAAAATTCTTGCTTGAAAAACGGACTGACACTTAAAACTTAATCGCAAGCAAAAACGGCAAGGTTGATTAATCAACTCATATAAAAACTTGCTCTGTTTTTTGACAATTAAAAGCAAACACTTCTAATGAAAATTAAAGGGACATTATAACTTTGAAACTGAAAACAGAGAAACAATTCACGCGTATATCCTGCCTCAACAGTGATGTTCACTTTAGCAAAATCATTTTCATTTGCCACACAACAAATGCCACACCTTAAGATATCAAATCTTAATACTTTGCTAAATGCCTTCATGAATACAAAACAATTTAGTAACAACAAGAAACTTATGCTTTTATATCCGACTTGATATCCTGTTGAATACAAAGCAAATCCTTTCACTCTGTCAAGCAAACGTCCTGTTTGTTGTCGTTGCCATATACTCTTATGTGAGCACTTTCGCGTGACAATGAAACCTCATATCAACACTTTGTTCTTTCGTATTACAAAGTCCAACCCCCAACCCAGCATATAAGATAAAAGATAAGTATTTCGAAGTTTTCCGTACAACAAAAAAACAAGGAGAAAAACTGTGAATGAACAGTGAAAGAACGCTTCAACGAAGACGACATGGGCCCGCATATCTCTGTGTGCTCATCGTCAAAAACACATAAAACTACAAACTCAGGAAATTGGGCCTCACAATGAATAAAAAAAAAAGGGAAACCTCAGCACAATGGACGAATGAGTATATCATGAGGTTGAGCAGCACTGTCTATTGTGCGCCACTGAATATGGTTATTGGATACATGGAGCACCTCATAATGAAGCGCCCTATGGATGTTGGATAGATGATTGGTCATGTTGTGTCCCATTAAATCGGTCCAAAACCGACACTCATTTAGGTTATTGTGTTTTCTTTTTATATTGTCAGGACGAGTATATATGAGTTGGGTTTATTGAAGGCAGTGCTAAAAAGGCTATAATATTGTTTTTTTTTTTTCAGCGAGGTCAAGGTGTCGAGATTGAGTTCATATAAGCTTATGGTTCGAATGACGAGGACGCTGACATATATTTTATTCGCGGGGGTAATGTTGACACTCGTTTTAGACCTACTCTATTCGGTTCTATGTTGTGAGGGTTATTTTTGTTGTTGAATTTGTTGAGGTATCGTTTCCATCAGGATGACATTTGTAAGTTGGTATTAGTGGATTCGACGGGATATATGATACACAAATATAATTACTTATTCGGTCAATGATCCTGGAAGGCTTAGAGCCTGATACAAAAATGCCTTCCAGCTTTGACGGTCCTGGCCGTGTGCAGATATTTAGACTTATTTTTCTAGCATCCGCGTTTTATTGATCATAGAACCAGAGCTCGAAGAGATGTATGTGGCCTTGCAGTCAATGATATGATGGTGGATATCGGCTCGAAATTCATTTTCCAAAATTTGGCGTAGTATGCAAGTTTAGTCTATCGTTTATTTGCTGGCCTTTTTGTAGATGGGGTAAATTGAGCTGATATTCCAGTTATTGAGCATACTTTCATCCCCCCCAAATTGGGACATGATCTGGTTTATGATCGTAATCAAAACATCGCTACCACATTCAATAAATTCGTACGAAAATCCGTCCGAGCTCGCGGCCTTATTGTTCTTCAGCTTTTTGATAGCTACGCCGACATCTTCTCAGGTTAAACGAGACACAAAATAACTATGAATTCTCAGAAGGTTAATCGATCACCTATTAATGAAAAAAAATTATGAAGGAATCTCAATCATTCAAGAGCCCGCTGGACCACAAACATTAAATTGGACTTAATCGGTTCAACCATTTAGGAGGAGATAAAATGTGCAATTTTGCATATTTTGATACGCAAGAAAACAAGGTAAGGGCGACAATGAAGCCTAGAAACGATTGGCGGAGGAAACTGAGTGTTGCTGAACGTTCGGGTGTAGTACCTACGAATTGGATTGTCGCCAAAGTCTTTGTTGAAAGTTCTCAAATGACCACGAATGGCGAAAAATTACTTTAAGCGATTTGAGCCAATTTCGGCAGCATAGCCGCTTTTGAAGCATTGAAAAATCTCAATTGTAACACCAGGCATCAATTGTAATGCCAGACGCAATGCTGCACCAGTTGTTCGTTATCACTGCAGGGACATGAAAAGTTCTTGTGCATTGCTCTAAACCACAACCAAACTTTAAAAAAAACTGATGGCATCTACTGTGCCCACGATGCCTTTATTTGCATTCTTCTCACTTCAGTCAGAGAAGAGTTCAAGACGACAACTATATTGCTGAAATATGAGTAAGACAAGAAGTCCGCGATATTAATATTAAATATTGACCGACCTCATGTTCCAAAATGAAATTTTATAAATAAAGTAGAGATTTCTTAATTGGAACGAATTGAATTGAAGTTTTTGTAACGGGGTTCTTAAATCATGAGTTTTTTGGATCATTTCCTTTTTTATGGTATGATTTGAACATTTTTATCGTTTTTTTAAAATTGTCCACTAATGCAACAGCCTAACTCTTTAATGATTTGATTCCTCCTTGATATTCTGAGTTTCAATAAAATCACAGCTGTGAAACAGCCGTACTTAAAGTCACCTCAGACCTCCGTTTTGCTACATTTTCTGTGAATTAAGGCTTGGCGATTTTTCTCGATTAAATGTTCGACAGTATTGATCATACAATCTGGGGGATCAAGCAAAAAAATATTTAAGTCATAGTTAAGAAAGTAAACTGCAGGCGGATCCTCAATACATAGTTTTGTTAAATCGGGTGTCCCACAAGGTTCAGTTATAGGACCGCTGTCTTTCTGCTTATTTATCACTGACTTATCGGATTGTATTTTTCACTGAAAAGTTCTTATGTATGACGATTCAGACACAGTTTTTTTTGCTCGAACTCTTGGATTGATGGAACACTATTGTGCCAGAGTCAATGAAGATTAAGCGAGTATCCATTGCTGTGCTACTAAAAACCAGCTTTCACTGAATACAACAAAAAATCTGGTATTGATTTGATGAAAGAATAATTTCATGTAAACATCCATCAATTTAATTTCAAAAATTAACTACATAGCAGGGTAGAAATTTGATGGACAATCTCCTCAAAAAACTTGGAGGAACATGCGCCAAATGTGTACCATATGCAGACGACCTAGCAATCCTTGTTCGAGAAAAACACCTTAACATAATAGGGGAAATCATGCAAGGCATTCTCAACACCATTATAATATGGACGATTGAAAATGAACTAAAATAAAATAAACCAAAATTAGTGTCATCCACATCCCTGAGATTGGAGGTACTAAACTTGAACTCAAAGACAGTGTGAAGTACTTAGGGTTGATAATCGACAAGGAACTCAACTGGAGGAAAAAGCTGGAGGAACGCACTACTAAAGCCAAGAGGGCATATTGGATATGCAGGAGCGCATTTGGGAGGTCCTGAGGACTGATATCAAAACCAGTCAACTGGATATACAACTGTGTAATGAAACAAACACTTCTATACGGCATTATAGTATGGTGGAACTCGGTAGATTAAAAATATGTAGCCGACAGGCTGACTAAAGTGCAACGATTGGCATGCCTGGGAATAACGCTCGCACAAAACTCCACGTCGACCACTGCCATCGAAGCAATTCTAAACATAACACCAGTACTACTGGAAGCAAAAAGGCAAGCAGGACTCGCGGCTATATGACTCAAGGCACGTCGTTTTGACGACATGAAAAACACGACATGAAAGACACCACTATTAGATCGCCAAGGGGACCTAGATGAGAAAATTTTCACCTTCAAAAACAATTTTAAGACAATTTTTCCAACCAGAGCTTCTTGGACGGACGGAAATATGAGAAGAGACCCCGGTTTTATCACAATTTATCCGGACGGTTCTTACATATCGTCTGATTCGGGGGCAGGGATCTACTGTCCGAACCCACCGATAGAAGTTTTGAAGCATCTTGAACCCTTCGTCACGGTGTTTCAAGGAGAAGTCTTAGCAACACTAACTGGTGTAGAAAAGCTCATCGAACACAGCTCCTATAGCACTACAGCTATCAAAGCTTACACAAACCCTCTGTCAGTATAGACACTTGTAAGGAAGTGCAAACACAAACTTAACAAACTAGCGTGAACTAGTGAACGAAGTCAGTCTAACTTGGGTCCCGGGTCACAAAGGTGCAACGGGAAACGAAAAAGCAGCTAAACTGGCTAGGAAAGGAGCAGAAAACAGCCACTAAAACACTGTAAAGGAAATGTGCGTCCCGCTGACAACTTTTAAAAGAGTAATAAACGAATGGGCAACCCGAGAGTTGGAAAATTATTGGGGCAATCTTACAGTGTGCAGAATATCAAAATCGATGATAGGAAAACCGACTAACAAAACAGCGAAACTAACTCTGAACTCCTTCAAACAGAATCTAAGGCAAACGGTGGGTCTGGTAACAGGGCACACTAACCATAACCTCCACTTACATAGACTCGGACTATCAGAAACATCAACATGCCAAAGCTGTGAGGATGAAGAGAAAGATCTGGAGCACCTCTTCTGCCACTGCCCAGCAACAGCGAGACCGAGACATAAAATACTGGGATCAGCACTTATACCGGATTTTGCGCACTTCTCACAAATTGGGAGCAGTGAGATCATAAATTTCGCAAAACGAACAAAAAGATTTCCTGACCATAGTCATCCCTCTGAAATCACACACCCTTTTTCCACTACAACTCCCCCACTTTAACCAAAATCTTCTCCACGCAGGATATAGGGGAATACAACGGGCCCAACTAGAGATCTAGGTGAGGAGCTAAGAAAGCTCACCCTAACCAAACATCCAACCAACCAGGGTAGAAATTTTATTAGTTTATTTTGTATTCTTGTTCTCTAATTATTGAACTTTCTTTTAATCTTTTTTTTGTTCTCAGATATTTTTGCACAGCAAATTCCCTTTTCTTTGACGTTCATCTCAACCATCAATTCGAAAAATACCGGTCCTATCTCAGGCGCCAATTAAATTTTAACATTTTATAAATTTATTCAATTTTTTCTCGTCACCATTTCTAGTTCTGTTCTTCACTGTTGCTTAAATTTGTTCGCAAAACCAATTACATTGAGCAAGTTTTGTTTCCCTAAAATTTTTGCTCACCTTGAGTCCTTGAATCATTTCGTCGCACGTAATTTTTATTATTTATTTAGAACCCAACCAAGTCACACTGTATCAGTCGAGTTAAAAATAAAGCAAATTTTACCTTTGCCAAATGAAGACGAACAATCATCGTCAGCCAAGCACTGATTGCTTATGCTGACAAAATTGCACTATTACAAATCCAATCAACCTGATGAACACCTATCACGTATTTAATTAAAGTGTCCATCGAAGCTGAAGCCGTACATAATCACACCGACCACGTTACACTCCATGTATGCGTATACACCAAACGACACGCACTACAGCCGCGCCTCAACCAACCAGATCCTGTCATGTCATCCAGCTAAGTGCCATTTAAAGCGAGAAATAGAAAAGAGTTTTCTCATTATGGCATTTAATGGCTACCATTAAGCTGGAGTACGTTCTTTCATCACGGCTCTTACACAACGGAAGCCAAGAACGATGTACAGAGAGTGAAAGATATTTTAATTGAGCCAAAGGATCTCTTTCTGGCAAGGACATCAACCATACAACCTTCTATCTAGTCATATTCATTTTCACATCATGTAACTTTCTGCTTTTTAAATTGACGCCAAATGAGAAAAACTTTTATCGCGAAGGATTAAACAAATTTACGATACAATGAAACTGTGAGAGGCTATGGCAGTGGTTTTTCCACTAAAAGTTGAATCCTGTGAAGTGTGTGCTAAACTGGATTGTCATACCGAACTAATTGTTGTTAAAAATTTTAAACTTGATAATGTGTTAATTTCTCTGTGAAATGAGCTGGAGCTCTTCCATTCCAAATCATCTGTACAGGATAATAAGAAAATATCCTTTTTACTCGGAAGAAATTTGTTACTGAAGAGCTCTTCAATTTGTTGCAACTGCATCCATCATTAACTTCAAACTATTTTTATTAAACAAGGACTCGTTGGAGTGTTGTAAGTAAATCTATTATCCTTGCATGCATACTTGTAGCAACCATACACATACTCCTACTCCATACCTCAACAATCAGAGTATCCTTCACAAATTTATTGTTCACTATGAAATCGATTCTGGCTGCGACTTGAGTACGAGGATTGGTACGGCTGGAGTTGGGAAAACTTTTCAACTACATGGTGCAGGGATACTGCTATCGGAGATATGTCATCACGTTGGTGAAATGACAACACAGTTAACTGTGTCAAAAAGTTTGCCAGTCAATGGATAGAAATTTGGTTGGAACAAGTAGCGAATGAAGGCATGCATGATGAGCTCCAGCTATTAGTTTCGAATCCGTTTAGTTGGAAAATTGTTAGAAAACTCAGAGTTCTGAAGCGGAGCGAAGACAATGCTGGAGCGCATTCTATAATCAATGAGAGTGGAAAGTTTAAAGTTACTTAAAGTTTGTCCAAAAGGTAGTAACTGTGTAACGAGCGCCTATTGTTTAACTTTGAGACAGAAGTTCAGTGAACTGTGCTATAAAATATTACAAGTAAATTGGTTCCGATGCAGTAGGGGAACTTTGGTTAAGTCATGCCTATATTTCCTTAGACATTTTAATTGGAATTTAAGGTGTTTTTTTTAACATGAATCTTTAGTCGCAGAAGAGGAATAGGGTGAAGTAAACTTAAGTTTATTTTTTGTAACTCAAAACCCTTTTCTAATCCACATTTTTGACATCTGATTTGGAATTTGTGTGTTGTCAGGATTTTTTCCGTCTAGTTCTTAGTCCAGTATGATTTATAAGTTCTGGTAAGCGAATGCACATGAGCGTAAATTCCGACTTTTGTCATTATAATTCGAACAAGAGACTTCTGGATGTTTCCAATGTGACCAGAGTCAACAATATCATTCTGAATCTTGCAACCAATCATTTTGCACGGTAAGGAATTATTCAGGAGCTTTTTGGTGAAATATTCCAATAGAAGCATTACAGCCTAAGTCTTCAAATTCGAAATTCTGAGCTGACAACACCCGAAGGAAGGTAAATCGAGATCTTCACTGTGGGCAACAATTTAAGCCTGTTTGTAGATGAGTCCGCACGGATTCCGAGCCTTGAAAGTCTTGCTGCCAATACTGCTGACTCGTTTCTAACCTCTCTCTCATTAATGGTTATTGTTTACGTGGTACATCTACAATACATTAAACAGGATGAGAGGCAAGAAAAGAAATGAGTCAGCAGTATTGGTAGCAAGACTCAGATATTACCATTATCCGAAGCGTCCACAAACTACGAAAATAGAGTATGCCTCTGGAACGTGCTGCTGATCAAAAACTTGAATCCGTCCTAACGTGGTATTACCGTGATCAAGGAGTTACGATGAATGTCACAAAAGATTGCACATGTTCGGATGCGGATTCTTCGTAAGCAATCGGCAACGCTCAATGGTGATTGACCTAAAGCCGATCAGCGATTGTTTGGCTGTGATTCGAATCAAGGCAACATTCCCAAACCTCAGCATAATACGAGCACACGCCGCCTACCGACGAAGCTGAAGACTCTATCAAGGAGGAGTTTTATGACCTCCTTGATGGAAACTACGGATCCTGTCCAGAGTATGATGCCAAAATCCTACTTGGAGACTTTAATGCCAAAATCGAAAAGAAAGAACAGTCGGAAGCACAGCCTCCAAGGCACGACAACAAATAACGCCTTCCAGCTTATCGATTCTGCGACAGCTGACAACACGGTAATAATCAGTACTAGGTTCATATGACTATGAATATAAACAGCATCCAATATCCTGAGCGTACAAACGAATCTGACCATTTCCTTGTGAAGTAGATGCAAACTGGAAAAAGATATCCAACGTTGGGAGCCTCAGCACGACTGGAGTATCCAGAGCTCACAAAGAGCGCCTGAGCGAAACTCTCCGCTGTGAATTCACCATACGCTAAGGTCAACAATTTGTGGAACCTGATGGCTGTGGACTATCAGTATGATGATGGATGCGAACGTCGAAAAAAAGGTGACAGAACACACGTAACCGCGGCAACAATAAAAAAGAGAATCGAGGGAGGAGTACCGATCTAGAAGAAGTGAGGAGAGGAAAATCCTGCGCAAAAAGAAAAGGGCCTACGCAGCCTGCCAGCTCAAGGACATCGAAGAGTCCCGCGATACGAACAACACCTGGAGAGAACCTTGAAGAAAATCTAATTACCGAAGCCCATGTATTTCAGAAGCATTTTCAACAGCTGCTCGATGGGCATCAGGTAGAGAGAATGATAGGATAAGGAGAGAACTCATTTCAATCCCAGTTTGTCTCAGCTATAAACAAAAACTGAAGAATAACAAGACCGACGGCTCAGATACCCTTCCAGCGTAGCTTTTCAATCGTGGTGGTGATACTTTGGTAAGGTGAATGCATAAAAATATCATGCATGTATGGGTGAATGAAATCATGCCCGATGACTGGACTACTAGCTCTTTATACGTCTTGTAAGAACTATGGAGGAATATCCCTGCTTAATGTCACATATAAGATCCTATCCAACGTGCTGTGTGAACGTCTAAAGCCATTCTGCAAATTACAAATCGGCAGGTACAAGTATGGCTTCCGGCCCGGCAGATCGACGACCGACCAAATATTAACAGTAAGGCAAAGCCTGGAAATGACCAATGAATTTCAATTCGGAACTAACCATCTCTTCCTCGATTCCAAAGCCGCAAATGATAGCATTCATCGTCTTGAGCTCTACAAAGTGAAGGCCGAATTCGGAATCCCAGCAATGTGCACTTCGGAAATAATTCCTACGAACTATTCCAAGCATGCCCCGAATTTCGGCAAGGAGATGCGTTATCATGTGACACGCGCAGGGTTCCAAACTCCTTACTCGAAAGACGAAATGCATGCTCTTCAAAACTTTGATCCTGTCATCCTACTGCCGACCAGTTCGGACGATCTTCGATGATCTTCGAATAACAGCCCACAGGTTTGAGACGATAAGGATAACCGAACCTCCGTTTTAAGAATTTGGCAAAGACTCTTCGCGGATCGAGAGCCCGCTAAATAGTCATAGAATCAGCTCCTAGCTCGTCGGTCCATTGTGTCGTACCAACAAAATATATGAACCGATTCCGAAGAAAGAAGTTTGGCATTACAAGAAAGCCAACTGAGATGGTCGCAAGAAGTTACTAAGGACCTTTAACTGAGCGCTATGCTTCCTTTATAGCTTCGCTTCAATTACAATTACAGAAGATCTCGCAACCATCCTATTAGGATAGGAATGACCAACGTCTTCGCAAGAAGCAAGCGGATTTTTAACGGTTTAAAAGACTGAGTTACCCGTAAGGAACGAAGGACGCCGTAAACTTTGCCGACGAGTCCATTAACACGGTTATCCCAGGTCAAAAAGCGGTTGAATTCCGAGGCTTTTTACCGGTTTAAAGTATTCAATATGCGCATTATTCAATACAATACTTGGCATATACGAAAGATCTAGAAATTTTCTAGATATGATATGATATTTCGATTTTTTAGGGTTTAAGAAGTGACCATTTGACTCAAATCATTTAGCCACATTCTCCATGCTCAATAAGGCCTAAAGGGCAACTGATACTGAACTGACATATTGATAGAACAGTTCATAATCGAAGCCGAAAGTTCGTTAAATAAGAATAAAAGAGGGCCAAGAATGGACCCCTGAGGTACACCAGTGGCGTTTTACAGAAAATTAGAGAGTCTGTCTCCAACTTGCAGTGCTTGCCTTCTATTACTTAAGTAGGAATAGATAAGTTAAGTTGCACTAGTTGAGAAGTCAAGTAAAACCAAAAACCTTAACTCGTCTTTATCCAAAGCTTGCTTTAGATCATCGGTAACGTTCAAGACTGCCGGGATACAACTTTGTTTCTTGCGAAAACCGGACTATTTTGGAGAAAGCATTGAATTGGCTACGAAATAAACGTTGATCTGTTTTTGAACTATCCTCTCGAAGGCCTTAGACAAAAAAGGCAAAATGGCAATAGGCTGAAACTCATTTGTTCTAGCATTTTTTGGAAGTGGTAAGATTTTAGCCACCTTTCAAATATCCGGGTTCATTCCAGGCATCAGAACTGTGTTGAAAATATATGAATTTTGAAATGAGATTTTCTTCTCAGAAGTGAAAAGCAGGTGGAATGAATTTTTTTTTTTAAAATGTCCTTTCTTACATATTATCATGATACTCAAGGGGTCCTCTATCTTCACATCTGCATCTTTTGATCCAAGCTTTGTTTGTATCGTGTAGGTCAATCGGTACGCGATTCAGCCTTGATTTCGACACTGAAGAAGATGACCTTATTGATCCGGTAAACAGCCAAGTTTTTGAATCTTCACGGTACTTGTAAAATGGGTTAGAATGGGTCTGCTTCACTTTGGTATTAAGACCTTCTCTCCCGTTTAACGTTCTCTTGCTCTTTATGGTACCATTCAACTTTGATTTTATAGGCAGTCCACGAGGCAATATCGTTGGCTTTCAAAACTTTAGTATCTGTACAGCTTCGTAGACCACTTTCAGCCATAAGAGCGTTGAGATTACTTCTCCCTGTTGAGTTTCAGTTTTGGTTTTGAGCTTGGACGTGTAATTTTAGTGCTTTATCATGACTTCGAATATAATAACCACCACACCTCGGTGAATTTGACAGAATTCAGTACCTTTTTATAACATCAACAAATCTTAATTCCATGTAAGGACATCAGCCATCATTCTCGCATGGATGTGAACGTAAGTCTTTTAAGGGGTCGAAATCTCGAACTGGACAGGTTGTAAATCGTTCCCAATTATCTTAATCGACGTTCTCAAAACCACGAGTGACGCAGTTTTAAGCTGTTCAAAAACCTTATCAATTTTCTACAGGTTGAATTCAGTCTCATATATTTATCCTTGTCAAATAGAGGCTCCTGTTCGGATACTCTAATAGGAACAGATGCTGTTTTTCGTGAGGAGCACACTTTACCCAAGACAACGCCAGTATCAATACAAACAAGCTGTTATGAATGCCAATCAATCTTTAAAGTTTGTGGTCTACTTTAAGGATGAATAACCAAACTGCTGCCTCCTGTGCCATCAAAGGGCCTCAATCAATGTCAAATCAAATTAGTTATTCGATTGACAAATGATTTGGGTTGTCTATTAGCCGGAAGCCATTTAAAGTTATTATATAAGGCAGTCTCAATTTTTAAATTTATTATCCCTTCCCGATGGACATCACCGTATCAGACCTAAAAGTGTCTGTCAAGACGAATGAAATTTACGATGTCCTTGTTAGGTTCAATTTAGAGGGCAGTTCGGAAGCGACAAGATGCGAAAATAAATTAACCCACCCTTACAAAAAAAAAAAAACACATAGACCCTTTAAAAACAAGTCAAGGGTTTAAGTATTTTAATGTGAAGCATTTAAGATATATTTATTTATTAATTTAAGAAGGTCCTTTATTAATATTCACTTTGACAAGATTGTCTTTGGCATGGAAGGAAGGACGACCACACTTGGAAGGGAATAAATTGAAAAACAACAAGCAATAGAGTAAAGCCTTAATAAATTCCGATCCAGAAGTTTCCATTAAAAAAATTAAAATAATTTCGTCTCTCTGTCTAGGACAATGGGTACTGCAACTCATCTGCGTTCGCAAGATCATCTGCAGCATAAAAACATGAATTTGCACTTTTACACCAGCTGCAAAGAGCTTCCCAAAACTACCCCCTCCACATTCCGTCTTTTGTGCTGTAATTCCATTAATTAAAACAGGAAAAGAATAAAAGATAATGTGCGAGCTGCAGAGACAAAAAAACAAAAAACAAAATAAAAAAACAGGACGCAAAGTGCAGAGTCCTTGCAAAACGTTCACGAGAACATTTGTCATGGCAGCTGGATTTACGCGGCCAAAAGTGGGAAGTTAAACGAATCGCGAGGCGAAGAACGCAAAACAAACGATGATAAAAAAGCGCGCTGCAACATTCCAAAAAAAAAAAATCTCATTACTTCTCATAGCTTGTGGCGTTTTTGAGGAACGTTTTTTTGAAGGATTTTCCTGTTTTTTTTCGGTAGGAGAAGAAATCTGGTTATACGGGGACCGTGACAAACGAAACCAGTCAAGAGCCGGTTGAGTGTAATTTGTTTTTGTAAGCAGACAGCAAAGGCCTTTGGCGGTAGGTTTTCACCTTGAATTTTGAGGACGTCAAAGGACGCTTTAAATGTTACATACGAAGGTACTCGCTGCGAGGCTTATCTTAAAATATTTTGGGAATCATGAAGAGACACATGACCTTCGACTTACTGTCATGTTGAATTAGCATAAATTGTGTAACATTCAACTCGGAACAGCTTTACCATTGCAGGTTTGCAGAAATCGTTCTTTCATATTTTCGGCAGGATATGAATTTCGGTACAGAAAAGACATGGTTTGGCATTTAAGAAGAACTGCTCAACTAAGACAAGTGTAATGGATAATCGGATGGAGCCATGAATGGTGTAGACCCGTTTTTCAAACTTTTTAAGAAAGAACAACTGTCAGGCAAGTCTCTGTGGTCTATTAACCATGAGGTCCTGTGCGTTGAAGTCTCTGAATTGGGGCAAAAAACTTAACGCGAAAATACAATTGGGAAACTTGATCTTGGCCTTCAACAAAGATGTATCGATTGACCTTGCAATCGCTTTTGGTTTGAATAATTTTCATCGCTGAGTGTTCAACTCTGTTGATTAGGCTAAAGATAGTTTTGGAGCATGTGTCCAGACATGGGAGTTTTATTTCAGTTTTGAACGAAGTCGTCTTTTTTAAAGACGGGCTGGAAAAATACTGTTTTGCTGAAAAGTTTTACGGAATGGCTTTGCTTGCGTGGAAGAACACGTCTTCAGAACAATGCGAATAATCCCATCTTGACTATCTGGAAAGTCGAGATCTCTTGACAATAACTCGTGTTTCGAAATACAGCGACCTAAGGTGCCAGCATGTAACTGGACAAAATCAAGGATTATAGATCGACGTTCATCTAAAAGCATATGTTTCTTCGCAACCCGCAACTTGAAACGAGTTTGATTTTGATCTGTACATAAAAATGTCATTATGCACTATAATAGGCGTATTTTTTAATCTAAAATTCGTGAATCATTTTCCGAGCTGATATTCTTTGAGTTGGATTGTGAGAATAGAGCAGGAGTTAATACTTAAATTACAAGGAGGTTTTTCGGAGGTAATTTCAGCCCACTAGAATGATGTGAAATGATTGCGTGATCAAAAAGAAAAGGAGAACATTGAAAAATTGTTTTTTTTTCTCTCAGTTTTGTGCATTTGATTATGTCCAGTGAGGATTGTTTCCTGCTGATCCTCAGCTCATAAAGTTGCCCAAGTAACAAAAAAAGCACAAAAGTTCCACCAGAAATACAGCTTAGTGCAACATTAAGTTTACTAGCCAGTGGGAGCTACGAAAGTAATGTCGGTACTTACCAATAACTTAGAGATAACAATTTCAAAGCACTTTTTAAAAATTAATTTCTCTCTACTTGGATTAAATTTGATGCCAAATTCCAAGTAGGCTGAGTTGGTGGTATTTTGTCCTTTTCATGAGACTAGCAGAGCATATCTATTTCAACCAAAAAGGGTTTCATATCTTAAATGCAATGGTGGTACATTTTGAAAAATATTACTTAGTACTGAAATGTGCACAAAATTGGTCAAAATCTCAATCTATTTTCTGTTAATGGACATATTTCGAAAAGGCTATATTCTTTTCGAATAAAATACCGGCAAACGATGACTATTTTCGGTTGACTGACTTTCTGTTTCTTTTAATTTTTATGTTCAACACCAACAAGAAACTAATGATTGTATCGATAAAACTCGATTATATCAAGTTACGATCTGGTAACCCTGACTTGGCTAGCGAACAAAACGACAGTGGGATTTCAGTCAAATACTGAGTTGGTTCTGCTAATGACATCGGGTGAGCGAAAGTGGAGTTCTCACACCGAGCTCACAAGGAGGAAGCGGTTCGTTCGAGATGAAATAATTTCGCGACAGTGGAGGACCGCGTTGTACGTGACAAAAGTCAGAAGGGATGAAATATATTAACTAATTAAACAACTTCGACCGAAGCGCTGTCAGTGTTAAATTATCATACGATCCGCATTTTATTCCTCACTTTTACTTCCGATTCTGGAGTATTGCTCCGTAGTTTGATCACATTCTTATCCTTACAGCATTTTACGCATTGAGAGGATTCGGAAACAGTTTAGGCGCTTTGCATTAAGAAAATTAAATTGGTCATCTGGACTGGAGGTGTGTCTAAATTGACTTAAAAACCCTTTAATGTCGGAGAGATGCCCAATCCACTCTGTTAACTAAAAAAGTGTTTATGAACAATATTAGCTGTAGTGATTTGCTCCCTCTCTCTCTTATCCTTTTATGTTCCAGAACGTTTTTTGCTCCCCAGAAATGAATTGTTTTATGTTCCTTCTCATAGAAATAATTTTCACAAAATGAACCTCTTACTCGATCTTTAATGTTATTTAGTTCAATTTCTGATGAAGTTGACATTAGCTTGAAAAGAGTTCATTTTAAAACATAATAAAAGGTTCACAAAATGAACCTCTTACTCGATCTTTAATGTTATTTAGTTCAATTTCTGATGAAGTTGACATTAGCTTGAAAAGAGTTCATTTTAAAACATAAGATCTCCAAATTTGTTTTTCATTGTAACAAATATTACGTTAAACTTAAGTTTATAGTAACCAGCCGATTTTGTAATCCATTGGTGAAATAAAAAAATAAATATGTAGATCCAGAAAAAGACTATCTAATGGACCATCCTATACTTTGTCCAATATTGTGAACCATATTTGTGCACAAATTTTGTAATCTTCACTGCATAATCTATAAAGTGTGAAATCGTTCCGACATCACACACATCATAAGGAGCGTATGATGGTTTGATAAAAGCAGTAAGGAGGGTTCAGATTCTCAAATTTCGTTGACAAACACAGTATAATTGCCTTAAGGTAGGTGTCTAGTCTAGAGAAAGATAAATGAGCTCATTTTCAAACATTTATTTCTCTGCTTCTATGCTAGATAAAATAATAAATAAAATAATAAACCAGAGCATTATGTTCAGCATATAGAATAGGAAATTTTTTTTATTTTTCTCTAGCATTTTTCTCCAGCAAATTTGTAAAGGGCGCCAAAGTCGAGGCTGCAGAAAAAAATGTCTCCATGGCGGACAGTTAATCTCCGGATCTGCGAGTCCAAAACAAAAACAAAAAACGTTACTTTTTAAAAGAAGGTTTGCCACGTTGTTATTCACCGCTGTTTGACAAAAATCGATAATAAAAAAAATGGCGACTTTGGAAAAATATTGTTCAAAAATTTACCTATTTTTGCGTCATTCATGTCCTGTAAATTTTGATATTGTGAATTTTTTTTTATGTTGTGAATTTCCACACAAAATACATTAATAAAGGATCGTGCAAAATTTTATCAAAATCGATCGAGCGGTTTCGGAGATTATCTGTACGGAACCATTTTCGAACTGCGAAATTGTAGAGGGCCAAAATAGAACCGACTGTGTTTAACTAGATCGTTGCAGGTAAACAAAAGAAACCGACATTTTCGGAATAGGGATACTCAGCTGGCGCTCGGGGTTCCAGCTGCCAATCGTGCGTTCCAACCCGTTCCTACACATAACGTTGTAACTTTTTATATAGAGCGAATTTTGTCACCAATTTTCGAGAGGTGATTTTTAACACTACAAGACGTTGAAAAATGAAAAAGATCAAATTTCTGAATTTTCTAGACTAGACCTACTTTTATTGTGATAATGTGAACGCTTCACCGAGAACCTTTTCAAGCATGCTGGATAGATTTCAAAATATTTCGATATTTTACTGGCTTGTCAAACTAATAAAAATGTCATGCCAAAAGAAATTTTCTTTTCCATCGCTCTAAAATATTATTGCGATTTTTGGAAAGAAATTTTTCGAAACGTACCGACGGTTTCCAAGAAAATGGCAAATAAAAGAATAAATCAATGTTGTAAAAACCCAGATAATTATTAACATTATGATAAGAACAGACTTTGCGATGTCAATTTTCAATTTCGTTGGAAGAAATCGTAGTATAGCAGAAAGTCGTTCATTGCTTAGCTCCGTTGTTATACGCACCGTCGTTACTTAGATTAGAAATCTTCGTTCGTTTGTTTATTCATCCTGAGGTAAAAATTGGCTTCCCCTTATAACTTTGCTTCTATCCTTCCTTTTTCATTTTCTTTATTATTTAAGGTTTTATTTATTACCAAAACTATAATCTGAATGTCCGTGGTCATCAGAACTGATGGGAACTGATCACTGGTAACATGTTTAGTAATCGTGAACGTAACTCATCAAAAATTCATCATGCCGTGCTTGTCAAAACAATTTAACAATGTGAAGCCCTTTTTTCAGGGGATTGGTATCAAGTTTAATTAATTCGACATGTCAACGAGCAATCTGTTCTCTAAAAAAAAAATTATTCAGGTTCGAGTCGGACGCGCACATGCTGGGTTCCTTACCACAGTATAATGAAATTCACACTTTTCTAATTTTGAAATTAAAAAACAAAATTTGTGATGTTTTTCTATCTCAACGGCAACTACCCTTAAATGTCATACAAATTTGGCTTCGATTTCAACTCGATACCTCTTCAGAATAATTGTACTGTCAGCCCGACAAATAGATAACGAAGCGATCCTAAAAAGATCCGTTTTTTCATTTGAGATACAGAACCCGCTTAAGTCCGGCTTTGCCATCGGTTCATCGAAATTTGTTATTACCTTTTGCTTTTGCTATGCGGATACTATTCGAAGATCTTAGTGCTTTATTTGGACATCCTGCAAGCACTTTTTCCAAAGTGAGGAAGCAAGCAAGCAGTTAGCACTTTCTATATTGGATAGCCCTATTTTAGTTTCCCTTCTAAAACGTCCTTCAAATATTGACACCAAAATCAATCATCTGAAAAAGGACGAAAAACAAACCAGTGACCATCGGTTGATCGAAATGCAGCAATCTACGTCAAGCTGCCAATAATCATATCATCTGTCAAAACTCTTACAGCTAACTGCTTGTCAATGGTCACCCAAAACTAAGCCACATTCATATATCACTTCCAAGTCCACTTCCAAAGCACAGAAACTAAGCACATGTCTCCTCCATCTGGCACCAGATAAGCCGAGAAAAGTTCTGCTTTTGTCGGATGATTGATTGAGCACGATTCAATTATTCGTCCTCAACCGCAAATAATGAATCGAAAAAAAACACACACATATCGAATGAATACGATCTCTCGTTCGATTAATATGTTTCCAACATAATCAGCAGCCTTACACTGTGTCTGTGTCTGTGATGTATCACGTATCACAAAGACCCAAAGCCTCTAGGGTGGCAATAATAATAGTAAATCGCACTCGAGTGCCGAACATAATTCCCCAAGACATCATCAATCCTCAATCAAGTGTCCATTTTGGCTAATAATTTGTATTTCCTTTTCTTTTTTCACATATCATTTGGCTAAGGACAGTCGTCCTTTTACTCTCTTGTGTGCGCCCACCTCCTAGTCAAATCAATAAATCCGATGAAAAAAGAAAAAATACAAGCAACCGAATAACATGCATAAATCGAAATCGAAATCGAAATCTAGCTACGCGCTGATTGTGGGCTTGTATCGAATTCACATTAAGACCGCAAGGATGCCTAATGAAGTCCTGCAGGAGTAATGCAATAAAACTGAAGAAAAGTATATTTTATGAATAAATACGAAACCGAAGCGGCGCGGCGTGTGATGTGAAAATTTCTCTGAAATTAGCAAGATCAAACGGAAGACGCAAGGGAATCCATTAGGAAGCTAGTAATGAGACACCATGATGGTCGCCCTCCAGCCAACAGTGGTTATTCCAGGAATAACGACAGTCTTGCTACTGATTAGGATGTCGGAAATATTTCATTTTCGGCTTCCGTATCCCATGAGATTACAGCATTATTGAGGGTAGCAGCGAATAATTGATTCAAATCGCTGTTTGATATGGCACGATAAGATAGGGAGTCCACCCCCTGCCCAAGGAGGCGCCCTTCATCGGAAATTAGAACAGAATTAGTTTTAAGGATATTCCAGTTGAAGTAAACATTCACAGGCACTATAGGAAAAACTGCGTTTGCTGGTAGTAGTTTTCGAGTTCGAAGTTATCACCCTTTTTTTAACGTGAGACTTTCACCTGAGTTACGTGTCTAAGGTGATTCCTGAGAGACAGAGATAGATCTTTAATGTTTCTGTTTAAAGTGGCATGTGTTGTTTTAGAATCGTTCAGAGTGAATCTTCCTCCACTGGCATATTTGGTGCTGAGCACTTTAGAGTTATCGCATGTTTTATTCAACTTTATCATCCATAACGGTTAGAACCTTATCAGCCACGACTGCTTCTCCATCTAGGGGTATGACTCTTGTATAAGGCACAAACAGTATGGGACCCAGAATTCTTCCTTGTGGAATACCGACGTGAATTCCTTTGTTTTCCGAATATTTAGTTCGAATTAAAATTCTAATATTTTGACACATTTTTACGATAAAGGTCTTACTTTAAGCTTAAGTCCTTCGTTCCCGGTTCCGTATAAAAGGCTCAAGGAAGCGTTCAAAATATAAAATAGCTTGAATACCTCCTTTACAATTTTATTTTTATGCTTAAACTTTCTTATGGTCTGTCGAAATTGAAACAGTGAAATGGTTTTTATGTTTAAGTTATCTTGTACCCCCCATTGGCTCTGGGATCTTCAGCTAATAGTTATCCATAGGATGATTTCATTGTTTCTTTTAAGCGCATCGCAAATAGGTTCTTTTAGACTAAATGGCTATGTATAGCGAGTTGTTTGAACTCTTATCCGGAATCAATCTTTCGAGAAAAGCAAAGTCTCGCGACTCTTTAAATCTTGTATGACGTGCCTTAACTTATTGGAAATGTGGTTTAAAATGTTTTTATTCCCAGTGCTCGAGTTCATTGATATCCCTAAGGAGCTATTTTCTGACGTACAATCTCTTAGATTTCGAGCGGGGATATTGTTTCGCTGTTCCAGGTTCTGATCTTAAGGAAGGAAATATTCACCCACGCAACGCACTGTAAGGTTGTTCATTCTCCATTTCTGATAGCGGGCATCTTTGTTCATAAATTTCAGTCTATTTTAAAAACGGTCTAGTCGATTTCTTTACATGTGAAATTATTTAACAATGTCTTAAGACTTTTTTCCCCAATATTTTTTGAAACACTAAGTCACTAAGTGGTTTAAATACTACTAGAGTTCGCCCGCGACTTCGTCTGTGTATTTTTCGTGTACGTTGTAGGACTCAAAAAAGGTCTGTTCGCCACATATATAAAATTTGGAAAAGCGCACATCTAGCATATTTTAACGAATCTGTTTTTCATATAAATTTGTATCCTTAATGTTTCCCTGCAGATTAACAACCACGAACTTAGTCGAGTTTATTTCTCATACTATCTGCATCATGGAAGATGGCAACGAAGTTGACGTTATGGCTAGCGATTTAAGTAAAGCCTTCGACAAAATATCTCACAAAATCATTGTCTTAAAGCTTAAAACTTTTGGTTTTCCCCCGCTTTTTATTAAATGGGCCACTTCCTACCTCGAATATCGCCAATTTGTAGTCCTCTTCAAGTCTTTCACATCCATTCCTTTTATTGAAACCTCAGGCGTGGCTCAAGGCAGTCATATTGGTCCGATGGCTTTCATTTTGTCAACCAATGACATTGAATTAATAATCAAATTCAAGCGCCTATCCATTTGTGCCGATTTTATGAAAATATTTAAGGTTATTTCTTCCCCATCTTACTCCCGGTTCTCGATATGGTGCAAACACAATTTCCTCCAACTGAACATCAGCAAATATCAGGCCATAAGTTAGTCTAGGGAGCGATCCTCCGTTGTGGCGAAACTATTTCATATCAAAGGAGTTTTCCAATCCGTATGTTACAAAAGCCCTGTACATCACTTTCGTTCGACCAGTGCTCGAATACTCCAGCCAAGACTAGTCTCTGTATTACGACACTCATATTTTATGTATCGAAGTTGTCCAAAGACGATTTCACGCAGTCATCCTTGGGATGACCAATACAACCTCCCTCCAGACATTTAACGCTTACAATTGATCAAGCTAGAGTCCTTTGATCATCGCCGCGTCGCTGCAGATATAATATTTGATCAACAATTATTAATTGGCAACCTTGACTGTAATAGTCTTCTAGTGAGAATAAACTTAAACACGAATCTTGAGAAATATTTCACTTTTTCGTGTCCCCTCCCATTGCACAAATTATGGAGCTCATGAACCCATGTTTAGAATGCTACGCAAGGCTGATTGTGTCCAAAACGTGTTTGACTTTCAATTAGACAAGAACTCTCTCAAGAAACTCATTTTATCTTTCATTAACTATTCCTTCCTCATCCTTAAATCCATTTCTCTAGTTTTTTGTTCATTTTTAAGTGTTTTTTTAATGTTAATTTTTAAACATTGTTTTCCAGTTAGTTTTAGCGTATCAAATAAAATATAGATTTCTATTAACATCTAAACTTTCGATGGCTAATTGGTTACAAAATTTTTCAAATGTTTTTTTTTTTACAAACTTTATATTTCTTAGAAAAGTCATTGGGTTATAATTTCCGAAAAGATTCAATATTCAGACATTCAATTTAATATAACGGGCAGATTGAAATTAAATTTTAATATAATTTTAGTCATATTTTCATAGAAAAGGAATAATGTAAAGTATTTCATCCTGAAATACAGGTGCACAAATTTTTGGAATCGGATGAGTAGTTTTGAAGTTTACCTCCTGGATATAAACTTACTTATAGAAAATAGAAACATGGATTTTAAAAGATCTTGTACTCATCTCGTTGGGACTTAGCAAAATCTTTCAATATAGCTTACTACGTAATTTCATCGAACAAATAAGAAAAAAACGTCGATATTCTCTTAGACGTTTTGAGTGTTATCAACAATACCTATTTAATTGCGAAAAACAGTTCTCATAATATTATTGTACAATAATATTGTATAATATAATGTTCGCTTATGGTTGAACATAAAATTCATCCAATTCGGTTCACCTGTTTAAGCGGTTTAGGTTTAGGCTAACCGCGGCAATTTCCTTATTTTTAGTTTTTTAATACCAGTCGTAACTTTAGAACTAAAAGTCGTGTTAAAATAATTTTAAGATGATTTTAAATTTGTACGTTCTATGCAAGAGGTCTCTACGCTGGCAATAATGCAATTATTAGATCTATTGAAATTCCGACGGTTCTAGCTGAAACAGTAATTGCTGTCTTTGGTGTTGTATCTTCAGCGGCTTCGTATTCTGCACCAAAACGAGAGCTCTATGTTTGGCCTACCTCTGATATTATGGTCAAATAACAAGCACACCTTGTACCAGTAAGACTTAGAGAATTATTGAAGTAGTGCCTAAATCCTTAAACTTAATTTTACTTCTCCATCCTCACAAGTGTCCCTGGCAAATGTGGAATTCTAATCGTAAGATGCACCAGGACTGCATCGAAGACTTCCTAATGGGTATGAGAAAGTCCTTTGGTATTCAGCAACCGTACTCTAGAGTTTACTTGATCCGTCCGCAAGAAAGCTGCTGGTCATTTTTATATGAGTAATTTTTAATCTCAATGATAGTCAAGTTGCGAGACAATCACTGGCTGCTAACATACCACTTTAAGCAAACAACAAAATAAAGGATCAGACATGCAATCAACAAATTTCTGCAGACACTTCATTCGATTCCCTTTTTCATCCGAATTTACTAATGTAAACATAAAAGACTTTATACACTTCATCATTATTCAAAATTGTTTCCCTCCTTATCCTAACAACATGGATCCTTAATATGAAAATATTATGGTGCATCTCAATTCTGGTAGCCACTTGGATCAAACGTAGAATAACGTATGGGTTCGTGCCTATCCTTAATTGTCAAAGTAACATCTTAAATGAAGGACGTAAATTCATTTGAGCATCATTCGTATTTGTATTCTATTCATATTTATATTCCACCACAGTAAGATTAACAATCTTAACAGTTTCGTAAGACTTTAATAATAATTTGACTGTGAAAACACCCAGATATAAGTTGAATATACTGAAGATAATTCAAAATAAGAAAGAAAAATTAAAAAAAAATAGGAAGGTGGTAATAAATGGCTCTATTGAAAAAAGACGGACAAATAAAATGAAATAAATAAATAGAAGAATAAAAGTTCAACTCCTTTCAGATGCCATGTATTTGAAAAGATTTATGGTATTTTAAATTCAAACCTGCTCGAGACTCCCAGTTCCCTCACGCTTCTGGGCAGGGAGTTCCACAACAGAATCACATTAACAAAGAACTGACGTTTTTATCAAGTGTATCTTGGTTGGACAAGCAAGAAGCGATCTACGCGACTGGAGGGATTGCATAAAAATCTATATTTTATTGAATCGTCGAGCGAACACCCAGAGACTTACTCAGAGAAAGAGGAGACGCGATCATATCTTTTATATCTATTGAAAGTAACGTTTAGTCTCCTTCTACTCTTGGCATCTGGTTTGCAACAAAAATTCGCAATTGTATAATTAATCTGGTAAAAGGGGTGATTTCGCCTACGACAACTTTGTTTTGGCTAATAAGAAGTTCCGTATGGAACATATTAAAAACCCGGGGTCTCCGATTAACAACAAGTACTTGAGATTTAGCAGGACTTAAACGCAAGTCGTGTCTAGGTAACAGAAGCGGATGTGAATACACTTATAATACATATAGTACAGGGCGAGCGGAAGAATAAGGAGATCAACGAAAAATTATGTTTCTGTATGGGAACTCAGTTGTATTTGGTTTCAATTCAAATCCGTGGAAGGAGCTCGAAAGGGGACGGATGACTTCATATCGATTTATTAGCTTTCGCTTTGAAAGTAGAGAAAATTTGGCTCAACCCACTCCTGACAGTTTTTTTTGCCTTTTCGGTTCATTTAAAAAGTACGAGAAGAAATTAAAAAAAAAATGGGAGGTGAAATGAATATTCTTTGCATGGCAAGTATAACAAAAATTGATAGAATTAATAGTTCAAAAACTCGAGGCAGTCTCCATTCTAATAGAGTTGGTACTATCGTGTTCAAGAGAGATATCGTACAAATCCCGCCAAAGGGACTGTGTTCATCAACGTTTAGTTTGATCGCGAAATTGAAGCAGACTTGATTTGATATCGAATTAAAAGTATTTGTATTCAATCAATTCGCATTATTTCGTTTTGCCATTTTCAATGCCTTCAATTCGGATCATTGCGTCGCCTTTAAAAGGCGAAGAAATTTAATTTTTTGTGGCAACTAAATTAATCGAACAAAATGATTGACTCTCATATATAAGTGACTCTTCAAAAACGACCGAAAAAAACACAAAAAATAAACAACAAATTTATTTTAAAAGATATCCTTGTACTCTTAAGTAACTCGATGCTTAATCAGATGCCTTTTATTATGAGACTGAGATCCAATCTCACTTTTGTGAAGATCTTCCTTAACGACGCTGAGTAAATTTGATTTTTTTCTGGATGGGCCCTGAACCTGGATTTCGACCTATTTATTTCGATATCCAAAAATCACCCAGCACACCAAATCAAGCCTAGCCTTACTATCTGTCAGAATCAAACTACAAATGTAAAATGGCTGATCATTTGCATGTTGAGAGAAATGGAATTCCATATGTGATCACTATTAAGTGTGCAATTTGGTCGGATGGTATCAGTGGTCAATTCCCCTTCGAAAATGTGTAAGGTGTTACAGTTATCGTCAACGGTCACAGCTATTGCCATAGAATTACCGTTTTTTTTTGGCAATACCTCAAAGTTATGAATGTGGAAATCTTGTGGGTTTAAAAAGATAGACCCACGTCTCACGCAAAATGGCCTGATTGGATGAAAAATTGGGAACATGACACTCAAAAGATTTTTATAAACACATTCCCCATATATTGATGTTTTGAACACGAATAAATGTCAAATGGCCGCGTCGCTGTGTGACATTGTCGAAAAGTCATCGGTATCGAAAACTCCTTTGTATAAAGTCCTGAAAATATTTGCTTGTGCATTGTTGTAATATAATTGAATTTTCCTCAAGATGATTCTATCTATTGAGTTCTTCCTAAATCCCTTCAAGTCTTTTTGTTAAACATATGACAGATCTAAAAAAAAACTAAGTCATCATTTGTTGCGAGCTACGGAAGGCCACGGAGACATCTTTGATGTAGGTCAGGAGGACGGTGGCACGCTTGTGGTTGCTCGGCTGAGCTCGTTGGACGGGGTAGTCCTTGTCCTCCTTCATCTACATACATCTCCTGCTCAACAGCAAAAAAAGAAAGGTCGTGCCAAAAGGAGGGAGAGAGAGGGAGAGAGAGGGAGAGAGAGATAAGAGAGAAAGATCATGGAGCGAAAGCGGAAAAGGCGGTGCTCAGGGTTATCTTCTAGATGGAGATCTTATTGAAAGGAACAGGGGACCAACTTACCCTAGTTATCCTAAAACTATCCCTACGCTAGACTAAAACAAAAATGATAAAACTACCCTAATCCTAATCTACCTTAAATCTATTCTAACTACTTAACTAACTAGCCTAACTACCCTAAATAACCCAAAAATTTATAAACTTAAGCTATACCTTAACTAACTTAATACTACCTAAGGAGTCCTAGCTAAGTTGATCCCTACCCTTCCACTACAGACCCGTCATCCAGGGTTGCACCGTTCCATGGATCTGCCAGTAGATGGCCTTTGCTATCTCCCTGGCCAGAGATTTCGGGGGATAACTTCCAAAGGCGGCAGAGTCCAAAAAAGGTAACTGTCCGTCTGGTCCTCGTTGTATGGGAATATCATAGCCTAAAGAATGGACGGCCTTCCCATTATTGCACACACACCCACACTCACAAACAAAAGGACTCACTCGCACATTTTGTTGCGAATTCGCTTCATTTTTAAAAGTAAAAGAAACAAAGTTCGTGGGTAAATGCAACGATATTATTTCTGTATTTACTCCACTCTTTTCTCTTATTAAAATTCAGTAAAAAAAATTATAAAAAAAAAATATATAAAAAAAAGGAAAATTAAAAATTATCTAAACTTAACACCTAAGTGGGTATCGTACGTCATGTTGTTCTGATCTTGTTGTGTGTGTCGGGGCCTGTCGCACGTCTGTATGTCCTTGGCGTTCTAGTTCTTGTTGCGTATTGACCGTTTTCTTTAAGTCACGTAGATCGTCCCGCATCGTCTGCAACTCCTTTCCTAAGTAAGCGATGCTCTCCGTTAGTATCGTCATCAGTCGCGTCTCCTTATCCTCTTTTGCCATATAGGCGTCCTTGTTAGAAGTTTGTGAAGGCTGTCCGTGGTAATCGTCATCTGTATTATACCTGTCAGTTACTCTGTGGTTGTTATTTACCGGCATGTTAAAGTCGCGTATGCCTCCACTGCTACGTCTTATTTCATTTGTTCCCCTATGTCGCGTACTGGTTGATGGTTCGTCTGTCCACTCGTCTTGTACTCGGTTAGTGTTAATTGTTGGAGTGGATGTCTTCGTTTGTTGTATCGTGCCTTCAATTGCTTTACGCATAGTCCGTCCTCCATCCCTTGACTCCTCTCTGATAGGGGTCAACGGATGAGGACGAATTTGTTTCGTCTTCTCTGTGTCGACATCGTTCGAGTACTGTCTTGTCTTGTTATTCCGTTCTGTCATAATGTCAGTGTCCCTGTACGATAGTTCGTGTCCCGTCATACTCAGGTCCAGTATACCATCTCTCCGTCCTGAGTCGAGTCTATCGTCCTGTTCCCCGTAAACGTCACGTATGAATTATACCGATTGTCTCGTTACCCGTCTTGTCACTTCCGAGGTCGTCGAGGAACCCTTAGGGATCGCGCCTAAATTTTTTTTTCTTTCCATTTCAATTTCACATTCTTTTGTTGTAAATTTTTGATGCATGCGTCAAATGATTGCATTCTCTTAAATAACATTACTGAATTCACTTTTAAGTGCATAAATAATGAAATGCAATTATTTTCTAGTGGCAGAAGATAGCTTGAAAATATTGAGCCATGAAAAATATTGTTGAGTCAGCAGGTTAAGTCGGATCGGAAAACGCGCTGTTTAAAATAGTGTTTTGTGAACCGATGATTAACACAAGAGTGTACTAAACTACATCGCGACTTGTAAACGCGGAATGCGAACATTTTTACACCTTCATTCCTGGTAGCCTGCATTTGTATTCAAATTAAAGTGAACCTTATAAGCTTACAATTTACAGCATTTGTGACGTTACCATAGAAATCCCCAGTAGTACGCCAATAAATTCAAGTTTGCAGGAAACATGCTTTGTCGGAAATCTTCTCCGACTTCAGTTTAAATGCTCTCTTGTACGTGAGAGGTTCCATCTTAAATCAATTCGTCGATAAATAAAAATCAAACCACCACGTCGAAAAAACCACCAAGATTGGCTCCTTGTGTAATAATCCATAACTTATATTTTTTTTTTCAATTACGAGGACTTCCGATCAATATAGCGCAACTTTGAAACTTTTATTCCATCCAATAAGTCTTACTAGAACACTCACCACAAACTCAACAAATCATTGCATCCCTCAACCTAATTGGCTTTAAGGACGAACTTTACCAAATGCCGTTCGTTCCTCAACAAATGCAACTCGTGAAAGGCCAATCAATGGAACTGGCCAATCCACTATATCCTTCATAGTGCACCACCCGAAAAGGCCAAATTGGACACGCCATCGCAAGTGGGTGTTATGCTGGGTGTGCTTGAATTGTGGTCTCTTACAGCTCCATCCGCCTTCTTACATACATATATAGTAACATTTTTGATGGCTGGTTGCTTGGTGTACTCGGTGGAAGCGGTTAGTTTTATCACGTGTTGTGCTTGTCAATTTTATGCACTTGGGCACAATCTATGGCAGCGAGATAAATTTTACTCATGGAAGTTTCATATTTTACGTTTTATAAAGTACACAGATTGAACAGGTGCTGCAATCCGGTGCAATCGGTGTACGGGGAACTTTGTTTCCTTGCCACAAAGTGAACGATGACATTTATTATCCTGGCATAAATGTTGTTGTCTCTTGCCTCGCAAGTGTGTGACTAGGAATTTAAGTGACATTATTATGAGCAAGCAAGATATCATATTGAAAGAAACAGATTTTAATATAAATTCTTTTTTTCTGAGTGTCATAAGGATATACTTGGCGTTAAGATATCAAAGATGATTTTGTATTAATGTGCAGTTGATTCTTAAAGACGTTCGGAAGGCTGAGGCGTTCGTCTTAAGCATATTCTTTGAATAGTTTTTTTTATGGTGAAAGGTGTAAATCTCTGCAGTCACTTTTAATACTGAAACAATTGCTGATCTATACGAATATGAAAATACCTTGTATCTTAAATGTATATAACTTTAATCATTTACCTCATTTTTGTCGCAAGACATTGGTGAGATATAGTCAATGATTTTTACGCCCATTTTTTATTCACAGTTCTGATTTTAACGTAAAATGATCTGCTGATGTTTACCAAACTTTTTTCTTACTAGTTTTGAGTCGAAATTTGAAAATTCCAAAGGTGTTCAAATACCAAATCGAAAATCATGTTCTTTTAGTAAAATTTTCGTAGTGATATTGCATGATCTTCACACCCTTTTTTCAAAATCGTTATTGTGCTACTCTTCCAGAAGCTTCGATTTCTTTTAAGGATCCCATTGCATGGCCTTTTGCCGGAAAAATACTTCATTTGTCTTGTAGTTTGAAGGGTTGAGACCCAATCTTTTCCGTAAAAAGTATAGCATCCCATTTTCAATCTTTTGTATGCAGTATGTTATAAATCCAATACCATTTATTTCCAAGGAAATCTAGGAGGTTAAAAGGCAGCCGCAGTTATGAAGTTAATTGTTTTACTTTCGTGTTAAGGCATGCTTCAGCTAGGGATCGTTTTATTTCTTCTGAACAATAATATAACAATTCGGTTTTCGATGGGTTCACTCTTCATCGGTTTTTGTTTGGACAATTTAACAGCTTACTTCAGGCATAATTCCATATATTCCCCGTCGTTTGGAAGAAATTAACTTACGTCAAGTAAATGAAAGTGGGGAAATGAAAATAGACTATCATTGGTTTGCATTGAGATAGATTTGTTCTTGTTAAGGAGAGACAAAAATTCTGCATAATAAGAACCGAGCCTACACTGTCTCTAACCTCAGAGATATCGGAAGTCTACAAACAGAGATACTAAATAGCTCCTATTTCTATAAAAAACAAGACCCATGGACCTTGCTGCATGCTACGAATTTTCCTGTTGGAGTGATATTGAATACAAAAAATATTGAAGTCCAGCCGATTAAACAGTTCTTCGACCCACTGGAAAAAACGAAATTAGAGTGGCCGTAAAAAAGCTTAAAAAAGTACCAAAGCTACAGCTTCAAATAAGCTAAATATTGTGCAAATGCTCTGGCAAGGATCAGGCACCACATCACTTGTTATCTTTGGGATGACGAAAGCATGCCATATCCCATCTTCAAAAGAGGTAAACACATATCTTACCCTATTTTCGAGACTATTTTAGGAAGTTCTGAAACCCTTTTACAAGACCGAAGATATTGCAATATACGCTGAAGATGTAGCAGTATTTTCATCGTACCAATTCAGTTTCAATATTGAAATGAATTTGCAGAATGCCATCAGACTATTTAATAACTATTTATATATATGAAAAATAAAACAAAACGCCGAGAAATTGCTAGTTTTTTTTTCAGCAGAAAAAAGAAAGCATTGTTTCATTCCAAGCATTCGACATACAATGGGATAACAACGTTAAATACCTCGAAATCCATCTCGACAAGAGATTTTCTTTCAAATACTATGTGGCCAAAGTTATTCAAATGAGTAACATTGAACATGAGTTGTGCAAGTTGTCATATTTCAAGACTGCAAATCAAGCAGAATAAACTCTTAAAAATGATGCTCAATTTGCCATGATATTGAATTTATCTCCGACCGTATTTTAAAGCTTAGACAAAAGTTTTTGAGAAAATTTATATATAGTATATTCGGATAATCCTCTGATAAATGCCATAGATTCTTAATACTATTTTTGATATGACACTTCACACTTTATCTCTCTATAATACTGTATCAATCAATTTAATTATATTTTATATATTTTTATTAACTAATATATATACATTTATTTATTTATTTTTTTTATTTAATATACTATACAAACTTATTTATTTTTTTTCTAATTTTCTAATTTATATATATGTTTATATACAATATTATGTTATTGTATATTTATGAATTTATATTATAACTTCTTTATTAACTCTAAGACCTGCTAATTTTTATTTTCTTTGTTATTTGTTTGTTATATATTTATTTATTTATTTCTCACATAGAATTAATATCTATTTATTTCCTTATTTATATATACATTTCTATATATATTAACATTTGAATTGAGTTGGATTGGACAATGCTTTATATATAAATACTCTTACATGAAGTTTTTTTTCGCGTAGTTTTCCGTCAGTTTTTTGATGATTTTTCCATATTCTTGTATCTTTGTTAGAAAATATATTACAGCTACAAGATTTAATATTTATCGAATCTCTAGGTAAATTGTGCGACAACAGTAATCTTAATACGAAAATAAAAATATCTATCTATCTAACTAAAAGACCGAAGTTTGGCAAACTTTGAACTTGCTTTCAGCTCGGCAAAGTGACAAAATTCTTAAAAAGCCTAAGGACTTTCATGTCGATACTCACCAATCGACCTAGGAATTATTTGGGACTTGCACGGGACTCCGGCATGAGGATGCGTTTTTTTTTCTTCGACCTAATTTTTGAAAAAAATAATTTGTTATTTCAAAGTCGTATGGCTGGGTTTCTTTTTAATTCTGAAAATCGGACTCAATGCAGACACCTCAAAATGCAAAACTAATAATTCTCGTTTTGTTCCTGAAAACTGAAACAGAGTCGACACCAAAAAGCAAAATTTAAACAAAAAAAATATCTCCCGAAGTCAACTGGGAATCAATTTGAAGAATGGTTAAAATTCGAAAAAGCGTTGTTCACCTCTGTTAGAAGCCAACCCATATTATCGTGTGAGTTCTGGGAAATGAAGTGGAAGAAAAGAGTGTTCATCCAGTTAACGAAACGCTTCTTTCAAACTTATTTCATGACATAAGCAAGTGATGTACTTCAAGGACAAGTTCACTTCTAGTATAATCGATCGAATATCGTGTACGTTGCACATTTCCAGAAGTTTTCGATTTCCACAGAATTCTTCTAAGAAAAACAACAGAGTTCTGGGTAAATTAAAATTAACTTTTTAGTTTTTAATTCTGTTGTCATCACTGCTGTGACTGCTCGTATAATAGAATGACGATCAGACCAGATTACTGTTGCACAACTGAAAGCGTGATTCGATGGAGACGGATATGAAAAGTGGCCAAGTGTGAGTTGGGCCCTTATCCAAAGGGTTCCGTGCCATCCTTTTTTATGCAACGCCAAATAATAAAATTAAAGCATCGCACTTACATATAACGAGTAAATCAATTGACAACGACGTTGTCATACGACGTGACAGATGGTTGTGAGTCCCTGAACCCTACCTGGTACAAAGAACTTGCTTGAGATCGAATTACAATTTATGAAATAAAATTATAAGACTTCATGTTACAATATGAGAATTCATGTTTTCGAATTTTTTTTGGCATGGTTAGTGCCTTCCTGTTCCTATTAAGATTCAGAAGATGCAGCCACACTGACAAACGGACAGCGGAGGCTTAGTAGTAGAGTCTCGTTGGCACTTTATAGGTACGGAACCCTAAAAAAAGATGTTATTCCCGAAACTATGAGAAAAAGCTCTAAAATAGTTCTCTGAATGTCAGATATCGCAATGGAATCCACCGAAGATCTGATCAAAGATTTTTAACTTCGTTTGAAGGTTTCTTATCCAAAGGGAAAAACGGTTCTTTATAGGATTATTTCACTCCATTGTCTGTCTCTCTGTTTAAAACCCTTTTCTCAAATACGCGTGAAGGTATCAAGTTGAAATGAATGATACAAATAACTGCGGTCCCTTAAAGCTGAAATTTTAATTTTCTAAATTTTGTTTTGTATGAAAAATTTTGTTTTTTTTTTAAACGCAACTCAATTTTAAGAAGTAGCCTATGATAAATTTTAGATTAGAAAAGTATTGTACCATGATTTGGAATCCTTCGTGTACTGTCTATGTCCGACTCACAGTTCGCCATTTAGGGAGGACTTTATCATCCTCCCTAATCGTCGAACGTTTATGATTTTTAAACGCGTTTGAAATTGCCACCGTCAGCGCGCTTTGACCATTCACGGGATAAAGCAAGAATCGAGCGCGTGAAGAGGCAGGTGACCGAAGCAGCAAAAATGGCCGGATTGAGCAGCGGGAGATGTTAGGAGCTCAACATGAGCAGCTAGAAGAAGAGGAGGGATGCATTGGCAGGCATTCCCGTTAAGCTGTAGTTATAAACACATTTGTGTAAATACATTACAAAATTTTGAACGCTTTTTTCTCGAAAACACGTTTTTAAAAATGGCTGACATTCTCCTGTCCGCTGTTATTTACATATCGACCTTAAATTTTGATAGCATATTCAGAAAAAATATCATCACGGAATGACGGATCGTTTTTTCGAAAGATACATTTTTGCATTTTTTATTTATCTTTTTATGAGAAAAAACATTTTCCGAAATATGTACCAAAGGGTCGCAGATTGATTATATGCTTTGAATTTGTATTTCAGATCAACAAAGAGGGGGCAGTTATGTCAGCCGTTTAGATCCCGCGATTTGAGGACCTTTTTTCGCAGAACTGCAACGGCCGCTAATTTTGTTTTTTTTTTTTCAAAAAACGTTCTGTATATCATGAACAAAAGTAAGAAAAAAACCCCACTCAAAAAGCTTTACACGGTTTCTTTAAAAAATATAAAATATAAGCACCCGAAATTCGGCATTTCAAGGACAAAGTCTCCCTTAAATTTAGTTCGAAACTGATTTACTAGAAGAAAACTTGAAGGGCAAGCGAAAGGGCACCGTTTCAGTGGAATAATATTGAGTTAATGGCAGCACTCTTGAAGTAGCTGAACAATTCTCGTTTAATTTTCACAACGAGTGCCAGAAAGGAAATGTGAACAATGTCTTAAATGAAAAGAAAGTATCTTTAAAATAATCTCGTCGTTTCACATCACATCTTTTAACTGGAATTGACTTTGATCTATGACTCAGAAAATGGAGACAAACATCGTTCACGCAAACTTCTATTTTTCCCTTCGATTTTTTTCCGTTTTCCTTGCAACAATTTTCTCCAAAGTAACCTTTTGATTTTCTGTCAAGAAAGTTTTTCCAAACAATTTGCTATCAAACTTGCAACCACGCATCGTTCCCCTTCCACCAGACCGAACTCCATATAAGATCTACCGTGTAAAAGAACTTGCACCAAACAAAATACTGCCATCCTCTTTGGGTTGCGTCGGGAGTCTGATGACGGTTAACCTAATCGAACTGACAGAAAACTTAAATTGAAGTTTAATCTAAAACTAAAGTGATTCACTTTAGAGCATCGAGATACAATCACAGCCCCATCCACCCATTCATCGGAGAAACAACGACTTTCCTACAAACAGCCCCTTATCGAATCAATTTGAATAACTTGTCAGGACCTTCGACCCGCTCGCTCTTTGCAAATTCAACTGAGATAGCATCTCTACGATGATACAAAAACAACAACAACACAAGCATCTATGCAACTCTGATCGAAGAGTAAACGAAAAAGTTTTGTGTATCGCCTTCCAAAGGAACAAACTTCGATTGTGTAAGGACTCTCGTTTGAGATTCGATTTTTCTTTTCTTCTTTTGCATTGGGTAACCATCCTTTGCCTTTGATTTTTTGCCGATACAATATTTCGAGGGGAAGGAGATGCGCTTTGGGTTATTGACCTATCGTATTGAACAAAGTGAAAAAAAAACAACAAACTTTTTCCCGCCAATTTTCTATTTTGCGCCTCAACAAACATTTGGGCCAAACAAAAAGCGGCAAAAAACAAAAATTTGTTGTTAAAAGTGAAACAAAAGTTATTGATTGTTCTTCTTTGCCTCAATTTTCGTTTTTTTTTCTTTCTATACTTTGTTTTGTGTGCTGTACGCCTCTGCTCTTCGTGGCTTTACCATTTTTTTCAGCTTGGGTGTGTTTGGGGAAGAATGGATCGTTTTTGGGGTGTAATGGAGAATAAAAATTTGATGGGGATGCAATGATTGAATAATTGAATTTCTAACACCGTACACCATGGAAAGCGCCATTGATTGGCGGAATCACGTTTAAGGGTGACGCGGCGAGATATATGAATGTCATGAGTGACGTTAATTGTAAAACATTTGTTTTCACAAAAGTTCAATCAAGCAAGGTTCAACCTATTTTGGAAAGCTGTGGTTGTGTGAGCACAAAAAAATAACACGTCTTTGCCGACGACGAATTTAAGTCAAACTTTGATCCGGGCAATTGGTTTTGAGTGTGATTTTGAATGTGAATGATTTTCTAAATGACTTGTTTGAAATGTGTTTACTTTTTGACTTTAGAAAAAGAATTTTTGTTGTAAGTTTGAGTACTGAATAAACTGGAAAATATTTCCTGAAATTAATCAGATGCCGATTTCTTTACATGAGTACTAAGTTGGCTTGATTTCATGTCTGTATCTGGCTCGCGGTACCAACGAAAAGTTTGAACTTTTGCATTTCTTCTTAGCCTTAGTACCGGATCTAAATTCATTACGGTCTTATATCGATTTTGACATCAAGCTGACATTTGAAATGTCATATTATTGTTTCAATCGTTCTTGTTTTTTTGTGGTATTTCATCGTGGGATTAAGCAACTTTGAAGCATGAAATGCGATTGAATTAGAGTACCTCAACGAAAGTTGGGAGTAATAAAAAAGAAAACAATTCGATATATCCATGGCAGGTTCAGATAAAACAATAAAATGAAATTTAGCATTTATTATTATTCTTACAATTGTAACAGAATTTCATCCCTGATTATCCCTTGACGATTTGCTTGCCAAGGGGTGCGTTAGTTATTTCACCGCTGATTTTTCCAGTGGCTTAAAGTCGCTGCAAACGATTTTTATCTTCTGTGTTTCTTCATGTGCAAACGCTAGGTATGCCGTCAAATTATTTCTATAGAATCTGCTACCCGGCGAATGAAGAGAAGACCGTCACCCATCTTTTCTGTGAATACCCGAGCTTGGCAAAATCAATATATAAAAATGTGGGTTCCTATCTCTTCACAGCTTTGCCCAAACTTTATAAAGCCAACTAGACCCTAGTGTGTGTTGTACTACCTAACCTAACCTGAAATTGAGTCGCCAAAAACGTTTTTTGGAGTATACAGAGACACCGATTTATATGCGGTTTTCGAATTCGCCAACTTCATATCGAGCGCGCACATTCGAATGACGAAAACTTGTTTGATCGTGCATTGATCCAGCCCAGAGCACAACAATGTTTGTAAATTCTCTGCACGTTGGAAGAAGAATATTCTTTCCGGTTACGAAAACCTTCTTTACCGCAAAAAATCAAACCTGTCCTCTATATACCCAGAAAAATTAGAAAATAATTCCATAAAAATAAAAATGGAACGTGTTTCCTTTTTCCCAAAGCAACCTTGAAAATATAAAAACCGAGTACTATCTCTTATAATGAAGGAATGTAATTGGTCTAATGCGGGTACTTACGGTATTTTCTGGTGAAGAAATCGGGCGTAAGCAAAAACCCACTTCAGATTTGTTTTTTTTTCAAAAACGCTTTAAAAAAAAACTAAAAAATTTCGACTAGGAATGCTTACTATAAGGGATTGTTATTTCATTGAAATGACCACCTCGCTTAAATTGGCAGATTGCCCAATATATTTTCGATGATTTTGGCTTTACGGAAATAGTTCCCAATATTGTTCTTTAAAATTTAATTCCCCAAATTCTGGAAAATATCATTTCGTGAGCAAAATTGCCATCAAAATTCAAGTTTGTTACCGACACTGAACGGCCGTAAATGCCTTTTATTGACAGCTTGTACTCATCGGATTGTCAGTCACTCGCGTTTAGACCGTGAAAAAAATGCCAGTTGTTCTTAACAAGATTTGCACCCCGATCGTCACGCTCAGCAACCGACGTAGGTACTCACCACAGGCACCAAATACTGATAACAAAGCGTTAATTGTTTAACCTTGTAATTTTTCTCGCGAACTTTATGCAATCTCTTATGCTGGAGCTACTGAAATTCAGTTATTAAGATTATTCACCCGTTGAGGTTCACTGGTTTAGGAGAAGACTTTCATCAGTGTCTGCAGTTGGTGCATTATATCGACCAAAATTTCTGACGGTCATGAGGAAGCTGCTTCTAGTTAGTAAGCCAACACTTTTTAGCGTCCGTGATTGCTTGATCCTTGAACCGGAAGCTCGGCCTTCCCATTCTTCTTGAACTTGGTGGCTTGCATTTGAAGACTCTTTTCGCTGGAGCATTTTTGTCCATTCTCTCGACAAGGCCGAGCTAGTGTAATAGACGAATGCTTACCTTCCGGGCAATATCTACATCTTTGCTCAGCTTGTAGAGTTGGCGGTTATATCTTTTCCTCCGTTCACTCTTTTCGAATTTAGAATCACATATCCGATTAATGATCATCCCTTCCAAGGATCCAAATATTTGCTCAGATGTTTTGCTGATCATCCACCATTCGCCTCCATTAAGCAGGAATGTCAAATCATCGTCTCATGAAGCAGTTTCTTTGGCCATGTTAGGAGTTTGGATCCTAGCTATTTTGATAATTAGGGTTGTTCTCTGGTGGATCTTCATTGTGATGTCGTTTGTGGAGGATATATTTATTCCAAGGTAGATGAGCTCCTTTATAATCTCGAAATTGGAACTGTCAATCGCAGCAACAATAAGATCTGAAGCAGTCAAAGCATTCTGAGCACGGAGGAAGCGATGAGCTCTCAAAATTAAAAGTTGAAGTCGATACATATGAAAAATATTGCCACTGATGCTGTACTTGTCGGAGAACCTCATCTCCCAAATGAAAATCTGAAGTGCACTTTTAAAAAATTACGTATCATGTTAAACATTCAACAACCACCCTCCGTCGGTAGAAAATTCCGTATCAAGCGAACTTTGGACGCTGTTAACATTGATAAATTTCTCTCCACGCACGATAAATACACTTTGATGAGAGCACTTGCTGACTTCAGAAAATTGCACGCACCTCACTTTCGTCAATCGGATATCGGCCTTGGTACAAATCACCCAAAATTTACACACAAGTTCTTCACAATAAAAAATAGGAACTTGTTTAAAAAAACATCCATAAAGTCAAATGCAATTGGTGAAGGTGGTATACCATTGCGCTTCATAAAGCTTATATTACCTCAAGTAATTGTATATAAAGGGTGATTTCTTAAAAGCTATAGGAAAGTTTTTAAAAAAAAAAACACATAAAATTCAGAAAAATGCATGAAATCTTTATCTGAATCGATAGTACGGTCCATATAATTTAATGTTTGAAGATTATTTCACGCAAATCTTGACCATGACTGCGCCTTAAATGGTCCATGCACTTAGCTCAATTTTGGCATACTCTTTCCAACATTTCGGCCGGTATCTCACGAATATATGCTTAAATGTCGTCTTCCAATGCGCCAATTGAAGCGGGCTTGTCTGTATAGACATGAGCTTTAACACAAAAAATAGTCTAAAGGCGATAAATCGCACGATCTAGGCAGGCAATTGACCGGTCCCGGACGTGAAATAAAATGTTCACCGAACTCGCCTCTCAATAAGTCCATTGTTACGCGTGCTGTGTGGCATGTGGCACCGCCTTGTTGAAACCACATGTCATGCAAGTCAAGCTCTTGCATTTTGGGCAAAAAAAAATTGGATATCATCTCACGGTAGCGCTCACCATTCACAGTTACGTTACGATTCGCATCATCTTTGAAGAAGTACGGTGCAATGATGCCACCAGCCCATAAACCGCACCAAACTGTGATTTTTTCTGGATGCATTTGTAGCTCTTGCAATGCTTCTGGCTGATATTCACTCCAAAATCGACTTCTCGAATTCTGCTTATTTACGTACCCATTGAGCCAAAAATGAGCTTCGTCGCTGAACACAATTTTTCGGTAAAAAAGTGGATCTTCGGCCAACTTTCCAAGAGCCCATTCACCAAAAATTTTACGTTGCGGTAGGTCGTTCGGGTTCAATTCTTGCACCAGCTGTATTTTGAAAGGCATCACAACTAAATCCTTCCGCAAATATTTCCACGTTGTTGAGTAACAGAGGCCCAATTGCTGCGAACGGCGACGAATCGATAATTGATGGTCATCATTAACACTGGCCGATACAGCTGCGATATTTTCTTCAGTTCGCACTCTACGTAAGCGTGTTGGTGGTTCATTGCCCAACAATGTAAATTTGATGCAAAATTTAGTCACAATAGCCCGAATAGTCGCTTCAGTGGGTCGATTAAACTGACCATAAAATGGAAGAAGCGCGCGATGAACTTTCTAAACAGAGCACGCATTTTGATAATAAAATTCAATAATTTGCAAGCGTTGTTCGTTTGTAAGACGATTCATGGTTAAATTATAGACCAAACTGAAGATGTTTGATATTGAAACAAAACACGAAACGTGCGTCAGCTGTTTAAACCGGTGTTGCCAAAAGATAATAGCTAAAAAATCACCCTTTATAACTGAGGTAATTACACGTGTACTTTTCCACAAATTTGGAAAACCGCAAGAGTCATACCTGTTGCCAGGAAGTCGAATGCTACATCTCCTGATGACTACAAATCTATCAGCTTATTGCGTGTCTGTCCAAGGTTTTTGAAAAGTCGTTAGCTAATCAAATCCATAATTATCTGCGTGGTAACTCTCTACCATACTCGTTTCAGTCTGGGTTCCGAGCTAAACATAGTTGCTCCACATCTTTGGTAAATATTAAAGATGACGTTAGTCAGGCTTTTCAAAAACGACTTGTAACTCTCCTTTGTTTATTGGACTTTTCTAAGGCTTTTGAGAGGATGGACCCCAAGATTCTCTGTTGGCTTCAGTGAAAAGGGCTGTTGAACTCATAAAAAAATTATCTCTCTGACCGAACTTTAAGAGTTGTCGTTGGTGAACAGCAATCCACGCTCAAATCCCTTTTACAAGGAGTACCTCAAGGATCGATATTAGGTCCTGCTTTGTTTTGTATCTTTATAAACGACCATCCATCAGTGTGCAAGTATGTGCCGATTAGTTCCAAATCTATCTGTCTAGTCCTCTAAATAATCTTCTTGACCTAACCTTAAAAATAAATGAGGATTTGATTGCAACAGATAACTGTTCAACTGTCAATGGCTGAGTCCTAAGCCCCGCAAATTTGCTCTCACACAAGGGATTTTGACTATTCTCATCATGCATTTGCAGTCTTCCTAAGAATAGATCCCATCTACGCAACATAACCACACAATTCTTGCAAGCCAAATTACAAAAAAGCCAGAATTCTATTCAAGCCACCATTCCTTAAGCAGCGTTTCACGATTTATGGCACTGGTTGCTATTGTTTCTCTTTCTCCATCTTTAAGTCTTTTCGATACTGTTGAATTGATTTAACCCTCCAGTATTTCATTCATGGCAGCAATAAAATAATCCCTCACTAATTGGAGGGCATACGTTCAAACTACCTCTCGTAACATTGGCAAAGTGTTAATATCCTTAAAACCGAACCAATTACCAATCGCAATACTGCGATGCGGTGGTGCGGTGGCAGTGGCGGTCTACAGCCAGCAACAAATACAAACCTTAATGTATTATATTGATCCCGATTTCCGTTCGCTTGCTTGCTTGTGCCGAACTCGGAGGCTCCTTTCTCCCGGGTGGAATAAAAATTCAATAACGTTAATCCCCCCAAGCAACATGAAAAGGACATTTCGTTCGTTTCGTACGTTTCGCATCGCAATCGATGACAATTTAATACATCTAGCAGGCGTGTTAACACTGCCCTTGACGTCCATAAAACCCTTATCCGGGTATATTCTAGCCAGTGTATTGTTGAGCGTATGCCTTCGTCAATAACACATATATGTAGGCTGGTTTTGTGTTCCGTTTGGGGCTTTTAATGCAGTAGCATGTGACCATTATGTAGGCCACGAAAAACAGTAAAACTGTTTCGATACACAATGTAATCCTTTCGAATTGACTGTAAGTGGCCGGCGAGCGGGCAAATTAAGTTATCCAATTTTTCGAAACGCGGATTATGGCGGCATTTCGCGAATCTGGCTAAATGAAGGATTGGATTGGACGTTTTCCAATTTTTTTCTTTTTATTGCTTAATTTTTTTTTTGCCACAAGCGATAAGGTGGATTCTGTTGACGTGTGGGCTTTATATGACGTATCGAAGGTTAAGTCGATAAAATTACTTTTCCTTAAAGGAAAGGAATCAGCAGGAACCTCTGGGATGTTGAATAGACTACAATTCATTTCAACATGCATGCTTGAAAAGGGATTCAAAGGACTATTCAAGCAACTCTTTTTTAATGCATCAGTAATTGTTAAAATAATCATAGAAATATCCTGTAAGGAATGCACTTGAGGCTTGCATCCATTGGGCTGTTTCATCCGCCTTAAGTTATTATTTCTTCGTTTAAGGACACATTGTTCTGCTGAGAGTGAATTTAGTAGCGAATTTTTTCTGCACATGCGAACGAAAGCTCAATCTCTTCGACGGATTTTATGTTGGCTCTCTGAGTTGTCCTTCTCAGTACTGGAGTTCATTTCGTATAGAATACCAAAAATTGTATTCTCCGTTAACTGGAAACGAATTTGCAGCAAGAACTCAGTTTCCCGTCCATCGTCGGGGATGTAAGTGTCGTGTGCCGAGTCACGCATAAAATTTTGCTTTCTAGTTATTTGAGTCGCGATGTGCTTCTAGTTCTATACCGTAATATGAAGGAGTTTTTGAATTAAAAGAAATATATGGTTAGAGAGCGGCTTTAAAAGGATACTAAAATCGTCTTAGTGCTTACTAGCGATCATGTAAGTCACAAATTGAAAAAGTGTTTTTTTTTATTTTGAAAAAAAATTTACGAATTATTGTGGTACCGCCAATAATAAAATGAACAAAATAAAATTAATAAAAATTAATCAAAAACATATATTAATACATAATTAAATAAAATCATATAAACTTACACATTTTTTTTAAGTCATCTAATATTTTACACTGCCTGTTCGTATGCGGTCAAAAAAACTGACGGAAACTTGGTAACAGTTGCCGCGGTAAGAAATGGATCTACACATACTTAAACGACGTTGGGAAGTGTTACAAAATTGATTCCAAAAAGGATTTACTTGATCGAAATAATGCTAAAGTTTCTGAAAAAAAGCTGGTTTGCTGCTTGATAAACGGACACATTTCCGTGTTTGTCCTGTGTGATCATGGATGAATATTGTTTTGCCCATTAATTTCAGTCAAGTCCGCCTGTGTCGAATTTATCGTTATTGATTTTCGTTTCTTTATTTTGACCTTTGAGCAGCTCGAAATTGATGAAAGAATTGTTAAAAAATCATGTTTGCAGTTGAAAAGCATTTCGTCTCTGCGCCTAAATTGTTAGAATTTTCTTTTGTATTGCAAATTGCAAATTTCATTTACTAAAAGATAGCTAAATATATTTTATGTATTCCTTTTTAACTTACTGTCGATATGGGGTATAAAAGTTAGGCCTACTGCTTATTCTTTGGCTTTCAATTTACACTGACTGGTGTTAAATTAATTGAAGCTTAAAATAAATAACTGCAAATAACTGCTCTCCTTTATACCTTAAAATAATTTATGTCTTACTTTATTAACTTAATTCTACCTTGATATAAACGTTATATATACATGCTTAACAGGCAGTGGCACATATGTGAATATATACCCACATATGCGGATATGTGAACATCCCCTGATTGCACAGTTTTTTTTTTTTTTTTTTTCTTTAACTTTAAGGACCAGCAAGGGCTTCTGTTTGTACAAAGGAGGTGACGAAGGAGTTCATTCTCTTTAAATTTAAAGCCACCAAAAATGTCTGTGCCGGTGTTCGACTTCTACAAGATCGCGGTCAGAGATTGACTTTCTTAAATGAAGGCGCTATGTGGAACTGTTTGCAATATTTCACTCATAGCTAAGTCGTTCTTCGGACAATGTGTAAGATTAGAGATACCATTAATCTATCCGGGATGAGACCTTTTGAATTTAGTTAGATAGAAGCCTCTGGGGAGCTTGAGCTAATTGATTATGGTGACACAAGAGCTCTGAATCAACGGCGTCCTTCACAACAAAGTTTCCCATTTTTTTAAATTCCAGGCGTCGCAATACATCTGAATCTAATCAAAGTCACGCTTCAAAAGATTTCTAATGACTTCTTTTTTCGGACCTGATCTGAACGCAAACAAGTCGTCTGCGTACGCTATGGCATGGGGAAGAGATCTTGAAGGGGATAGGCGAAACGACAACAACCTACTGCAGACCATTTATTAACTTGTATAATCCATTTGAAGTTATTTTGTCATAATTTAAAATAAACTGTCTATTGACATATGTACATATAAATAAGCATCTACTCGCATAACACTGGTTTGCTGAAACCCAGCTTACTTAACTTCTAAAAGAGTCCTTCTAACCGTACCGTACCGAAAGCCTTTTCCAATGCACTAGCTTGTGAGACTAAATTAATTATCCGGCATAATATTCGTGTCCTCAACCCAGTTAAGCAGGGATTTATTAACCACGTTCTCAAGCACCTTGCTGATATTCGTAAGAAGACTTATGAACGAAAGATTTTTCGGCTTGGAGGCTTAAGGGTGGGTTGCACAACTGCCATCTTCAAATGTATCGGAAAATGTGCATTGTTCAGTGCATTATTGGAGAGGGTGGTGTAAATATCTATCGCTACTGGTGGGGAGCATCACAGAACTATGTTTGACATTCCATCGATTTCCATCGATTTTCTCCTCTTTAATGATCCGAAGATGACTTGAAGTCCAGCCTTCGATATAAACTGTGAATTTGTCGTTTATTTGGCTGTAATATTATTCGTCACTGAACTCTAGGTGAAACTGACATTTTCTGATCGTCAGTGCTCCATATCATATCGAAGGTAGAATGCGTTTTTCGTTTTCTGCCGTTCAATGGATCTTAAGACAAGGAAGATCCTTATGAATTTTCCTCAGTACTGGCTTTCAGAGCTCACAAGTTTATAGATTCTTTATAATTTTCTTTGACAAGCTCTTGGAGGTTTTTAATTAAAGACTTTAATGTCCTCATCTTCGGGTTCTGTTTAAGAGTTTAAGCTTGATAAAAGTCTCCTTTTCTGTTGGTACAATAGGTCGAATGTTAAATTTCGGTACATGTTCGAATTGTCAATTTCTTGACTTCGGAATAATGTATTGTGCATCGATTGTTTAATTGTTATGTCCATTTGTTTCGGATACCTGTCAATCTCATCGTTTGATTGATTTTTCTCGGTCAGTGGTTGGAGCTCATTTAACGCAAATGCTCTTATCAAATTTCTGAAAAGCCGTGTCCAACGCACTCTACTATAATTGTAGGGATAAGTAAATTTAAGGACTTGTGCCTATGCAGATATGCTTCAGTGTGTCAACACGTGGTCCCGCTTTTAAAAGAGTTAAGTAATTTTTTGTATAAGTTTTAATTTATATAGACAAGAGAAACATAGAGCCAATACCTGATGCTTTGGGAAATGTTTATGAGATACTTAAAGTTCGATTGATGTTATCATATTAAGGTCATGAAAGAAAGATATTTTTAGTATAGCTTCTTAGTCTATTCTGTAAAGCATATGTAGAAAAAGTTAGTGGCCTACTCGCGCTTTCAAAGATTGCAACTGATTTCTTTCTTAAGTTCACCATTATCCAAATTGTTTGAAAAATAATTCTAAGCGTTTTGAGGGATAACTTCGATAAAAATGAAAAGCGGATATCGAATTTTTCTACATCCTTACTGGTATGCTTTTGGGGTGTTTTGGTTTCGGAGCCCGGAGTCAGTTCTTCTTTTAACACATAAACAGATACAGCATGAATGGTTAAGGACTTTGCATCTCTTGATAACTTTCGTGGGGCATTATTGTGTTACAACATACCGATAGTTGGATTTTAAGAGAATGTAACCCTCGAAAAGTATTCTGTATTCATTGCTACCATTTAAATAAATGCATTGATTTAAGACTGCATGAAGCCTTTTGCACTCATTTGCATTCTTTTCATTATCTTACATATTTCTACATTCATTGCATAAATTTGAACTAAGGTAAGACCAAAAGTTAGATGCATTTGTTTGATTGATTCAAGTTAAAACGAGCCCTCGGGTTCGTCCAAGTTCGGAGCCGAGCAACTGAAAATTACACCTGTTTTAGCTAGCTCAAGACTTGATTCCTTTTACCACAGTTTTGCTTTAGTCAAGAAGATCTTTGCACCGAAAGAAGAAGCATCTTGAAACATTTGAAACCGTTCGGTGTTTAAATCAAGCTTTGCAGAAATAAGTACGCATCTTTTGGAGGCCATTATTTGCATAACTTTGAAATTCGGAAAACAATTCAAGCGAGTGTTAAAAGATTAAATGGTCAAATGATGTTAAATTTGTGCAATCTTATGTACGCGAAATTAACGGTGATGTCTCAGGATGCAATCATAAAAATTTTTGAGAGACGAATTCAAAATGGAAGCATTCGCAAAACTTTGTCATTTATCTCAGTACTATAGCTAGATGTTATTCAGATTAATCACCCATTTATTTTATATCATTTATCTGTCTACCAAATAATTTTTCAAAATCGAGCAATATTATTAAAAAATATACAAATCTCTTAAGGATTGCATATGCAGCTGATTAACCTGTGATACACATGCCATGGTCATCAGATATTTGCAACATTTTTCCCCACCAACACCAGGCAGGTGATATTTTAAAAATATGTAGGTGAAAATTCTGGACATTGGAGTGCTCTAGTTATATTTTAGAGCAAACATCAGTCCATAATTGAAGCGATCACTTTTTGATTTGTTTTTGTAGATTTTGGATAAGAATGGAAGTTTTGAGACGCTGAGGAAATAGGCCGTTAATCCTCACGTTTGTTTAAAAAGTCTTACCCAGCTATGACAAAAGAAGCATTGGTCATTAAAGAAGGTTGACAGAACTTAATACTTAAACTTAAAGCTGCTTCTGAGTTGGAGGCCCTTTTACCTGCGGTTGAGGATGAGTATTCCTAGGGGTAATTTAATTTCGCAATTCACAATCGACAGTTTTGCAAAAATTGTACTCACTGATCCAAATTTCGAGTGCTCAATCTCTCAGTAGGAAGTGCAAAAAGAACGCAGATTCTATGAATTTGTTTGATAACTCCAAATACTCGTAATAGCCCTAAGGCCTGAAAACGAAAATTTATACAAAAATCCATACTTCGTATAAAATCAAGCATACATTCTCTCAAATAAAAGGCTATCATTATTAGAAGATGCCTCATACAGTAGCGTTAAACCACTTAAAAATTAACTAGGAGGTAGCAAACAAATGTGCAACTTCTCATAGTCCGCTTCTAACATGGAAGGTTCTTCTTGCTCATTTGGCGCGAAAGTTTCCTACACCCATTTGGAATTTTTTTATTTGAATATTTTACAATGCAAAAGAAGGAGGTGCAGGGCACTGCCATGTGCTTCTTTTCCATAATAATTATAGTCTCGGAAGTTCTGCCATATAATTTTCCATAGACTCAAGCTTTATTGGTAAAGTACTCAAGTACTTTTGCTCATTTGCAATTCGATATTTTTTTTTATCAATTCCATAAATCTTACCTTAAATGTCTTTCATTATTTCAGTCTTGCGAAACTTGCTGACATAACTCTCGTTAGCGTTGTATAGTTTTTATGAGGACACATCAGCATAAATTCACCTTTAACCACCGCAATTCTGTGTCTTCACATTACTTCACTTTTCGAAAACCCATCTCATTCCTTACTAACCGAAATTGAAGAAATGACATTTTGACACTTCCTTTCCCCCAACACAAGCATCCAGTTCCTTACATCCATCTGCCCAATTATTTGAAGGAAATATCACCTGCCTATTTGTTTCAAAGAAAATGTCATGCCCTCAAATTTGACACCAGAAAACAATTTGAAAAACCGCCACCTCCTCGAATGAGATATGTATTTCACAAGAGCCCTCAATCGTCTCAGGTGTATCTTGCGTAAAGCTTCATATCCTTAATCGCTTCACATTCATCTCTCATTCTTCATCCCAACAAAACAGAACAAAAACAAAAAAATGTCCCACCAAGGCGCCAATTCAACCCGTCAAAAGGAGCAGCTTTCCCAATGAATGGAACACAACACAAAACAAAACAACAAAAAAAAAAAACAACACAAATCCTGGGCACACAACAAAAAGTGTTAAACTAAATGTTCCCTAGCATGAAGCCATCAATCGAAGGAGTCAACTCATATTTTCCTTTTGCCAACCGCTCTTTCGTCTCGTCCTTCGTTCATTTCCACGACGCTTAAGTTATTTATTTAGGGGCGCTGCCAAGTGTATTATCGTACAACATATGATAACGGTGTTTGAAGGCGAACGCGTAGAGCGGAGTCGAGTGGAGTCTCGAAACGAAGGATTCCTATGTTTGTTTTTCTTACAAAAAAAAATTCTTCTTTTCTCCCACTTTTCCCCGAAACGAAATTATCTATTTCATGCGTAAGGAGTGCTAGGACGGTTAAGAAATTGATTATGTCGAGCGGACTCAGGTGGTGGGTGTTTCTGTTGTTGCGTTTTTTTTTCTACTAACTTTCTTTAGGGGCACTTTAAGAGAGCTTTGTCTTTTTAGCACCCTAAAGGTGTACTTGTACGACGAAGACCGACGGTTAAAAAACAAAAAACATATTGCATGATGAGGTTTTGAAAATGATATCAAAGAGAGAATGAAAGCTGATGGATATGATGTCATGACATGAAAGATTCTACTTGGCATGATAAGCTCGTGTTGAAATGATTACACTGAGGAACGCATGACTGTTGTCGTGGTTTTGTTAAGCCTTCGAAAATGAGTGTCGAAGTTTTTTTTTATACATTTGTTGGTCTGTGTTCGCGAGATGACTTTGTATGAAAACAAAGCAGTGCGAGTAATGCATGCACTACCATACAATATGCAACACTACATACTTTTTTTTATTAATTTTTGACTTTTCATAGCCTTCTTCTCGGCGTGTGTGGTAGGTGCGATTACCTACAAGTTAACCAATGCTTTAATTTAACATTTTTGATTGCCTACTATTTGGCATTTTAAAAATTATTGCGATTTTAAAAATTACTTTTTATATTTATCGTTGTGGCGGCAAATGGAATTCATAGTCTGTGAAAATTGCAAGGGTCTACTTTTTACAGTGCAGAAGATATAGTCCTATGAGAGACGGACAGTTGGAACATTTTGGGTACGGAACCCTAAAAAGTTAACCGAGTGATCTCATAGTATTGAATGTCGTTATAAATCTAAGTTATTTTCAGTGTTAATTATTTTTCTATATAAAGTCGATCTCTTTTCGCGGTCCCGGATTCATCTTGGCTGTTCCAAAATACTTTTACAGTGGTCTTCGCCTCGTTATTAATCATATTTCCTACCTCTTAGCTATTGGGCAGATCTGAAGGATCGCGGCGATCGCTACCACGACTTTATGTGGTGGTGCGTAGTCTTTGTGAAAAAGTACCACAGCTCAAAATTTGGCCAGCCTCTGTTTCTTGATAGCTTCGTGCAAACTTCTGTTTTTGTCTGCGATTAAGAGCAATTCTCCATGACTGTTCGCCCGGCATTCCGAAATACGGACGTTTTAATCTATTGCCCCGAATTTTCGACTTTGAATTTCGTCGGCGTCCGCCCAACAATTTTCCTGTATACCCGAACTCATTTTCAGAATTTTGACTACGATGGAAAGCCTTTTCTTATGTGCTTGATTGACAACAAACGCCTTAGGTAGTAAAGAATATGGGAAATACAGTTGGTGAAAAATGTATACAAAACTTGTTTGGTCTTAGGTCATCGGACGATTTGTTTCCTCATCAATTTGTTGACACGATGAAACGAAAAGCTATCCCTCTTAAATGTAAACTTTACAAGTCGACTTAAATTACGAACGAAGTCATGAAGACTTCGGTACTACCTTCGAGTCGTGTAACTACCGAAGTTATTGGCAGAGCGAGCTCTACTAGTTGCACCGTTTGCTTGCACAAGTGATCTCATAATGCGAAGGGGCTCACCTTGTTGCAAGACTTCATTGGTAAATGTAATCGAAGAGTCGATAAGGCACACTGATATCGGCTTAATTATGTCAGCTATTTTTATAATACTCAAATTGTGCTAATCAAGAAAGTCAGCTTAATTAACCGGCCCATGAAAGGCTATTTTCTTCATATTTTCCAGGTAGGTTTCGTTTGTTTCGAATTTTCGAAGAAAACGTTCTGCACCATTCGAAACTTTTCCATGTTGAATCCATCAAAATTGCTGTGGTTCAAAAACGTGCACTGAAAGTCACTAAAGACCCTATATTGGTCCGTATACGAAATCTAAAAAGTCCTTTCGAAAATGTTTTGTTTTTGCAAAGCAGATCCACTCGTGTATTCGAATTAAAGAGGGGTTGCCTTGCCCACTTTAAAAATCCTTTCGGTATATTCACCTTCTTCAGAAATAATTTATTAGTTATTTATATTTTTTTATAATTTTTTAATTATATATAAATTAATATTAGAAATTACAGAAAATGTAATCAAGGGTTTCTCAACCAACTCAACTCAACTTGTTCCTTATCTAAAAAACATCGGGTTAGGAAAGGATTAATAAAAATTAGAACATTCAAAAAGGAAAAACACTTCCCCCAGAGCAGGTTTCGAACTGTGCAAAAAGATGCGAGACATCGGTTCAGGATGGCTCAAGATTGTCATTTACCGAGTAGTGAGATTAAGCGCTCAATCAGTAAAAGTAAAAGTTGATATACCGCAAGGAAGTGTCCTCGCTCCTTTGCTATTTATACACATTTGTCTTTTATTATTAGTTATTTCGTGATCTGTAAAAATACTACTTGTGATTGCGACTCCAAGCACAAATACTCCGCAAACTTGTGTACTCGAAAAATACCGTCCTTATCTCTCAGCCTCAAAATGATATACAAATTTTTAATTCAATTTGGGGCTTACCATACAGCTTTGCACCAGCATCCTACTACAGTATTTATTCAATGCAATTATTATTAAATTCAACCATAATAGCCCAGGAATTGCCCACACTTTGAAGCCTTTTATAAATTTCCCAAAACGAGTAGGGAAAAGATTTCATGACTGAGGGGTCACATGGAGAACTTTTTCCAACCACTAACCCCCAATTCCCATTAATATTCCGCAAATCGGGTGTGTTACGGAAAGTTTTTAGTTCCAAAAACAACTTAAGGACGACCATATGCTTGCCGGCATCCCCGAGCTACGATAGAAAAAGTTTTAGGCAAGTCTTTGGATTATTCGGTATCACTGCAATTTGTTTAGGCACGACCGATCTTCAAGTGTGAGTTTCAATAAAATTTCAAACGCCCACTTATCAAATTCAGGAAATAAAATCAAGAAACAAAGCTATTTCCTGGAGTCGAAGGATAAAACCCTTGCTCAAAATAGATGCAACAGGAAACAAAAAGGCCGGAAAATTAAGTTAAATATTTTCATGGAATGCGTTTAATGTTTTTACAAGTGATTTTCACTTTTCGTCCTAATTGACATTTTTCTTTCTAAAAAGGATAAAAGTACTTTGCACCTTTCCTCTTCACAGATCTTATTACTTTCATAATACGGGGACTTGAAAGGTTGAAACCTTTTTCTTTAGTATTTCCTTAATTCTTTCCCAAAACCCTTGAAACTTTTATTCGTCTGTGTTATTTCGGCCCGGACTTGCATGGCAATTTATGCTTTTTGGCATAAGAAAAAAGGGCTTAGGTCTGTACGAGTGAAGTAGGCGTCCTTAGATGGTTTACCTTTGAGCTGGGAAAAGATTATTTAGAAACGAGGTAAACAATCAACACAAGTAATGAAATAATCCTTAGCGATTACGTACCAAGCACCTGGTTCATCAATAAGGGTTTCAACTTAAACTCTGCAAATTTAAGATGATATTTACTTTTGTAGAAATCCTGTGATGAATGTCAGTTGAGCTAAATTGAAATTAGACGGGAGAGAATGATACAAAAAGGTGAATGTTTCTGAAAAGTAGGGGCAGGAATGGAACCTGGTGTCATGTTACCTCTCAGAATTTGAATATTTAAGGTCGAATGTCATTACGCGTTAAATTTTTCAAAAAAAGTTATTTCATGAAAACCAACTTGTTAAATGGAAAATTGAGTTTAATTTTGTGTAGGTGCACATTTATGTGGAATGATGTTTATGCTAGACGCGGAACTCACTGAATGTCAAATTTGACTCAAGCCTTCTTTGGCAGCCACCTCTACCCCGCCTAACTTACTTGCTTGCTTAAGGTGGCGCTACAGCCCGGGGTGGACCTGGGCCTCAACCAACAAACGTCTCCAGACAGCTCGATCTGACCTGAGTCGCGGTGTTCTCGGTGTTCCTCTGCTGCGCCGTCCTGCGACGGGGTGTTCGAAGAGTCTCGGGCCGGAGCATTGATTTTCATCCGCTCTACATGACCCAGCCATCTCATTCGTTGGAATTTCACTCTTTTGGCTAGGTTGATGTCGCTGAATAGTTCGAATAGTTCGTGATTGTATCTTCTCTTCCACTCACCGTCTTCGCAGACAGGACCGAAGATCACCCGAAGAATTTTCCTCTCGAAGCAGCCAAGAGCACCTTCGTCCTTTTTTGACAAAGTCCATGCCTCCGCGCCGTATAGCACGACTGAGACGATTAAGGTCTTATACAGTTTTACTTTGGTTGTTCGAGAGAGGGCTTTGTTTATCAATTGCTTTCTCAGCCCATAGAAACAACGATTGGCAAGAGTGATTCTTCGTCTGACAAAGACAAAGTCTTTGACTACCTGGAAATAATATCTGTTCTACTTTGATTTTCTGTCCGAGACGTCGGTATTGCCCTCATTTTCCGTCAAACCCAATTTCCTGGCCTTCATCGCTATGCTCACAAAAGTGCCATTGACAGTCTTGCCTTCATTTCCCATCAAACCCATTTTCCCGGCTCCGTCGCTATACTCACAAAAGTGTCATTGACATCACGCTGCCTTTTTCTAATAATATCAATATTGTCGGCATGTGCGAGTAGTTGGATGCACTTCTGAAAGATTGATCCTCTGGTGTTGGCGTACGAGTTTTGAACAATTCTTTTAAGAACGATGTTGAAGAAGTCGCATGACAGCGCATGTCTGAATCCTTTTTTGACACCAAAGGTCTCGATTAGGTCTTTACCCACCTTGATGGAGCAGTGTGTATTCTCCATCGTCATCCTACAGAAACGAACTAGTTTGGTAAGGATGCCAAAACTAGACAGTGCGCTGTAAAGGTCGTCTCTTTAAATGCTGTCATACGCGGCCTTGAAATCGATGAAAAGGTGGTGGGTATCGATCTGTTGATCCTGGGTGTTTTCCAAGATTTGCCGTAGTGTGAATTTTCGATCTATTGATGATTTCCCTGGCCTAAAGCCACACTGGTACGGACCAACCAGGTTGTTGACGAACGGCTTTAGGAGCTCACACAACACCCCAGATAGGATATTGTTGGCGATGTTTAAAAGACTGATTCCTCTATAGTTGGCGCAATTCAGAGGGTCTCATTTTTTGTGGATTGGGCAAACAATGCTGAGGTTCCATTCATCGGGCATGCTTTCCTCCGATCATATTTTACGGATGAGTTGGTGCATACTCCATACCCAATCATCGCCTGCCGCTTTCAATAGCTCGACAGGTATGCCGTCAGTTCCGGCAGCCTTGATGGATTTGAGTTTACATATGGCTATCTTCACTTCATTCAGGTCGGGTGGATTGAATTGTTGATCTGAATTGTCCCTTTAATTCATGTCGAATGGTTCGTTCTGCCTGACAGCGGGATTTGGTTCTTCGTCGTCGTTACACAGTCTGGAGAAGTAGTTCCTCCTTATCCTCAGCATCGACTGCGATTCTAGTACGATGTTCCCTTGATCATCCTTACAGTCTGCGATTCGGGCTTTATAACCTTGGCTGGTTATTTTTACCCTTTGGTAGAACTTTCGTACCTTTTTCCTGCAATGATATCCCTCAATAGTACAAATCGATCGCTTCTCATGCTCCTTGTTATTTCTCCTGAGATGCCGGTGTTCGTCTTTCCTCTTCTGCCTTGATTTGGAAAAAGGCATATCGTTTTCCGATTGAAAATGATGGGATACTCATCAACCACCCTTTTTAAGCCTATTCTTATTTCTGGTAATTATTTCATTCATCGTCACATGGAAAGTTCATGGTGTGGGTAGGTCGAATCACATCCAAAACAAATTAAGCTTGATTGATTGATTTTTCATTCAAGAATTCAATGTGGGTTAACTTGTTGGGAAAAAATATGTCGAAATCAAAACTTGCACTCGTAAATTCAAATCATTTCATAACTTTAAATGGGAAAAGTTATAGAAATTGCATACAGTTGACAGATATTTAGACTACTCGGAAATGAATTCATTAAATGCCAGAAGCCAACACAGGTCCTTGTCTTTAATTGTATTTTAATTAACTTCATTATCAAAACTTTACAAAATCCTATCTGAATGCATTTAACTTCAGGCATTCAGAAAACTCCATCTGTCACTTAAGGAAAAGTCCGTGAGACGAGTACACGTCTACAACACTCTTAACATGGACGAGTAAAAAATGCGAAAATATGAGTAACAACAAAACTGTCTGGCATCTGTGGCAGGAATTACATGACAGAAGTATCATCCTTCTGTGAGCTCGAATGTCCCTTGCAGATGTTCAATGGAATTGTAAGTACCAATATTTTAATACTTTCTCTTAGTTCTTCATACCTTTGACTTAATATTTTAATTAAAATATAAAATGCATTCATGGGCCTCCACAGAGGAAACGTCTGATGGTCTGGTGACTCGGCAAGGCAGACTTAACCTCTGGGAAATTCAATCGTGTTTCGAATGAGCGAACGATCAAATTAATTAAGCCGCAGGATAAACTTTTCGTTCGTTCCACAAAAAGCTCTCTCTTCTTGACTTTTTCATTTATTTCTCAATATGCAGGAGCATCCTGCCGGTTATTGAAGTTGAATTGCTGTCCCATTGAGATGGGCAGCATGCTACGTCTGTAGTGTCCATAGTGCGAACTGAATGGCTTTGCTGTGTCCTTAGTGTTAATTGAATGAATTTGGCAATTTGGGGATGTGAGAGATGCATACAAGCATTACTGGGGTGGCATGTTCAGAGTACTTCAGAATTCAGATGTGGCCGTAAACTTTGCTGCATTTTTGTGGGACTTGTCTTGCAAGCTACCAGCGGGAGTGTTGCAAATGATCAAAAGGAACATATTGCCGAGGCTTGACTGTATGATGTTGCTTGAGGTTGCTATTTATTCGAGCATAAGGCTGCGGGTGGTATAAATTGGATCAGTATAAGTTCAAAAATCATCAGAGCGATTTTTTGGTTTTTACAAAATTGTGAAACTCGGTAGGTGGAAAAAGTTTTGGAAAACTGATAGATACTAACAAGTTTGTCGCAAAGAATTAACAAAAATCGAACAATGAAGCGTCAAATAAGTTTCAATTTCTAAAATTACTCGTACGTTCAAAAAATTCAAATAAAGTACTGAATCGATAGGTAGGAACCTCTCTTGTTATTAAACTTCTTTAATTTGTTGCTATTTGATGATGATTTGAAATAATAATATTAATTTAAATAAAAAAACTAAAAATCAGTCTTATGGTTGCTTGAACCTTAAATCATATAAATACATCATCTTTCAAGGTAAGAGCGATAGCCCATAAGTTAGGACAGATCAAAAAGCCTTCATCAAGTATCAAGTAAGCAGAACTTTAAGAAACATTCAGGTCTGTGGAGCTCCTTATTCTCTTTTTACACGCTGAAACAAATGAATTTAAGCCGGATAGAAAATCCCAACAGCCATCTTTCATAGCGATGAACCTGTTCTGGCTGACAAGGACGTAATCTGCCGACATAAAATTAAGGTCCTTATAACGAAATTCAAATGAATATTGTGTCGATATATTATTTAACCAGAGAGCTCACTACCGAACAAAAGAAGAAACGAGTTCATATTCCTGGAGTAAGTCTAGAGAACCTTCAAAATGGCGTGCATATATGTGGATCTTTCATTGGAAGTGTCGGAATAAAGATATTTTTCAAAAGAAATTCGTGCACTCAAAACAAAATTGAGTTAATGTGCTGACATTGTTTACATGTCCACTCCAATACTCCTCATATAAAAGAACTAGCAGATGTTCATTCAAAGTGAATGTCGACACTTCAAAACATGTCTTGCCAAAGTCTTCGCCAACTTCAGGTACACATTAACTCAAAATTATCATAATTTTCAGACTTTAATTTTTCAATTTTTTTTTCTGACGTCAGTAGGATATTACACAGAGTTATTGTCCTATCGTTCGTTTTATGTGCAGTAGAAACACAGATCTGGTAAAAGATCAACAAAAAAGTCATTGGTAACTTTGAGGGACAAGTCAATGTGAGTTTTGGTCCCATGAGGACCAAATTTAATATAGAATCCAACTCAAATCAGTCTTCGCAATGGACTGCATAAAAAGCGAGGACATGACATTCGATAACTTACAGAAGCGGAATTGGATAAACCTGTGCATAACGTTTAAACGAAGAATCGGTTCGCTTTTGAATAAGAAAGTCTTTTTCACTATATAAACACTTGTGTGCTGTTGCTGTCGTTCTTCCAACATTCCTAAGGTTGGAAGGTTTCTCGGCCAACTGCCAAGAATGGCCCTGGTTAAAGACGGTTAAAAGGGCACCACTTCAATATAACTACCACTATAATCCCGAACCATTGGCGAGATTTGTGCAAACGTTGGTTCTATGTAGCTCCCAACTAAGAAACGCGCTGTTTCAATACAATAATACAATTTCAAAAACGATCCGCCTCTTCTTACGTCGTATGCTATATTTTGAGCAGAATCAACCCTGTAATACTATATACCGGATGCATTCAATCGTGATCAATCAAAAAAAACAAAAAAAAAATAGCTTCACAACGACCTACCGAGTATTGAACCCGAAACTCTTCGATTGTACCAACTGCATAGACCGCGCTGCAATTACAACCGTCCTTTTGTGCCTTATACCAGAAAACCAGCACGGATAACGATTTTGTCTTGTCTTTGTTTTAATTGGTAGGTTACATTCATAATCTTATTATCAGATCAAATACGTCTGCATAAAACTTGCACTAAGCTCGAATAAGTTCTTGATTAGAGTTTCCACTAAGCAGCTCACGTGCTCCAGGTATTCTGATATCCACGAGTTTCCCGAAAGAACAAAAATTCCTCCAACTACGACAAATCATCGTCAATTTAAATATCATAACTCTAATTATTCTATAAACTCTTATTTCAAGTACTTTCCACCGGAAGGTTTCTTACAATTTTGTGAATATAAAAAAAAACAAAGGAAGATGAAAACTTGCATGCCTATTTTACTGAAGACACTTCTCGAGGGTTCACTTCTGTTCTGATTCAGTGGCCCGACTCATAAGCAAACAGAGCCTCATGCAGAGATCTTAAACCTCTATGTTTGATAAAGTTAGTACAAAGACTTACTGGCATTGGTCCATATTACATGATTGCCTGATTTGATCGAATCATTTACTATGTCACTCTTACCATATCAGTCCTTTGTAAGAGTGTGCAGCAGTACTATATCTCAAGACTCCGTATTGCCTCCTTTGGCTCTCTTCTTAATTTTCTCAAATAATCTCTTGTCTGTGACATCTTATCAATTCCCTCTTTGGCTGATAGCAGTACTCATTATGCTGTTCTAAAAACAGTCTGAAATTTAATGCTATTGAGGCTCAGTAAAGTCTTCTTTCATTGAAGCATTCTGAATGGCACTTGCACACCCTAAAAAACCTCAGTTAGAAAAACCATATAACTGATTTCGCCAAAAATGCTTCGGAATTTTTCGGTTTCCTCAAGCGGTGTAAGAAATACTTTACCCCAACTGATCTGGAAAACAAAAAAAAGCTTACATTCGCCCTTATAACAGCTGCTCAAAAAAGTATACTCGATTTACTTGACAGAGTTCAAAATTAAGCGACAAGACCCATAGAAGTAAAAAAAATTACGATCCCTTAATCCATGACCGACTTCATGTAAAGAGGGTTCTTGCAAATTCCCCGTGAGACTGAAGTTCAAGTTTTGTTAGACTGTCAAAAAAAGGGACGTGTTTGATGGCCGCGCAACAAGAATTCGGAACGGTCTTCTACACCCGGCATTTGCTGGTCAAATTTGAAAACAATGCGCTTCGATGCGTACCTGACTCTATTTTGTCTAATATCCATAACACTATGAATGCGTGTGTTAAATAAACACATCGACACCTAGCTTTTAATTAAATTTGATCCAAACGTGAACATAAATGAAAATGTTCAGAATTCTCATTTCCAAGAAAAGTCCTAGTTTAGGTTAATGAAGGAATCTAAAATTTATTTTGAAAGTGATTTTTCTACTATCTTAAATGTATTACATAACAAAATATATATTTTTTATATTTTTGTGTGATGTGCGTTTTTTTTGTTCTACCATTATAATCTTAATCTTTGTTTAACCGGTCAGGCTGGAGTGTCATACTAGGAATACCTTGCCCTTTAAGGGTTTATACTGAATTAAGGAAACGACGATGGAGTCTGTTCTTTTGTTATCAACCACCTCTAACATATGCGTTGCTTTATTACATTTTCTTAATCACGGTTAAGGTTTATACCGGGGGTTCTCCATTGAGTTGCGTTCACCGCTTCGGCCATAACTTAGTCGCCTATAATTACTTTTTCGAGCAAATTAGAAGATTAGCGGCACCACCTTTATGTCCTGGATCAATCCATTTACATATAAACAAAAAAGTTTAGGTGAACAATCTCATGGTACAAATCATTGAGTTATTTTTCGCGGTCATTGCACTTGCGATATGCCTCCGAAAGAGCTTTATCACGAAATTGTCCACTCTAGGAAGGTTGACCTCACGAACCTCATTTAAATATAATTTTTTGTACTCAGTCTCCTGGGTTCTATATAATTGTCTTTCAAAAACCGAAATCTTCTCCATCAAGCTGGCTCCCACGTTGAACCACACGTGAAATTCATATGCAAGCACAGCCCAAATGAGATCAGTTTTACTCTGGCATCGAGTAAGCTGCTATGAAACTGTCACTTTGTCAGGGTTTAGGCCGCTCTTGGTCTGGCCAGAGCAGCATCTATATGTTTATTAATATATGACCTCGATCCTCGAACCTGCGGGGGAAAACCGTACCGAATCCTAGACAAAAAACACAATGTCTCTATTCGGCAAATGCCCGACGGCATTGACTTTATTGACAAGACTGAACTCCATAAGATTTAAATGTGCTGCTTTTATAAAGGGTGATTTTTAAAAAGCTAAAGGAAAGTTTTTCAAAAAAAAAAAAAACACAGAAAATTCAGAAAAATGCATGAAATCTTTATTTGAAACGATTTTCCAATGCGTCAATTGAAGTGAGCTTGGTATGACACATGAGCTGTAACATAGGCCCACAAAAAATAGTCTAAAGGCGTTAAATCGCACGACCTAGGCGACTCGTCCCTCAAAAAGTCCATTGTTACGCGTGCTGTGTGTCATGTGCCACCGTCGTGTTGAAACCACATGCCACGCAAGTCAAGCTCTCGCAATTTGGGCAAAAAAAAAACTTGGATATCATCACCATTCACAGTTACGTTACGATTCGCATCATCTTTGAAGAAGTACGGTCCAATGATGCCACCAGCCCATAAACCGCACCAAACTGTGACTTTTTCTGGATTCATTGGTAGCTCTTGCAATGCTTCTGGCTGATATTCACTCCAAAATCAACAATTCTGCTTATTTACGTACCCATTGAGCCAAAAATGAGCTTCGTCGCTTAACACAATTTTTCGGTAAAAAGCGCGTGATGAACTTTCTTAACAGAGCACGCATTTTGATAAATAAAATTCAATTATTTGCAAGCGTTGTTCGTTTGTAAGACGATTCATGGTTAAATTATAGATCAAACTGAAGATGTTTGATAGTGAAACAAAACACGAAACGTGCGTCAGCTGTTTAAACCAGTGTTGCCAAAAAGATAATAGCTAAAAAATCACCCTTTACAAGATCAGTAGATCATAATACAGTACAGTGGGCCGATAAATGTTGGGCGAAAAACAGGCGATCAATGACTACAGTTTGTTTGAAAATCAAACGAACACTTAATAATATTTTTTTTTTGTTTAGACTACAAACCTGATCTGTACGCGGCAAAGTTATCTGCGTACTCTTTTAAAAATGTTAAATAAAATCGGCGCATTGACAACAGCCAGTTGTAGACCGTTGTTAAATTCAAAAACTCCAGTGAAATAAATTTCCTACTGGTGAACATATTGAAGAGCATGTGCAACAGTGGTTTGGTCTAACCCATGCACCCAAAGTGTCAAAGACCTTCTCTAAATCAATCGGGCCGGCACAAGTGCACTGCTTCTAGAATTAGTTCCATTCCCCCTCTGAAACCGAATTTGTCATCCGGGATAATATTTTTGTCCTCAACCACTTAGTCAGGCTTCTATTGATAATTTTTTCAAATACTTTGCTGATGTTTGGGTGGTGGCGGTGTTTTTAAGTAAAGGTTGAACCACCGTTTTTCCAATGTGCATAATTCATCTAGAGTAGTGTTAACGTATAGCGCTTCTAGAGGAAGGTGTTTAAGAACAATGTTTGGCATTTTGTCGGTTCCCACAGATTTTTTTAATTCTCAGAAGATAACTACGAGATTGCCTTTAAAATGAATGGGGATGTTGAACTAGCGTTGTCCGATCGCCTGTTTAAATTAGATTTTATGAGCCTGAGAATGTATGGACCAAAGAGTCCTGTAGTTATGGTTTGATTTACATGTTAAAATGCCCACATTTGATAACCGATATTAAATGAAAAGGTCAGATTTGTATCTGCTCGTATGTATTTAGAAACGTCTTATGGGTCAGGAAAGATCTTTTACAATTCTTGCACGTTAAATTATTTGCGAGCGTAGTGACGAGCTTTTAGGTTAGTTAATTAATGAAAAAAGCCAGTGCTGTGGTCGTTATAACCAACTTGTGCTTCTGATTGCCGCTGTCGGAACACAAAGTCCCGCCTTAAATTCAGAAGAAAGGAGATGTTAATTTTCCGTTTGTTTATATGTAACTGTGCAGACATTTTCAAAGGTGGTTGGGAGAATTACCTCTTTCACTAAAAGATCTTTATCCTTTCTTATCCTTTCCCTGTGTCAGGTCTTGAAAAGTCTGTTCTAATTCAAAAAAACAGGTTAGAAATTTAAGTTTAATTTTCGAAACTCATGACTAAGCTAAGCTTTCGAATATTTCAAACAGGCATTTGCTCAATATTTCAACTTGAATTATGATTTATTATTTACCGTCACCTTAAAATTTATTAGCCTTTTGTTTTTCAGTCCTGCTGCTCCCTCGATAAACGGTCCCCAATAGATGCCAATCTTGTAAGCCTCAACAAATTATTAATTAAAACAATCAATTATGTTAATTTTGTTATCGAATCGGGTCGAGTCAAGAATCCCTGAAGTTCGATCCATGACCCCTTTTGCCGTAAATGATATTTACTCGCCCAACTTAGCCGATATTCATTATTCAAATCACTGTTCACCCTTAACCATTTTAAATGGAAAAAGGCCAAACGATATACAAATTTATGTATAGCTCTGACAAAGAAAGACCTTATGCCACACTCGTTCCACTGGCTTACATTCGAATAAACACTTGGAAGTGTCCCTAATAGTACTAGTTCACTTGGTTGCCTTTGTTAATAATAATCTTTCAAGAATAATGTGCACAGGTGGAAGTGATTGAGTTTACCTTACCCTCTTACTTTAGCTTTGCCTTTCTTCTTATTTTTCGTTTTTTTTTTTTGCTTTTGCTTTTGCCTAACGAATCCCATTATCTATCCTCAATGATGATTGCCCTTTATTAAATAAAGGATCCTGAATTGGAGAAAGTTCATTTTGGTACAGGTATATTTACGTACCTGCTTTGGTTACAATTCTGGTAAGGACCACAGATGTTACTGATGGACATTACGTGATAAGAGTGACATTATCCGTTATGACTGTTTTGTTCTCGGCTAGTTCTTGTGTTGTTGCTGCCGTGTGTCCTTGCCATGTGTAATTATGGCTGAATGAAAGGTGTTTTGGTTTTTGTGCTTTCCGCAAGCTGATTTTTTTGAATAAAGGAAAGCCGTTGTCAGGATTATGAATTTTTTAGCCAAGCTTAATGAAAATTAAATTGAGAAATTTTGTGGTAAGGGAAGGACTTAAGAGTCCTTTCTGTTGTAATTTAAAACTTTAAGTTGAATGGTGTTCATAGGAAGAAATGCATGCAAATATTAATTTTAGTTCTCCTCAATTCTCAATTATTTTAACAAAAAAGTACAAATTAAAAAAAAAACTAACCTAACTTATTTTATGTGTCAGTTCCTGCCTAGTATATTTATTAAAAAGCAAATTCAATCTCAAAGACTATGATAGAGCAAAACCCGATGTATTTTTACTCTCAATAACATTCGCTGATTCCTTTCCTCACAAGTTCCAAAATAGCATTGTTAAATTCGGACAAACCGGATGCATTCAATGATCTTTAGTTACAGACGTCGAAATGAGTGCTTCTGTACAATCGCGTGGAAGCTCGAAGGTGGATCTTAAATAGTTGGAGTAGAAAAGAATTTTGAGCGACATAAATGCCGCCCATCCATTTATTGACTGGGAATTTATACGTTCGTTATAAAAAGGGTAATTTTGTGTTATATGAAATAGAACACTTGATTTAATAGATAATTTTATCCCATTCCTGTTTTAAAATGATTTCGGACTTATGCGCGCCAAGGTAAGCTCGAATAAAATATAATTGTGAAGACCAATTTTCGATAATTTTATGGAGCAACTTGGCCAAATATCAACAATAACGTGACGAATGTATACTTCCAAATCGTCCAACGCCTCTTGTTTTACGGCATAGGCTAGTGGCTTTACATATCCCTAAAGACTCCGTCAAACAGAGCGCGTTTTAACATCGCGTTTTACCGCCGCGTTACACCGCCGCGTTGTATTATGCCAAAACACATAGCCCCGGTCACAAAGAGCGCGTTTTGAACGTTGCGTTAAATTTAACGCGGCGTAGCAACGCGACGGTGAAATGCAGTGTTGTGTGAAATTACAGATTATTTTCATCATTCGGTGTTGACGCGTGTCGTATAAAAGGTGTTTTGATTTTTGTGTTATAAAAATGGAACAATTGATAGAATTTGTAAGGAAACATCCATGTTTGTACGACATGAGTGATGAAAACTTCAAATATATAATTTTTAAGGCTGAGATCTGGGAAACACAAATGGCCTTGGTATAATCAGGTACAATTTTTGGACATAACTTAAACTCCACGTGCATATTCTTCTTATGTGTCAACAACATAAGACCCAAGGCCTTTTCTTACAATAGTTTCAACTAAATTGTTTGCAGATACTGAGCTTAGGCAGATAGAGAACCAAATTCAGCCGATATATGCATTGACATATTCCGTTGTAAGCTCGGACTCTCAAAACACTATGTCTCCTAAATGTTCATTGCATCGGAACAACAAGACAAGACAGACAGATTTATTCAAATTGTATTTCGAAACATGACATGTTAATTAACTGAATATCTGAAAGCAATTTTACAGCTAACAATGAAAATGTGAATATTTACCATCAAATGTGGTTTTATTGTTTTTCAAAGTATTCTCCAGCATGATTTATAAACTTTTCCATGCGCTCAAGCCAATTGTCGAAACACTTTTTCCACTCCGATTGAGACACCTCTAAAACATGTTTTTTGAACGCTTCAACAGCATGTTCTGGCGACGAAAATCGTTGACCACGCATTTTTTTCTTGATGTTCCAAGTCAGGGCTGTACGGCGGATGACTCATCAATTCGACGTTTTGGCCGGTCAAAAAGGCACTGGTTTGAGCCGATGTGTGAGAGCTCGCATTGTCATGGTGAACAATGATTCGTCTTCTCTTGTTCGTTTTTCGAATTTCTCAAAAGATTTCGGGCAAACAAATTCTGAAGTACCACTCAGAATTGACAGTCCTACGTTGCTCAAGCGGAACAGTCGCCACATAACCAGTTTTGCCGAAGAAACAGGCGACCATTTGCTTCAAAGTGCTTCTTCCACGAACAACTTTAGTTGGATTTGGCTCGACTTCGAAGACCCACACGTTCGATTATTATTTTGTTTCGGGCTCATATGCATAGATCCATGATTCTTCACCGCGTCTTTTGAAGCACCGCGATCGTATTTTTTTAACATTTCCTTGCACCAATCGACACGAGCCTTTTTTGAGCGATTGTCAAATTGTGAGGGATCCAGCGAGGACAAACCTTTTTTACGGCCAGGTGTTCATGCTATATCGAATGTATGCTGGTGGGAGAAATGCCCAGGGATGTCTCTATCTCACGCACGGCATCAATGTTCTCTGGCACAAGGGTCGTTTTTGGACGACCTTCATGGAATTCGTCTTTGAGCGAGCGTCGGCCATGACTGAATTCATTAAACCAGTTTTTCATAGTGCTATGGATTGATGCTTCGTCGCCGTACAAAGATTTGAGTTCATCAATGCACTCTTTGTGAAAAATGATCGCACGAAAGTGTTCATGAGTTAATTCCATTTTTTTGACGAGATGAATTTTTCAAGTCTCTGTAAATAAAACAATTCACGATTTAATGACAACACGTTCTGAGTGATGTTATGCTAAAAAATGTCAAACTTTCCAATGGAAATGTCAGATTGCAGATTGTTGATAGCCAAGCAGCCGTTTCGACCACCACATCATCGAAAATAGCTCAAGACTGTCGCGAACAGCTTGCAGCTTATATGGGTTCCCGGGCATAGTCACATTTCAGGTAATGAAAGAGCTAATGAATTAGCCAAGCAAGGTTCCGCCCTCGACAACTCGCAAGCCACGGAGGGGCATGTACCATAAAAACTAGTCAAAGATAAAATCGACACGCATTTCCGAAAAAAGTGCTGACCTTAGGTTGTCCTAACTCAACACTTGCCGTTATATAAGTTAACACGGACGGATGATCTTCTGAGTCGGACCCGCACCGACATCGCGAGAGTAATAGCGGTCATCACAGGGCACTGGCCGATATGAGACCACGCAAACAAACTAAACATTCCATACAACACACACTGTCACAGTTGTAACATGAGACACTTACTCATTTTCTGCGCAACTGCCCAGCGCTAGCTAGAGTCAGACAGCAAACACTAGCAAGCCCTTTTTAGAGTCTAGAAATTACGCGCATAATTTCACGTAAAGGACTTGTGAACTGGCCTTCATGATCCTGAGATTTCACAATATTAGATTACTTACTTTAAGGCTCCATCAAACAGAGAGCGTTTTAACGCCGCGGTGGGATCATTTTACGCGGCGGTTGAATTATTTTGACGTGACGTTCTTAACGCCGCGGTAAGAGTGTCAAACAGAGAGCGGTCAAAAATTATTGATTTTAGTTTCAAAAAAATGTCAAGCAGCTCGAATGAAGAATTATTATTATTTGCCATGCTACGTTCTCGAAAAAGAAAAAGAATTTGGGTTCACGACATTAATAAAAAAAGAAATGATGTCGGAGAATACCACCAGTTGTGCCGAGAATTAGAATCAGATGAAGACCGCTTCTTTTCGTATTTTCGTATGTCACAAAATGCTTTTGAAGATCTGCATGATTTGCTTCGCCCTAAAATTGAAAAAAATTAACAAACTGGAGGAAACCCATTTCAACAAGAGAAAGACTAGCATTTTGTTTAAGGTAAGATATATAGTATCTAGCAGCCTACGCACGTATTTTTTAGTTAATTATTTAGGAGCAAAATAAAATAGGCACCAAAATAGACTCCTGCGGGACTTCCGCTATTAAGTCCAAAAATTGGAAAACACATTCGCTCACACTCCTTTTTGACATAAAATGGCCAATTAGTATGATCAGTTAAAGGAGAATTAAAGCCAAATCATGATACGTTTCATCATCATATCTACGTTTCTATGACCATCAGAGCCACACGATTTGGCCACAAGTCTGGTTAAAAAAAAATCACGTTTTTAGATGAGACGATTTTTTACATCGTTGGGCGGCTTCGTAAACAAAAAATCCAAAGGACTCGAAGAATCCATGGGTATTCAGAGAGGAGGCAATGGATCCTGAACTTCTTTTCCTTTTGTATTCATTGGAGTTGTTTACACGTTGCAAAACGTCATTAAGTCTTCAACTTTAAGGGCCAAAATTTGTTGTGTCAAATCCATTTTTTCCCCCAATTTAAAAATGAACTAATCAATCCGTATTGAATGGAATCTGATACAGAACTCCTTCCGACCACATTCCATTGTTTTGAAAAAACAACTCAAAGCATGCCTGCCTAAATTAAAAACCGATCGTTGTAATATGCCAGCCAGCTTATGGACTCGACTATCCTTTTAGTAATTTAATCCTTTACCCGCAAAAACAAAAAACGAAAACGAAAAAAATATATCCGCAAACAGAAATAATATTTAAACTATTTCTGGTTGAAAATTCCGCCACCACAAAAATGTTGATGAAAACAGAAATGACATAAAAAAAATACAACAACAAAATATCTCATGTTTCGATGTTTAAAAACAACATAAAATGGAAAACCGGCAGCCAATGAACATTTGCTTCGTTTATGAATGTCTATCCACAGGACCATGCAATGTTATTTAATTGCAGTTTATTTTTTCGTGTCCTTTTTTCTAGATGAACGCTGAACGGGTTTTTTTTTTGCAGAAGCTTCGTAATGTATGCATACAATGGTCCTGTTGGCACAGTTAATGGAAACAGGCTTACTCGCGTTGAATATTTGCATGGGATTTCTGTAAATTGCGTCTGGGATTTCAATTCATTTTCTACAAAATGGTTAAAAAAAAAATAATAATAATATGAGAACTAAGCAAAAAAAGGAAATATCTATGAAACTGAATAATGAATCAGGATGTGGCTATAATATTTGATTACAAACGGTGTAAGCTGATGTTGTGTGAACCATTTTTTCTATTTCATTTGCACAAAAAGTGAATTTATATTAACTGTCAGCTTGAATGATTTTTAATATCATCAAACTGCCTGTTAGCCATCTGATGCATGATGTTTTGATTGGCATAGCAAAATACATTTTTTTTGGCTGAAAACATAAAGAATAATTTAAATTGTTATTATTTACAGTCAACACCACTCATAAATGGTTATTATTCTCAACCATCACTTTTATAATGCTACGTTTTGGTTTTTGAAATTATATTTGTATGTCTTCTCGTGAGCTTGTTTATGCTCTTAAGCATTTAGTAGGCACTCACGATGTTGCTCATATATTTCTCTGCTAGTGTACATTGTTACTTAATAAACCATCGATTCTTCGAGAGTCTGAGGCTAAGCTTAAATAGTTTTTCATCGATTACGATCGCTCCCAAGAGGTTTTGACATGTTACTTAGAGCAAGCATATGGGTTACGAAAACAATTGAAAGATATATTAAGGATATATTAAGGACGAAGAATCTTATATTGACTTATTTGCATTCACTCAGTTCGCAGTATTTTATCTAATGTCACTTAATTTGGTACAAAGTTGTGTTTTTGGAAAATCGGTTCATCACCATGCTGCTAGTTTTTGCACCCACAGCAAGACCAATGAAATATCATGAACACAAACCATTACTATTAATGACAAGAGTAGGAGTGTCAGCAGCTGATACATTTACAACTACAGTATGGCCACTTACTAGGTCAGATTCGAAAACCCAATCGCAAATAGTGCCCAGATCAGATTCGAAAATATTTTTTTTTTTAGCATTTGAACGTGAGACGCATCAAGGGCATTGGAGCTTAACCAATTGGAACACAAAGCAGTGAAGGCACTCTGAACTAGATCATTGTATACTTCGCAAATGTATCCTCCCCTCCAATCACCCTGTTGGTAGACAAAACTTTTCTTTTCGTCGAACATTCGGCTCGGTATAGACGTGCTGCTTAGTTGAGTATTTTCAAAGCAGCATTTTGAGCTTCGAGTTTAGAGTCTAGATCCTGGTTGTTTGAACAAACCGAAGAAGTAAAGAGGTTGTCTAGGATGAGTATTGGATAGTGTAAAAAACCCCCAATACATTAAAAAAATATTTTCTCCCGGCTGATGTTCGACTTATTGCTTTTTTGTCGAAAGCATATTTTGTGAACAGATTTGAAAAAAATAACAAACTTTCCCTGTTGACATCTGCCCGTCGAAAAAACTTTTCAGGAATAGGTTCAATAAATGAAATGACAGCGCATCTCTTGGCCGAAAACCGATGCAAGTCTAGAATATTGTATTTCGAAGATTCCTTACCCAAACTGAAAGAACATCGCTTGTTTTCCCAATAGTTTGCGATAAAATTGGATCATTCATCGCTCTGTTCGCATAGTTCAGTGCGCTAATGTTATCTTTCGCGAGTTTAACCATGCAAACCTACCCATCCCAGGAGAAACACTATTACTTCCCTGTTGTCTTGGAGACACCAAAGAAACTAAGGACCCTACTTAATAACAAATTCAATCAAAATTATAATTTATATTTATTAAGATAAAAAATGATAAAAAATTATTTAAGTTTCGAGTCTATTCACATTCGGCACACAGAGCGGCTATGTTCGCCACAAACAGGATTTCGACGACAACCACATCTTGTCTCCGTCTTCCTGTCTTTTCTGTGTGAACAAATTCCGCATATTTCTTTTTGCAGCAAAAGCAGTAGTTGAGCCAACTTATGACTTCTTTTTCTAAATATCTCCAATCCGGACCAGCAGATTTGACGGCAATGTTGGGCAACTGAACGTCTCCTCCTTTTGGGGCTAAACGTGAGTCAGTACAAGTTTCGAAGTAAGTTTCGTTTCGTTTGTATTTGATTCGACTATAATTTTAGATGAACATAAGAATAAATACCCACAATATTCAAAATCCCAAAAAAAAAAAAATAGGCAATGGCCATCGTTTGGTTCGTCTTGAAACGCAGTACCGATGACAAAATTGGTCCATCAAACCGTCTTCTTGTAAAGATCCACAACTGTATGCATTGTTGAAAAAATGGACGATTTTTTGTTTGTTTTCGATTTGGTGGACAGTAGGACAGTGAAAGCAAGTTCTTCGGAAAAAGCAAATAAAGCTGTGTTACGTTCGCGATCTTCGAGAAATGAAAGTGGAATTTCTCTTTTATTTCAACGCAACGTGCCCAAAATCGTAATTATATTTGCAACAGTTCTTTTGGGGCAAATCTGTTATTTTATGGACGTTACAACCTTGAAGTGTGGTCTACGAAATTCAAACAGTTTGTTTGGAACTCAATACAAGCTTGTGTCATGGTGGCCCGAAGATAGCCAACACCGGAACCCTTTTTAAACATTTCTTTGATCGTCAAGACGACAAATCATCATCACTTGAGTCTCGTCGGAAGCCTTCGATGACTCTATCACTTTCGAGTTCACTCAAGTTTTCGTATTTAAATGTGATTATTTCGGTTGATAGTTCACGGATCTGCAATCACGGTACTTGTGATCTTCGGAGGATTTTGAAACACTTGCGAAGAGCGAGGCCGTAAAATATGACAGATGTTCTAATATGGATGGATGGATGGATGGATGGGCACTCACGATCAACAGTTAAGGCACTAAACCATGGAATCACGGACGCCTTTGTTGATCCGGGTAAGCCTTTGAATTCGTATTAATTGTGATGAAATAGAGTTCCTATTTATATCAATGAGTAAAAATTCTCAGTGTCTTTCTAAGATTTCAGGATAGGGCAATTGATCCCATTTAATCTCATGGCCGAAAAATGTTCTACTTCTAATACTGACTAAAACGAAGTTAGCACTGCTGGAGCCGGAGTCCGCTTGAGAGATGTCAATGCTCAATATTTCGTTGCAATGACGATCGCATCTATTATGGGATAACAGCTGTGCATAAGGCTGAAATTCTTTCGACAATATACCTCCGAGAGTGTGGGTATATTTTTTATTTTTTTTTTTTAAATATCAGCCCCTGGTCAAGTGGCGGACACTACTTTCTGAAAGGGTAGACCTTTTGTAGCTTGAGGAGTTTTTTTATACCAACAGGCATTCCATCCTTCTGGTGAAAGTCAGAATGTCTTAAGCATTGAAAGCGAGCTTATCTCTTCGAGAAAGATACGCCTTCTTAACCAAGTAAGAGCTGGATATTCAAAAAGAATGTCTACAACCGTTTCGTCTTCTTCCAAACAGAGTCGGCATTCGGTGGTTGTACTGAGCCATACTTTGGTTAGATGTGATTTCAAGCGGCAGTGTCCTGAGAGGAAGCTCACGAGCTTTCTAATATTCTCCTTGCTGAGTTTAAGGATTTCTCTGAAAGGGAAAGTTTATAGTTTAGATTGTCTGAGTCCAGGATGATGATGATGATAATGATGTGTATACATACAATCTTGCCAGAGAAAGTTGAAGAAGTGCTCATGTCAAACCATAACCCTTTAATGTCTTTTGACATTTAGTCCACATACACTTTTCCACATTGTTGCATGTCCAGATATAAAAAAAAATCATAAACGGGCCTGAATCCAACAAAACTTAACCTCTTGCACTTGATAAACTTGGTCTTAGGAACCCAGTGGGTCTCTTTAAATGTGTATATTTGAACCGTCGCTCTATGAGCTCGAGCTAATGGAAAAATTGGTGAATTAATTAGCTTTTCCTTTCTTCTGAGAATGACATTCATTATCCCGAATTAGAATAACTAGAATTCTAATCATATACTTTTCCCAAAAGGACCCAATTAAGGACGACCACTCCTGTTTTGTTATCTTTGCGAAGACAACTTGTTTCTCTTTTCCAAGGAAAAAATATACTTATATTTCCACCAAAATCCTTCTCTTTGCGTTGGCTTTTGATGAGTCAAAATGCGTTTGCGTTCCTGAAGGTTCTCCCATGACAATGAAGCAATCATTCATCATATCTAGTGTATTCCGATGTCAGTATATTATTTCAGACTCAATAAATTTTGCACCAAATCAATTACCAAATATGTTTTCAAATTCCATCTGTCAACTCGATCATACAACGTGTTCCTTGTCAATACATAAACAAATCTATTTTTAATTCCCCTGTTGAAATGAATAAGTTACAATTTCTCTGTAACTCTAGAATCCTTCGCAGACCCTAAGCCGATTTCTTTCAACTGTCACTAATGGCATATTTTATTTTAATGGTTATTCCAATTTGCAGACATTCTAGTTATCCCAAAGTCAGCGAAGCACAGGACAGGACAGACAGCTTATCGCAATTCATCAAGGAGTTAAGGTTGATGAAAACGAATTCCCTCCCACGAGTGGATTAAGTCAAAAGCGGTGGGTTTTTAAGGCTTTATGGCTACGAATTATTGTGCCATTCCAAGGCAATTATCAAAATATCACTTTAATGAAGTGGAAGCGGAACAGAAACCTTCCATTCTCATAAAAAAAAAACATTACAACTCTGTGGAAGTGAGGGTGCTTTGCAAGTCTTCAATTAAAGTGGGACAGAAATAGAAACTCGGAATGAAAGGTTATTACTTTAATAAATTCACTAGTTGGAGAGCAATAAAGATGCACTTATATATTAAAGATTAAAACTTTTGCCTTTCACTCTTCTTCTGGAGGGGGCTGCATGTATGAATAATGCCGGGTAATGGGACGGAACTAACGCTGGTGCGACGTGGCGACATGAAGCCGATTCGGCGTTATGAAATTCATTGCTCCAGAAACAATTTCAACAAAGAATAAGACCTGCGTTTGTTCTTAATTTTTTTTTCTTGGTTTTTATTTGAAGGAGAACGCGTTGGGGAATTTTGTAATAAAGTCTTTCTTCAATCCGTATTCAGTGCGTTACGCGAAGAGGAGGAACTTTCTAGGTGGCAAGGATGTTTGTTTGTTGCAAAGAAGTCTGCGGCAAATGGCAGATCTCTTAAAGTTTAGGGAACTGTTGCGAAATTGAAAGACTAATGGAGTCGTTGGAGGGAAGTTTTGATGGCAAGGCTATAAACAGTAGATAGACTCAATTGACTGATGATGATGATGATACTATTGCCTACTGTATGCAATGGCAGAGGATGCTTAATGGAGTTCTGGTAACAAAAGTTACTGCCAACAGAACATAAATGTGAGCCTTGTGACGGCTGTGCTTTCGTTTTTTTTTGCAAAAAGGACTTGAGCAATAAGTAAAAGTAATACCTACTTTGAGTGTGCGACAACAACATCACGAGCAATTTCGATGAAATGTATTTTGGTGTTTCGCATTAAATTGAGAATAAAAAAAAATCGCGTATACGCCTCCGTTACAAAGAAAACATTAATAGAAAAAAAATGTTACGTATACGCCCTCGAATATTGGAGGGTATGAGAATTCACAAGATTGTAACGACGTTTTCTTGGCATGAAATTAAAGCATTTATTTCCAATGGTGGCTTTCAGAAATTGAGCTGCAAAATGGTATTCTGGTTTGTATATTATAACCAAATCGAAAAAAAAACTCAGTCAGCATTTATGACTGCATTTCTTTTCACCAATGTCAAGAATTGTGGTAAGGAATCTTAGGCATATTCATAAGTTTCCGGACAAACCACTTTCTCAGCAATTGCAAGTTCAGTGATCTATAGGCCTCGTTTGTAAAAACAAGTTCACAGTCTGTTTGTGGCGTTATACTATCTAAGAGATTTAAAAAAAAAACTGAAATGAAATCGTATAATGATGACAAGGGAAATAAAATACAACTGCTGATTTACTTTCCCAAAAAAAAAAATTATGTTTGAAGAAGCCTCCTTTGAGAACTTGGCTGATTTAAGCCTTCCAGGCTAGATCAACATCTTGTTGGAGCTCGTGGATTTCGTGGATCTAGCTTCGATTGTATACCGGATGAAAAAATTTTCTGCTACTGTCTTGCTTATCATCTAACATTCGGCTCCAAGATGAAGAACTTGCAATATGAATCTTTTGAAGAATATAACTTTTGTCCTTATGTTTTAGAATTTCACTAGTGAAGAAAAAATTGATTATTCTTTCGCGACTGTTCTTTGGAGTCCTTACTTGGAGTCCATACTTTCACAGGTGTTGACCTAAGTCTGCGATTTGATTACAAAACTGCTTTGAGGTTTCTCAGTTAATTTTTCTATTATTTAAGATTTTTCTAAAAGTGGGGAAAAAGAATTCCTTGTCGACAAACTTCAAACCATAAACTGATTTCGTGAAAAAGAAATCCTCTTAAAAATAGCCGATCAGAGCAGTAGATATAATCTACAATGCTCAGAAAATCATTTAAATCAGATCTTAGGGCTTTACGTCGAGGGAGTATGGAAAGCGAGATGAGGCAGTGAGATTCTCCTTGAAATTTGAAGAATGATGCGAGGCAGATGGTTCATGATACTTATCTTAAAACTTATGAGTAGAGATACTGAAGAATTGAAGATATTGAGAATTGAAGCAACTGCCGGTCTTGTTAGACCACACGGGCGCAAAAAGTAATATGGTTACGGGACTTGGACCAAGGTCCTTCTCGAAGGACTAATAGAGGGTGAACAAAAATTTCCTGCACATAATATTTCAATGAAGAAAACATATTGAAATTTTAAATATATTTTTAGGCAACAGTCTGTGTACTTAACATGTAGTGATATCTCATTGTGAACTTTTTTATAGAACTTTTTGAGCTCAATAATGTCTCTAGGAAAAGCAATCACTTACCGTTCATCCAGCTTTTGTAAAAATTGCACCGTTTTTTCATGGACAATATAATCAGATGCCACGAAAGGTCTTAATTTATAAGCGGTATATGTTCACACTGAAGGTTTATTCTAAATACTCGTGCAAGAATCTTTGAACACCGTTTGGTAGTTTTCTTTTTACATACAAACCTCAAAATTTACCTTTGTGCATGATAAGTATAGTCAAGGAAGCGTAATAACAACAAGGTGCCTCCGCGAAGCAAATACAAACTAATATCCTTTTCTCAATAGAAAAATAACAGATCGCAAGCAGCATCAGTTACTCGAGGATTTAAATTTCTTTAAATTGGCATAAAGTGCACGGATGGATGCTTAAAAGGGATGGATCCTTGGCAATTTTTAGTATCTTAAGGCATCATATTGCACAATCTAGCCGACCAGGGTAAATTGTCCATCGAACCCATTTTTCATTGATTCGTGAAAGATAATTTTTCGATGTGCTTCCTTTTAAGGAAAATTATACTTTATAAAAAAACGTAGAAAAGTCGGAGAACTATTTGTGTAGCGATAGCTTAAATACTCTGTACGTATTTTCTTAACTGGTTCTCTAATGTAATGTGTTTTAAAAAAAGAATTGGATATCTTCGCGACTCAATAAGCTTGCTTCTGATGTGACGTTTCTTTGGCTTATTTACTTCCTCAATTTATTGTTTTTTTTTAAGTCATTGTAGATTGGATAACACTAGTATTCACGCATTGATGGCTTGTCTTATATGGTAAATCAAATCCAAATTAAGCAGAATGCACTGTTAATAATCTTAAACCAAATGCTAAGATTTACTCCAATTGCTGACTCAATCATTACCATATGATTCTCCTATTCATATCTAATCGAGTTAACAGTATTTATTTTTATTTACCCTATTGATATTCTTTATAGCTCCTTTCTGGTACAGTGACGCAGTTCCTCGAATCAGCACGTTCATTATCAGAATTAACAGGTGCTTAGGGAAATCGTCCCTCTGGAAAGATGGTTTATGATACGTAAGAGGAATGTCTATGGAGGAATTTCTAAAATATTTATGTTTTGGGTAAAATGATGTAGACTTATTCATGTCCATTGATCTAAAAAGACAGTTGGAAAATACAGGGAGCGTCCACGAGTCGCTTGTTTTCAACGTTATAACAAAAATTGGAATGTGCAATAATTTAAAAGCATGCCATGAGATATTTGTTCACAAATAACAAAGGTTGAATAATGCTTCACCATACTAGATTTGCGTAGGTAAGAATTGTCCTTAAATCTTCATAAATGCTGATCTTGTTTTTTTTCGGTTGTGTCTTCACGTGTTAAAATTTTTCAACTGAAATTTTTCAACTGAAGGCGAGAGCTACTGGAACTCATTATCTTCAAGTATCTTTCAAGTTTCAAATCTTGAATAACCACATTTCCACGCGAAGAACGTTAAGTCTTTTGTGAATCCCTACAGTCGGAGATATATGATATAACTAGTTTATATACAAGAATGATACTTTATTAGGAGGGAATATTACTTTCGTGGGTACCATTGCTTTTCCATCTCAAAGAGTTTCGTTGGAAACAATTTTTGAAAGTCTGGCAATCCGAAGAACTCGGACCCAATCTTTTTCTAGATGTCCGTCAGTGCTTCTTCAAAGTCTAAGAAGAAGAAGTTGGATATAAATCTATTTGAATTTAAATTTTTGAGACAAGATGATTCCAAGATGGTTCTATGATCTCAGGCGAGAAGCATATAGCCATGCTTCGAAACTATGGTCGGCTGCAGATTTTGATCTTTTTCTCTCTGATAAAAAGTGTCCATTTCTCCGACAAATTGTTTTCCGGAGTATACATGTTAAGCATGTTAGGTGCAAGATGAGAGAGTTCATATTTTACTATCACAAATATGATCCGACTCTTACCTGCAAATTTGTAGTTCCGTTAGCGATTTTCGTAAGCCAAGAAATTGACAGTAAAGAGATCTGAACTTTTTTCCAACCTTTCAAGTGGAAACGGGGATAAAAAAGTAGAGCGAGGGACATTGCGAAATAAAGATTGGTCTACCCTCAACTAGAAAGGACATCTTGGGAAGAACTTGACAACATTTTTGAATATATAGAAAGATAAATTTTGGAAATTTTCAAAAAAAGCCTTGACATTAGTTGTGAGTTGAATTTTTTTACAAAAAAGAGTTTTAATTTTATTTTACTGCCCTCAAGCATAGAATCATTTATGGCAACTTCGACATGTGGCGATTTGTTTGAATTTTGGAATTCGAACGAGAGCTTCCAAGTAGAAAGTTTTGATCAGGCTATTTCAGTCTTTCAACTTTCTCAAAATTCGTTCCAAAATAGTAACCTACAAGGATGATAATGGAATAAAGAGTGAGTCTTAAGAACGTTCAAATAAAGTGAAGTGTATTGCTTGAGCACACTTAAACAGCTTGTTTAAATCGATTAAGGCAATGGACCCAATTAAAAGTGTATTCCGTGATACTATATTGATTTCTTGCTGAAATGTGGTAAAGATTCTGAAGGTATCTATAACCGATGCACCTCTTCTGTAATCCAAACTACACAAACATATTTTCCATACTTGTCGTTGTAATCCTTGCCTCGAAGCCTTCGTTATCCTGTCGGAGAATTCATATCAATTATGGAGTTCCCTTTTTACGAGCCTTGCTTTCTTTTTTGTTTTTTTGTAAAGAAATCGTCTGGGTTTGCACGAATAGGTTTTGTTGTGAGAGAACAGTGTCAGAATGTCAAAAACTCTCGCCTGAATGGTAACAAAGGATACAATTTTTTTTTTTTTGTAGATTTTCAATTGACTCTAGCAGAATAAAGGGAAGGAACAAAACGCAAAAAAAAAAACGCATAAATTGAGGTGACGGAAGGATAAAATGAACACAAACACTTTAACCACTCAGTAAGCTATGTGAAGTTGCTTTCTTCGTAACCTGTCAGATTGTTTCCTTAATTGAAATTGATTGATGTCATGAGGTTTGCCTTGCTTGGGATGTGATTTTCACGTGTGGCTTGCGCAAATAAAGGATACGTATCTGCAACATATCCAGGACAAAAGCGGGGAAAAAAAAAAGAAATTATAAGTGCTTCATGCGTCTGTGAGTGTACGAGGGGCCTTTGTCGTTATTTTAATTTTCCAAAGGATGTCGGAAATTGCGTTGTCATGCCTTTTAAGATGCGAGTATCTGTGTGAGTGTATGTGAGTGTTTTTTTTTCCAAGTCGTTATAATTTCGGTGTCGGCATTAGGCACGGCAGACACTTTTCGAATGGGTTTTCCTTGTTTGGTTTGTTATTACTCGTGCTCGTATTCCGTGTCAAAGGGGTAAGTCGTGTTTTATCGAGTAAATGGGATCCTAAACGTGTGAACGAATGTGGTTGATGCTGATGTCTCTTCCATGTGTCTGGGCAATTGCTTGGGTACCATCAGGATATGTGAGGTTATTGCGAAGAAAATATTTCACGGAAATGAATTATTTATACTAATGGAAGGAGTTTGGCACAGTTATGTATTTTTAATTTTAGTATTTCTCATGGTGCGTCATTTGTGGTTGAACAAAGGGAGGACTTTGGTATTCGGTTGGATAATGTGGGTGGTAAAAAGGTTTCGCTTTTTGTTTTTCTAGCACACTTTCGACCAAAATTCAATTCTGTATTCTTCGCATATGTCTCACAATCTTAAGTTTTATTTTTAAATTATTTAACTGGAATTTAAATAGGTTCCCATGAAAAAGACAGAAATATTTTTCCAAGTGACATATTCGAAGCATCTTGAGTCAAGGGAACTGTCGTTCGGAAGGATATACTAAATTATGTTTATTGTTATTGTTTTCTGAAGTCCTTTTCAAGCAAACTAGGTGAGAGAATTTGTAAAGTTCACAAGTTTAGAAGAAACTGAGCCGTAAGAAAAACTCCTAAGATTTTTGTTACAAGTACTTTTTAAAGTTTCTTGACCAAAGGGTGGCAACAAAACCCTATAACTAGGCCTCCGTTGTCCGTTCATCCGTCAGACGTCATTCTGTCCGTCGTCACTGACGGTCACAGGGCTGTTATAGAAGATAGATATTTGCCCATTTCCCAGAATGTGCACTTAAGTGGCCCTGGGTTTTTTAAAAGGCAACTCGACTTAAAAAAAATCAGATGCTCAACTCGCAATTGGCGGCCTTTATTTTTTGTTTGCACTGTAAAAAGGTGTTTCTAAAATCAATTCAACTGGGTATAAAGTGCTAACAGCTATTCGATCTCTATGATAATCCCTAAATAGATCATAAAAGTCGTTGATCTTCGCAGCAATCCCTACCGAAATTAATTCTTGAACTGGCGATCAAGAAATAAAGACGAGGCTCATGGCTTCGCTCATTATCAGCTATGTGTCGATTTGTCAATTGGAACTTGACAGTCGCAGAGAGTGTTGAAAAAAAAAATTATAAAACATCTTATGCCGACACGTGCTCAAACTATTAAAATATTTTATTTAAATTATTTGTATTAGTGTTTGTAACAGTAATTGCTTTACATATAAAGATGAATCATGTAAATTAGTGAAAGCCTAAAGGGTAACTTAACAAATTTTGTAAAAGTAGAAAAAAAAATTTAATTATAGTTCAAATTATTATTAATTTTATTAAATTATTGAAAACATTAAACAAGCAACAAATATATAAAAAGCAGAACAGATAAGGAAATAGAACCAACGTTAAATGGTTACGAACTGGCCAAGTGACTCAAAAGTAGAGATTTAAAGTGTTTCCCATATCTCACTCTTCTCAGTTTGGTGGGCAGGCAATTCAACTGCCGGATAGCATGGACGAAGAATTGGCGTTCTGAGGCTTGACAGGAGTATTTTGTTTGAATAACGGCGAAAGCCCTTTGTGAACGAGGAAAAAATAATCTAACGAACGAAAAACTAAGAGGTTGTCAAACGAGCAGCCTACAAGACGTTTTGACAAATCCGATACGTGATCAAGTCTTCGGAGACCATAAACATAACAAGCAACATTATTGTCTACAAAATTTAGCTTTCTTTTACTCTCACAATGAACCTTGCGAAGACCTCCCCAAACCTTTCCGAAGGCAGCATTAATGTGGTCGTTCCATGTGAGGGTATCATTAAAAATTAAACCGAAGTTCTTAGCAGTTCTAACATATGGTATGATATCTTGACCAAGTCTTACTTTTGGCAAGATAAACGCGTCTAGTGCTTTCCTATTTAGGGCGAGGGCTTTTGATTTTGCCGGATTCAAGCTCAGAAAGTTACATCGGGCACAGAGAAGTATATCATTCAACTCATCGTTAATCTGTGCAATGACTTCGTGTAGATTGTTAACAGGTTCAATTAAACACAATTGCACATCATCGGCATACATATGAACCAGGGAGCGTCGTGGAATAAGTGACATATCGTTTATATACATGGAAAATAAAATAGGTCCAAGGATTGATCCTTGAGGTACGCCACTCGAAACTTTAAGGAAGATTGAAGACCGGGCGTTAACTGCATTCTCAGCAATCTCATTTGTAAGTAACTGTATATAAGCTTCGCGGATTCTTTTGAAAATTTGTACATGGTCTGAAGCTTTCGACATAGCAGAACGTGATTTACGGTATCGAAAGCTTTGGAAAAGTCTAAAAGAATCAGGAAGGCTACAAACTTCTTGTCCAGCGACTATCTGACGTCTTCAACGACTGACAACAGCGCAGTCTTTCAGCTGTGTTTGGGACGAAATCCAGACTATCGACTGCTTTCAAATATGTGTGAATCTGTTTCAAAATTACTTTTTCAGTACCTTACTGAAAAACGGCAAAATTGCCTCCTTCTTCTTTTGGTATTGCAATGATTTTTGCCTTTTTGTATTCCTGTTGTATTTGACTTAATTGCGAGAACAGCATCGACAACATCTGCATCACTTGCGCATGTAAATCCAAAGGATTCATTGTTGGCGTTTATTTCTGATGGCTTAAAGGTATTTAGCCTAGTTTCAATTGCGAGAGATATAGGTAGATGTGATAAATTCTCGGCTGGCAAGGTCGCAATCAAGATCGTCAGATACTTTAATCTTTTCCTTCCCAATTTTGAGCTCTTTTAAAGTTCTCCACTTATAGCGTCGAACTAGGTTGACTTAATTTATTTTCGTAGTAAATCGTTTTCGCAGCTCTAATCTCCATCACCACTATGTTACGTAAACGGCAGTACTCACGATGCAATGTTTCAAGTTTATATCGCCTCCAAAGACTGTAAGACTTATGATCGTTCAATTTTGAATACGTGGGAGTAAATAACGTGAATTTTCTCATTTCACATGCCAATGAACAAGTTTAAAAATTGGCCTACACTGCTTAATAATTAGTAGAGACTTGGCAACGTAGAAGCCCATGCAGTAAGACTGTTGCTGTTCACTGAATGTTTGATGGATGGCATCCAAATTTATCAATCAATCTGTCAAATATCAGTTCTCGTTAAAATTTCAACTATGACGGACGTTCTGATTGCAGATTTGGTAGTTGATAAAATTTGTTGTTGAAAAGCGTCTTATATTGATTGAATATTGACTTATCCTGGTGACAATTGTTATCTAAGGAAATATGCAGAAACGTACGAAGAATTGCAAAATGTGGTACGACTGTGCATCGAACGACATAACGCGGAGCTTAGAGATAGTTTAATGTAAAACTTTTTGTTACATTACGATTTCTTGAAGTTATTCCGATCGCAAACTCTGAAACTGCGTCCCAAAGTGTACACGCTGGTTCTAATTACATTTATTTTCTTTCTTAGCACATATGTATCCTTTCCTGTTTTTTATTTGGACTAAAGACTCAACTTTTATTTGCGATTTCTTCGGTTCTTTAAAAAAAAAAATCATCATTATTAACTTCAGTTATTAAAGGGTCTGCCAAATAACTTTTTTTTTTAAATGCTATAAAAAAAACTGCTGAATATTTTCTTGTTAATAATGAAAAATAATTTCATTCAAATGGCTGCCTCGGCTGGCCATGCAGTAGCCTACACGATCTGTCCAATTTTTAAGCACATTATCGATTGTGTGCAGCTGTATTTCACCAATGGCTTCACGAATATTGTCCTTTAAAGCGTCAATTGTCTCTAGCTTGTCGGCGTAACATCTATCTTTGAGGGCACCCCACAAATAATTGTCCAACGGTGTCAAATCGCAGCTCCGAGGAGGCCAAACGACATCAGCTCTGCGGCTGAGAATGCGATCTTCAAAAACAGGGCGCAAAACATCGAGTATAGCTTCGGCTGTATGGCTCGTGGCGCCGACCTGTTGAAACCAAATGTTGCCAATATCCTCCTCTTCAATTTTTGTGAACAAAAATGAAGATAATGATCGCCATTGACTGTAACGGCGACTCCTTGCTCATTTTCGAAGAAAAATGACCCAATTGAGCCTCTATGCATCGGCTTTTCAATGTATGCGTGCGAGTTTTCTGTGCCCCAAATGCGACAATTTTGCTTGTTTACACACCCGCCAAGATCAAAATGAGCTTCATCTGAAAAGATGATTTTTTTAGCGAAATCGGCATCTTCTGTAAGTCGATCGCAGGCCCACTAAGCGAAGCGAAAACGCATTGGATGGTCAGTTGGCTTCAACCCCTGAACCAATTGGACTTTGTATGGCGTCATACCAAGGTCTTTAAGCAAAATTCGTCTCAATGATGTCTCCGAAATGTTCAATTGTTGAGAACGACGGTGAATTGATGTTGATGGAGCTTCACGCACACTTTCTGCCACAGCAGCAATATTCTCTGGTATACGCACTGTTTTTGGCTTTTCACGCTTTGGTTTATCGATGAGGATACCAGTTTCTTTCACTTTTTTCACAAGATAACGAACATACGGAGCTGACGGTGCTTCTCTTCTTCCAAAATCCGTGCGCAATTTTCGCACACATTCTGCAACATTACCATGATTTTCAAAGTAATGTCGCGATATTTCCCAGCGTTGTTCAAGCATATACACAACCATATTCAGCGGAAGGATAAAACTAATTATCCGTCAAATCAGACATTAGCTAAGTGTTACCATTCACGAAATAAGCACTTGTTGAAAAAAAAAAAACGGCGGATCCTTTATTATGATGTGTTCTGTTAACATGCGCTTCACTTTCTGAAAATGAAGTTGAAGTTTCAAAGCTGCTTGACCAGCCAACAAAATATAAAAATATTATAATTATATTTCCTAAAAGAGTTTTACCGAAAATGGAAGAACTTCCTTAAACGGGTTAAGCCCTGGATCACCGCTCATATGAAGGTGAAAATGATGAGCTTTTGTGTCTCAAGGCATCCACCCTTTTCCGGAACTCAAATTATCTCATATTGTCGTACTGATTTTCGCTTTTCGGAGTATTTGATCGGTTTTCGAAATTTTCTCTCTAATGGTGGGTTTAGTTTGAAGGTTTTCAGTTCAGTGCGCAGCTGGTTCTCAACCAATAATTCGAAACAGTTCCTTGCACTCCTGGCTACATTGAATTGCATACACTTAGTGTGCGGCTCCAAAGTATATTCCTTTTCTTAAATATTTGTATCGGTGTCCATCCCGCGCAAGACTTTATCCATCATACATGTCGTTGCTATCTTAATTTTTGTACTTGAAGCTTTATGGGTATAGCTCTTCTATGAGCCATTTTTCTGTGTTTTATTTTAAGTAATAGTGTAATACATTTAATAACAACTTGAGCTTGTTTCAGTTTCTTCATTAAATGGGAAAATTCAAAAGTCTTTCGGAAGTGGGATATATTTTTCTACTGCAAAAAACAAACTTTAAGCAGGATTTTCAAAAGCACATTTCAACCCCCATTTCGTCAACATCTCGCACGTGCCATTAAAATGCGCAAAATAGACGAATGACACACTTTTTGATGGCGAATTAAAATTAATGTCACGCAGATTTATTGTAATAAACGTGGATTGAACGTCCACGATGATGCGACGATAAAATAAAAATTTGTATATAATCTGGGATTTGCATGTCTCGCTGAAGGTTTACGCTTCATTAGATGTCAATTACTTGAAGCACTTGATGTTTATAGATTTGGACGGATTTCAGACGTGGTGTCCAAATCAATTTGGTGCTTTTTTTTTGGTCTTTTTCGCAGAAAAAAATGATTTGGGTACGATTCGACCATCCGAAACCTTGTACGTCTTTACTGATGATGAATATAAAATAATATTGAAATTCGGTTAGATGAGGTCTGAGAAGGGTGGGTAAAATCCATTCGGAAAAATTTAGAACAACACATCTTGAAGCCGCTCCGATTTACCAACTTGTTTATGAATCAGATGCTGATCTTTATTCCTGGCATCTTTGAGTAACTCAACTCCTCGAGACAGTGACTCTCTGCAAATGTGATTGTGAACAAATTTCAAATAGCACATTGAGCTGTGATTACTTCGGTGAGGACCAAAGGACATTAAGCCCAGTCTTTGGCGAACATTCAAAAATATTTTAAATTAAAGTCTTCATTGAATTGTCTGCTATCCTTTGTTTTATTCGCTTGATTGACTTCATCTTCATTCAAATGGATATGTTAATTCGAAGACTTCAATCGTTCCTTAAGTACCATAAACAATTTTGCGTCTGTTTTTCTACTTGTCTCGCGCTTGATACAGAAAGGAATAAATTTTAAACATTCAATTTCAATAAAAGATTTGAGTCAAGAAATGTTCGAAAGCACTTAGATTCAGTCGATATTTTTTTTCTGGTAAATAGTTGCAGTTTTTATTTCAAGGTGATCATATCAGTGGATAAAGAAAGATTGCTTATTTTTACATGCGATTTCATAGTGATAAGAATATGACTTGAGCATTCATTGTACTTTAATATATTTATTTAGAAATATTGCTGCTGGTGATTAACATACTGGAACTCATGTCACCAGAGCCACGCATACATATACATATAGTGGTCCCATAACATTTTTTAAAACCCTTGTTTAATTAAAAAATATGAATTAACATTTAAAACTATTTGAGTTGTTTTTTTTTTAATAAACAAAAAATACTTGTTCATAGAGCTAAAAATGTGATTTGAAAGCAAAAAATAGAACTTGGGACTCTAGTCAATGAAAAAGTGCCATTTTACCACTTTGGGAATAAAATGATCACTGTGCAGAATAGTGTTCAGAGAAAAGTTTTACTGGAAGACCTACATTAGTATTAAGTTTCCAAACCTTGATTTTTGATGTCGGCCTTAGAGTGTCTGGTCATTGAATGAACTTACGACTGACATCGCCAGATAGATATTGATATCGATTCTATTTTCACATCTACCCACAATTCTGCTGCGTATTTGATATCGTACTTGCTTACTGAACCTGAATTTCTGTTATAAATTTCAATTGGATTTAAATCCAGCAATTGTGCTGGCAATGCTAAAACTGTCAAGAAGTTTTTGCTTTCTCAAGGTACATATGTTTTGGATCATTGTCTTGTTGAAATGTTCATCTTAAAGGCATATTATCCTCGCCATAAGGTAATATCATATTTTCAAGTTTGCTGAGAGGTTTGTGTTGATCTTTGTTTCGATTTAGTTAATTTTTGTTTCATTATTTTATGAAATATTTCTCCACTTTTTACTTCCTTCTGGGCCTGTCCATTGGAGGTGATCATTTGTGAGCTGGAAACGTGCCTTTCTGTTCCATTTACTTTAGAGTGGAAGCTTTCTAGCCACTATTCCATAAAGATTTGACTCTCTTTATATATTCGTTCGTTCACTTATTGGAAGGTCCAATTCCATTTTGATATCATGCGAAGGCACAAAAGGGTCCGAAATGTTGTTTTCCGATGTGTGTCTCGATTTTCCTTATTCTCCTTTGCCTTGAAAATTTTTTCCACCATCTTATTTGAATTCAGCTATTTTCCTTGATTCTTTTGTAGTCACCTTTTGATGTAACTCGATCCAAAAGCTTTTTAAAATCACGCAAAATTAGCACTTCAGTTCTATTATTTATTTTTTACATCATTGATAAACAGAATAACGGTTTCCCGACAGATGCCATTTTTCAATACAAAGAAGAAAATATATATAATTTGTCTTGGATTTTTTAAGTGTGTAACATGTACGAATTTTAAAAGAATGACAAAGATTAAAATATTTTTCGGACTGCCGACTGACGATCCGTGTTTAACCGCGAATGAAGTAGAACTCCTCTTCTTGGTCGAACCACTTTCTCGTCCAAGCTTTGCCACCTCACCAAAGTGATCAGATATCGAGACGACTCAGCAATCAATACCAGGGCCACGCCCGAGAAATCCAAGTACACAGCAACCCAGGTCCAAGTACTCCCGCAAGCAAAAGTATCGGTTCCTTCCAAATTGCCATTTCGGATCACTGTCCTCACGATGCAACTCCCCCTTGTTTATATCTTTATTCATAATTGCCTGCATAAACAGAAGGGCATCCCACTTCCTTCGTCATTCACGACATTGAACACCGTACCGCAATCAACTTGGAATGCGATTAAGTGAGGCAGCCGAACTTCGGGCCATTCATGACAATCACTCGATCACTATGGAATGCGACGAAGCGAGGACGGCGACCCAATTAAATAATTAAACGAAAAGTCGTGCCGGCAGCCTGGAAAGATTCACATATCAATATCAAAGAATTTACAGTCATTATCATGTTACCTAGCTTATGATTGTACAACCCCACAATTGGCCATCTTGCGTTTCGACTTCACCAGTCGACGTTTCTGTCTTCTTCGTCTTCTGGACTATCCCTGTCTGACTCAACATGTGTCACCCACGGCTTCATAGAGTCCGCCGCAGTTGAGGTAGTATTCGGCCCTTCATGCTGTCCCACTTTACGCCCCTAGTAACGATCGTTCTTTTTGACCTTCACTACTCAATAAGGTCCGAAGTATTTAACAAGTAATTTTTAGCCTACACCGAATTGCTTTCTCATTATGGCGATTAAGTCATGCAATCTGTATTGTCAGGCAGCTTTTTGTTTCTGTCATACTTTCGTCTGTTCTCCTCCTATATCTTTTGGATTTCCGACTTGGCCGATATTCTGACTTCATCCCGTGTTGCTTCGAAGTTTTCTAGTGCCACTTCTTCTAGGATACCCCGTAGTTGTTCATCGTCTCCTCATTTCATATCCACACCGAACTTTAGACGGAACGGGCTACGCTTCGTACTTCTGGATACAGCTGAGTTTATCAAGCGTTGGATGCTTCTATCTTCGGATCCTCTATCGACAGTCTGGTAAGCATTTCGACTATAATTCGGTTCGTGCGCTCTACGTGGCCATTCCCCTTAGGCAAGCCAGTCGTGGTTAGAATGTGCTGTATTTTTTTAGTCTCGCAGAATTCTTTAAAAACATTGGCAGTGAAAGCAGCTCCTCTATCTGACACGATTCGTATTGGATGCCCAAAACTCTCGCTCTGCAGCTGCAACTTCTGTAGTACCTCTTCACACTTCGTAGTCATCACTGGGTAGATCCAGGTAAAGTTTGTAAACGCATCCACAATTTCGCAAATATAGTTGTAGAACATGTTCGCTGTAGGCAGGGGTCCTATTGTCGTTCGGGTTCAAGAATCCCTCAGCTTTCCTACTCTTCCTTGACGCCAATATACACGCCACGCAGTTAGAAATGACATTCTCAACGTTGGTAGCCAGCTTTTGAACGTAATAATCTTGTTTCTTGGCTTCCACCATATTTACGAGGTGACCCTGTTGATGTATCCCTCGGATTATTTCTATTTGTATAGTTTTTGGCAACACCAGCAGATGAGCACCCTGTTTAAGTTCCCTGTGGCTGTCATTATTTCCATTACCAATTGGCAATGTTCATCCAACCAATGGTTTCTCCTACAAGCAGGGTATTTCAGTGACCACCACTGTAAGTCTTTATAAGTAGTTCCATAGTTTCTTCTGTAGATTCTGTCCATGTGCTTTTATTGTGATTGGTGTCATTTGCTAAAATTTTACCCTGTGTCGAGGCTTGTTTGCTTGAATTCCAGAGTTGTTTTCTACTGCAGACCTATGAACATCAACCAAGTGGTCGAAAGCTTTACAAACGCATAAAATGACATAGAAAAAAAACCTTAGACTTTCTAAAGTAAAGATTCTACATCGCCGTGTTGTCCAAACAGTCCAGTATGTCAGTGGCTTCATAATCGTCTAAGGATGTCGTCCTCACTACAAATTGCAAAGTAACAATTGTCATTTTAAAACCACCAAAAGTCTGGTGGCCCTTATCGATCGATTTTCTCATCCCATTGAAAACTATTCTGATTTCATTGGATTAGATGCCTCCTTAGTCTCGCTCGTTTAGTTCAAGAACAGCCTCATTGAACTTGCCATTGGAAGGTGGCCACTCCAGCCGATTATTGACATTCAGCTTTAAACCCTCAGAGCGCACAGAGTCAACAAATTTCACAAAATCAAAGCCAAATTGAAGAATAATAAAAGAATGTACAAAAGAAGGAGAACGAAAACAAGGCTTTTCTTTATATCCTTCCTTAGTGCACACAATTTTCCTCTCAAATGGAAAAAAAAAGCTTTTATTTGATTTTTATTTTTCGGTTGAAAAACAACACAAAAAAAAAAACAAGCATTGACATCTCAATTATTAATAATTCAGATACACATGCACGAGGACGAAAAGTGTATACACAAACGAGAATTAATGACAACGATGACAGGAAGAACAGCAACAACAAGGACGAGCAAGCCATCCGATATGTGTGTAGGCATGGCAAAAGATTGTATGTACAAGTATCTAATGTTCAATCATCATGTCCTAACCCAAGGGCAGGCGCAACCATCTACCAGCCACCAGCCACCCTCAACCCCATCTCGCTGTCCTCTATCGTGCGGAAACATACTTCTTTATTTGTTTTCGTTTTTTTTTGTTCGGACCCAATTTTCCAGAAGTCGGACGATTAAGGTGAACGGCATACTGGAACAGACGGCTGCAGGAAAAGTATGTCAAATCGTATATTCGTATTTTTGTATTTTTAATGGGACACCCTTGAGAAGGATAATGGAATTATTAATATAATATATCTTTGTGATTCGGGCTTGGTTCCATCAATGTTTATGGTGCGACCGTCATGTTGGACATTTTATCCATTATTTTGTCAATCTTGAGACTCGCTCATGTCATTGAATTGAAGGGAACAAGGAGTGAAGTATTCCCATTGGAGGCATAGGTATTATGCATATGAATAACATTGGGAGTGTGTAGCATAAGTGGTGCTTGGGTTTGCATTCTTGAATGGACTAGTATAAATTATTCACTCACATTACATGTTGCTCGTAAGGATTGTGGAAATGAATTGAGAAACATCATAATATTGGAAGAATTTCGAAACCGAAACTTAGATATTTTAAAACTTACAAGTAAGATATTGTTAGTGATATTGAATGTAAACTTATGAGTCGTTTTAACCGACTAAACGTTTTGGAGTATTTGGTTAAGCGTCTGCCTTCCTCTTGGATCAAATTTTAAGTCGCAGGAGCCGGTCCTAGAGACTTTGATCTGTTGTCTAATCTTCGAGTCGAATTTTGGTCCACGGTTGATCAACGACTGCGGTTCAAGTGCCTGTCATTACATTGATGATTAGCAAGGATGATGTCATCGGCTATGAAGATATAATACGGACAGCAAAGTGATGACACAATCTTCGTAAACACAAAAACTGCAGTTGTGGTATATCAACTCACGGCGAATAAAATTATTCGAATAGTGCGAATACAAATAAGTCGAATTCTACTCTTTGGAGTCCACCCATCGAGCAATCGAAACTAAACTACTATACATCTGAGTGTTAAGTTGGTAGCGCAACAACTCCTTTGATGGCCAGGGCCTAACTTCACCATTTGTGTGTGCTTCTTACATTTTTCGCCAATGGCGGGGGTTGGACCTACAATTAATTGCCGACTCCAAAAGGCCCAAAAGCTTTTTATTGACAGTCTGTGATCATTGGAGTAATTGTCAGTCACTTCCGAGAGGTGGAGCTATGAAAAGTGCCAGATGCTCTTACTTGGATTGAATCCGGATCTCCACGATTAGTAGCAGATGCAATTACCACTAAGCAACGGCAACCCCTGAATATCAAGCCATTTTAAAAATATGAAAAGAAAATTAACAGTAACCCCCAAACTTGAAAATGGAGTTTAAGTTTCTCAGAGAAATTTAATTTCAAAAAACAACTTAAAACATTTTGTTTTTTACTCTAGAAAAAATTAAAAAAAAAAATATTTGGGGCTTGGTTACCAAATTATTGGGTTGGCAACTGAGTTATTGCGGATTCCACTCATAGGCCTTAGTTGAATTTTTGGGTTTGCTGTCTAATTGAAATGTCAAACACATTAAGTTAGTTGATACTTGCTACTTCAACTGTGGTAGGTTGTGTAGTTTTTGTTTGGTGTCTGTTGAAAAATGGAAAATCAAAACGAACATTTACGTAATTTTTGTTTTTTAGATCCGGAAGGAAAAAACTCATTGCAAGCTCACAAAAAGTTATGTGCTGTTTATGGTGATGAAGCTTGGTGATTTTTCATTCAAAGCGAAACACGGATCGTCACAGTACAACACGTGAGATTGCAGAGAAGCTTCATGTATCACATACATGCATTGAAAATCGCTTAAAACAACTTTGCTTTGAACTGAAAGAAAATCATTTAACACAACACATTAACATCTGCGATTTGTTGAAGAAACGTAATGAAAATGATCAATTTTTCAAACAATTGATTACTGGTGATGAAAAAAGAGTTGTTTACAACAATTTCAATCGGAAAAGATGACGGAGCAAACCAGGTGAACCAGCTCAAAAAACATCAAAAGGTGATATCCATCAAAAGATTGTTATGTTACCAGTCTGGTGGGATTACAAAGGAACTGTCTACTTTGAACTTCTACCACCCAACCAAACGATCAATTCAGATGTCAACTGACAAACAATGGAGTTGAAGAAAAGCGGTCCGAATTGACAAATCGAAAAGGTGTTGTATTCCATCATGACAATGCAAGGCCACACACATTTTTGGTCACTAGGTAAAAATTATTGGATCTTGGTTGGGATGTTTTGCTACATCCACCATATAGTCCTGACCTTGCAACATCGTGAAACTTTTTATTTCGATCCTTGCAAAACTCCTTGAATGGTAAAATTTTCAAAAGTAATGATGATGTCAAATCGTACATAATTCAGATTTTTGCTGATAGAAACCAGACGTGGAATTCTGATGCTGCCTGAAAGATGTCAAAATGTCATTGCTCAAAATGGGCAATACATTGCAGAATAAAGTTATTTCGTTCCATGAAAAATTTGTTCTTTTTTCTGTTAAAATCCTAAATTACTTAGTTGTCAACTAATAATGGCGTATTAAAGTTTTTATTTTTCAATTTATTTGCTAAAATTTATTAAAGGGAACGACATTTTTTGACAAGAATTTGACTTCGATGACTTTTGTTTCATCTCATATCATTTATTTTAAATGACATTAAAATCCCAGGTTAAGAGTGGCCCGGAAAGTGCTTCTACCTCAAGCTCACGCAAATACTGCATCACTATTTGGCTTCTGTGACAGAGAGCATAATCGTGTTGGAGTGTAAATGAAAGCCGATAAGCCGGTTACCACGTGGAATCGTGTGGTTTTTTAAAGCACCCATTTACTAATGTCCATTCATTGTTCCATCGATTGGAGTTAAGCCCCTTCGTCCGTTGGGCGAGATACAACTCCAGACATTACGGAACATTTTTGTTTTGTTACCCATGAAACCCAAATGAACTCTAGTCCGGTTCCAGAAGCTTATTGCCTGGCTGTTTTTTTATCTCAAGTTCGAGCTTTTTACGAAAATAACCTGGATTTTTCTTAAACTCCTGCGTAATTCGTCTATCGAGTGTGGTGCTACTTTTTCATCTTTTACCCGCCCGTGGCAATTTTTATGTTTAAGGGTTTTATTTTTTTATTGATATACACCACGCGAGTTTGGAACGCTCAGAAGCTGCACCAAGTACACAAATGTAAAAATCAGTTTCAGCGGTCATGTAACACTTGGTAAGGTGCTATTCATGGTCAAGTAAATTGCCTTGGTTTCTGGCGTTTTTCAATCGCACAGAGTTATTCTTAATCCTCAACTTGAGATAATTTAACAACATGGAAGTAAAGTCAAAAGTACTCACGTGAAGTCATCGTCTGAATAAAGGTAAGAATAACTCATCATACTGTCGCTTAATTTCTCCTTCACAACTTCGACCTTTACATCGCTTGTGTACGGCGTCCTGTTGGAACCAGAGCTCAAAATATCTATGAATGTTTTCGAGCTCTTGCCACAACAAGTCAGTTTGCATCGCTCTCTACCATATATAGTAATTTTGACGTTAACGGCGTCGAATGGATATTTCTGGGTTTTCTTTGATGCTGGCAGCTACGGCGACAATGTTTTGCTGTTCAAAAAACACGGTGCGCTGAATTGCCTGCGCACTGAAACCATGATGTCGACCGACCCAACTAAGACGAAATTTCGTTAATATTTTGTTAATTATTTGTGCACGTTTGCTTGAAACAACGATGCATGAAGAATTTGCAAACCATATGTACTTCATATTTTGACAGCTGGAAGTCATTATTCGAATTATTTTCATTTGCTCAGTTCGCAGTATTTTATTTGTCATTATTTAAGAAAAAATAGCAAGTGTAATTCTTGTATTTTGGAACTACTATCGCATGTTGGCAACTGCAGTAATAGCGCCGTAATGGTGATTTGCCCATATCAAATTTCCCATTTGTAGGTACATTGTATTTATAGCGAAGATAGATGAAACCGTTCATTTTTACCAACCAATTCGCAATCAGTTGATATTTTTGAAGTTAATGAAAACGTCTTTTAATATTCGGTATACCTCTGCAATGTCTTTCAAGAACCTCCGCAATATTGCGAGAGGGCCTCATTAATTCTAGTTTCATTTAAATTTTAGCAACGAAACTAAAGCAGGTATTCTTGTATACTCCGTTGCATTTGCGGAGTATATTTCAAGTGGAAACTCGTAAGATCATATAAATTATGTAGCTTGGTAATTGGTTGCTTTATAGCATTAGAATCTTGGGGTTCTCAAATAATTTTAATTTAGTGCCCACAGAGACAACCGAAAATCTTTCAGCGCCCACCAACATATTTTTCCACTTCGAATTTGTTATTTTTGCCTTTAAAATCGTAACCAATTTAGTCATGGGATAAGTATCAGGAACCTTTTGTAAATATTTTTTCATTATTTTTTACACTAACGAATTTAATAAAACACAATATAAAAAACAAGATAAAATACATGTACTATAATAAAACATGACGAATCAATGAAAACAACCGAGATGGGTGAACTTGGTGGTATGAAAGTAGGTCTCATAAATATTTGGTATCATTTTCGTGAGGAAAAGCAGCAAATCTCCTCGGTCTATATCTTTCCTTTGTCATCAGATTTATGATGGCGCTGACACCACGTTCAAATAAATATGGTGATGGAAAGTCAATATACATCTATTCTTCTTCTTCTTCATCAATTGCAGGGAAAACATCAACATTGTCTGACATGCTTGTAAAAGGACTTAGAATCAAAATTCAAGTGTACATATGTCTATATAAAGTCTATCATGATCGATAGTTGGTGTTTTTGAAAGACAAGGAAACCTGCTCAAATCTCCTTGATTAAGATTTCTTTTCCATAAGATCAGCTTGCGAGTAAAACTCCTTTAAGTTTCAAATTGATAAATAGTCAGTTGCAGCAGTCATAAAATTTGCACGCAAAATAGGATCTTTTCTATCTTTTTTCAGAAATTTGTTAATTGTGAAATCTTTTCAGACAAGCTCCATTTGACAACCATTTCACTTCAAAATAACTGCACTAGATGTTATTAAAAGTTTTATCGCCTTCTCTTGCCGTACCACTTAATTTCGCTTCATACCATTTGATTGAGCTTTGCTTGGATTTACTGGACCTTAGAACACTTTGACGGTCTATCAGAAGGTTAACCTTTAAGGGTATATTCTAGTCTAGAGGCAGAATTTCATGTAATTTTTGAAGTTTCATAAACATAATGCAATTAAAATTTTAACCATCCATTTTTTATTAGTTATTTATTAACAGAAAAAAATAAAAAAATTAAAAAAAACTAAAAATTTCCAAAATTAGCAGTTGATTAAAAAAAATTGGCGCGCAACCATACCAAGGATTTCAACCCTCCTAGCAATCTGAAACCAAAAAAAAAATCATTAATCTAGAATAATGTCGCAATGTCTGGAATTACGAAAAAGTTGGAATTTTTTTTTCACAAAATGGCGACTGCCTGAAAAATAAAACAAAAACCACTTTTTTTTAGTGTTTCGAATTTAAAAAAAAGGTAATACAAATTTGGGGATGGGGATGAGGATAGTTCCAGACATAGACAAATCAATAAAGAAGACTCTCTACAAATTTTAAGGCTAATCGGTGCAGTAGAACCTGAGAAATCATGGGTATTGTTTTGAAAAAGACAGTTTCGAGAAAAGCGCGTTTAAAGTTTCGCGTAAAGTTAGACTTACGCTTATTCAATCTGTCATTCCTGTTTCATGCAGCGGACCTTCCTCGTCTTTGAAAAACCTATTTTCCGAATTTGTCTCTTCATATCGAGCAATTCTAGCCTCCTTTGATGCGTTGGATTCTCGTATCTCGGAGCGGTCAATCCGGGCGTTGTCTTGTTTCAAAGCAAATGAATGAGGTACCGCGCTTTTTTAACCATTTTTTTAAAACAAAATATTTCACAACATTTTTATTTCACTCACAGCACATATGTACGTCGACGCGGTTTGAAGGTTAGAATTCAACTGTTAGCAGCTGGACGTAAGTGAACACTAAATATAAGAGATACAAGTACCCTGGGGTTCTTGCATTACAATATATACAAAGGACAAAAGGTTTTACTGAAAAATATGGATTCAGGTAGACGGAGAATCCCTAATGTCCTTTATTCGATTAGTTCCGATCGAACAAGTTTGGATGCCGGGTCAAGAAAATACCGATATCTCCGAAAATAATTTTGAATACTTTTTGAATATTCTGCTATCGTCAAGCCTTATCTTAAATGATTTTAAGAGTTGTTTCACTGGTGAATATTCATAGATTGTGTTAGGGGTTTTTTTCATTGTTTCATTGTGTTCTTTCTTACCGAGTCTTTTTTAAACTGTGATTGTGCTGAATTTTGTTTGTCCTTAGTGGATATCGTTGGACGGTATTCCCCCTAAAAAAATTATCCACGAGTCGAAAATTACACTCCATTACACTCACATAACACCATCAGTTCAATTCGTACATTCAAAAAGCACTAATGGCCAACTAAATATGTTCTTAAACACCCTCACCCCTCTCCTCCTAGGTATTTTCCTCTTTTTCAAGTTCTAATTGGAATTCATCTCATTCACATCCTCCGAGTGTCAAGTTGTTGAGCGAAGAGAAAAACAAACAAGATTTTTTTTTTTTTAATAGACGCTCCTTTCGTGGACCGATTACATCAGTTTACTTGGCAATTGTACGTCTCAACACACATCCATCCGCCGCCTTGTCTTAAGTCAATAGAAAAGATTAACTTAAAATTCTCAGAAGATACTTTAGCTTTTGTTTGCAACCTACTCCACCATCACATATTCCGTAAGCGTTAGACTTCAAACTCCAGCCAACTAATGTGAAGAATAACTGAAAATGATTTTCATTAATTTAGCGGGCCCCCCTCCCCTGGTGCTCCTTTTGTCTGCCTGCACGTTGTATCTTAAGGTAATTTAATTGAAATTAAGCACACACTACAAAACGTTCGTTGCCTGCATACGATGTTGGGTGTTAGTTGACTGACGGTAAATATGCGCGCTGAATTTCAGCTGAATTGAGATGAATAAAACTAAGTGACGCCTTTGGCTTTTATTTAATTAAGAATTCCGTCTGTCTATCCATCTGGCGAGGGGTTGACACCCGCATTTCCCCAACAACTCCTTCGTCACTTTATACAGCTTAACATGGAGAACAATGGCATCGGGCTTGCAGTATCCGCTTTAAAAAATCAATGTAACTGAAATGAAATTTATTTACAAGGAAAAAGCAATTAAATCTGCCGAAATTGAGGCAAAAATAAAATCGTTTCGTCTTCCATTGGGGAGGAATGAAATTTAATTTACGCCATAAACGAGCACAAAAAAAAACAAAAAAAGGACTCCAGTTGAATTTGAGGAAGTGTGGTGTTCGTGTATTGGCTTCTGTGCTTTTGGTCATTGATTTTATTTAAACGAGAAGATGAAGCCAGCGGCTATTGGAATTCCAGTCTGAATCGGATTGTTTGCTCTCGATTATATTTTTAGTTATAAATTAATTCAACTTGTTGACCACGTTAGCGAGTTGTTGTTGTGTGTGTCTGGAAAGAATTTTACAATTGAGATACTGAAGTGCTTAAACAGATCAATGCTATCCAGTTTGGTTTTTGATTTTTGTTAAGTGGAGTGTAAAATGTATGGTTAGTTGAATGTTGAAATTTCTTGATAAATTAAACAATTTAAGGACTTTATCCGTAAGTGCTAATGTATTATGGGTGGTTTAAAGAACACCTCATAGAACAAAGCATATTCGGTTCTTCCACGAAAGTGAAAAGAGTTTACATAAGTCAAAATGGAATAATTAAATTCTTAAAAACTCATATTTTTCGAAAAAAAAAATAGGTTTGAAAATCAGGATTCAAACGCAATACTTTTCTACAGTTTTTAATTTTTTTCTCGTTGCTGCGTTTAACTTTAGCACAGCACTTTCTTCCTTTGTTAATCAAGTTAACAAATCGTCATTTTGCGAATCGAGCTCTGCCGATGATGCACTCGAAATGCTCTTACTTCGTCTTTGTGGTTGATGCATACTTCAGAAAAGAAGGACACAAGAAATAAGGAGTCGATGAGGTATATCTTCATTGGTTTTTTCACGAGAAAATTTGCGCGAAAACCATTCTAAATCCTGAAGTAAAGCCTTCTATTGGAAGGCTTCATTGAATTAATATCTTATGCACGAATTCTAATCTAGAATCAGATATTATGTTTGTGTTTCTACACCTATCAATATACGGTAGTTGAATTCCTTTGATGTAAGTTCACATAAAAATAATTTCAAAGTCGAAGATACGTCAGTCAATTCATTAAGCATTCTACCAATGACCATTTTTAATAGCAGCTTATGCTGAATTTCAAACCGTCGTCCTTCAATTTCATACAATGTTGGTACTGTATTTGGACAGCAAAATCTTGTTGAATAAATCTATTATTGTTCCAAAGTAGGTATAAGTTGCTGTCATATTGCTCCCTCAGCGTAGACATTTATTAGCCTCAAATGTTGCAATGATACATGGTCACGCTGCTCATACATGTTGGATTCTGGACCATTTGTGCGTTTTTCCAGATTTTTTATTTTAAAAACAAAGGTCGATCACGAAAAGTTTTCTCACCTGACTGATACATTCTGTCGTACAAAAACCTCCATAATAAAAAATTGTCAGCACTGCTTGAACCTGAAACAAAAATTGAAAAATACTCGATATTCCGAGAATATTTTTTTTAAAATATATAAAAATGTATCGTAAGTGTTTACTCAGATGTGTACATATATGTGCACGAAAGAGGGTACTATCAGCAATAACGTGACACAAAAAGTAAAGCTTGAGTTCATACTTAGATGTACTTTTACCCAACAACTTTATGTAACACATACAAAAAAGGAAGGCTAATATAACATGTAATTCAATAACTTATTTCAAACACAATAAACACTAGAAATAAGACTTCATTTTGTAAATCTGGAGTGCACCTTTGGCTTGCGATGCCATAATAATTTCAAAGTAATAATCTTATAAGTAATCTTTTGTTTTGGCAAATTAAAACTTTGATGTTTACACCTGCAACTCTTACGTGCTCTACTGAAATAAAAACAAGGAATAATCTGTTCAATACCGCAAGTTCAGCTTACTTCAACTAATCCCCCCAACATAATAACGCGGAATCAAAATCGTTTCTGAGCTGCCAATCAATACCACTATCGGCCTAGAATTGCATTGGATCATTTAGATGCGATTTGAATTTAGCTGTTTAAGCCAGCTTTTGATTTCATTGGACTCTCGGTGCAACGGCCGTACTTAAAAGGATATCGAATACAATTTTGCGGAGCCACCCGAGTAGCTGGCCAATTCACAAGGTAAATTCAAAGCTAAATTTCAAAAATTGGTTTTATTGTGTTCCAAGATTAAACCTTAGCGGCCACACCTCAGCCAGGGCACATAGCGGCCACATGGGGTAACTCATTGCCCCATGCTGAAAAACTTAGTTGTAGAAGACATATGGGTGTTTTAAGACTTTTAACCGATTGTTTTATGTTGGAGAGTTTTTAAAACTTCCAATGATTTTTAACGGTCCATTTAAAAATGGCGTTCTAAAAACTGGATATATAATTGAAAATTCAGTAAAAATGGTATTTTTTGGAAACAATTCACATCTCCACCACTTTTCAATATTAAGGCGTAAAATTTGAGAGTTTTACGCAAAAAATATGCCACTACCATCAAATTACTAAATTAGAGAAGGGAAAAATTAAAAAATGATAAATCATAAAATTTGCTTTTGTTGCGTTTCATTAGGTTCTAAATATATTTTCAAAAACAGGAAAGTTTAAAATATATAATATTTATTCATTTTTTTGAATTTTTTTGGAATTCTATATTATTGACCAGCGCACGTAGTGCACAAAGTGAACCGTTTTCTACAGGCCGAACATCCATACAGTACGCACCTAAACGCTTGGTCGAAAGTAACTTTTTCTGCGTTACCCATTTCTTGGTTGTTATTAATTTTTAGGATGCTTTTGATTACCATCTGTAGTTAGTGATGATGAATCGTACTGCACGGAAAAAAAAACTCATGTTGAATCTACATTGGTTGCGGTTATATCTACAACAATTGATGTAGAAACAGCTGCAACCCATGTTGATTTAACACGGTTTTTTCCGTGTGTACGTGAGCGAACACAAGCACTCTATATTCGTTGCCCGTTGGACTTTTTAGTGATTTGGAAGGAGAAAGATCGATTGCAATGAAAAAGCTTTCTCTTTCCAACTCACTAAAAAGCTACAAGTTTTAGCCGACATGCCTTTCAATCCCATGCTCATGTGGCCAGGCAATCAAACGCAAAAAAATTTATTTCACTTCTCCTATGTAGGCGCGTAAACTTTAAGTCAAAAAGTTGTTTGGAACGAATCTTGCAAATTTTTTATTTTTGGAAATTTGAGACATAAATTATACAAATTATACATCTTATTTTCATAACCGATAACTTTCCTTTTATTCTACAATAAACGTTCACTAGATTTATGAAACTTAATAATTTCACATGAACTAGCAGCAGATGTCGTAATATGTATCAATTTCAAAGGCTTCAGACCTCTTATTTCACTTTTTCCGAGCCTAGGGTGAGTAGTTACCCCGTGTGGCCGCTAAGGGTTAAATAAGGTTTAAGAATTTCTGCATCAGTCCTGATTTTTTTCCTAGGTTATCAGTTCATCAACATTTCCGCAGATAAAAATCGAACTTTTCTTTATCTCTCCAGCATCCAAATACAACATTCCAAGCTTTTTCTGAAAAATACATTTTCCCTTTTTACCATTTTTGTTCGATTTAGATGCATTTTTCGATTGTTCGCTCGTTCAATGATGTCCTCTATTGTGTTCAAGTTATATTCATCTACATGTCAGAGTTGCTTCAAGATATATCCAGCTACCTGAGATCAGTTAAATGAAATTTCTGGGTGACGTCCCTCTGATGATCCAGATTGTGTTCCGTAAATCTTCTGAAGCGCTATTCTTCATCGCTGGCAAAACAATTGCATTATTTTCTGGTCTACTGGAAAACGGTATTTATCATGCTTGTAAAAAAGCGAATTTAAGCGCTGATTAATCGTACAGCTTATGATATCAAGAATCAAGAAAGCTTCCTAATGACTGCCAGTATATTTTCAGGAGCAAAAGTTTTACTGCTGATCTGATATTTCAAAGGCAATTCTCCTGCCAAAAGCCTCTTAGCCGATAATATTATCACTGCGAATAAATAAAGTCCCATTCGGCCGCGTTCTATTCAAGTAATGTTGATAGATTCAAACTCTGCTTATTGTCATATAAATGCCTGTGTCCCTCAAGGTTCCGCCCTTTCCCCGACTTTCTTTTTTATATTCTTTAATCTGATTTGGCTGCCACTCATTATTCACATGTCTAAGTGGGTGTCTGAACTATGCTGAACTTTCTCGAGACATTTTTTTTCTTACATTTAGGCTGCAGATATGTTTATGCACAGCTGGACCGGAAGGATTTGAATTTCGTGTAAAAAAGAGGGCGCATTGATATTGCGAAAAACATGATTTTGTCTGAATATTTTTCAAGTGCACAGTTTTTGGAGAGGATACATTGCAGTAAAAAACGGTGCGGTAGGTGTCTTTCAGTCAAAAGAGAATACAATATTGAGTATCAAAAATAAACTTGCACTTCACATGTCCAAGCAAGATTACTGAAACTTCTCCTTGTGAGTTACGTCAGGGTATGCAATGACTTTGATCATCATAATTGCTCTAGGGACTATATACTTGATACTGCTGTTGATATAAATGATTTTACATAATAAAATTAAGAGCTATATAAACGTTTATTAAAACTGATTTATGGGAAGTTAAGCATAATAGTTAGTATTGCGAAAACTTCTGCTTGAAAAACCGTGACAAATGGTTCAAGATGTTTTGAAATTCCCATCAGTGGGCTTGGATGATTTATGAGAGCCGTCCGTGTATATGGTGATTCAACCGGTATTTTTTGTCGTATTTTCGTTCTTCCCAGAATCCCTTTTTGGAAAAATTATCTTGAAGTTGTTGTTGAAGGTGAACATTTCTCACTTACAACGTTCACAATTTTCCTATGCCCGGTGTTATTTCTTTCACCAAAGTGACCAAGTGCCTAAATTGCTGCGAGTTCTCTTTGTCTTTTTATTTGATGGCTACAGTCGGCGAAGAGCTTTGTGCCAATGTTTTTCTCAGGCATGGCTGCACATTTGTGAGCCTGTCGGCTACATACGTTCTATCTTTCGATTCCCACCACACTACAATTCCATAAAGCAGGCTCGTTTTCATTGCACACTTGTATATTCAGAAGATTTTCTTTGGCTTTGGTCCTGCTGCATATCCAGTATGCCCTTTTAGCTTTAGAAGTTCGTTCTTCTTCATTTTCCTACCAGCTTGGATTCTTGACGATTATCAATCCCAAGTACTCCACACTGTACTCGACACTTATACCTCCAACCTCAGGGATATATAAGTCACTTATCTTGATCTTTTTGTCAACTCTAATTAATCCCTACGTTCGCTTAATCAGAGAAGCCTACTGTTGCTCACTAACTTTGTAAGAAAGTAAGTGCACTTTATAAATTTAAGTGTCTGCAAGGCATGCCGCGATTCATATTTCTTTCTTGGCAATCAGCAACTGGTACGCCCCCTCATTGAGTTAGCCCAATGTTAATCAAAGTTGATTTCTTTTAATGATTTGGCAACTTTTTCGTCTACCATCCATTACACTATAATTTGTCTAGCCTAAACGATCTGCCCTGATTGAGATTAATGACTCATTAATGTCCACCATGAACACCATAAACTATCACCACTTACTTAGTCCTCGAATCGAACCCAAATTATCTGATTCAAACTTTGCTCTTATATTATATTATTTTTTGTTTTCCTTACGATCCTTGATAGCAGCCCATCAAATTGTCATCGGTCATCAATTGGTTCCAAATTAAGCAATCACCAGGAGTGCTGACCTCAAATCAAAGTCAAATTGAAAATCGATATCGATATGCAATCGTCCATGGCGAAGCGAGCTTAGCCAGGAGGAAAGATAAGTTACGGCGAAAATTAAAGGAGCCATATCCAGCAACGCCGACAAGGATACGTAACGTGCGTATGAACGTTATTGCTCCGACTCGCAACAAGAGTGGAAGTTTTACGACCGCCAAACTACTATGGATCAAATCTTTTTGGTTTTCGTCTTCCATTTACTTTTGCAATAATCTGATGATATGCTGTGTGGAAGTTTTATTCCCTCTGGCTTGAGTTTTAACATCCTTTTTGTCGTAAAAGGAAACCCATCAAACTTAGTCATGCTTTTTATGTGCCCGGGGCTAATCTTACGGGTGACTTTTGTACGTGATTTCAGAAGGGAATGCAGCATGGAAAGAGCCGCGGGACAATGGGACTTGTCTTTACGGAGCCTCAGAGAGCTTGTGCAATACAACTTGATATATTATATTACTTTCCAAAATGTTATGGATATTTTTTCGTTTTTATAAAACTTTGTCCAAAGTCAATTGAGGTGAAATTGTTTTAATAGACAGAAAAATCTGGAATAGCATATTCTTTAAAAAGGAAAATAGGTGTTTCCTTCTTGGTGGTGAAGTGGGTTAATCAATTCCTGCAGTTAGTTTTGCACTTTTATCTGGTTTTCGAATTTGGTCCCGTCACCAATTGCCGTTAGTTGTATGGCTATACTGGTTTGCATCATTCAAGAGCTCTAGATTCATGTCATCAAAATTATAGTCTGTCTTGCAAGCATATTTACATTAATAAATCATCATTATATTTCATGATGATGAAAAAAATACTGTGAACTGAGCGAATACAAAAAAGGTTATCTAAGTTTCAAACCACTGCATGCACTTTCCATTCTTCTTATTATCTGATCTTATATTTTTCGAAACTTTCAAGCTCGATGTTTACTTCTTCCAGGAAGCTCAATGTCTTTTTGTAAGAAGGTGGGTCTATGATTCGAGCTTTTGGCCGGATTAGTCTGAATTACTGACGGTAACAAAATTGTGGTATTACAGCATTTCTATGATGATGGTGTTCTTGCGGGTGCCTCTTTAATCCATACGAGAAAACACTGCCATTGATATCTCTAATGGGGCAAGTCCATGGCAGTACGATATGAGTCAGTAAATATAAGAAGGGTGTTCTCTTAATTTATAAACTAATTATTCTGCTTTTCATCTCAATAGCCGTCAATTTCATTGACCCTTTGGTTAATCCATCGCCGTGTAAGGCTTAGAACTATTAATGCTGAAAAACTCAGCTTTGAACTGCGTCTTTTTCAAAATTTATATTCATTCGAAAAATCGGTTCATCGACAAACTGTAAGGTTGAATATAACACTGCACGACGGGCAGGATGTTATACCATATGCAACTTTAAGCCTTTTTGTCGTTTGATTGAGAAGTATATGCATGATTTCTAAAAGCTCATCAAACTCATACCGAACGTTTTACGATAAGCAATCAGGACAAGGCTTCAGTTTTTGTACTCTTTCCCCATATACCATTTTGTTCCATTTTTTAACATCGTGCACTCATCAACATACAGCAAATTTATTCTTCGAGAGTGAAGGCCAAATTGTCTCTGTGACAGTTGATTCCCTGATTGTGTGCGTTTTTGAAATGTGTTGGCAATGCGGAATGTCCCTCACTCAATCGTTCTCTGTAGGATCTGGCGACAATCTGCAAATGTAGTCCTGAGTATCCTCAGTTTGGGCATCGTAACGTCTGCTTTCTACTGCGCGCAAACAGTTTTGTACTTTTGCTACATAAAGAGAATATTCTGAATCCACCGTCCGCAGACTTTCAGGGTCGTGTTTTCATTTAAGGTTCCGTATACGAGCCTTCTAGTGTCTTATTCACAACTCAGCAGTAGAGTAGAATTTTTCAGTTGAGAATGATAGGTATCCAAGGCTGTGATTTTTTAGAAGTTTAGACGTCAGCGTTAATTTCATTGAGGACTTCTTCCGCTGCTACCCGGAAAAGGTTCATGTCTCCCAAGACCAAGCCTCACCATTTGTAAGTATTTTCTTTAAAGACAAATGACAGCGATGCAATTTACTGTCGATTCCAAGTGGTCACAGAGGCTTTATTTTGACAGTAGTACTTATGAGGAGAAGGCCAGCCACTCGCGAAAGGTGTGGCCGTGAAAAAATGCCAAATGTTCGTACCCGGTTTAAAACCCGAAAGATTTTTTTTATCTAACTTTGACCAAGTGCAAGTGGGGGACATTATGGTCTGAAAGAAGAGACCTGTTATATCAATGGGTGTAAGATTGAGGTAACAGACATTCCATCCTTCTGATGAAGGTCAGAATATACGCCAAATAAAATCTTGATTTTCTCAAAGAAATCGTACAGCCGTTTCGTCGTTTTTCAAACAGAATCGGCATTTGGTGATTGTACTGAGTCCTAATTTGGTTAGATGTAATCTCAAGCGACAATGGCCTAAGAGGAGGATTACGAGCTTTCAGATGTTCTCCTTGTTAAGTTTGAAGATTTCTGTATAAGAGCACAGATTGATCAATCATTTTTATTGCCTGAGCACAGGTAGATTTAGACTGAGTGGCTGGAACAGAGCTCGTTTTTCCAATTATTGATCAGATCTGTGGCCGTAGTCCAGCTAACGCCACACAAAGGTTCCAGACCAGAGCACGAAGTTTTAGAACCATCCTCTGTAACGTTAGGCCACGGATTGTCTTTTTCACTATGGATACAAGTATTGTAAATTCCAGTGTATGGCAGAGTTGCCAATCAATTTAACACTGATATCCAGCTTCAGAGACTCTTAATCATATTCAAATTGTTTTTGGTTACCCCAAAGCCTCGATTCTATGGTCAACCTATCAACATAGCGGATATGGCTTTATGGCTAAGAAAGTCTAAGGACACACTCATTCCAAGCAACCTACAATAGTTTATTTAATCCTCTTATTTTAAGGGTTCCGTACCCAAACGGTGCAAACGGAATCCCATTACTAAGGCTCCACTATCCGTTCGTCCGTCCTTCTGTCACAGAGTGTAATAGGTAGACACTTCCAATTTTCACATGATAGGTATTAATATTGCCGCTATAACACTATAACTCGCATTTCAATTTTGCGTCAAAAAGTATGCAATGAAAAATTTTCATCGCTTAGCTAGGGATTCTGGCAAGCACAATTGCTTGCTAAATATAACGTCGCAGTTTCAGTCGCAACAAATTCATTCTAGACAAATATACTGGCAGTGGAGTTTAGCAAAAGATGCCTGGAAAAAGAACATTTTACAGAAGGTTGTACGAAACCCATCGTGTGCTTGTCCGACTCGTATTTGGTCGCTTTATATTTTCTTATGTCACCAAATCGCTGCCGGAAAAATGTCCTTCTTTTCACACACAAAATCCGAATTACATTTAAGACGGTTCCTCCGATTGAAGTCTTACAATAATCAGGACGGTCTTAACTACTCGCATTATTAATCGACCACCAGCTCCTTGGACAACATCCTGCAACCACGAGCAAAAGAAAACAGTCTCATACAATGAATTACCGTTCACAATATGTTTCACAATCTGTTGTAAGGATATCAGAGACTGTTGCTTACACCGAGGTTTACTATTCACATCTATCACATTCAGGCATTCAGAGCACGTCCGATAAGAACCAGCACACTCCGGCCACCCGAGATGGTGTGTGCCCCTCGCGTTCTAGCTATTTATAAACCCGTTCCGTTGCAGTGTGTGTTTGGATTGTCTTAACAGGGTAACATGTATGCTCAAATCTGAGATCATAACTTAGCTGTATGACTTGAAGTAAACAAAAATGGCGAGGAGCATGTGCGCCATGAAATCAGTATCCGCTAACTCAGGATATCCATATCAGACAGGCGAAGGATGTACGAGTATACACACACGGCTTAAGATACATAATATTTTGCTTGCGAAAGACGAATGTGCACGGAATATGAATGGAGGTATCAGCACAAAGCTTGTCTATGAATTCGAGGTTCTCTAGTGAGTGGTAATTTATCTATTGTCTTTATGGATTAAAATAGATTAAACGGATGAAACTTCAGGCGTAATTTACAAATAGATCTGTGATGATGTTTAATGCAATACGAGTAACTACAATGTTCATTTGATGATGATAGTCGCATTTAGTTCTACAGAGACAACAATATCTAAAGTTTTTACAATACATATTTGTATTACCCTCGCAGCTTGTTGCTTATCTTTTGGTGGTTGAATTTTCAAAAATGTCTATGAATTGATTGATTAGATATTTAACAAAAAATTAATATTAAGATTAAAATATTTAATACAGTAATTGAGCATAATGTTTGGAATTGAATCCCAAAAGAAAAGTTTTGTACTTTTTCTTACGTTTTTTAAAGTTTTGAATAATTTTAAGGTTTGCTGGAAGTTGGATCATAATTGATGGTTTCTTATGGTTAAGTTGTTGTTTTTCATAATTATTGTAAATCTCCGGAGCTTTAAGTAGACCTTGTGCTCGTTTTCTGGTATTAAATCTGAAAGAAAAGAACTGATGTCATCTTTAAAATATTGTCCAAACTCAGAGACTTAAAATGTTGATGGTTTTCATCAATTATTTGAATAACTCTCTGCTGCAGATATTCCAGCTTATCCGAATGCATTTTTGATGCATTTCCCCATGCCAGTAAAACATACCTTAATCGAAATTCAACTAGCGAATAGTAAACATTTTTTGTTGAATATCTTTCAAAGTCCAAATTTGCAAAAATAGCACTTTTCATATTAAGCCTTATATTGTTAATATGTTCGCGCCACATGAAGTGTTAATCTATTGTGATTTTAAGACATTTGATTGATTCCAATATCTAGATGACATCACTTTTTTGGGAGGAAGGACATTTTTGGTTTTGGAAAAAGATACTTTTTGTTTGCATTTATGACCAATCCAAAATCGTAACAACATCGAGATACTTCACCAAACTCCTGTTTCATCACAGAAGAAATGCGTTCGTTAAATTTATTAATAGCAATGGACAAAGTTTTGATCCCTTTGGTACACCATGAGTGCGATTGCCTAATTGACTCCATGAATTTCCAATTTTGGCCTTGAAAGTTCTTCCTGTGAGGTAGCTCTCCATCCATTTTCAAAGTATTTCTCTAATGCCAATTTTGTAGAGGACATCAAGTAGTTTTTCGTGACTCAGAGTGTCGCATGCCTTGCTGAAATCTACAAACATTATCAACACAAGATGATTTTAAATTACTTAAGTGACAAGCTTTAGGTTTGTCTGCTCAGTGCGATGATTTAATTTGGGTGAGCGGAAATACCTGCTAAAGTTCTGGAATGCATTGTGCATTGTTTAGATCAGTTAAAAACAATTTTGTTTTGTTTTGGAGTTTAAGAAGTTTGTGCATAACGATAAAATTTTAAATTAGGATTTTATGTATTTATTGGTAAGTACTTGAAGTTTGTTTGCACTTATATTGGCCTTCGCTACATACATGAGAGAAAGGATGTATAGGTTTTCTCCAAAGAGAGCACTAGCGTTAAGTTTTGCTAGGTGGTCATGTTCAGCGGATCAACTCGATTTGTGAATGTTTAGATTAGCTTGAATAACATTATGAGCACCAATCCCAAGAATGAAAACAATAAAAATTTAACCTTAACTTATAGTAAAAAGGCACCAGACCAAACTAGACCTGTTCATGTGAAAAACTGTGAAGCTTTCCTCCTTGGTGTTGATGAGCTTTATTTCCGGCGGGTTCGTGTGAGGCGAAATAGCGGTTGTTAAGACAATTATATGATTTGCTCTTTCAAATTAATTCGTAGAAGTTCAGTTTCTCGAAGCTTTGTACTTAAAGCTAATAGAGCGACGAAATAGAATAAAGGATGTAAAGGATAGCAATTGCAACTGTATGTAAAAGTTCAAAGTACGAGGAGAATATGACGATGTCGAGCGCCGAGTGCTACTACTCCTCTGAAATTGGCCCGTGATTGTCAGTCTCTAGTTTTTTGTAAGTCTCAGCGATGTTTAAGATTGAGAAGGCAAAATCTTAGTTTGATATGAATACAACTCTTTAATTAAATTGACATTTACTTGATTTTCATTGGTGTTAATCAATTCGGCGATCGGGAAGTGGATGAATATCAATAACTAGCATTAATGCCGTTGTTTATTTTCTTCAAATTTGCTTCAATAAAAAGTTTATCATGAACCGTGCTGAACCCCGGAATTTGAAATAGTCACGTAAAATTCTCGACTCCCTTACTTAAAAAGAATTTTTCACTAGATATACCTCCTAAAGGAAGTGGGTTAGGCGAGAACTTCGTCAGGCAACAGGCTTGGAAATGAATTAAAACCTTTTTCTTAGTTTGATAAAATTGTTATAAAGCAACATTTTTTTCCTCCCTCCATCTGGGGCGGAACCTTTCATACGCTATCTGGGGTTTTCGTCGCAGCGTCTCTCGGTATGCTCCGCGAGTTCCCTGTTCTTCGCGATCGTACTCGCGGTTTGTTATAAAGCCAAAATGTTAACTTAATTTTTTTCAATAAGGACCTTCGCAAAACTTGAGCTTCTAAAAGTCATGTTCATTAAGCGAGCGTGTGGCGAGTTTGTACTGTCGTGTGCCTCTCCCTGATCTCCCTGATGTTCCTAACATATATTGATCCTGTGTCCTCGTTTGCCTACGTGATGTCATAGTGATCTTCGGAGTAATGTGCGTTTTTCTTGATACAAGGAACCAACTGCGAGCAGGTTGCCGGAACAGGATTTAAGTAAGCTTTTGTTCAGGTGCATTTCGTCACCCGATCGATGACCCAATCAATAAGTAAGTATTGGCCACTATTATGGTTATCTTGGATTATAAAAACTAGTATTATTCGTGGTGAAGAAAATTGCGCGAGAGACATTGTCTTAGATAGTATGGATAACCAGATTCCTATTATACGAAATTTAGACCAAACAGATTGCAGCGATTTACTTAAAGAAGTATCTCGACTATAGCGAAGCAACTGAGGTAGTCATAATTATTACAAAAATGATATGGACAATAAATAAGTATTCAGAACTTAATTTATTCCGCCGGAAGCATTCATCTAGTTGAATAGAAATAGATTTCTTCAGAATTAAGGTGATATTCTTAAACGCTTTTTTTTCTGACAAATTTTCTATTTAATTTATGAATATCTTTTATGAAATAAAGAAAAAAAAAATTGTTTTTATTGTCAGTCAATATACATAGTCGATCTTTTTTACGACTGACTCAACCAGATGGGCTAACGTGGGTTCTTGAGCAGTTGGAAATGCGATGAGGCTTATTTCTACATGAATGTGTGCGTCAACATGCAGTCATATCAATCCACACGACATCCAAGAACGTCTAATGCATCCCGAAAAAGTCACTGTTTAATGTAGATTTCGGGCTTACGGCGTCATCGGTCCATATTTCTTTTAGAACGGCGAGCGCTAAAGGTCGGAAATCACCAACTCCTGAATTGATTCAATATGAACACCAACGACATGTAGTTTCAACGCCACATTGTAATTTGAATACGAGCGTTTCAAGGGCATGGTCATCCCACGTGGAAGTACTGTGAACTGGCCATAGAGATCGTGCGATTTGACTCGGTTTTTTTTGGAGGTTTTCTGAAGTCTGAGGTCTATGTGAATAAGTCACAAATCAGAGCAGCTCTCAATTAAGCCTGATTTATGCGTCAGTGTCATGGAAAATTTGACATTTCGGATTCGCGTCACCCAGAGAAGCTGCGGTGTACATTCGAACGATGCTATTTTCCAGTCATAATGGCATCAATAGGCCTTTCATATAAATTTAGTTAAATTTATATATCGGAATAGCGCTTGATAAATACTCCATTGCGCGATGGCTCGAAGATGGATCCGTGGATAGCAGCTGATGCGTTCTGTAATTTACTGCACGGAAATGAGTCCTCAATAACTCCAAATGAATGTACATGGTATTTTTAAGCTAATCTCATTTGATGGTCAACAGGTAGTTATTTGTAAATGGGTTGCAGTTAATATTGAAACCTCTCCAAGTCTGGACATTATCGACTAGGGTAGCGATATTCTCAGCAGAGCGATAAAAGTCTAAAGTGTATTCTTGCTGTTATGTAAATACAAAGTTACACTGACAACTTACGCCCCTTCTCAAAATTATGACACATCAATTTTGTCCGTCTTCATATAAGCCCACTCCGGCTTACCAAATTTATATTCCACGTTTGGAAATTTAAAAACAACTTAATCAGAATACATATATCCCCATGACCATCGCCAAGGCCCTCCAAACACTGTATTATCTAAACCACCGGCATAACCATATAATTATGGAACGCTTAGCATCCTGCCCCTAATTCCACGGCAGTTTCAGGCAATACAGCTCGTTATTTGGATACGAGTAAATTTCCTCTTTGCTGCTCATTTCAGAGCATGTGAACACCTACGGGTGGCTTGTAATTAATTTTCAATTTGCCGCTTTCCGCAATCTGGGAGCCAAGAAGTTTCCCTCTATTAATAGACAACAAATTAGAGGCGAATTCACACGTCAATATATCGATCACATTTACCTCAGCTCTAATTACTGGGAAATTATTTTTCCATTAACCTGTGCGAGAAACCGGCCCTAATTGCCGGTGTTTTTCGCAAATAACCATTTAATAGTTCCAAGACTACGCGCACACCAATGCCATTAGGATGTCTTACGCAAATGGTTGTTTTGGGGCTTCATTCATTTTTCACTTCCATGTCGTCGGGCTAATCCATTTGGCATGGCGCTATCAATATCGGAAGGTCGGAATAGTCAATTAACGAAATTAATCAATTATAAGGGCGGGGAAAAACTAACAAAGCCACACAAAAAAGTGTTAAAAGCTCACACGTGTTCCGTGTTGACATTAAAAAAAAAGAGTCGAAAATAGAAGAGTCGCTCAACACTCAGGAAACTGGGTGTGTCGGGAGGACTTGGACTCGGACTCATCAATGTTATGGAGAATGCTAACGGCAGAAGCTTATGAATAAATTATTTAAAAAGAAAATATTTCACGTAATTGGTCAAGCCCAGTGGCTAACTGCCATTAAGGCATTTGTTAATTTTGTTTGTTTTTTTTTTCAGTTTTGCTTTGGGTATGGCCGAATGTTATAGATAAATAAATATATATGTATGTACACTGTGCAAAGGATCTGCAATATGAACAAATAAAAGAATTTAGAATTCAAAAATTTAATAATCGTTAAAAGTCGCAGCTTTGTATTAATTTGTGATGATGCTTTTAGCTTTAAACTGTGTACCAACAGAAGTTGTTCTGGGCTAGTTCCTTACAAATACACTTTGGCACATATCCCATTCCATGTTTCAAAATGTTAGTTCCTTTTCTGACATAATCTTTGCTGGCATAAAATGTGCAATATTTTTAAGACTCCGCAAACTCGACTCGACTGATCGCATGCTCTACGAGCAGAAGAAGAGAGGAGAGCACCGGACTATCAGAAAAAAGAAAGAACATGAGAAGCGACCGGGATGTTTAGAGAATAAGAAACAGAAGAGATGTTCGAAAAAACCAGGAGATTGTTAGGAGTTGAGAAGTTTTCACCTCAGCCAGACAATATATTATAGGGGACCAATTTCTTACTTGAAGTATTTGTCACAACAAAGCGTAACCGAGTTATGGCCCGATTGGTTCGCCACAAAGTCATGAAGCGACGGTCCTAAGTTCAGGCCTCAGCCGTGGCTTTCACACGTACTTCTATATTTATTTATTTTTGTTGCTGAGCCCTCCAGAGGAGCTCAGCAGAGGTCGAAAAGGACACAGCGAAACCGGTCTTAGAGAGTGAGTAGACAAAAAAAAGATCGCATGTTTAAAATAGCGAATTTGACGATGTGGACGTTTTTTCTTTATTTTTCTCTAAATCTTTTTTTTTACTACATTAGTCTGTTCCTTTAAATTAAATTTTCAGTGAATTTGAAAAAATTAATTGCTATGAAGTAAAACAAAGAAATAATTTTCATTTGCCAGGTGATGTATAGCCATGCAATTTCTTCAGCATCATATTTGAAAAAATAAATAGTGCATAGCTCCTGCGACAACGACATCAGAATGACATGGATCGATTTACGCTTTTACAGCTGCAAATTTACTTCAAAAAGGATCATGCGCTGCCAAAACCAACTCCGCAAGTTTGTAAAAAAAAATGGGTGGCACTGATTTTCTGATAAGTGTCCGAACAATATTTTCGTGTTTGTCCGATAAAGAAGAATGTTTCGAATGAGTACACTGAACACTTCTTACTAGTTCTCGCTTCTCAACAAAAGTCGCTTTTATTTGAGAAAAATGTTCAACAATGGTATCAGATTTCTTTATCGGTTTTGTTTGGGCTTTAAAGCAGCTCAAGATTGACATAAGGTTTGCTCAAAAAATTAATGTTTTTCAAATCGGCGCTCGACGTCTCGTGACTTCAATTCATACGGTACCCAATGTCCTGCCTTTCGGATCATTCCCATTGCTTTCAAATGATCGGAAATGGTTCGCTGAGGGACGCCAAGTGATTTTTCAAGTTCTTCTTGCATTTGTGACGGATCTTGATCGAACAATGCCTACAATTCATGGTCTTCAAACTTTTTCACCTGGCCGGGGCGTTCTTTGTCTTCGGTGTCGAAATAGCCATCTTTGAACCGCTTAAACCACCACTGACACATTCTAATGTCTATAGTATAGCCTGGGTAAGCTTCGGTAAGCAATTGATACGCTTCGGTTGCTTTTTTCTTTAAATGAAAGAAGCATATTAAAACTTCCCGTAAATGTTGTTTTGATAGCTCAAATGTAGACATTTTACGGCTTTACAAAAAAACTTGTGTGGTTTCACTAATGACCAATAACCTAGACTGAAATAATTAGACAATGACATGCAGTTTCTGATGTGACAGCTGTCATGGTCAAAATTCACCTCATAGTAATAGATATGAAGTTGTCTGCAATAACGACATTTTCAACCAGTAGTCCTATTAGATAAAATAAATATATTCAAAAACTCCCATAATCGGGGTTCATAAGATCCGCACGAAGTCAAACGAAGCCATGCATCCTGAAGGTGTTGGTTTGGTTTAAGGATAACAACATAGTTTGCTCATGTTGCCATACCATAATGTAGCCTTGCTGCCAATGGTAGGCTACCGGGGGTATGAAAACCGGCCAGAAATAGAGCATTTCGAGCTGCGTAATATATTGTCTCAGGAAGACATGGCTGCGTGAAACTCGTGTAATGTTACGCAAAAATAGAATTGGTCCGGTCATTCCTGAAATAGTGGCTTAACGACGTAACGATTTTTGAAAAATTATGAATAGTGAATTCCTAAAGACTTAAAAATGAATCAAAATATAACCGTTCACAAGTTTTCTAAAAAAAAAAACCAATAGTATGCAATCAGAGCAGGAGTTTCACTCTGTGTCTGGTCTTCATATTTCGTACCATAAAGTTTTTCAAACTTTCTATTTTTTTTAATTTCAATGACTGACAAAAAAGAATTCTCCATCATTTTCGAAAGTCACCCGTTTGAGGATGTCATCCGAAAAATATTTTTATTGTAATTAAATGTCAGTTGGCAAAGCTTGGTGTACTCGTACATATCTGTTTGAACAACTGGCTGCAACGAAATGGAACCCATTATTCTGAACATTTATTGTTTTGAAATGATAGTTCCGCTGCCGCTGGCTGGTGCTATCCCCTTTGGAGCTTGCACATTACTTTAAATCTTTATGTGCTTTGCGCTTGAGCTCATCTTTCTGCAAGTGGAGTTCTTTTGTGTTTTTCCTTTTTTAATTTTTAATTTTCCATTCCAAAGTTCTTATTCTGTTTGGTTTGCGAAGCGTGCAAGTTTTCTCAATTTAGCGTTTTTTTTTTCTTCACGAATGTTGTCAAATTAAATTTAATTGAATTTATTTTATATAGTTTCATGCATTTCGTGGGAATTTTTTGCTTTTGCATTTCAAAAATGTTTCGTAAATTAACAAGTCCACAAGCGTTTGTAAAAGTAGTCGAATTTCGTCTGGAATGGAGTAAGAATTTTATTCGAAGTCTGTTTTTGTCTTATTTTTATGAAATGAAGTAGCCTGCGCATGTTACTATAGCTCCATGTACATATGTAGTGCAAGTAAATGGCCCTTCAAACCGAATGGATTTAGTGTGCGCACTTCCATTAAATATTCATGCTGATAAACAGTACGACCAAACTATCTGTTGACACAAAGGGAACTCTTAAATAGAATTTCCAAAATAAAGCAAGTTTGTAATGTCCAAAATGAATCGAAACACCCTGTGCCTGAGTGTTACATGTGGTGGCACTTAGGTTACCGGAAAGACCAAACCACGATATATTTAATCGAATGATTATCTCAAGCCCACTACACTTTGCTGTCCTTCGCAAAACAATCGACTGACTTAATTAAATCCCTAGTCAAGAGCACATCCTGTCGTAATGTATGCGCCCAGCCCAGGATCAAATCATCACATCTAATGTAACATTCACATCGAACACACATGCACATACGTATATACAATGTGCTGAATTGGGGTTCATCATTTTGTCGTCTCCGATGACAGGCGATAGAATCTCTTATTATGTACTTACCCCCACAGTCAGGACTTCACACTGTTGAGCGCAAAGTAGGGCCGCCTTAAGCACTTCACCATAATCGAACACATGGTGACACTAGACCATTCCATTTGAGACAAATCCGACAAAAGGATCAATCCTTTTGCACAAGGTGCGACCAGTACAAGTGCTATATAAGCACAGCATCAGAAACCTAATTTATGGAAAGGATTCCAACCGACGGACGTCTGATTCTAAATCTAAATCTGCTTTTGCGTTCAAGATGACTAGTGACGGAAATAGCATTGATTATTTTTCAATATCGCATCACATCGGATTTTATCGTGTCCTTTGAAGGATATTGAAGTTGGTAAGAGTTCCTTATTGATCGGCATATTGCGTGATTGATTGGGATAAGGGATGAACGCAGAACCACTCCGGGGAGTATACACAATTCTTGTTGTACTTGTTTTTTTTCTGCCTTTTAATTTATTGAAAATTGTGAGAAAAGGAGCTAGGACTTTGTTGCTTTTTGTGCGGATTTTGTTGTCCTCATGGGTGGCTTTGATTAATTATTATGTCCTTGGGATATGACAAGATTTTGTTGTTTCTTTGCTTTGGCACTGACTTTTATTTCATCACTAAGGGTGGGCGGCACGGCGGTGAGCTAAACTTAATTGGCATAAAAAACGAAGGAGGACGGGATGTAAGAAAATATTCATGATAAATGGATTTGCTTGACAGAGGAGACATTGCTTAGGCACACAAATGAGAAACATTTTTATTTTACTTGATTTCCTTTATCGATATCGTAAGCGAGGGTGGATTGGAAACGTCATCGCTTTCGTTAAATCGGCATTTCGTCGGGAAGGATTACATCGCAGATAACTTTTGTCAACATCTCAGTCAAATCCAGGCAGTTGTCTTGTTTTGGCAGCCTTTGGGAGTGAGTTATTTCATTCCTGTTTTTGAAAGAGGCGAAGGTTTCAAAATTTGGTCCGCGAATTTCGTCGGCACTGGACAGCTGTTTTTGATAAGGATCAAAAACACGTGCAGAATATTCTGAATGAAAAACTTTGTAAGAGAAATATGTTGTGGCAACGTGTGCCGCGTTTGCTCTTTCAAATTTCAAATTAAAATTTCAAATTTATTTAATTCATGGGGGTACAAGTAAGACTTAGTCTCTTTTAGTACAGTTCTTAATGGATATAATAAAGGAAAATTTCAAAATTAATAATTATGTAAAACAAAAAATTAATTGAGCTAATAAAACTTAATTAGAATTTAATACAAAAATTAATTAAAATAATAAAATAGATACTCGTAAAAATGTTGAAGAAAAAAAACAGTAAAAGGATAGGAGAAGGATAAGGAAATAACAAGGAAGCAAGTGAAAGCCAAAGATATGCATATTCTTTATTCAATTAAATTGGACGTAAATTGCTTTTTTAAATTGGCTGGCTCCATTTATTAGTTTAACGGCTCTCGGTAGCGAATTCCAAAGTCTGGTACAGTGGACAAAGAATAGGCGGGCAGGCTGTAAATAATTGGATTGAGGAACGATCAGATTAAGTGTTCTGGGTGATTGTACGAATTGCAGTTTATCGAATACATAAGTTGGTTTTCGTGTCTGTATTATTTTGTGCATGAACATACAACACCTTATGTTCCAGAACTCCTGAAGCGTGCAACCAAGGATGAGTTTGTGGTAGCGGGATATATGGTCAAATCTACGAAGTCCATTTATATATCTGACCATATCGTTAAAGGCAACTTGCAGTCTATGCATAGTGAGCGAATCGAGTTTGCAGTACACAACTATGGCATATTCGATTATCGGTACTAATAATGTTTTTACTAATTTAAGCTTTGTGGCAATAGGGGTTAAACTAGAGATCAGCCAAAGTTTGCGTAGTCTTCCGTATATTCGCGCAATAACATGGTTGATATGATCCACAGCAGAGAGTGATCGATTTATTTGGAATCCCAAGTTTGTAACAGTTTCCACAAACTGAAGTCTTGTGGAATTAAGGAAAATTTGTGGGATTTGTTCGGTTTTATATAGTTTTTTCGATATAAGAACTTACTGGCATATTGTGGGATTTAGAAAAATATTATTGGAATTTGACCAATTCACTATTTTAGATAAGTCCTCATTAAATCTAGAGACAAGATCCTCCACAAGTCCAATAGGTCTCGAGAGATAGACTTGCGCATCGTCTGCATAAAGATGCATCGATACGTCAGAGCACACTTTCGGCAAGTCATTTATAAAAAGGCAAAAAAGGAGTGGGCCCAAAATAGATCCTTGTGGAACTCCCATCAATAATTCCTTAGATTGCGAGTACTTATCACCTACCACAACTCTCTGACTCCGGTTACTTAGATAATTCATTACCAGCTGTATCGATCTGTCACTCATTCCAAAGTAAAAACCAAGTTTTTTACACAAAATTCCGTGATCTACAGTGTCAAAAGCTTTGGAAAAGTCGAGAAGGCACAGAACAGTTACATAATTTAGGTCGTATTTAAGTCTTATGTCATCAAGGACCTTAATCATAGCCGTAGCACAACTATGTTGTGCTCTTAAACCAGACTGACATGTGGACAACAGGTTATGTTGTTGTTTTGATAACTTTCCCGCAAGAATTTTTTCCAAAACCTTGGACAAGCACGGCAAAATACTGATTGGGTGAAAATCAGTGGTCAACAAGTCAACAACTTAATTATGTGGGTAAGACAACTTAAAATATGCGGAAGTATCATTTTTATGAACCGAATAGGTACACCGTCTTCCCCTACAGCATTGGACTTAAGGGCACAGATATGCTGGATAATTTCTGCCTCCGACACAACTTCGAAATCAAAACGATTGGGCGGTTCAAAGAAAAGCTGATTATTTGGGATAAATTGGGAACTGCTGATGGAAGAAGGGATAAATGCATTGTTGAGTTCGTTTACATCAAAATTATTTTTTGGCTTATCTTTTTTTCCAATGCCAATAGAACGCAAGTTATTCCACAGTTTTTTGGGTGTCTGGTCTGTGCTGAGCTTAGATAAAAAATACCTATTTTTGGCCCGTCGTGTTACAAAAGTTGCGTGGTTTCTTGCGCTACAATAAGTTTCCCAAGCAAGACTATTTTGACTCGTTTTCCATTTTGAGTAAAGTTTTCTGCGGGCTTTTATTGCATGGAGTTTCAAGACGACAATACGCGCAGTCGTAAAGCCCCTTCAAAGCAGTGCTTCTAGCGTAATTCGGTGGATTTTTCATGCGTCATTTTGTGACTGGATACCACAACTATACATCGGAAAGCAAGCACCAGTCCAAATAGTGTAATTTAACCAGGCGAATCTGATCGACTAATCGGATACAATTCTGATCGACTAAAGTTCACCGAGACGAATTGTTGCTTCCCTCGTCGTTTTCTCCGTAAAATATGGGTCGACGTAAAGAGATTCGGTTCAAACAATGAGATAATCCCATTGCCTATTTTTCCAAGATTGGCATATGGTATTTTTGAGAAGTCTTCAATATGCTGAAACTCCGCTGGCAGAAGAATATTCATCTTCATTTGTCGATCGTCATTCTTTCAAGTTTTGTAATTGTTTTCGAAGTCGTGACCTTAATTATTGATTTTCAAAAGGTTCAGTATCACAACACAACACACTTCTAGCGGAGTAATTTGAAGCCCTAAAAACTTAAACTGGCTTTGGGTAAACAACTTCGCCGTCCATGCAAAATGTTCAAACAGAACAAGCTGGATCCACTTTTAGTTCAAAAAGGCATTTCAAAGGAAGCATTTTGTAAGCATGAAAAGTTATTATTGATGATTCCATGTTACGATACTGAAACCGGAACTCATTGTCAGCCTGGAAACACTAGTTGGTCACTCTCATTTTAGCAACTTTTATTACAAGTACGTATGCTAGAGGAGCCTTTGCGGCTAAAAATATTACTGTGAACGACGAACCTATGAAATTTAAATTTGGGCATTCAATTTTGTAATTCTGCGATTTTTTATTTTATTTTTTCAACTACCAATCAGGAAGCACTTTTTTTAAGAAGAAGTTAGTATTTGTTCGTATAAAAATAGTAGTTAATGTCACTTCATACGTTAACAGAAAACTGCGCATTTGATGTACTAAGAAACAATTCTAAAAATTACATTGAACTTAAGTTTACAATAATCCTATATACATTAAAAAAATTGTATAAAAAATAACTCATAAAAAGAAAGTAAAAAAAGAACAGAATCTTAGAAAACATATGCTAAGCAATTTTATGTAAGCAAATTTACCATATAATGGGATTTGACGAAAAATGGCAGCAAAGCTTCGACAATGAGCTACCGTTTGACTAACAACATAAAAATTAAGTTTTCACGACGAGCAATGCTAAAACAAGTCTAGTGAATAATTTGCAGGCGACAATTGAATAGAAGTACCTGTATTGAGTTGTGCGAAAAAAAAGAATAAAAACGATATAATCTGAATTGCTTCTCAACTTGGCAGCCTCAAAATTCGGACTTTACATGTAGTAACGTTTTTAAAATAAAATCTTCAAAACTTTGTGATTGTACAAATGTAATGTGTAATGTGAAATACAAATGCAAGATAGAGAGGGTCAGATGATGGACGCCTCAGATCCTTATTATAGCCTACTTTCGATTGTCAACTATTGGGTGGACTTTAGTTTGAAATACGCCATTCCAGCCATTGTACCAATTTTAATTGAAAAAATACAAAAAAGACTATTCTTAATTTCTTTTTATCACAAAATTCCGAATCGATGAGCGCAGATACTGTTTCTTGGACGAGATGTGATCAGACTATTTACCATTTCAATCGGTCAACACGAATTGGTACTTAAAATTCCTAACTGTGTTAAGCTTGAAACAGTTCATTGAATATAAGACATCTTTTTCATACACCGATGGAAACGAAGATGAAGAGCTCTCTGAATTGCACTTGAAATGTCTCATTTTTTGACTAAGACAATTTGCATCGTGAAAAAAAATATATTGAAGTTCAGGGATACCTCCGTTTTAAAGCTGAAATATATTTACATAGTCTTGTTGCTTGAGGTAACATTGTACGTAGGCTGCTAGATATATCTCTGGCCTAGGCAACGCTAATTGTAAGTATTGCCAGTTGCATCTGACATTTCCATTGGAAAGTTTAAATCGTGAATTGTTTTATTTACAGAGACTTGAAAAATTCATCTCGGCAAAAAAATGGAATTAACTCGTGAACACTTTCGTGCGATCATTTTTCACAACTTTCGACGTGGATTATCACGACAAGAATGCATTGATGAACTTAAATCTTTATATGGCGATGAAGCACCATCATATAGTACTCTGAAAAACTGGTTTAATAAATTCAGTCATGGCCGACGCTCGCTCAAAGACGAATTCCGTGAAGGTCGTCCAAAAACAGCCGTTGTGCCAGAGAACATTGATGCCGTGCGTGAACTGATAATGCAAGATCGTCATGCGACAAAGATAGAGGCATCCCTGGGCATTTCTCCCACTAGCATACATTCGATATTGCATGAACACCTGGTCGTATAAAAGGTTTGTTCTCGTTGGATCCCTCACAATTTGACAATCGCTCAAAAAAAGGCTCGTGTCGATTGGTGCATGAAATGTTAAAAAAATACGATCGCGGTGCTTCAAAAGACGTTTATAAGATTGTAACGAATTGTAACGAATCATGGATCTATGCGTATGAGCCCGAAACAAAACAACAATGGACCGTGTGGGTCTTCGTAGACGAGCCAAATCCAACAAAAGTTGTTTTTGGAAGAAGCACTTCGAAGCAAATGGTCGCCTGTTTCTTCGGCAAAACTGGTCATATGGCGAATGTTCCACTTTAGCAACGTAGGACGGTCAATTCTGAGTGGTACACCACAATGAAGTGAAGTCTTCGGAGAAATTCGAAAAACGAACAAAAGAAGACGAATCATTGTTCACTATGACAATGCGAGCTCTCACACATCGGCTCAAACCAGCGCCTTTTTGACCGGCAAAAACGTCGAATTGATGAGTCATCCGCCGTACAGCCCTGACTCGGCACCCAATGACTTCTTTTTATCCCCGCACATCAAGAAAAAAAATGCGTGGTCAACGATTTTCGTCGCCAGAACATACTGTTGAAGCGTTAAAAACTATGTTTTGGAGGTGTCTCAATCGGAGTGGAAAAAGTGTTTCGACAATTGGTTTGAGCGCATGCAAAAGTGTATAAATCTTGCTGGAAAATACTTTGAAAAACAATAAAACCACTTTTGATGATAAATATTCGCATTTTCATAATTAGGCCAGAAATATATCTAGCAGCCTACGTAATTGACAAACTAGATCCTTATCATTATTAGAATTGACTATGACGTTTAACTGGCTCTCTGAGTCTTATGCGATACCCAGTTGCTGCAAAGTGGTGATCACATAAGGAATTAAAAAGATCAAGAATAATATGGGACTGGGGGCAAACTCCTGTGGTACCCCAAAATTAAATGTAAAATCACTTAAAATGTCCCCAACTTTAAATCTGTGTTTCTTTTCATTCTCAAACCAACTTAGCACAAAACCATGGAAACATAGTCATATGACTGGTCTTGGTCGTTCTAGCTAATTCAAAATTTACTTAAAAAAAATCTCTTTGGAAATGTAACTTCAACTCAGCTTTAAGATGTCCCACAGATTTTTTGGATTCGTTAGTTCAGGCATTATTATATACTAACTGGACTCGATTGGAGTTTATGGCTGATTTTTGAAACTTTTTTTAAGCTGGTTTAAGCTTTAATTGTTGACGCTTGAAAAGAATGAAGGTAGAACCCTTAACGACTTTAAGAAATTCAAATGCATACGCCTTTAAAATTCCGTTTCACGTAGAAAATATTGGCTCATGCATTGACATCCGTCTTGAATTCATCAGCATTAAGGGCTAGCTCTGCATTGAAACTCAGCCCAATCCTGTCGAAGAATTTTATGGGAATCCTCATACCGAGTCCAGGAAAGATAAAGATATTGACGATCAATCGTTTTGAGATTCGCCAATAATGTCAGTAGGCGGTAGGCAATATCATCGGTGAATCACCATTTAGTATTTAATATGACATTTTTTCTGACCAACAATCGAAGATTGAGACCACATATTCAAATAGTAAAGATAACTATCACAGCCAAAGGTTAGTCAATGAATATACAAGGCATAGTGCAAAGTTGTGATTGTTTAAAAGCATGATTAAAAATGAAATGCACTGGAGTCATGCAATTTTATTAATGAAAATCCGACTGAATTTTAATACGTAGATATTTTCACCGCCAAATTTTCATCAGGAAAAATGCTTATTTTGGTTCACTGGAGTGAAACTTTCGAACCCCTTTTATATCCCAAAATAGTCACTCTTTGGTAGGAGTAAGATGCCGAAGGCATTATTGGCCGTTTTTACAAATACGACGAACGTGCCAATAACCATAAATAACATCACTTAAATACCATAAGCCTTGCGAGCTACTGCATCCAAAATATTCTACGATTTTGGTCGTTTTACTGCGTTTTGTCTTCAAATAAAATTTCTATAATATTGATCGTAACACTTTCTATGATGAAGCTCATCATCTTGAAAATAAGTTATTCTGATTTTTTCCCTTCCACTACCGGCTTCTTTATTTTTTCCTAATTTTGGTGTTTTGCATTCTCGCGTGTCTCAAATTTCACAAAAACAAAAAACCTTTTAATTACACATTACATTACTTCACTATGAATTTTTATTTCTCTTATCTGCATCGCTTGTTCTATTTTCCTGCTTCGAGACGGCAGCCTCATGTCGCTGACTTAGCGAGCCGCAAGCCACGAAGTAAACTATTTAAAACTCTGTCAAGTCAGTTTTCGAACACCCATATCCACCAAGTCTACTTACATTGAAATCTTTCTGGCCAGAGGGTATGCAAGGTTCGTTGGATCTAACCTTAGCTAATCCTCGCACACATTTGTCATTACATCGACCGACGCTAACACAAATGCACTTTGTATGCCAGTAAAGGACATTCCCTCGAGCAAAGCACACCGCTTTGACTATTTTGTGTACATTTTAATGGGATTTTCGCATGTCCTCTCTTTCGGTAAAGTGCTTAAATAGAGCCACACTTTCAATTATTCGTGACGACTCTAAATAGCGTTGGCTACTCTGACACATAAATTAATTGACTCCTTAAGAGGAGTTCGGAGTTTGACTTTTAAGTCGATTTAGTGAACAGAAAAATAACTATTCACAGCAAAGAGATTTATGGGATTTCCTTTTGTGAGAAAGAATAGAAATTTTACACCATCCATTAATCGAAGTGTCCATTCGTTCAATTAAGTCTTGGGAAAGAGTTGGGGTTCCACATGGAACGAGAATTTAAATTGAAATCGAAAATTACTTTGCCTGTACTCGTTGTACAAATAAACTACACCACCGAGGGCTCTCCTTACAAGCATTCTGGTCAACACCACTCCGGCTCCTTGTTAACTTTGTTACGATTTTAAAATTGAAATTGAATTTCGATTCGTTTGCATTGTCAAGTAAATCGATCTGCCATTAGCAAAAGGAATTCCAACAATTGCACCAGTTGGCATTAGAATAAAAAGTTAAGTGCCAAAGGATATGCACAGCGCACACATTTCTTCCTCATTTCCAATTCAGTTTGCCTTCAAATTGAGTTCTCATTCAATCGAAGTTATGCAAATATCGAATCTCTCGAATCCGCTGTGACAACATTCTTCCTTCCTCTGGTGAAATTTACTACCCACTCATATGCACATTATTCGCATGTGTCACTACATTTAAGCCAATCAACTTGCTGCACATTTGATGCATACTAAGTTCCCCAACATTTTCTTCTTTTCACTAGCTGGTTCCTCCTCATTTGAAATCTAATGAAAAATGCTTGCAGTTACAGTATTCAATGCATCAAAAAAATAATCCACCCCCGCCACTGGAATACAGAGGCATCGCAACTCCCGGAGGGCAACAACTGCTGCCAGTAACTTAAACAATTTAAGGCAATTGAAATCATGCAACGTTTAATTAAGCGTTTGACACGGTCTTAAGATATTACCGCATGCTTTGCCATTCATTTAAATTTAATTAAAAATAAATATCTAGAAAACTATAAAACTTTCACAAGCACTAATATGCAATCAATTTTTCTTTTGCGTTTTTCTTTTTTCGCAGGACTAAAGGAACTCTCGCTATGGGAGGTATTTCAGAAGAAGGAAGAAACCATTAGCAAGGAATTTGTCGGTATTGATCTGAAGTTATGGGACACGTTGAACGAGGAACTTCGGTTATTAAGTTTATTGATTGTTCGCTTTTTTAAGACAAAATTGTAAAAATAAAATTGTTTTAATAAAGGTTAATATAAATTGTTATTATTTTCTTAAATCTTTAACTTTAAACTACATGGGCATGACGAGGAAAAAGTGAAACTTTTTAACTTACGAAGGAGCTTTTGAGAGGGTTGCGGTCAAAGGAGCATTTCGTCGTCCACGTACGAGGGTCTAGTTCTAATTGTCGACCTACTGTAGACCTTTTAAGGCAAAAGGGATTAAACCTTAATGGACTGTTTTGATGCTGTAGGAACATGAAACGAAATAAGAAAACCTACCTTGATAAGTCAGAAACCATTTTTCAAGCAAATGCAGTCAGAAATGAGGTAAGGATGCACATTGATCTTACATTGCTTCAGGTTAAAATGAGTGAGAAACACAGAGCATGGAAGAGCGTAACTGGTGGAGAATTTTTATAGCGCTTTCAAAAAAGCAAGACAATTTGCAGGACCTTTGGCGACATCGTTTATATGCTCATTCGAGTCGAAGTTGTTATGGCAATTGTCCTTGGATAGTGCTTTGGCTTCTGCGATTTAGGTGGTATTCTTTTTAAAATTACATGGTTATACATATTTCGCTGAAGAGACCGCAGACATAATTGAATTTTGAGCAATAAGTTCCATTCCATTTATAGATCCTCGCATTATCAGCGAGATTTAATGAGTTTTATATATGCTGCTCTTCTGTTTCTAAGGCTGATGAATTCGAGAATAAATATGAAACACTTAAAGTACTGTCGCAAGCGATGAAATGAATTTGATTTAACGAGAAAAAAGATCGTTTATGAAAATCAAAAATAAATTCGAAGTCAAAACGGAGCCCTGAGGCACACCAGCATTTACATGTATAGAGAATTATAACCGCCAAGAACTACTTGAATTGAATGGTTCGAATTGTAGTCATACGCTTTCAAATAAAAGGCGAAAGATTTATTCGACACTGAAGTGTGCGCCTTAACGGCTTTGTCCCCCCAGAGGCCTTCCTTAACCTAGACTCGATAGGTCTGATCCAAAATAGGTAAGCGGTTGCGCTAATCTTCCACATTGCCCGAAGAGCTCAGTAGGGCGGTTTCAGACCGCGATAGGATAGAAGTAGTACGCCAGCGCAGGGAAGGAACTCTTTCGTCGCATCCTCCAATCGATGAGTAGCCCACAAGAGCACAGTTGGCCGCCGTCTCTATGTTTCATAATTTTGTTTTTTTGTTATCGTAAGAGTAGTGGCTGACTCAATTAGGTTAAGGTCCCTTAGTTAAGTTAAGTATAGTGTATGTGCAAGAAGGGGACATCCACATATACATATATTTTGTATATGTTGATATATGTGCGCATGTATTGCATGTACCCAGCATGTGTGTGTGTTTCTGCCTGTCTGGCATGTATACTTTAAGCTAGAAATAAGTTATTTAAGTATTTCAGGTAGATTTAAGTTATTATAGGTTATTTTTAGTTAATAATAATAGTTTTATATGAAAACAAAACACATTTTTACTAAGTTTTTAAAACTTAATTTTCTTAGTCTATAGTTAGCATTGTTAAGGAACTAAAGAGTATGTAAGTTTAAGTCGAAAGACATAGTCTAAGAAGTAAGTTTAGCTTAGAGCGCCTATAATTGGCCAGTAAGATAGATATAAACACCATGTTATTTAAGCTAATTCTGTTGTAATAGAGTTAAAAAAAATTGCACTAAAAAAAAAACAAAAAAAACCCTTTCAAATAATTTTCAATTCAAATCGTTTTCGGTTAGTTTTTATCATCCTGTAAGGTATATAATTTTCCATGCCAATGAGAATAGTTTTCATAGTCTTATCAGCCGCAGCATTTGAAAAGCGTAATCAGCGAATTGAACAAAGTGATCTGACGACTCTGGGAGCGATGATTCTGTATTTGTTAGGTTGAGAGGTAAAAAAAAGTCAAAGGTTTTTGCACACCTTCCTTTAAGTGTTGTCTCTCCAGAACACCCCAGCCTGTGGATCAAATAATTATCAGAGGAATTACAGTTCAATTCGAACCTTCTTTAAATGAAATAGTGCTTAGTATCTGGTCCCATCTGTCTTTTTTTTCCAATTACATTTTGAAATAACCCGCAAACTATTAACGCTGTAAATTGGCTTACGAGTTCAGCAAAGTCTTTACACGGTCAAAAACAAAAAAATAAACGAAGATATCCAAGTAACGAATGGACAACAGTAGGCATGAAAAATTAAACAATGAATATATAAATATTATGAACTCTCTTTGTTAAAACGAAACACGCTAGAAAAGCAGGTAGTGTTCAGCGACTAATAAAAGATCCCAACTTTGGTCTTTAATTTAAATAAGCCTTGCCAGAAAAATTAATCAACTTATGTAGGCCGAGCTCAGTAACCTCGACTTAATACTTTGTAATCTTAAAGCCCGTAAATAAAATATTTTATCGTGGGATGTGATTTTAAAACAAAACATCAATTCTGCAGTTCAAAACGTAGTTGCTTGATTCTTTTTTCGAAGACTTAATGGACTTATTTACATATTTCACAATCAGAACAACAACGCTTGATTTTCTAAAAAAAAATTATCACAAAAGGTGTGGATGAAAACTTTACAAAAGTCCAGGGAAGATTTGAACTTCCGTCAGATCACTCTCCATTTACATACTTAGTGAAGACCTCACGATAAGGGAAGAACAAAACAACTGATTGGCAAGCCTTAACAATGAATCGTTCACGCGAAGAACTTGACAAATTTATTGAGATCATCCAGGCATCAGCAAAGCAGAATCGGACGCTATTAGAAAACTCACTTACTCCTGTTTGAGAGGAGTACGAGAGAAGGAGATCACTGTGAGTCAGAAGCAGTCGAATTAAAAAAAACAGACATCAAGGAATGCGCCTTCAGTAGTTATATCTGCAATGGAATAGGGACAAATGCAGAACATTTGAATTGAATGGTTAGTGCCGATATATCAGCCACACTTTTTCAAATTTTTGAGGACCAAACACTTGAAGCTCTTTTGGACAGAGAAAGGGTGCTAAACCGAAGGTGGCATCGTTTTATTTATTAGACAAGGTTTACTTAATCAAACAAAGCATAATTAAATTACCTCTTAATAAGAGAGGTCAACATGATGTCAACAAATATTCGTTTGTTACCGAGTAGCGCTTCATAGTTTTTTTTAAACTTTTTCTTAAATTTACTGGCACTTCAGGGATTATAGCAACCCTTTCAATGAATTTCACAAAGAGATGGTAGAAGGTAAACACACAAATGAAAAGACTGTGCAGTGTTACAAAATCCGATGTATTTTGTTTCCGAATGCTCAAAGTTGGGTTCCAGAATAGGGTGGACGACTACGAAAAAGACTTATTTGCATTCACTCAATTCGCAGTATTTTTTTGATAAGTGAACATCACACTCACAAACCCTTATCTTGACGACGCTTCTTTGAAACTTCATCCTGACAAACCAACAGAAATATCACCAAAGTGTGACTACCTAATTTAGAATGCTTCTAACGTCAGTCAACAAATTTAGTGATGGAGTGGAGTTGCCTCAAACTCTTTTAAAGTATTTGCATCAAAATATAAAGCATCTCACAAATTGTGTTGAAAATACCTAATGACATATTTAATAATCGTATCTTTAACATTACACTTTCTGTAAGTAAAAAAACCAACATCCACTAAAGCTCTCGTATCCACAATTTATCACAAGTCATGCCAATAATCCACTTCATCCTATTCACCTCAGCATCCGGTTGCACCTTCCCTCAACAAGATCCCATTTCTCTCAATATCGATTTGAAATCAATTAACTCAGTCCCATTACTCCTTCGTTCAGGATCCCCAAACACTGAATGTGAATATTCTTGCTCCTTTCGGAGAATTAAAACTTATTTCATGCGACCTCGATTGAACAGAGAATCGATGGCGCTAAGGTGGGCCGGGGGAAAAGTTACCTAACTTCTCATTACCAGTTCCTAATGAATTCTTTTAACCTCCTTGCGGATTCAATCGAGTTTAGGAGGAACTTTTCTTCGTCTCCATGAGTGAGAAACCTGCCCTTGCCCTGTTGCCTAAGGTGGAGCTCATTTATTAGTTTTTCGCCTTCGCCTTTGCCTTTCCTATTATCTGATTCCGATACCAGTTTGACATCTAATCAATGTGTAAGAAAAGTTTTTCTTCTTTTGGTCCTTGTTGATCTGTAGATACAGTTTTTCTCGTCTGGTAGTCCTATTGATTAGAGTTTATTGATTAATAAAAGGAACGCATGACTTGATATAAATCTAATAAGAGAATAAAACGGACTGTATCGATGAATGTGAAAGGAGAGTATCCTTGGGGATGACCCGGGCTGTTGCGTAGTTGAACGTTTGGGTTGTTGTTGTAATGGGGGGCAATTTTATTTACTTTTATCGAGGGTAAAAGTTCGACTTGGAAGTTGGAATAAATTGAAGATATCAATCATTGCGGACTTTCATTTCGAAATCGGAAACGAAAAGTTGCACTACGTTTTATGTTTATATAAAAGAAGGTACCTACGCTGCAATAATTTTAAAGTTTTTCATTTTGTCCAAATGAATTGAATGAAGAAAATTGGACCTTCGTTTGTTGGAGCAAAGTTCCCAAGGATTGCAGGTTCTAATTGGATGGAAATATTTTCTGGAAAGGGTAAATGTAAAAGTTATGCAGAAAAAGAATTTAAGTTTGGAATCTGTCACCTTTCCGTCAAATTAACAATTAAATCGGCGATAAACAATAAAGGACAAAGAACAGTCCCTTGAGGCACAGTAACTTTGGTTCGGAACTCTTCGGTGATTTGTGTGGCGTGTCTGAAGAAACTCTTCCTGATCTTTCGGTTATTCCGAGAAGTTTTTTATATAACAACAAGCTTGAATCCAAGAAAAAAATCGTCTTGAGATTCAGTCAAAATTTCGAATCCGTTCCATTTAATATTTGCGGAAGTGGATGGCCTTTTAAGTATTTCAAATAATGCGCGCAGGACACTAAACTAGATGCTGGCAGTTATTCTCAATTTATACTCAATGTGCAATGTATGTAACGAAATTTGTGGTAGAAACACAACAACACTTTAGGCCTTCGGCGAACGTGGCACTAAGCGAGCTTACTAGGCAAGGATATTTTTCTCGTGATTCTTGCCACCGGATTGCGATCGGAGATCGGATATTGTAAAAAAATACTTCGCAACAAGGTGCAGTGCTGTGGTTGAATATTTTAAATTTTTCCAAATTTTGTTACATAAAAGGAGAGTCGAAAAACGGTCTGCCATCAGGTTTCCAACTCAGACACAGCATACTGCTGTTTTAAGGGAAAATTAAGAAAGAAACCGCAGATAATTTTAATTATGATGTACCTGATGTGGGTAAGTTTGGCCTAAACAACATTTAGCGGTTCCGAATGAACCTTTAAGCCAAACCTAATGAAAGCAGGTAGTTTTCACAAGGATTTATGCATCTTATTATGTTAAATTTATGTGATGGAAGATTGTATTCCTGGTTGCTGGTTAACTAGAGTAATGCCATGAATGGAGAGTTCTTGAAAATATTTTTACAGTCACTTTCTTTAAGTGGCTCATTCGGATTTGTTCTGTAATTTATTTTTAAATGATAGCCATCATACGTGTGTCATTTAAGAACGATCGCAACAGGATTGCAAATTCGAGAGTAAAAAAATAGATTGCTTAAGGTCTAAAAAGTGATCATAATTTTTTTTTTAAACTATGAGGCGCCGTACCTCGGCAGAAAGTGCCAAAGAACTTGAGGCTAACCCGCAAAAGAATTAAAAATATCAGAGCAATACAGTCCATTATGCAAAAGCATGCAGTTCAGTCAAAGTTAATTGAAAATTTCAACGAAAAAAGTATAATTGAACATATCAAAAGGGAAAAGTAAGAGTATTGCCTTTGATTGAATATTAACAAAATAATCACCCACTTTTCATAATTTTTTAAAAAATATCAGATCTTTTAACAACTCATTGGCATTTTTTTCGTTGCGCCGCCACCTGGATATGGGCCCTACTATTTCCAAATTCACAGAAACATTTATCATCGTACTGGATCTCTTTATTCCAATATGGGCGAACAACGAAGCTGCCGATCAGAGTATGAGCATGACAATAAATTCTGATTAAAGACGCTACAATGCACCAAGATTTAATGTTGCAATATCCGGAGTTCATTGTTCCGGTGACTTGAAAATTAACAATAATATTTTAAAAAATATTTAAAAAAAATAATAATAATAATTAACAAGCCAGGAAACGGTGAATTTATATAATTTTACGGATTCAGCGAACGCTTCCGCCATGTATGTGTTAAGGAATTTCCTTAATCTTTGCAATGTATATTAAATAAAATTCATAACATATATGGGTATGACATTCTTCCTATCGTACGACAGGGTTTTTACTAGTATGTAAATAAGAAGTTATTTCTAAAAAATATAAGAGTGTCCATATAATTTCAGAGTCTGTATCTTGTTCTAATAGAACAGAGATTTCAAGACACCCCGATGTCTGGAGTGGTCAAATCAAGCGATCATGCCGGTTGCACCATCTAATTAATATCATATGTCATTATTCGTCAATTTTCGGGAATTGTTGACCATGTTTCTGTATTCCTGTATTGCACAGTAACCGAGATGGCTGATATTGACTCTTCGCTAATGATATTTAGATCCTATGTGCTCCGAAAGTGGTAGTTGTTTTAGTAGTAGTGTGTTAGTGGAAGTGATGAGAATGGATCAAAAATCGTTAAGTGCATCGGTGAGGTTTAGGAGAACATGCGCGTATTTTAAGCGCGATTTATGGTCTGCAGGCAACAGCTTACAGATTGTATGCGACGACATCTTCAACTACAGCGATGATATTTTCGTTGAAACGAGAACTAATCAAATCACTAAGCAATTGGAAAACTGCGCAGAGAGTGCATGGAAATATTTGCCACGCCATTGTTACCTGGAAAATTATGTTTACAATTCGACTGAACTTTCTCGATTTTCATTGCTATCATATTTTATTATACCGATTTTTACTTACAGGACTCAACGGGTAAGCGTGGGTTTTTCCCGCACGTTATCTATTTGACCAAATTTTATTACATCCTGTGGATTATGTTTTACCTAATTATTGCAGTAAGTAATTAAGCTGATATATCCCTTCTTTATGTCTGTATGTATGTGGGTTAGGCATAAAATTATTTTCTAACAATTTTGCATATATGTATTGCATATATGATTAAGTTTTTAAAAACCTTGCGAGGAGCACAAGCAAAAATAAATAAAAATAAATATATAATGGACTGCTTCAAGCGAGAAAAGCCCTTAAAACGCCAAGCAAAAGTGCTTATGCTGAAAATTTACAACCAAAATTTGGATTTCGCCATCAATCAACAAAATAGCGCACCAATAGGAGCAGCTGTGAAGAAAACATCAGAATTTGTCGGACTTTCGCAAAGGGTTATCTACAAAATAATCACAAGAACATCACAAGAAGAGAATTCATCATCGGTACTGGATCACAGATTTAGCCATTTTCGATTTGGAGGCCAAACGAAGTATAATCTCTTCCTTTCACCAATTTGACAAAAAAATCGTAACATTGAGGAGCCTTAGGCCTTGAAATAAGCATAACAAGACATCACTTTGGAAAGTTCTGAAAGGCAAAAGATTCAGCTTTCGTCAGACGGAAGACAATAGGAGAATCCTCTGTGGAAGGACGGACGTAAAAATTCAAAGGATAAGATATATCCGGCAAAACAAGAATTTCCGTGAAAGTGGTTACTAAGTTATTTATAAAGATTAGTCATATATACATACATAAATCTTGGACTGATGGAAGATACGGAAGGATTAAAAAAGCCTATTAGAAAAGGATCACGGCTTATTATTGCACATGCTGGTGGTTCAAATGGATTTGTCGATGGCGCTCTTCTCATATTGAAATCTGGATCGAAGTCTGGTGACTACCATAATGAGATGAGCTTGGAAAATTTCTCCAAATGGATGAACCGTCGGTTTTTGTAATGGACAATGCTTCATATCACAACACATTTGAGTTACACAGCTCTTCAATGTTTAAAGTTGATCTATATGATGTAGTAAAACGAAACAAGACGGAGCCGCAGCGTGAAATAGACGACTTGATAAGATCAGCAGGGCGTGAAATACTCGGGCAACCACCATACTATCCGGACTTAAGCCCAATTGAGAACATATGGGCTATTGCAAAAATCAAGAGTGGCGGATTGAAATACTTCGTTTGATCTCGATGTCGTCAAGGAATTAGCTGAAGAAGAATTCACAAAAATTACGGTCAAGGAGTGGAAAAGTACCTGCGGTAAAGACACCGGCGAATACTCATCAATTGCAAAATAAAAAGCTATGACAAGGATGATGATGTTGATACCGGTGATGATTAAGTGCTATGGCATTAAAAAAAAACTCTAACACATTCTCTCTACACTCATTTTTCACATTTGGCAACAACATTTGCTTATTTTCTGTATACCTTTTCCACCAATCAAGTTATGATCAGTCAGCGTTGAGAATTCACGATTTTTTCTTCTGTTTTGTGTGGAATGACTGCAAAAGAGAAAACATGCACCTTGTGGCATCTCTTCTGTCAAGTTAAATTCGAACCTTTTTAAATGTACTGTCCTAACTAACTAACCATTTACAGCTGGGAAACCTGGGCCGAAATTGTGGTTACTCCAAAAATACAAAATTTCGTTAAAGTCAGAAGTCGCTAACGCTTCGTAACTATACAAATAGAAAATTAAAATTGACAAATGCCGCTTTTTGAAAAAGTCATAGCTTCTTTCGATAGGCTGACATATTTTGGTTTAAACATAGAAGCTATAAGAGCTGAACTTCGAAAACGTAAGAATTAATGGCTATACTTTCTTTGTTGACCTTAATAATATTCCACAATCGCCTACATTAATAAAGCATTCAAGCATAAAGAAGTTACTATCTTATCTGGTTCGGTGGCAATTAAACTGAGCTGCACATGAAAAGATTACCTACATAAATATAAGCCGGCACTGGTGGCAGTCTTTCATTCGTTTCCAGGACAAAGTATCCCCGTTCAAAGGTGACTAACAAATCAACACAACATTAGAGTAACGAAGTACTCTACTAATAAATGCGTAACCAAATTTTAAGAATATAAATCAGCAGTCTTATTATCGCTGGATTAAAGACATAAATCACAACCGTGCGAATAAAATGACTTTAAGTAGCTGCAAACGAAGTTATCCAATGAACATTCCGAGGTAATGGCTTCCCAGTCTCGAAAAAAGGACATTCGCCTTGCTGGGCTCAAGAATTTAAATATTTAACATGAGACTGGGTGACGGTGGTATTTTTTCTGCTCCAATAGGAACCACACCTCCAAGCACCACAGTGATGCACGATAAATTCAATTTTAAAATGCTCGTCATCATTTACGTGATCTATTCTCATTAGAAGCCATTACTTCATTTAATTGAAAATTCGACAATGGGCGATGGAAGAAGACATCACTCTATCGACGACTGGGACTGGCCTTCAATTGGGATTGGCATGCCCCACCAACCACCGTTCGGAAAATGGAACTTTTATTGTAATCGATAAGGTTCGTGAATGCTTATCCCCGAGATTTATCGGATTCACTTCGGGCTGCCATCCATCACAATTATTCAACGAAATGGCGCAAATGCATATAAACCCCGTTGGGTTGTAAAATAAGAAGTAAATTAAGGTTCGTGAACGCGCAAGGACTCTTTCAATAAAGATAATGAAGATTCTGAGTCATGATACGATGTGGATGGTGACGCGACGACTGCCAGTAAAATTCAGTTAAGTTTTCATCATCAATGGAGGAGGGTTCTGTGAAGAATTGGCATTTCGTGCAACATTGCTACAATGATGCCGATTGCCTGTAAGTTCGAAACGAGAATGAGAACGGCCCGGGGGTTTAAGAAGCGTTTAAAGAGTAATTGGGTTGTGAATTTTACGAGTGACCAGTTGGTTACTTTTTTTTGGTTGAGCAAAAGTTTAAATGTGTACGGCTTTCGGATATATCAATGAATGTCTAAAGTTTTATGAGGCAAAGGTTCTTCGATTGAGGAAGGTTCTTCGATTGCATGTGAATTGCAGGAATAATTTTTTTTTATGCTTCGACTATGAACTCCGGTCTGATAGGTTAATCAAATGTTGACTCTTAGAATGGGTTAAATGTTTGATTTTTTTTTTTTTTTGCTTTTGCTGTTTCGGTTTTCTGTGTTGACCAATTTCGTTTGTTCAATGTTATTCTTAAGTGCCTTAACATTTTTCGGGTTTTTACTTTTGCATTGAAAGTTGTCATCAAAACGACTGATTGCGCTATTATTGAAAAAAGCCAGATCAAGTTTCACTTGATCCAAGTTATGAAAATGTTGCTTGTGTACTGAGCACCGAAACAAAATAGCGATAACGAAGTGGGTGTTCGTTTTGTTTCGAGTCTTGAGTCAATTGAACCCTTGTCAGTGAGTAAGCCGAAATCGTTTTGCAAATATGTCCTCAACCTAGGGCGACTGATGTCTAGTTATGGAGATCTGTGGACCATTAAATTTCTCTGACAAACAGTCCTACGAAATTTCTTTATAGCCTGGCACAGCTTCACTTGATGCATTTATTTGATCGAAATTTCTCTTTAAAAGTTGCATTTTTTTGGCAACACAGCATCCAATTTGGAACTCAGTTTACAATATTTCTCAACGTTCATCAAGCATTAAGATTGAGTCTCTGTTGCACTCATATCAGCTGTCAGTGACAAAATGGTCCACTCTTTATTTCAGACGAACCCAAGATACTTTACTAAAATTGAAAGCGCGTATAAAAGAAAGAAACGACACAGAACAATGCTGGCTACTTGGCAGAGTTGTACGAGAATTGTATCTTAAGAGAATATTATTCTACTGATTTAACGAAGATTGAATGGCTTCAGCCATGTTGCTTAAATAAGACAGGGATTCTTTATTTTTGAATAATTATTAAATGAATCATTGAAGTCAGTAATTCGTGAATTTAATTTTAACCATTTCTTAATAACAACGAAATCATTTGATGTTAGTTAGTTGAAGCAGTGAATTCAAATAAAATCAACTGAAGTCACTGCATTCAAAAGAAACAAAGCATATATTTTTTAGTGGCCTGTTGATGTCTTGAACATTATGAGCCAAGCTCTGTTCGAGCCGTGCAGAATTTCTTGGCAAGACGAGTCAAGTAAATTTCACGTGTTTCATTTTCACTTTATTACGAGAATCTAGAAGAAGAAACTTATTGAAAAATTTACCTGAGATGAATTCAAGCTATTTCATTTGAACTCACTGATTTCAATCGATAAAATATGAATTTACAAATGACTTCAAGGAAAAATATTAATTCAGTGCTGACTTCAACTTAGTTTATGGGAATTCAATTGATTTCCGAAAATAATTCTCATTCTATTATTTCAACAATTTGAATGCAGAACTCATTGGCCAAAAAAGAATTGAAATTTAAGTCTTTTTAGTTCGCAGTATTTTTTGAGTTCAATTGAGTCACTCAGTTTTGAATTCATTGGCTTCAATTCCGTGACAGCATTCTCTTACAGCTTTTGCTACCTGAAAATTGTTTTGGTTCCGGAGCTTAGTTTCGATCTTCATTGTCATTGCAACAAGCCTATTCACTATTCATTATTGCATTTAATGTCACGTGCCTTTGCCAATGGCGAGACTATTCCACAATCATTCTTTTTGTTTAAGGAGCTTAGTTACAATACCAGATTTATGGGAGGTGTTGTGAGTAAGCAGGAATTGCATATGTCAATGAGGAGGCTCTGCCAGTTCTCATTGATTTTCACCTACCGTCATAAAGCATTAAAAATACGGACTCGTTCCTGCGATATGATAGAAAAAATTCTTTACATTTGATTATGAGTAGACTTATTCCTCTCTAGTGGTGATCTCAAAGTAGCACTTCCAAAGAGACATTTAATTTATTTATTTATTTATTTATTTATTTAGTGCCCGGGGGCATGCCCCGGACTCAGCTTATTACAAGCGATGCTTAATACTAACTTATAACTAGGTATTTGGGGAATGAGAGAGGTGAAAGGAAAGGATATTTTTAAGGGTGGATCTGTTGATGATAGAGGCACAAAATCTCTAGGATTTTAAGCCTATCATAGACACCGATGAAATATTCATATCAAAGTGAGAAACCACCATTGTTGCAAAAGTACTTTAACGAGGGCGTCTGAAATATAGCTCGCGCAAGATCTGAAGCCAAACGATCTGACAGCGTCACAAGACCCACATTTTTTATCCAAAATACTCGTACTGAACTTGGTTTATATGTATTTCCAGCAAGACGGCATCAATTGCCGCACATCGAGCGAGCCGATGGACCAAATTAGGACTAAGTTTTAGGAGTTTTATATCTAATTTTAAGCCGTGAAATGGGCCGGATAGATAGAACGATTGGCTCCTTTAAGATATTTTGATGAGGATACGTCAAATTACTCATCTATACTGACAATCTAACATCAAGGGGAGATATGGAAGACAACACATCACGTGTTATAAGCCAAATCCCTTTCCTTTAATTTAGATTCTTAATGTGAACCAGTTTAAACGTATTCATGATCAACATTGGCATGACACTATTATCATTCAAAAGTAAATGGCAAGTCTAAAACACTTTTTCAATATTCCTGTATTTCAAAAACTGAACGCTTAAAAAAACCCATTTAACCTTGAACAAACATTTTTATACATGTTAAAATATTCATCATTGCTTTGAATATGCGCGTGCATTTAGAACAAATGTTTGTATTAGCAGAGCTTTTCCTCAATACATCGGCTGTGGCATGTCGGGAGGACATTTACCAAAGCGAGTCATCTACAGGCAGTTACACGATTCTAAATGGCACGATAATAAACGTTTTAAATTGTGCACTTTAGTATGTAATTAACTTCTCAACGCTATTTGCAATTAAATGTTGGTTATTTTTTAATTTGTATTTGTTTAGCGAATAGTCGAATAATTAATACTCCAAAGGGTTTATTATAAATTCAAGTATGCATTTGACATGATATTAAGTAGTTCCAAATAGAATGCAAACAAAATGTCAAGCGAATGTCATTCGGTAATGGGATCATACAAGCTTCAAAGGTAAATTTAAATAAAACACTTTTTTAATTCAGATTTCGATCGAAACCAACAGGCCTAATTGCATGATCACGGAGGGAAAACTGAGACTGATCGTAGAAGAAAACGTTCTGTGAAAATTTGCTATACCAACACTGATGTTTAAAAACCCAATCGTCTCATGATATATCGATTCCGTGGTCAAGTAGCTTCAATTCTGGACTGTAGCATTTGTCAGGACGATGCCCTCTCCGGACGCACCAGCAGTGAAGAAAAATCGTCAAATCGAGGTTTGCTTCCGAAATTGTTAAACTTTGACCAAAAGAACCACAACACAATCAATGTTCAGGAGCTATTGGATAAGAACAACGATGATTCAGATTTGCTAAAAACTATCATGACTGATGACGTTTTTAGGGTATATGATTCTCTCATCGAAATTAAGGCTGAATTATGCCGATGGAAGAGCCAAGACCAAAAAATTTGCATCACAAGCTCGTTCTGACAAAAAGAGATATAACCTTCTAGTTGTGCGCCATTTGCGTAAAGCAATACGAAGAAAACGCCCCAATTTGTGGGAAAACAATTCACATCTTCTGCATTACGATACTGCAACTGTTCTCATATCGTTGCTGGTTTATGGTTTCGTAGTGAGGCGTCAGCAAACGTTTTCATCGGACTTGGCACTCTACAATCATAACCTGTGCCGAAAATAGAAAAGGCCTGACGGCTCTTTACCACGATGGAAAAAATTCAAGGGATTTTGTTGTACTTGTAGGCGTTTGTTGTACTCGCAGAATGTATCAGCATTCTCAAAGTTTCGAAAATCAAATTGAAATATTGCATTTAAGATTATATTCTATGCTAATCTATTTATAGAAGGATATATTATATAAATAGATATCTTTTGTTTTTCAAGTGATCCTTGAATATTAATGATTCTCTTTTAAGAATTAATCTGATGTTGAGAAATTATTTTAATTATCTTACTCCTTCAGTATCGAGAGTGATAAAATATGATAAAGATGTTGCATAAAAATCAATAACGCTTTGGATTTTATAATTTAGCTAAACACAAAAAGGTTATGTTATTGAAGGAGTTTAACCACCACAGGATAGTGGTTAATCAAACAAGATAAATAAAATAATGCATTAAAAATAATGCCAACGCGTAGCTCTGGCCACGGGGTTGAAAATTTTAATACCACTTTTCCAAAAATTGTAGCACAAAACACTAAAATTCAATACAGATAAAAAATTAACATCTTAAAGGACAATTAGCAGTAAATCCACTAACAGTACTTTCCATATTTTAAAGGCTAAGAAAATGTTAAAATTTACAAATGTATGTTTTTTACATAAACTCAATTTTAATTTTAATTTAAAACCAAAAATGTATTTTTATTCAATTTTGCCCAAAATAAAGCAGCAACCATATTTCGAGTATTAAAGTTCAAAAAATAAAAGCTTTATTCAACACTTTAAATGGTTTTAATATTTTTCCATAATCAAGGTCAGTGGGCTAAGTGCGGAACACCTTTAAAAGAAACATCGATAAGGACTAGCGTTCTTGATAGCAATAATATCCTCTTTATTTGTTGAATTCTCTTATTTTGTTCTCTTTATTTCTACATAATAGATTTCACCAACGAGTTTTTCTTTCCGTCAGCTGGAAAGTGGAAAATTGTCCCTTAAAAAAGCTTTCATCCAAGGAAAAGCTTTTTTTATTTTCAATGCCTTAAAATACTTAATTTGTATTCAAATATTAAACATGAGTGTCCTTAATATGATGTGGATACTTGCAATATTTTAAGAGTATTTATGCTCTTCAAATAATGTTAAGAAAATACCTAAAATAAGGCATGCCACTCGGAAGAGGCACTTAAATCCAATTTGAAAACATTTACTCGTGGAAAAATGGAGTAGATGCATGTTATCGAAGGCTGATCGTAGAGTATAGATAAAAAAAGGAAAAGCCTGGCTTACATAAACTTAGATCCCTTCCCTCTCCGAACTTTGACTAAACCTTTTTCTGAAAAGTCAAGGATCTCCACCAACCGAATCTATTTTTCACTTTCCAGCAAATTAAAATCAATGGATCCGTGAAAGGGAAAATAACGAAGTCCGATCTAGGCTCAAGTGATTGGGTCTCCTTTTGACAAAACTCAAAATTGAAGTAAATTTTTCGAAGAAGAAGACGAGGCTATGAAGAACCTTTGTCTTGCAAAAGAGCATAAATTATAAATTAAGTCCAATATATTCTGCCTGTCACAAGTTGGATATTAAAGAAGCAAAAAGAAGTAAGCAAATAAAAAAAAAAGTAGTTTTTGAAGTACAAGGATTTACTATATGTCTTTGTCTTAATAAACGTGTTAGCTACATTGGACTGGAGCAAGTTGTTAAGAATTTGTCGGATCGTAGCTGGTTTCCCGGTCGAAAGTGGTTGCAATTCAAATTGCACATCCTGAGGCGTTTAAGGACTAACAACGAGCCTCCAATTTCTTAGCAAGAAGAGATAACGATTCACTGTGTTCTTAAATTTATATTGTAATGAGTAGAAAATATTCGAATCAGTCGACATTCAAAATTCCTGCTCAAGACTTACAAAAGAATAACTTTGCTTCGCCGGATGCGAGGGTAGCATAAGTAGTTAGTAGTTATGAGTTTGTATGTAGTTTTTATGTCATTTGTATTAAGTAAGACTAAGATTTTAGGATTTATATTAGTTTTAAATTTAGTTTTAAGGTTTAGCGTTAAAAATTAAAAAAAGTACCTGCATTAAGTTAATATTTTTCTTAATTTATAAATAGTTATTTTAAATTAAATATAAAAAATAAGTAATTAGTCCAAAGACATATTTTAAGTTGTTAGGTATAGCTATCAGCGCCTGCAGAGGGCCAGTAAGTAAATTTATAAATAGTTAAGTTCATTAAACTAGCTTAAAGAATTTTTGTCTAGCATGTAAGTAAATGAATTGAGAAAATAAAAATGGTTTTAAATGCAAAAAAAAGATAAATTGAGGTGAAGTGTAAATCGGGTATTGCGGCTAAGAATTCGTGGCAATGAAACGCATATTGTAAATTTTGTAGCAAAATTATGAACTCGAATATATTGAATAATTTTATGCCGGTATGCGATTTCTACTTGTTTTTGATGGTCCTGTTATCAAAAGGAAAAATGAAACCATTATACGATCACTTTGCTGTCCGTCTGTCTGTCACCACCATTTTTCTCAGGAACGCGTGAAGATCTTGAAGTGGAAATAAATAATAAAAACTGATGTCTGCAGTCCCCTGAGGCTGTTTTAAAAAAATCAAGTTTCATTATGGACGCAGTCAAAAGATATGGCTGTTGTAATAGACGAACATTAACAAACCTATTGGTTTGTACAAAACCTTTCTTTACGCGAATCGTACTCAGGTTTTTTCCGACGGAAAGCAGATTTATTGGCCAATTGACATGACATAAATTATCAATAATTCTTTCGCAGAGGGAGAAACTGATAACTAAACAAAAATGAAGAAAATATCGATTTACCTCCACTTATTAAAAAACAATATCATAGCAAAAGGAGAGACGCTGAAACAGATGAAAATAAAATATCTTAGACGGTTACACCTGAAAATGCAGAGTGAAAAAGTCTCTTTAATGAAGCACCACTCAGATATAGGAGTATTTCAATCACTTCAAAGACGGCTGGTGATGTAGGATCGTCGAATATGATTCTTACTATTTATGTTGGCATTACTGTTGGATTCATTTATTATATTTAAGCAGATATTGTGCAAAATTGGCTGATAATTGAGAAGTGTAAAAACTTTTGAAGATCATCGAGCACATGATCATGATTATTTGATTTTCTAGATACAATTTATAAACCAAGTTCGATTCGTCACAATTGAAAAATGCAATACTAATGAAGATTACACTTGAAGAGGATTTACATCCTTCTTTCTAGCCGTTGCACAAGTTAAGGGAGATGTGTGAACGATCACAAAAAATACTACTTTGAAGCAAAATATTGCAACATAGTTGTATTTAAAAAAAAAAAGGATTTTTAAATTTAAACTAGCTGACCCGACGAACTTCCTTCCGCCCACAGCAATAAATATCGTGTTTTGTTATTATGTACTCCTAAATATTGAATGTGAAGCAAAAACAAAATGTAATGCTTTTCAATACCACTGAAATAAATGTAATTCAGGTGGCAGCAAGGCATTTGTTATACTGAAGCGAATCAAAATGATGCGTGGATAACGCTTGCCGTAGACCACGCACGATAATTAAGGATCGATGGCACCACACAGTCCGAGAGTCAGTTCATAGTAAATAAACAACATCATGCACGTTTGGATCAGGAACGGTTTCGGGATCAGAAATATCTCAGCACTTGCATATGATGTCAACTTTTTGGTCTTGGCGACTTGTTGCTCGGCTTATCAAAGAAAAATTTGTGCATGCTGCAATCCCTCGTTTTTGCCATTAAATCGAATACATCCAGTATCGAGAATGGTCAAAGACGCGACATTGTAGATCCGTAGCGCATGGATTTTTTGCTTAAAGACACGTGCTGTGGTATCGTGCCGATCAATTGAGTTTTGTCCGGGGAGCAGCAATCAAACAATTCATTCCTATTTCGGATTGGACATAAATTTAATGAATAAATTTGGATGTTATTTCACTATGCATATAACACGGACTGTCAAAATAGTAAGCCGACCAATAAACGCAACATCTCCTGCGGTACTGAGTGCATCGCGAATAAAATAACAGGCGAAATCGAGGCAAATGGTTTTTAGTTCAAAAATTGTTTGTTTTTTTAAAGATTGTTCAAGTCTACCATAATTTATGTTGAAATTAAAATAAATAAACAAATTATTCATCAAGCTATCTTTGCTTGAAGTTTCGACACCTAAAACGATATCAGTGAAATAAGCTCAACAGAAGTACCTAAGGTAAAGCATAGAATTTAACTAAACAGGAGCCAAAAATGTTATTGTATAGATTGTTTAAATCCAGTGAAGATATGGCAGAAATCTCCAGTTTTCAGTTACGGCATAACATTATCTTCACGGAGAATAGAACACATCAAAAATTTGTTCTCATGATATTTACTGCCATGAACTTGCTTATAAAGTTTGCTTTGAGTAATCAAAATAAGCTAGCGAATCTTTTTAGATATATTATCCCCCCTGAGTTTCCCCAAAAAACCTTAACTCTTTTATGCATCTTTTCAATTCTTCCATACAAAGACTGAATGATATTCATCATGGTACTTGTACTCAAGCAAATAACTACCCCTTTAGCTCTATTATCGATAAATTAACCAAACTTGCCCTACCAACAATTCTTTGTGCGCTTGACACCTATACCATAATTTAATTTACAATATAATCCAAAAGTTTTTAAAGTCTGCGATTCCCTTTGGTATGAAAAAAGACCCTCGTTAACAATTTCAATCCCCCCTCCATTTAGCAAAGGTCAGCGAAGTTAAATAAGCGAACTTCGAAATGGGTCCATAAACGACAAAACAAAGCTTTGGAGTTAATTGAAAAAAAAAACATTCAAACCAAAAAAAAAACTTTCCAGACAGATTATCCAGATCGAAGTCAGAACAGATTTAGGACTTGTTTATTTTCGGTTCGCAGCCACTTCATCGACCCCCGTTTAACAATCTGCGATAGTTTTCAAACAATTTTCCCTGGAAACCTTAATTCGACAATAAAACATTAGCCCAATCCCTTTTGTTTGACTTTTTGTGAAAAAATATAACTTTTTTGAAGGGATAAAGTTGAAAGGGAGCAGATTTATATTTTTGAATGCGAATAAGTGGGAATGGTTTTGATACCGAAATGAAGATATGGTATTCCAGTATGATTAAGTATTGAGTTTTGCAACAATTCCTGGTAGTCTTGTGAATATACATAAATGTCGTCGAACATCAAATAGACGAGCTCGTTACGGTTTTTACTTCAAGTGTGCTCGAAAGTGCAAACCTAGCGGTTCCTAAAAAAGTAAAACGTTGTAGCGATGAGAATAGACTTCCAAGATATATCAGAGTTCTTATCAAAGTCAGAAATAGTTTTAGAACAAGATGGATCAGGAACCGAGATCCCTGGTTTCTATCTGAAATGAAAATACTAACTTCAATTATAAAAGATCAAGTTAATAAAGTGAGAAACATCAAATGGAATCACAAACTCCAGAGTTTAGAGAAAGCCAGTAAACCCTTCTGGAACATTGTTAAAGTTATTAAGAAGAAAAATTCCCATATTCCCACATTTAAAATAGGCGATACTGTGAAACTATCAGACCGCGAAAAAGCCAACGCTTTAGCGGAACAGTTCTTTAAAAATCACACAATTAATTGTAATATAGTGAGTAGCCCAAACATTGTGACTGCGGTTAACGAATCGGTCAATTCAATTAACATCCCTAATGTGATTGTAGGCCACCCTCTTGTTTCAATTACTGATATCAAAAGTATACTGAGCACTCTTAAACCATTTAAATCACCAGGTTTTGACAAAATAAGGAACGTGTACCTTAAGCACCTCCCTGCTGTAGGTATAAAGTTGCTGCAGAGTTTATTTAATACTTGCCTTAGCATCGGATACTTTCCAAAGGCTTGGAAGTCTGCGAAAGTAATACCTGTATTAAAACCGGGTAAAATTCCAAGCTTGCCATGCAACTATAGGCCAATTAGTCTGCTCAGCTCGATTAGCAAATGCTTTGAAAAACTTATCAAAAACAAGTTGGTGGCTCATCTTGATGCTAATAACATTATCCCGGCTGAGCAGTTTGGTTTCAGATCAAACCATAACACGGTCAGTCAGATACATCGTATAACAAAACACATAAAAAGTAATTTCGAAACAGGCAAAAGCACTGGCGTGATACTGCTTGATGTCGAAAAAGCATTTGATACCGTTTGGCACAATGGGCTCCTTCATAAACTCGTTACCCTGAACTTTCCAAACTATTTGATAAAAATTACTCAATCCTTTCTCAGTGGAAGAACGTTCAAGGTGACTGTTAATAACTCGCTCTCGGACGAGTGTAATGTGATCGCTGGTGTACCCCAAGGAGCAGTAACAAGTCCTGTCCTGTACAATATATACACGTCAGATTTTCCACGCCTCACGAACTGTGAATCTGCTATATTTGCTGATGACACCTGCATCTTCTCCTCAGATTCGGTTGGTTCCAACATTGAAATCAACCTGCAATCTGCTATCAACGCCATTGAGTCATATTTTAATAATTGGAAAATTAAATTAAATGCGTCCAAGACTCAGGCTATCCTTTTTACACGGAAAAGGAAGGCTTGTTTCTTGCCAAGTAACACATTGCAAATAAATGGTGAACAGATCAATTGGGGGTCAAAGGCTAAGTATCTTGGGGTACACCTGGACAAAACTCTAACTTACTCTCTACACATTAGCGAAGTTATAAACAAAATCAATGTTACAATTAAAACGTTGTACCCATTTATCAATCGCAAATCAAAAATGAGTGAGGAAAATAATTTAGTAATTTTTAAAATGATCTTCCAAGCCATTATGTTCTACGGCTCTCCAGTCTGGGGAAACTGTGCTTACAGCCATATCCGCAAGTTACAAGTTTCTCAAAATAAACTGCTCAAAATGATATTCAATCTTCCTTGGCATTTCTCGACCAACGAGCTACACAGATTGGCAAATATTGAAACTGTCCAAATTAGACTTCAGAAATTATTCGAACGATATAACCTGGCCTGCAGTACTTCTGAAAACCAGTTGATATCAGATCTGACTATATGGTTTATTTTCATTATTATTGACTTAAAAGTTTATTTATTTATTTATATACATATATGTTTATAAACATTGTCCTTATTTTACTGCTTATTTATTTATTTATTTATTTATTATTTATATATTTACTTATTTATTTATTTATTTATATATTTATATATTTATTTCTATTTATTTATTTATTTATTTATATATTTATTTCTATTTATTTATTTATTTATTTATTTATTTATTTATTTATTTATTTATTTACTTATTTATTTATTTATATATTTATTTATTATTTAACTTTTTATTTATTTATTTTTTCTTGTTATTTATTTATATGTTTATTTATTAACATTGTGTTTAATTATTTGTATATTCAAATGTTATTAGTCCACATTTGTAAAGTCGGTCTGATTGTGTAAGTACTGCTACCTCCTCTTCTCTCTAATCAAAACCACTAGAAGAACAACTCATGAAGGTTTTTGCTAGTAGCTTTTCCTTCCATTCTCTATTCTTGAACTGTGATAAACTTATTAAAAATCTAAACTTTTTTCAGTTGTAAGGTAGCGTTATACCAAATCAATGTGCAATAATTTATAAAATACGACTATATATCTACTGCTACTATAAATAAAGAAAGAAATAAAATACATAAATGTATAATTTACAATTAAACATTAAACAAAACTTTATGCCGTCTGGTCAAGTTCCTGGTCATAAAACTTATGGAAATGTTTTTTGCATTATGCTGGTAAAGTTTTAAGACCAACACTGAAAACCACTTTGGAAGATTACACCAAAGTTCGACTGGAATTTCCTTCGGATATTGCTTATCTGAGGGACACCCAATGCTTATGTCTGACTTTCAGCAGCAATAAGTCTTCGTTCCGAACTTGTATCGGGTCAAGTACTTATATCACTTAAGAAAGCCCTGTGCTGAATATTAATGTGCAACAGCCATTTTGCTGCATAGATGAAAAATTAGTCCTTCGTCGGGAAGTAATGGGTGGTGGGTGGGTGCTGCCTGGATTTATTGTTGGCAATTTTGTGTTGTACAAAAAAAAACAAAAAATAAAGTTGGATCACATAAACTAAAAGGCAATGGGGCAGGCATGGCATTTTTTTATATAAGAAAGGAAGAAATTGAAACTGTAAGTTTCAAGCTTCAATTTCTTCTCTTCTTGGCTAAGTGGGGGCTGCAAAATGTTGATGTACGAATTCGTGATTAAAGAGGTTTAATTTTTCTTTTAAATAAATATTAACGATTTTCCATAACTAAGTCTAAGTCGCACAGAGAAAAGACTGCTGGTCAAGGTGCACAGAGTATGAATCCGCACTTGCTATTTTATTAAAACGTAAGTCATATGTGCTTAACTGTTCTTTAATTCAGGAACCAAAAACTCGTTCAACAGTCTCCTGTTCACCTTAGCAGAGGAAAGTTAAACGAAGCCAATTATACCTAGGGCAGAAATTTCTTCCATTTGGATCAATTGATAATTGAATCCTAGATTAAGTCTATTACTTTATCCTGATTTTAGAATCGGAGATTTTGCTGTACTTGCCCACATATCAAGATATGTCTCACTAAGCGGGTGACTTTGGTGTATTGACAGCATACTTTATCGGCTCGTCATGCTCGGAGTTCTAATCCGTGTTGTTAAAATGATGGGTTGAGAAGATGATGTTATTGGCTTTGTTGTGAGGTTATGACTCCTGGCGAAAAAAAAATACTGCGAACTGAATTAATGAAAAAAAAAATTTCGAAAGATATAAGCCTGTGTTTGGACTGCCACGACTCGATCAAAAAAAAATGAATCTGAGTTTGAAAATCACATACTGTCGTCCTTTGACAAAGCGAATATAATTAGGTTTTCACTTTGACTTGTCAGTCGCTCGTATGGCCCGAAAATGTCCTTGCATCATTCTACCTAAGGTAGAATGGGTAAGCATTGCACTTTTGATTTTGTTTTGCAGTACAGGCCATAATCTTCCTTATCCGTTTACTCAGTTTGTGCGCTATTGCGAGTCGCACTGAGAAGATTTTTGAATCTTTTGAATCCACTACCACTCAAACTGCGTGCTTAGCCCATCACTTCCAGCGGACGCTCTTTATAACCCCTTCCAGCAAATGACGTCGTTCAGAACTTTGGTACGAAATTGATGTCATTTTGCTGTCAAATATGGTTAAATTGATTTTAAGCATTGCAGCGAAGATATTTCCACACGAAGCATGAAATGTTTCGGTTCAGAATTACTGATTGCTGCTCGCTTATTGGTTGATAGTTGTAGCGTAGAGTTTCAATTAAAGAAAAATGTTTTGGCTTTGACTGTTACGGAGGTTCCACAATATGAATTGAGTTTTAAATTGGTTATTTCCGTTTAGTCAGTAATACATTTCTTGAAGCTCAACGAGAGATTTTGGTCTCATTACATCCGTCACTCATAATTTCTTGGGCGCTTCAACTGCGAAACATTTTCGTAGGACAAAGATTATTTTGTCAAATTATCGTTGTGACGAATAATATAAGTATCTGTTTACGAAGGAGAAAGAAAGATTTTTCGCAGTCTTCTTTCCTTTGTATGATTATTAAAAAAATGTTGACAAATAGATTGTGCTTCGATATTCTCTATGGATGGATACGATGGATGGGACTGGATTCGTTGTTTTAATCTTAAGATCTATGTCCTTCAAAAAACTGATATAGAAGAAATTCAAGAAATGAAGATTCAAAAAAATAATTTCAGGACTTCGTGGAAATTGTTATCATACATCAGCGGGAAAAGCTAGTCAGTTTTATAGGCTCTCGTTAAGTAAACCCAATTGGAAGCCTTACGGAAGGTATAAAAACAAGAACTGGTGTGCTATTTCATGAAAAAAGAACCCAAACAAACAAATCCGAACAATGACTGCAACACGACGGCGAATTTAAAACATTCTTCAGACCTGATCTCCAGAGATAAGCCACTGTAGGAGCCTTTGGAAGTGTTACAATTAAAAAGTCACACTTGCTTTTTCGTGAGCCTGGGTTACCCCACTTGATTTTTGTACTTTATAAACAAAATTATTAACAAAACGTCTAAGGAAATATAATGAGAAATTTAACAATAAAGGTCTCCGACAACTCCTTGAAAAACCTTTGACCACAAATCAATAAGTTTTCGACGATCTAATAATTAAATGTTAAAAATTAAATGTTTCTCAGTCTCTTCAAGGCCCATTGCAATCTTAAACCAAAATTGTTACGTATACGTCAACGCGATTTATTTGAACAAAAAAAGTTACGTATACGCCTTCGAGTTTTTCTCTTCAGGATCGATCCTGCTGGATTGTTTTACCAAGTTTATTAGCAAATTAATAATTATTTCTTTCATGTTGAGGGTTATGGAGGAGTGGAATGAATCCACTGTCTCAAACTGTTGGGTTAGGCACTTGCCTTTCAATTAGGTCAGAGGTTAGACTTATGGAGAAAGCCTTGAACTTTTCTCAAGTAAAGGAGGCTATAGCTTGGCACCCTCAAAATAATGGTCTGTATTCGCGAACTGTCGTTGACGCTGCTGTGAAGGCAGTTTCCTGATGACAGGCTGATGAACAAATCAGTAAAGTGATTTCAAGTCAAGATGGGTCATCTATATGGTTATTTTTGGATCATTTGTATTTTTTCCACTGACAGCTTTTCCGCACGCAAAAACTTAATGAAAATCAGAATTGAATTTTTGAATCGACTTGTAATTTAACGACGATGGGCAATATAACAAAATTAACAAAGTGAATTTTATGCTGGCTAAACAGTGCGAACTAAAAAAAAATAGATTGAAATTTAATTAAACTTTAAATAAATTGCTTATTCCCATTTTTGCCACAATTAATGTTCCCTGGAATTTGCTTGCTTGGCTTTTCTTTAAAAGTTAATTATTAACGTTTAAATAGGAAGGCTTGGAGTTTATTAATACAAAATCACGGAGTTTGTCACTCTACTCGAAAAGAGTGTTCTTTGGATAAGAGCTCATGAGACTGTTGACTGATAAAAGACACTCGTATTGGTCTTGAAGACGAGAATATTGGATCTGTCACCAAAAGTATGCATCTGAGCCCGGGATCCTTAACTGTCCAAACTTTACAATTAAACATCAGACTTCTTGCTTCGTATGTTTTTTATCGGTACTGCTCTGGATTTAGAACAGCTCAAGATTGACAATTTGTTGTTCTCAAAAAAAGTTTGTTTTAAGATGAGGCGCTTTTCTATTTACAAATCTTCCTTATTTGGGGATCAAAAAATCCATAAACAGTCATAGAAAAGTCAAAACTGGAACTGTCGGTGTGGTGTTTATGGTAGCGGCATTGTCAGAGTGCAACAGGGTTACGATGACATATTTTTAATTTCCGAAAATTGGGTATTTGAATTGGAGCGATCTCTTAGAGAAGCAAAAAGGGGCTTCGTGAAAGTTCTGATGATGTTGCTTGGCTGCCACTGTGCTACAATTTGAATCTGTTGGATTTTTTTAAAGAGTGCCATTATAAATCGATGCTATGCGAGAGGTCAAGAGAAGATTAAGGCACATCGAAATTGGGTTGACAGCTCTCCCATTAAAACGTGGATTAAAAGGAAACAGCGCAGAAGAATTCACGCAACCTGGAGCTGAATTTGCTAATATACTGTGACAAAAATTGGGCGACTAAAGGGCACAATAGTTAGTCTACTTCTCTAGATTCACCTCGAAGTAAAATAAAGAAAGAAGAAAAAAATACAAATTTAAGGGGGTATTTAAGTCTAGAAATTTAAAAAAATCGATTTTTTTTACATTTTCAAAGCTTTACTATTCTACAAGGGGATTTTTCGAAATTCAAATTATTTTCGGAGATATCGGTATTTTGCTGAGCCGGCATCCAAACTGGTTCGGCCGGAACTAATCGAACAAATGACGTTAGGGATTCTCCGTCTTCCTGAAACCATATTTCTCAGTAAAATCTTTGGTCCTTTGTTTATATTGTAATACAAGAACCCAAGGTGACTTGTATCTTATATATTTAGTGTTCACATACGTCCAGCTACTAACAGGTGAATTCTAACTTTTAAACCACGTGGACCCTCATATGTGCTGTGAATGAAATAAAAATATTGTCAAATATTTTTACCGAAGGCTTCATTCCTATTTTAAAAACGATGGAGCTTATGGGAATGAAATTTGGCCTGGAAGCTCATTCATTTACTGTGCAACGAGACAACGCCCGGATTGACCGCTTCGAGATACGAGCATCCAACGCATCAAAAGAGGCCAGAACTGCTCGATATGAAGAGTGAAACGCGAAAAATCTTTCCAACTTTTTCATAGCTCCTGACCTTGCGACATTATTCTAGATTAATAATCTTTTTTTTTTTAGATTTCTAGGAGGGTTGAAATGCTTACGCGCCAATTCACCAACTGCTAATTTTTGAAATTTTTAACTTTTTTTATATTTTTTTCTGTATTCTTGTTATATTAATTAATAACTAGTAGAACAATTTATGGCAAAAATATTAATTGCCTTTTTTGTTTCACACTTCAAAAATTACATGAAATTGATGCCTTTAGACTAGAATACCCCCTTAAAAAAAATTCAAATCAGAATCGTTGATTTTCTTTTAAGCAAAAGATGCGATCTTGCTTTTAGATTAGTGCAAGTCCTCAAAATCCTTTAATTGCTAAATCATAGCATTGCTCACAATTGCACTTTCAATACTTTCAAATTATTTATTCCAATTTTGTTACTGTTGAAGAATTCAGTAAAATTAAAAAGAAATTGAAAATTCCTAAAAGCTCAATGAAATATTGTAGATCCTTCGCTCGCGAGGTCGATGCAAAACCTTGCACCGTCTAGAAAAACGAAAATAAGCATGCATTAAGCTGCATTCTTTAACCTTTAAATCGTCACAAGAATTATGTTACAGCACGCCGCGGTACGAAAAGAGCTTGATGGTAAAACCATAACTTTAACGGAGCAAAAGTGAATGGTATACAGGACTGGTTGGAAAATATCGGAAAACAGCTACACGCCTTAAGGGGGATATGCTTAATATGGACCATAAGTGAATTGTTGGAAAATTCATAAAGCAAGCAGAACCGTATACCTATTGGATTAACGGTGGCAAGGTTTCCAGATTTATTGCCCAGCAACGGTTGCACTAGGCAATGGAACGAAAGCCTGCCAGCTGTTAAGGACGCTGCGAAACAAGGATATTTTTCTTACCATTATCTGTTTGGTGTTTGATAGCCATGTCCTTTAGCGTTGCCTTTATATTTCGAAAAAAAAGTAGAAAGCTTTACATTTTCGCTAATTCTGTTGATGGATGAAGACAGACATGAAATTTGGATAACCATGTCAACGATGAAGACGTCCATTTAATCATCCACAAGAGTTCTTTATTTATGTTGCCTGCTTCCTGGTCGGTAATTTATAAGCCAGGCCAAGGGAAAGCAAAACAAAGCAATGCGTGTGCTTCGTCCTTATTCGTTGAGTGTTGATTAATTACCCAGTCCGTTCTCATTACTGAGCTCTTTTTCGTCCGTTTTCCGGGTCTCCTTTTTTTTTCTTTTACTGCGCCCAACACCATGTCTCACTTTTGTTCGTTATGTTATGATTTAGATCGTTTTTGTGCTTAATTTTTTTTTATTATTGCCTTTGCAAAGCGTCCGGAACTTGTAATTAGCATGCAAATTAAAGCACAAGGAAGAGCGATTCTGATTAATGTTTTTTTTGTGCCTCCGCGAAATGGATGATGGTGGGTCGAGCAGGCAGAGAATTCCGTCATGGATATTCTTTTGATCCATTTTTTGGTATTTCAAGCATTTTATAAGTGTCTTAGGATATTTATGACTTCAGGGATGGAGCAAATGGCAAAAGTAAATTAATCTAGTGTTTGAGTTGGGTTTTTTTTCGCTGCGGTATGCACTTGTGGGTTGGACTGAAGTAATGATCCTCATCGCTATGAAGTTACTTATTAAAGAGTGGAGATTGATTCATGTAAGACATGATTCTTACAAGCAAAGAAAAATAAAAGAAAAAATGGATATACGACAGCATCCGTTCATTCACCATGAGAATGGGTAACTCAAAAACAAGGCAGTATTCCCAGGGATTTCTGCGATCCACGAAATACGTTGAGGAGAAAATACTACACACCGAGCAAATTGAGGCGTAGTATGAAACAAAGGTCGTACTAGAGAGAAAAACCCTTGATTTTTATCGACAACGGTCAATGTCTCCCCGTTGAGAGCTTTTGGGGCAGAAAAGGTGGTGAGAAGCACAAGAGTTTTTCTATTAATGTCGATCAAACTGTCAACCATAACGGCCATAAGCTTAAGCCGCTCATTAGACAGGTGAAGTCAGCATGATTATGCTGGCCATATTTCAATTACTTTGAACTTGTTTTAGAGTTCAGTTATTAGTGGAAGGACTCCCCAATATGTTAAAAGAAAATACTGGCAAATCTTCTGTTCTGAAATATATGATAATATATGGGGAAGCCCGAGTGAAAAAGATATTGTCGAAGGAGGCACAGAACCACCAGCTGATTCAGCAGGGCGGAAACTGGGCAACTACAAAGGAAACTCTAGAAACGCTTCTGGATATCCATTTTCTGAAATGTCTTACCAAAACAGCATACCCCTCGTCGTCAGGACTCATGCAGTTAGAAGCATATTGGGGAGATATAGAAAAGATAGTCGACAAAAGTCGCATGGGACATCAATAACCTCGCACCCTATAAGTCATCAGGAATATACGGTATACTATCAACCCTTCCACAAAGCGGAATTGACACTCTGAAACAACCCCTGACGAACATTTTCAGAGGATGTCTTTATCTAGGGTACACTCCAAAGTAGTGATAACAAGTAAGGGCGCAAAAAACTCCACACCAAGCCATTAAATCAATTCTAAACCTGGCATCAGTAAAACTGGAAGCGAAGATACAAGCAGGATTCTTAGCCGTAAGACTCAAGACACTGGGTCACTTTGAGGATAGAAAAAACAATGGGCATAGGATAATTGTGAACGTTATAAGGGCGACAACACCATTACTAGAGCGCCGAAGCGTCCTAGATAAGACAACATTCACCTTCAAAAACAACTTAAGACAATTTCTAAAATAACTGGGCCCACCTGACAATGTGCAGAACAGGAAAATCAAAAAAAGGGAAACCAACTAATAAGACAGCGAAACGAGCTCTGAACTCCATTAAAAGGAATCTACAACTAATGTTGGGACTGGTAACGCGGCATATTAACCTTATTCTCCACTAACAGAGACTCGGCCTAGAAGAAGATCTGGAGCTCTGTCACTGCCCAGCAACAGCCAGATTGCAAAGTAAAAGCCTGGGTTCAGTAGTGGTACCGGATCTTATGCACCTCAAGAAAATAGGCATCGGTGAGATCATGAAGTTCACAAAACGAACGAAAAGATTTCCCAACCACACAAATCAGGACACTCCATAGAAATACCTCTGAAAACTCTGCTCATGCGATTTGAGAAATCATTATAAGGATCCATGGAATCTTATGGATCTTATTCACTGAATATTTGACTTGGCAAAAAGTAAGCAGATTTAGAAATGGGCTTATTGTTAGATCTCCTCGAATCTGAATAAATCAGATGCTTAGAAGTAATTTAAAAAAAAAAAACCCTTTCTTTTCAAGCTACAGTTGAATTGCGAATGCCAAACAGATTGAGGTGCACCTCGGTAAACATATGACATTTGGACAGCATTTGCAGGACATTTGTAATAAAGTGACCTTTATAATACGAAGTCCGTATCATTGCATTAACCGCAAATTGTAATGAAGCAATTACAGACAAAACTCGTAATATTTAAAGGAATAAAATAATTTTCCATGTCAATAAATTTTACCGCTATCAAGTGCGGTATGCGAGGATAATTAAACTAATTGACACATACAACATAGGATTTAGTGCGTTGGAAAATGCATTGATCTTTAACTTAGCTATTCAAACTGGAACAAAAAAATAATGGCTTATTTCGCAGCAAATAAATAAAACTAACACTATTTATTTATTAAATTAAAATAATTACTCAAATTTATTTAAATATATACGTATCTAATTATTTATATATATTTGTATTAACTTGCTTTTAATTGCTTAACTTTTGTTAGAATATTTATTAACTTATTTGTTTGTCTATTAATTTATTTCTTATATATTTATTTTCGAATAAATTGTGTATCTTTTAAAATTTAATATTATATTTTTGTTATACTAATAATTACAATTATAATGTTTTATTATTAAGTCTTTGACGTATAAATTGGATTGTTGAAGTGTTGTATGCTTCCTTATTTTTTTTTTACTAAATATTTTACGAATCTATATTGAAATTGCTCTCCTTCTCTCTATAAAGCATATTCTTTTGATTTCTCTGTTGCTTAAAGCTTTCCCTCACCCTTGAACAATTGATAAGTATTAAAATTTAATTTCAAAAAATATTGGATAATTGAAACTTTACACTTCATATTTACATATTTACACTACAATAAACATAAACAAAAATAATGTAGATAGTAGCTTGACTTAGGACAGACTGAATATAACATGACAAAATTCAATCTTACGTTTGGTTGGTATAATCAGCTCAGTGTCCGCATTTGAATTGGATTAATTGATTAATTGGTCACATCAATTCTTAGAGTAAGGCTTCTACTTTTACCCAGACATTGATATTGATTAATGAAAAAATACTGCGAACTGAGCGAATGCAAATAAGTCGATAACAGCTCTCCATTTATTTTTTATTTTTTTTTTTAAATAATGCTCAAGTTCTCAAGGGATTAGAAGTACCCTTTAAGTGTTTTTTTACACATCACGAGCAGAAATGGAAGGGAGTGAAAGGAGGTATCAGAGCACATTGGTTTTAAATTGTTGTTGGTTATAGTGCAAAGGAAAAGCAGAGTGAAGTAATGCATTCCACATGTGCATAGTGCGGCCTATAAAAGAATTTCTAAATATAACCGTGCGCCCGGAAGAAGGCTTATAGGTAAGCTGAATTTCTGGAGGGGCGGAATGCAACTAGCTATTTCATCGTAGCATTAGTGGCAGAAATAGCGATAAAACAAATTCAAGCAAGACACATTTTGACGGTGTTCCAGCGAGTGAATTGCTTTCTATATGTTGTCATCTTCTATTAGTTTTATCGCTCGCTTTTGAATTCTTTCAAGGAGTTGCAAGGTGGTCTTGGTTGCTCCTGGATCAGAAGGCGTAAAATACTTCTTGCACCGGTTTAGAAAACCAAAGCATTTCGCTGCATTCTTGGCAATATCGAATATGTGGTCATTCCAACGTAGGTTAGAATTGACGAACATACCGATCATTGAACGTTTTTCGGTTTCTTCGACGCGAGTGCCATTCATGGACAGTGACAGGGTGTTCGGGTTTCGCTTTAATTACATAAGACAGCATTGTGTTTTGGAAGCATTTAATTCTATTCTATTGGCTTGTCCTTGATTATGCTGTCAATATCAGAATTCAATGAGTTAGGCATACTTTGTCACTCGATGTCCACGTCCGAAGAGCAGGGGCGTCAATCATCAAACGCTGAGGGTACTGATATCTTCGAAGGAATATATTGGATTCAATGTAATAGACAAGAGATCGTCAATGATAATTAAAAAGAGAGTTGGAGACAAAACTGAGCCTTGGGGAACACCAGCATTTAATTTCAGAATTGAAACTGTCCAATACAACTTGTTTTGTACGATTCGAAAGGTAGTTTCGAATCAATCGAAGAAGAGACTCACCGATCCCATATGGAACAATCGAAGCCAAGATATATCTGAGATTAGACCACTTAACAGGGAGATAATGTTATTTATGTCAGGAGATTCAATTAAATGTTTTTTTTTTCCAAATCAACGGTCATGATAGAAAAATGTTTTGATTAATGGATATGCTGACCAAGTCGGTCATCTAGCTGATTTTTCTGCCAATTGGACGACCTTAAGTGTCTTTTTATTCAAAAATTTGAGCACTTCCGTTTTGATATTCAGGAGGTCTGTCAGGTAACAAACTTTTATTTCTTCATTTCATAAAAAAAAAAAAACTTAGAAAAGAGCTCAAACCCAACAAAGCTTGTCCATCATTTAATTCAATGCAAACAGAAGAAATCAGAGCTAGAGAGTCTCTTATAAGAGTCAAAACAGACACTATCCTTCTCACTGTTTTCTACAGCATCACCCTCACTCAATTGCTCATTCAAATTTGATTCGAAAATTCCTGCAGCATCTAAAGGACACCAAACGAATTAAATGTTCTATGCAAGCGAGTGCATTTTCGGGTTCATTAAACAATTATCCTTGACATCGGAGTTCTTCTCATTGCAACTCCACTAAGGTGGGGTTGCAAATTCGAAACACTGGCAATATAACACCTTTAAGGAAACTCGGAAAGGAAATTAGAAGCAATTTGTACAAAAACGTTGTTCACGCCACTTACCAGGGACAAACGGAATAGAATCCACTACAGCATAACGACGTGAAGGTATCTCTTTGAATATCGTAACTCAACCGAGGGTAGCCGCTGTGAGAGTGCTTATATGTATGTGTATGTAGAATGTACATTTGTGCTTGAGCTCACCCTAAAACGAAGAATCCTTTTTGGTCAAATGGTTGAGGGGTAGCTTACCTAATTTTTACCTGTCTCTTAGAATGAATGTAATTTGTACGAATTCCTTTTCTTATACTCCTGAGATAAGAAAGCAGTTATTTGTTGTGGTAATTCCTAATTACTTCATTAGGAGGGTTGTTTTTTCTGCTCTATCTGCAGGATAATGGATTCTTTTTCCTTTCGTTTTTGCCATTGTTTTTGTTGTACTAATGTGTTTTTGATTTTTGTTTCATTTGAACCCAAGTATAAATGGTGTTTATGGATGTCCTTGTTTTACACGGGAAATTTGCTTTTAGCAAAATTGCTAGGCAGCGTTTTGAGCTTAAATAAGTAAACACAGCGGGGGCTCATTTTTAATTTACATTATTCAGTTGATAATAATCTGTTTCATTCGCTAATTTGCCTGAGGAGAACTTAATTATGTTCCGATTCAAAATAAGCTTTAAAAGAAAAGTGCAACAATTAATCATAGTTGTAAGATAAGGTTGAATTATGATGAAGTACTTCAGAACTGCAGAGAATAAATTGAAAGTCGTATTGAGGAGTCGTATCGTTCGTTAGAGTTTTGTGTTGCAGTAATATTTGTTTAGGACTTGTAGACCTTGACATATCAAATGAAGTCCTCTGTTTCAACGGATCAATGCAGACAGGACACAAAGGATCTTTCATTACCTATTTAATAAAACTTTCGGTTGGAGTCCTGAATCAAATCATTTCTAGCTTAAAGGCAACATTCCTAAGGAAGTTCGTTCAGGAACTTCACAAATGATTTCACTGAAAATTCACCAACTTGCTACTGTTGGTTTTGTCCTTGGCTTAAGAATTCTCTCTCTCTCTCTTGGTAAATAAATTCCTCAGTCGATATGTGAGGGATTGAATGGGCCAACTTTCAGTGGCGAGACTATAAACTGGGGCTACAAACGATGGCAAATATCATGGATATGATGACGCGATGGTTGACTTCGAATTCCTTGACGAAGCCGAATTTATGTCTATGACAATTAACTGATGCTTAATCAGTGGGAATATATGAAAGGCATATTCTTGGTAGGATCAGCCGATGAGGTGTCCTCTCAAGCCTTACAAATAGATAGGTCTAGATAGCTCTTGAAATCTAATAAAGTCCATTGAATGTTTTTTCAGTCTCGTTCCTTGTAATTTCTAGTTTTGGAGGTGCTCCAAGGCCTGATTAATAGAGTCATTGATTTTTAAACAACAAACAGGATGGGTGATTGAAACTAGTGATTATTGATTGTGTGCAGCAAGAGATCGGCTACGGCAGATAACTGTAAGAGAATTTGGATATGAGAATAAGTTTCAGGAGTTGATTCGTGTTATCGTTGGATACCGTATTACCCCAGAAGATGTTAGAGAGTAGAGAACTTAACGTGGCTAGTACACGACATTCGCATAGCAGAAATATGTTGGATACGTTTTCGTAATTTCGGGCTAATTCCAAAGTTATTCTCGGGTAGCCCGAATGCTTTTGCATGGATACCAAGGGAAATGTCTTGTTGAATTATGTCTTACACGAGATTCGAAGAGTTAAATTTTACACTACTCCATCCCGTATTTGTATTGGTACTTAAGAATGCTGAGGCTAATCCTAATTGACCATGTCCATATTTTTGTCAAAAATCATTTCCACGACGAAATTTTTAGAATATGTACTCAGCTATCGATATTCAATTCTGCGAATAGATCAGTTAACGAATTCAGCAATTTCATGAAAAAAGTGGATTTAGAATCCTGGGCTATAGTCCATCAAATTTTGTCAAAATTAGCTTGATTTTCAAATGTCCATATTTTTGTCAAAAATCAATTCCACGACGAAATTTATAGAATATGTACTCAGCTATCGATATTTAATTCTGTTAAGAGCTCAGTTAACGAATTCAGCAATTTCATGAAAAAACTGGATTTAGAATCCTGGGCTATAGTCCATCAAATTTTGTCAAAATTAGCTTGATTTTCAAATGTCCATATTTTTGTCAAAAATCATTTCCACGACGAAATTTTTAGAATTTGTACTCAGCTATCGATATTTTATTCTGCGAATTGCTCAGTTAACGAATTCAGCAATTTCATGAAAAAAGTGGACTTAGAATCCTGGGCTATAGTCCATCAAATTTTGTCAAATTTAGCTTGATTTTCAAATGTCCATATTTTTGTCAAAAATCATTTCCACGACGAAATTTTTAGAATATGTACTCAGCTATCGATATTTAATTCTGTTAAGAGCTCAGTTAACGAATTCAGCAATTTCATGAAAAAACTGGATTTAGAATCCTGGGCTATAGTCCATCAAATTTTGTCAAAATTAGCTTGATTTTCAAATGTCCATATTTTTGTCAAAAATCAATTCCACGACGAAATTTATAGAATATGTACTCAGCTATCGATATTTAATTCTGTTAAGAGCTCAGTTAACGAATTCAGCAATTTCATGAAAAAACTGGATTTAGAATCCTGGGCTATAGTCCATCAAATTTTGTCAAAATTAGCTTGATTTTCAAATGTCCATATTTTTGTCAAAAATCAATTCCACGACGAAATTTATAGAATATGTACTCAGCTATCGATATTTAATTCTGTTAAGAGCTCAGTTAACGAAATCAGCAATTTCATGAAAAAACTGGATTTAGAATCCTGGGCTATAGTCCATCAAATTTTGTCAAAATTAGCTTGATTTTCAAATGTCCATATTTTTGTCAAAAATCAATTCCACGACGAAATTTATAGAATATGTACTCAGCTATCGATATTCAATTCTGCGAATAGATCAGTTAACGAATTCAGCAATTTCATGAAAAAACTGGATTTAGAATCCTGGGCTATAGTCCATAAAATTTTGTCAAAATTAGCTTGATTTTCAAATGTCCATATTTTTGTCAAAAATCATTTCCACGACGAAATTTTTAGAATTTGTACTCAGCTATCGATATTTTATTCTGCGAATTGCTCAGTTAACGAATTCAGCAATTTCATGAAAAAAGTGGACTTAGAATCCTGGGCTATAGTCCATCAAATTTTGTCAAATTTAGCTTGATTTTCAAATGTCCATATTTTTGTCAAAAATCATTTACACGACGAAATTTTAAGAATATGTACTCAGCTATCGATATTTTATTCTGCGAATAGCTCAGTTAACGAATTCAGCAATTTCATGAAAAAAGTGGATTTAGAATCCTGGGCTATAGTCCATCACATTTTGTAAAATTTAGCTTGATTTTCAAATGTCCATATTTTTGTCAAAAATCATTTCCACGACGAAATTTTTAGAATATGTACTCAGCTATCGATATTCAATTCTGCGAATAGATCAGTTAACGAATTCAGCAATTTCATGAAAAAACTGGATTTAGAATCCTGGGCTATAGTCCATAAAATTTTGTCAAAATTAGCTTGATTTTCAAATGTCCATATTTTTGTCAAAAATCAATTCCACGACGAAATTTATAGAATATGTACTCAGCTATCGATATTTAATTCTGTTAAGAGCTCAGTTAACGAATTCAGCAATTTCATGAAAAAACTGGATTTAGAATCCTGGGCTATAGTCCATCAAATTTTGTCAAAATTAGCTTGATTTTCAAATGTCCATATTTTTGTCAAAAATCATTTCCACGACGAAATTTTTAGAATTTGTACTCAGCTATCGATATTTTATTCTGCGAATTGCTCAGTTAACGAATTCAGCAATTTCATGAAAAAAGTGGACTTAGAATCTTGGGCTATAGTCCATCAAATTTTGTCAAATTTAGCTTGATTTTCAAATGTCCATATTTTTGTCAAAAATCATTTCCACGACGAAATTTTTAGAATATGTACTCAGGTATCGATATTTAATTCTGTTAAGAGCTCAGTTAACGAATTCAGCAATTTCATGGAAAAAGTGAATTTAGAATCCTGGGCTATAGTCCATCAAATTTTGTCAAAATTAGCTTGATTTTCAAATGTCCATATTTTTGTCAAAAATCAATTCCACGACGAAATTTATAGAATATGTACTCAGCGATCGATATTTAATTCTGTTAAGAGCTCAGTTAACGAATTCAGCAATTTCATGAAAAAACTGGATTTAGAATCCTGGGCTATAGTCCATCAAATTTTGTCAAAATTAGCTTGATTTTCAAATGTCCATATTTTTGTCAAAAATCAATTCCACGACGAAATTTATAGAATATGTACTCAGCTATCGATATTTAATTCTGTTAAGAGCTCAGTTAACGAATTCAGCAATTTCATGAAAAAACTGGATTTAGAATCCTGGGCTATAGTCCATCAAATTTTGTCAAAATTAGCTTGATTTTCAAATGTCCATATTTTTGTCAAAAATCAATTCCACGACGAAATTTATAGAATATGTACTCAGCTATCGATATTTAATTCTGTTAAGAGCTCAGTTAACGAATTCAGCAATTTCATGAAAAAAGTGGATTTAGAATCCTGGGCTATAGTCCATAAAATTTTGTAAAAATTAGCCTGATTTTCAAATGTCCATATTTTTGTCAAAAATCATTTCCACTACGAAATTTTTAGAATATGTACTCTGCTATCGATATTTTATTCTGCGAATAGCTCAGTTAACGAATTCAGCAATTTCGTGAAAAAAGTGTATTTAGAATCCTGGGCTATAGTCCATCAATTCAAAAATCATTTCCACGACGAAATTTTTAGAATATGTACTCAGCTATCGATATTTTATTCTGCCAATACCTCAGTTAACGAATTCAGCAACTTCATGAAAAAAGTGGATTTAGAATCCTGGGCTATAGTCCATCAAATTTTGTCAAAATAAATTGATTTTCAAATGTCCATATTTTTGTCAAAAATCATTTCCACGACGAAATTTTTAGAACATGTACTCAGCTATCGATATTTAATTCTGTTAAGTGCTCAGTTAACGAATTCAGTAATTTCATGAAAAAAGTGGATTTAGAATCCTGGGCTATAGTCCATCAATTTTGTCAAAATTAGCTAGATTTTCAAATGTCCATATTTTTGTCAAAAATCATGTCCACGACGAAATTTTTAGAATGTGTACTCAGCTATCGATATTTAATTCTATTAAGAGCTCAGTTAACAAATTCAGCAATTTCATGAAAAAAGTGGATTTAGAATCCTGGGCTAAAGTCCATCAAATTTTGTCAAAATTAGCTTGATTTTCAAATGTCCATATTTTTGTCAAAAATCATTTCCACGACGAAATTTTTAGAATATGTACTCGGGTATCGATATTTAATTCTGTTAAGTGCTCACTTAACGAATTTAACAATTTCATGAAAAAAGTGAACTTAGAACCCTGGGCTATAGTCCATCACATTTTGTCAAAATTAGCTTGATTTTCAAATGTCCATATTTTTGTCAAAAATCATTTCCACGACGAAATTTTTAGAATATGTACTCAACTATCGATATTTTATTCTGCGAATAGCTCAGTTAACGAATTCAGCAACTTCATGAAAAAAGTGGATTTAGAATCCTGGGCTATAGTCCATCAAATTTTGTCAAAATTAGCTTGATTTTCAATTGTCCATATTTTTGTCAAAAATCATTTCCACGACGATATTTTTAGAATATGTACTCGGGTATCGATATTTAATTCTGTTAAGTGCTCACTTAACGAATTTAACAATTTCATGAAAAAAGTGAACTTAGAACCCTGGGCTATAGTCCATCACATTTTGTCAAAATTAGCTTGATTTTCAAATGTCCATATTTTTGTCAAAAATCATTTCCACGACGTGACAAAAAAAAATTAAAGAAAAATAGTTGTTACTCTCCTTATACACAAAAAAATTATGAAACTACTCGCTTTGATATTATGGCACTTTAGAATTACTTAGGAATATTTTAAAATATTCAAAATTTCCTTGAAATGCAGCAGTAAATTTTGGTTAGGGTGATCAAAACTTCTTTCAAACATTATTGATTTTTAAAATTTCGAAAACACAAAAGTGAATGGTGCCACGATTTGAGCTCAACTTTATACTAATCAAAAAACGAATTGATTAGTGATAAAAAAAATCAGGTGGCATGAGCGAATTAAAAATCAGACAGGACTGAAAGACGACAATCATTAGAATGGTGTACCTGAGCAGATATTCCACCATTCTAGTACTGAAACGGGTATGGTGTCCACTGATGGAGTCGAAGTTTCGATGAGGTAATTCGGCATGTTATAGGGAGTTATGAAGATAAACTGCAAAAGCTGCAAACCTTAGTATACTTAAGCAAACAAAATAACAAAAATAGATAGAATTGGGGACACACAAATCAGCTCATAGACTTTTATCAATGCAGAAGCCTTTGCTTTTAAATAAAGGCTAATTTAAAAAGATATAACAAAGAATAAATCGTGGAGCACATGCAAATGAAATTGTAATTTTCATCAACTCTTGTCCACTCCGGTTCGGTAGCTTTGCCCTTTCAACCAATTTGCAAACACACCAAACTCAATGCTGGGTCCACTATTTGCCTCAATGAAAAATATAAATTATTTCCATTAAATTAGAACAGATGAAGCTCATTTAGTTGGCCACAAATTATAAAACAATTAGTAATGGCATTAGGCGCGGTATGTCTCTCGGTCCATAGCTGTATTCTGATTTCGCTTAATTGAAACATTCTCGTATTCAAATTAACATTTTCTCTGTTGTGTTGCCATTTTATTGTTTCCACTGGAAATTAGTTTGGTCGCGGAAACGGTTTCATTTTCTAAGGAAAATTAGATTTTATGGCTATTGTCCCGACTCCCGGCCATTTTCAGACTGAATAGATTGCCTTGCAACAGAGTCATAACACGAGCAGATGGTCGGACGCAAAAAAAAGGGAGCCCATTTAATTACGTCCCTGAGTTTTATGATGATGTAATCGTCTTCTAACTGTTGAGAGATGATGGACAAAAAAAAACAGAAGGATTTAATGACGGCGGGCATTCGTTTTTCTTACATCACGAATGAATAAGAGTTTACAATGTGTGATGGCACGAAAAATATAATTCTAATAATTAACTCTGAGTGATTAGCCAAGCATAAAGAACGCAGTTCGCATATTTATTCTGATCTTATTCTAGATAGTTTTAAGTCGAAACAGAAACAATGTGACAAAAATATTTTTTGTCACAAAGTTTTCGTGGCCTGTAATCCTCAAAAGAGATTTTGACTTCAAAAGATCGCTGTGCTTTACTAAAAGGATATTCAACAAGTTTTTAATCGAAATATAAACAATCCAAACATGTCAGTATACGAAATGAGAAACAATGTTTTTTTTCAAAACATTTTCTCGGGCTAGAGCCATTTGTGCACACTAAATAATATTATTAAAAAGGAACTTTACATATTTTACAATAAGAAATGGAATTCGCTACTATTAAGCTTTACTAAAGGTTCCAAACCATTTGGGAAGGTTACAAAAATCATTAAATAGTGCAATGCTTTTATTCCACCTTTAAAAGAAGCTTATTTTGTTCTGGTTACAGAGTGTGAACAGGCAAATACGCTTGTACAAACTTTTAGAGAAAACCATCTGATTACCACTAACCCCAGTAATATGCTGACGGAAAGAGAAGTCGAAATCTCGATGAGCCTGATAAGTACCTTGGTAACGGATATTGATGACATAAATTTAGTAAATGAAATCACTGTCAAAAGATTCATTGGCTCTTCAGTGAGCAGATAAGCGGTTGGTATAGACAACATATCGAATAAATTACTCAAAGCTTTACCTAAGAAGGGGTAATATATATCACGAAAATATTTGACGCGTGCCTCAAACTAAACTACTTTCCAAGAGCATGGAAAATAGCAAAAGTGCTACCATATCCAAAACCAGGAAAGGCCAAATCCGATGACCTTGAAAAGATAATTCATTGAAAACTTCTTACCCATGTTGAATCGAATTTAATATTTCCAAGCGAGTAATTTGGCTTAAGAAGTGGCCACTCAAATTCTTAGAATAAAAAATATAATTAAACGAGGTTTCGGAAAAAAATTGTCCACAGGGTATGTCTTGTTAGATATCGAAAGAGCATTTGACACAAGGCACCAAACTATCTAATCAAATTAGAAAAGAGGTTTTCGTTAAACTAGTTCTTTACCATTTCTATTGGAAACACAAACTCCTCATTGTTGGAATTACCTGCCGGCGTACCGCAAGGCTCTGTACTTGGTCCCATCCCATTCAACATTTTTGCGTCTGATATTACAGCACAGATACAAATTCAGCACAATGCCATTTTATCTTCCAGTGAACTGCCAAATAATATCGTTCGAACTTTGCAAAAGTCACTAGATGACATTCAAAAATATTGCAACGAACTGAAACTCAAAATTAACCTAACCAAGACACAATCCGTATTCTTCAGTCGTAAGAAAAAAATATTAAACTTTGTTCTGTTGTCATAGAATGGAGTAATGAATGTAAGTACCTGGGAATCACACTCGACAGAAAACTCTTATTTGATAAGCATGTTGCGAGAAATTTAAAATAAAATATTTATTTTTTTTATTTTCAAAGTTTTACTATTGAAGAATATATCAACGAGAGGATTTTTCAAAATTCAAATTATTTTCGGAGATATCGATATATTGCTGACCCGGCATCCAAACTGATTCGGTCGGAACTAATCGAACAAAAGACATTAGGGATTCTCCGTCTTCCTGAATCCATATTTTGATTCCATATGTGAAATATTTGTAAAGAAGGCTTCATTCCTATTTTAAAAACGATGGAGCTGATGCGAATGAAAATTGGCCCGGAAGCTCATTCATTTGTTGTGAAATGAGACAACGCCCGGATTGACCGCTCCGAGATACGAGCATCCAACGCATCAAAGAAGGCCAGAACTACTCGATATGAAGAGAGAAACGTGGAAAATATTTTTTCGAAGTCGAGGAAGGTCCGATGCATGAAGCAGGAATGGCAGATTGAATAAATGTAAGTCTACAATATTATTTCATGACTTAGACTGCAAAAAACTTTACGCGAAACTTTAAAAGCGTTTTTCTCGAAACTGTCTTTTTCGACTTCTAAGGTTCTACTACACCGATTTACCTGACATTTTTAGAGAGTCTTCTTTATAGACTTGTCTATGCCTGGAACTATCTCCATCCCCAAATTTTTTGAAACAGTAAAAAAAAGTGGTACAAAAATTGTTTTTTTTTTCAGGCAGTCGCCATTTTGTCAAAAAAAATCTTTCCAACTTTTCCATAGTTTCAGACATTGCGACGTTATTCTAGATTTATAATCTTTTTGTTTTTTTTTGGTTTCAGATTGCTGGGAGGGTTGAAATCGTGGGTATGGTTACGAGCTAATTTTTGGAGACCTCCAATTCATCAACTGCTAATTTTTGAAATTTTCAACTTTTTTTATTTCTTCATGTTTTTCTTTATTCTTATTATATTATTTAATAACTAATAAAAAAATTGATAGTAAAAATATTTATTGCCTTTTTTGTATGACACTTCAAAAATAACATGAAATTTATGCCTCTAGACTAGAATACGGCCTTAACGACAAAAGTCTTATATCCATTTGTCAATAGACGCTCCGAGCTAAACGTAGATAACAAAAAGTTATTACCCTGATTTTAAACCACATTTAAGCTACACCAAAGTGCTAATTTCAAATCTATATCATTGTTAATTGATCAAATTATCAAGCAATCAAAATTTATAGAGAAATGTTTGTATTCTGAGAATGAATTAATATTGCCACTTTAAAAAAAAAGGTTCTAAAATTCAAAAAATTATTTAAAGTTATGTTAAGATAAGCATAAGCATTAAACATAAATAATAATAAAAAAAATATTACGAGACGCACAAATGGTGAAACTTGGTCTTGGCTCCCAAAACAGCTGTAGAACACATTTTAATAATTTTTTTTTATAACAAACCTTTATTGTTAAAACATTGCCATTGTTTCTTCGAGGCTCGCGGATGTGCTACGCGTCTGTAAAGTCCTAATTCTCCGACTTTCCAGAAACAATCACCTTTTTTATGAAATTTAAAATTAATCAATTTCGTATGCGAAACATAAAAATATTCCAAAACTTCAGCAACTCCAAGGGTGACTTCTAAAAACTTAAAGTAAACAAAATAAGTCTCAAAGCGCTATGATGATACCATGTTGTGTTATCCTTCATCGAAATTGCCATCAGTCACCATGTCATGCCTTCCTACTTGTTAGCTCTTTGATATCCGCACAGCAGTCTACCAGAAACCCACCGCAAATTCGTGTCGCATCCAGGCTTACATAAGCTGCCTACAGCATAATGTACATGGTTATGTAGTTGGAGCTCAATATTAATTACGACATGGTTTGTACAACAGTCGAGTGGAGAAAGCATACTTAATGCATACTTGTACACACACACGCAATGTAAACATAACCTGGAGGAAGGTCCTGTGCGAAATCGGGAATCAGGTCACAACTTTTGAGGGCAGAGACAGAATATTTTCATGGTGAGCTATCAGTAGAATGTAGTTGAAGGGGGATAGGCAAAGGATATTGTTATGTTGCGTGTCCTTGAGTAGTAACAAGGACACAGCCTAAACTTTGGTTATTTTAGAATGTGCTGTGTGCGGTGCGGATGTATTTGTGTGATTCATATTACATAAGATGTGACCGAGTTTTGGAATCCTTGATCGATTGATAGGATAAAATTTAATATTAAACATCCTGAGTGAAACTTTGTGACTGAGTTTATAAAGATTGAGATAGCTTGAATTTTAGGTTTAGAAGCTCTAATTGCAATGTCTTCGATACGATTTTAAATTTATATAAATTTATTTTACGCGTTTTAACTTTTAAGGGGAGGAGATCTCGAGTCTGGAGACCTGGCTGAGAAAAGCCAGAAGCATTTAAGTAACATATTCACTCCGATTGCACAGATTTGAGTTTTTCTGAAAGGAACCCTGGAATGTGTCATCTAGCATTTAAATTTATGTCATCATAGTATACCCAAGAGTAAGCTGATGATATTTAAATACATGGTCGTATCTGGAAAATTTATAGTGTCATTTACAATGACGAATGAATGAGCTTGTAACAGCTGATAATTGGAACATTTAGCGCCTTGATCAGCTTGAGCCTTGATGGTAACAGAATGAAAACCGCATGCGGGCAAAGTTTGCGAAGTTTCACTCATCATCCAAGCGATTAGTTGACATGATCTGTTACGAAAAGAGTTCTGTATAGCTCGAACCCGAGACTGGCATCCTTATCTTAACAGTTATATGCAGTTCATGCGCTTAAAAATGGGCGGTTGAAAGTCCTTTTCATAGTATTTATTGGATATTACTATCGTCTATTTTTTTCGATAGAGTTTGAATGGTTTCGACCTGCTTTACACGATTGGATTCTCTCAATCTGCTTTTTGTGTGATAGCACTGCACGCCCAACGGCAAATCTTCAATTTCTAACCCGGAAGTCATGCCTTGTTAGTGCCTTCCATTGACCGTAAGATTTCTTTCAGAGTCATCTTTAAGGAACATTTTGGGATATGAAAATCTGTTTTTCTGTATGACACAAAACACACTGGTTTTGATTGTCTGCAATAACGCCGAAATGGAAAAACGTCTTACTTAAAAGAATGAATTTTTAAACGAATTTGCCTTCAATTCCGAACTAAAACCCAACCAAGCAACTCTTTTCATTTCAATTCCTGAGCCAATTGTACCTGGAAAGTGAAATATATGACATCTTTATACAAAGTACTCAGATAGATAAGGCAATTGACAAGGTATATGCAGGACTGCGTTCTTCGATACTGACACGAATTAATGTGAAATATTCTGTTGGCTAGACTACAAGAGCAGGAGGAAACTTAGCGTGGTCTTTGAATGAAATAACTCGTTATATATTTGGAGTGGCGTAGTCATATCACTTCCATTTGAAAGCAGAAAGTTGGATGCTCTTACGATGATCAACTAGACCGTTATGCATTCTGAACGACACTATGCAGATTCGAAAAATTGACTATATATTTGACAAAATAAAGTTTTTACAATTGAGTAGGGTGCTCATGCTGAAACATCCAAGATATAAATGCCTTGCAACAGAAAGTAAATTTTTTGACTAAGTCTGCCGGATATGGACTTTCATGTCCGTCGACCTTAGCAGCTTAATTTTGCTGTAAATATTTTTTTTATATTTCGTCATCATTGTTCTTTTAGTTTTACTTCGCTCTCTGAATATGTTGCTAGTAATTTTGAAAAATTAATCAATTAAATAAAATTTGCTATTCCCACTTTTAAATATCCATTTTGCAAACATATATGTATAAACAACCTTAATCCTTAACTAAGTAGAGCGGCTGGGTGGCGCAGTTGGTAGAGCGCCTGCCTTTAATTCTTCTGGACTTGTAGTCCAGTCACCATTTGCCATTGGATTGGCACGAACAGTGATAGTAGTCTTACTGATGAGTGCCGTTGTTGCAGTGGTTGTTGCATCGGCTACCAAATACATCTGAGTTTCTCAAACCTCCTCAAACAATATTTTCGTTTTATATGAGTATTCATATCCGCTTGAGAGCGAGCAATTTAAATACAAACACAAAATATTTTCTAACCATTTTAAGCCATAATTTTAATAAATAAATAAATAAACTTAACAAACTCACTTTTCTTTATATTTGGACACACATGAAGGGTAAATTCAGAAACGCATCACTGCGGTTATGAAGTAGCATTAGCTCAGCCGTGCATCGCATCAGCATCGCCAAAGATCAGTGATGTCGCTTCGCTGCACGCATATTTGACGTTTCTGAATTCGCTCGAAGAATCAAGGATGACTTACATTTCGCAGGCTTTGAACTAAAAAGAATTGTTTTTAGGTATCTTAGTTTTACTTTTATCTTTTTTTTCGGAGTTTCATCAAACTGAGAATTGGCTGCAATGAAAAACATGAAAGAAAATATGGGTCCGATCTGTCTAATTGACCCTTCTTCAATGTTGGGTTTTAATACTTCAAAGGCTCGTGATTTGTTATAAATGAGAAATTCCATAAAACTACAAAAAAAGAAGTCTGGCGTTATGAAATCTTCGGATCTTATAAAAAAAACCGTCCTAAAAATCGGTTATATAAAATCTCCATCGCTCTTCGAGCACATTGAACCCATAAAAACCTCGCCAAAGATCTGTAAGTTGCGACCACTAGTTGTGGCTAAGGTTAGCCGTCAGCCTATTACAAAAGAGTGATATATTCGGTTAAATGAGGCCGGCCAATTCTTGCGAGAACTCTAGTCCACCCAGTTAACATAAAACTCAGCTCAGCCAAACGCTTAATTGTTCGCGGCACAGGGTGATCGACGGCGAAGTTCTTGCTTCGTTAAACGACAGACCAGAAGTTATCAAATAAACAGTTCCAATAATTCATTCTTCGCTTAAGTTTCACCCTCTTTTCTTATTATGAGGACATTTAAAAAAAAAAACAGAATGTTACCTTCACTTTTTACTTTACTAGTGGATTGAGTCTTCGAACCTTATCTCCATGGCTTCTGAAACAGGAGAACAGGCGAACCTGTCTCCGAGTGATGAAAATTTAACAGTCTATCTACGATAGCTTCCTCGATTTGCTCCGAGAAGATTTTCAGTTTATTTACTTCCTTTGAGAGCTTCAATTCCAGTGGCATAATTACAATGTCAGAAGGGCCGGAATCGGGTTGGACCAGCAGGCATGTTACACTACCGCCGAAGTTGGCTGAGCACTTGCCTCTCGATGCAGATTTTAAGTGTGATAAGTGCCTATGTTCTCTTTTTCTAAGTCGCTAAAACACAAAAGCCAGACCCGAGTAAGTTGTCTCAAAACTATGTGGTTGAAGGGCTCTTCAGAGATCTGAGACTCCGAAACCTATTTGAAATATGGTCAACGTGACCGCATCCAGCACACCTCTAAGTCAAAGCCATCTAGTATCTCGGGATCAAAGAACGAGTCCTGGAGCAGATGCCGCCATGCATCTTTCCTAAAGCTTGGCTTTGGTTGTCGACGTTTTATTTTGAGATTTCTGATGCTTATTTGCACTCAGCAACTCAGCTCTTCCGTCTCAGATTAGCGATAAGCGTTAGATTCAAAATTATTTTCCTTCGATGACGTTTTGTTTAGAAGCAATGCTGGCTAATCAGTGATCAAACACAAACCAGTCCTATTAATTAAAGGGATTGGGTAGAAAAAAAACTTGCAACACTATCTTTTCGTTATCCTTCGTTACGTGTCCATCACCTGAAATTCCTAATTGAATTTTCACATATGTGTCACGAAAATTCAATCCGTTTGGTTAGTCCGAAACTCGATGTCGAGAAACTCATCAGCACACTAAGCAGATGTCCATGTCCAATGCTTTTCCCATTTCCAATGTGACATTAGCTTGTCACGAACATCCTCGCCAGCAATAATTCGCCAATATTGACATTTGTAAATGCCTCATCTGTCAAACGGATGAAGGCAAATCATCAAAACGAGTAGTCCATCTGGTAGTTCTGGAATTGAGTGATTGTGGTGGTTCGCTTTGAGTCAGTGGGTCAGTAGGTAATCGCTAGGCACGTCAGTGGTGAGCCAATTCAATTGGACAGCGATGCAGTGCGGCAAGTGTGTCCTTAATACCATATGATACAAAACGAACGCTGGTTGGTGGCATCTACGTTGATGGGTAGATTATTTTGACGATTTGTGCGATGCCATAATGACCTGACTTAAAAGGATGCGCTGACAGGGAATTTAATTGCATTTTCTCCACAGTTGTTCGTCATGTCATCGTTTGTGGCTTTAGTTGCTGTATGACAGCTCAATTTTACAATAGTTTCGTACTCCTTAAATGGTATTTCGATTGTGGTCATCACGTTTAATAACATTGAAGTGCTTTGTTAGCACACTTTTTAACGAGACTCGAACAACAAAACTTTCTCTTCTATTTTGAATCAAATAAAATTTAAAACTTTTCCAGTTACCTAGGGGAACTGGCCACTGCAGACCCGGAAAGATATATTAATTTTAATAGGCAAACTTGCAAGGTAAGCTAAAGTGAACAAGCTGTGCAGGTACTCATACCTACATAAATGCAAACGAGTGCAGGTCGACAAGGATTAAATGTTTACATGGTGTTAGAACTTCCTGGCTGGTGTTTACATTTCGAACAAAATAGTGCGATGCTCACAATTTGTCTAGCGTCAGCTATAATACTTTTGCTCTGCCAGGTGGTATAATGATGGATGATGGTGCAGGAGTGTTGAACAAGCAGTAGCTGGCTAATAGTGCGATGATAACGACTGTAGAGAAGGAAACGGTTCAGCAAATAAAAATGCTAATGGTTTTGTTGAATAATTTCATGATAATATTCTTTCTTGGATAGTAAAACAAGTTTTGGCTGAAAATGCCTTTTTTTGCAGAAATAATGACTTTATCGGTCTGAGCCAAAGTTTAAGGATGTGAGCTGCTTCTTACATATAGTATTTAAAAAAAATGGATGCTTTTCTAGAAAACAATATAAAAGTGAAAAGAGAAACAGAAAGCAATAGGAATAACTGAAAACACAATCCTTGGGCGTTTCATTTATTGCGACTTTTCTTTTCACTTATTTTTCGAAAGGGTTTGTTGTATTTTCTTCATTTGCGATGCATGATGATGAACAGTTTTGGAGCATTTGATCTTCTGGAAAAAAGGCAAATGAAACTTGAGAAAATATACGGGGTTCTATGTGAATGATTATAGATCCTGATGCTTAAACATTAAGGAGGTAATAATGGGAATATTGTGAGAACAGGTCGTTTGTGTGCGAAATGCCTTGACCACACCATCAACTTTGGATTTAATCATAAGTTAAATAATAACAGTTCGATGGGAAAAGGTTTGAAGGGTGGGTGAGAAGTACAACCTTCACATCTGCTCGAAGAACGTAATCTAATTTGGCTTAACTCTGCCAGGTAATGAAATGATGAATAGTCTCATCTTCCGAATTAAGCAAGTGTTCATCAAGCGATCTTTTTCTTTTCAATTAAATAGATAAAATTCCGGCTTCTTCCTAAACTTTTGTCATTATGCGATGCGATGCTTGGCTTACGAATTCAATCAACTCATAGACGTTGCCCAGTGAGTTTCTTTTCGTTAATTTGGTGAAAAGATAATTGATACCGATAAGGACGAGTAAACATTTATACAACAATAAATTTAGAATAAGCATGAAGTACATAGTTTATGATAAATAGCTATGCTGTGGTTTGTTTCTCATGCGTCAGCGTTGAAGACACAAAATCACGAAGAAAAAATAGAGAGGTCAAGGATTAACGTTTGCAAAATATTTTTTTCCAAGCTTCGAATTGAAAACGTGGATCCAGAAGTACAGACCCTTAAACTATGAAATGGCCCGCCCTCAATTCAATAGAACTGTATTGCGGCGAATTTGACAGAAAAGTTCGCCGCAATACCGTGTTCAACATCGAGAGATATATTACTTTTGAGATCGTTCAAGTAGTCTTTATATTAAAAACATTGGGAAATATTGAGAATTTGATCAAGGGAATGTCTTCATTGAAGTCTAAATTGGCGTAAGTCTGATGTAATTTTTCGACCGACGAGAATGTTTGTTACCAAAATCCTTTTAGTTATTAAGTTGACATGATTTCTACACTTGGCTTATTAAACGTTGTTTTGAAAATACTGGTAAGACATCCTGCAGAAGCGTGAATATGTGAAAAAAAAATGTTTAATTTTGAAAATCGCACCCATTACAAGAGCTTGAAAAGTTAAAAATAAATATTTTTTGACTGGGGTCGCTTTTAAAAAAATTGCCAATATACAGAAATATTGAGAAAATCGTTATATTTATAAGTAGGGTAACCAACAAAGAAACCGTCCTACCAGGTGGCATTTTGAGTTTAGTAAGCACCGATTCCACTTAGAATATCCCAAGTTATCCATCGACACGGGACTCAAAAATGACAAAACACAGGAAAAAAAATGACACGTTCCAATCAATTGGATATGCTTAGAACCTTGGTTAATCGTGGTGATCTTCCACCAAAAAGATTTAGCTCAGGCTCAGATCGCGCAACGCTCAATACCATGGTAATTTAATACTACCATTAGAATCTGTAAAATGAAAAAATATCACGAGTGGGAAAAATCCAAAATAAACCTTAATTTTTTAGGCAAGATATCAACTTTTATAAAAAAAACTGCTTTAAATTGCATGAGTGCAACAGCAGAGTAAGGTCATCAATCTAAAATCTATGACTATTCATAAATATATACTTTTACAACAAAATAACTATAAAAAACGCTCAATTTAAACTTATCAAAACGGATCATTGGAAAGGTTTTCTCTCCTTTTTTTGAGCAAGAATTATTGAATGTTTTCTACACAAAACTTAGATGTATTTATGAAAATAAGCATGTCAGCCCTATATCATAATTTTTGCAATTAAATGAATTTAACAAACTTAAAATAACATTTAAAATACTAAAATATATAAATATAAATATTTTGATGAATGAGACTCTGAAGATTGCAACACTTATTGATGGCTTGAACGCTTCTTCTACAATAACCAAGTAATTCCGTGCCTCTAAATAGAATCTACTTAACATTTTCTTTCCTTATTTGAAAAATTTTGTGGTTCTCCTTTCATTTTTCCTCATCGGTGAAGTTATAAACTGGGCTTACCCTGATTCTAATCCGTTATTTGTGTCACTGGATTAGTCCTGGATTAGACTCGTCCTGTCTTAATCTGTAATTCCTCAACCCACAGCTGATTCATTTGATTTATATTTCAATGCAAAATTCTTTTATATCGAAGTTGTAGCTAGCTAGCTAAAAAGTGGTGGTAAGATAATAATAATAAAATCAAAGTAAACTTAGCTTACATAACGTATGGGTCCTAAGGTTAACCTTTTGCAAAAGTTATGTCTTCGACGACTTCCTTTGTTACATAATCTCATATTAAGACTATGAATCAAGCTATAATATTCAAGAGAGCATGAATCTCGTTGATAAAAAGGTAACATTGACTCTCTTTTAATGCTTCTTTAAGAACCATGACTTCATATTGTCCTCAAATTACTTAAAACCTGAGCTTCTTCTTATGCTGCGAAAAAAGAAAGAATCGCCTGTCTCCGAATCTGGTGGCCATAACGTCTTCAGAACTGCGTGCTGGTGCGTTGTCTGGGTGAACCAGCACTCCAGCTAAAAGTTTTGATTGTTTAACGTCGATACGGGCATGATTTTGTTTATATAAAACTGAGGTGTTTTAGCAATTTTATTTGAGCTCATAAACTCCGAGGAATGTTTAGCTTAAGGCATCTCTATGTCCAAATTTCAATTTAATCTACCCGAAATTCAGGAAAAATAAGTATATCGCCAAAACCAGAACAAAAACTGTGGATCTACTAGCACTAAAGTGGAAATATTTAAAGCTAAAGGGAAATAAACGAGTAAGCTGAAGGATTTGGCTCAGCTTTAAGCTTGTTTGAATTGTGTTATAGCTTTTTCGAAGCTTTCAAAAGCCTGAAGGGGAAATATAAGAGAAAACATTCTCTTGACATTTTTCCAGTGACCTCTTTGAAATGCTGAAAGCTCTTCCAAAATCACCAACATCAACAATAAGGGAAAGTTATTTGTAACTTAATGTCACACATGAAATCCATTGCCATATAATGAAATCTATTCTCGAAGACAATCCAATTTTTGGTACTCTAGTACAAGACTTTATTTATCAATATTACAATTGATAAGAAATATAGACGTTGAGTTTGACCGACTTTGGTTTTGTGGGGGAATCGGTTTTTGCCTTCCGAAAATCATAGAATATGATATTGCATATTTCTTCATAATGATGAAGGGGCCTTTGGAAACATTTTGGTTTGACATACCTTGGCTTTATTTGTGTAGAAGTCAATATTACGAGAACATTTTTTACACTGCATGTTAAGGAGCTTAATTTGCGAACTATGCCTAATGGGCGTTTTTCTGCCACCGCAGAGATCGAAATGTGCCTTATCTGAAAGGACAATTTTTTCGTCAAAATTTAGAGCTGCTCCCAAGCCCATACGGAGAAGCCAAAGGGAAACGGTTGGCCATATTAACTCAACATCAGAGTCATTTCTATCTTCAAAGCGAAAAAAATCCCAAAACTCTCCTCAGGCTAGTGCGACTGAAGATCAGTTGAGTGTCCAAGATGAACACAAAAATATTTTCGATAATCCCTAAAAATTGAATCCTAAAGATATTAAAGAGGTCTAGAAAGGACATAGAAAACAATCGTTTTTGTAAAGGAAATGTTGTCACCATCCCAAAAAATGTGGATGTATTCCAACAGCATTTCAAGCAACACATAAAGGAGAACCCTGAGTACGAAAAAGAGCCAACTCCATCTCGTAAGTTAGATATTTTACTCAAATAAGTGTGTCCAAAAAACAAACTTACAAATAACAAGGCTTCGGAGTCAAGTTGTCCTCAAACTGGACTTTTTAAATAGAGTTCCTGGCAGAAAACATGAACCAGATCATCTATCGGGTTGGGGAGGACAAAAGAACACCCAATGACGGAAATATCGGCTCTGTTCAACCCATATAAAAGAAAGGCGATGTTTTTGTCTTGTAACATTTATCGAGACATATTCCTGCTTAATGTTGCATACAAGATTGCGCCTAGAGTAAGTATGAATATCTGAGGGCGGCTTCTGGCCCGTGAAATCAATATCAGATAAAATTACACTCTGCATATAACGCAGGAAAACAACAACGTCAATACACGCCGCAAAGCAATGGCCGAAATCGGGATCCAAAAAAAGCTGATCAGGCTATGTCGCCCAAATCTCGAATGCCTGATGTACTAGAAACCTATCAACTCCATAATTGACACGCATCGATGCTTCTTCCCTGTGCCTCTGAAAGATGAAAACCAGGCGCAGAACATTCATAATGCCAGTTCTTCCTAATAGAGACCAATTTTTCACTAAAGGAAGACAGCCCAACAGATTTTTAGGATCTTTGAAAGACAACCTCTCCATCGAATATAATTTTCTGTCTCGGAGGGATCGGTATTGCACCACGAAAATGTAAATCCAAGCTTGTGTCGATTTTTTGAGCGAAAAGAAACCAACAGATCACATTCCAATCATAACATAACAAGAAGCAATCAACTTCAATTAGTTGCAAACTTTATTTCAGAACGATGCAGACACAAAGACGTCATTATTTTGTTTTCCAAGTCAATAATAATAACTTAAATCTCCACAAATAATTATTATTGCAACCCCATTATGACCATCATCATCTCGAACTCATCAATAAAATGTAATATTCAATTCACCTGCACAAGTCCGTAAAGTTCACTCAAGCTTAACACACACACATCCTTCATGCTTCATAATGTAAGAAACCTAATTCTTCTTTCCAAAGGATCTGCCAGTTCAACGAATGAACCATTAAGATGCACATGAAGAGGCAGTAAATTTTGACCTCTTATCTTGAGGGTTCAATCCCTAACCACTGTATTGGAAATGCATCTCGAAGCCACATCCTGCAACCACTAGTTGTACATGCTCATACATATTGTATGTCGTCGTCGGAAATGCAATGGATTGTCGGATAAAGTTCATGAAGCTATTATCAACAGGAGAGGACTCAAGAAACGGGGTTGAGTGTATTAAATAGGAATGGGACAATGGTGGTAAAGTATCCCTTTTTCCTTTTTTTTTTTCTCTGAATATTTAACATGGTATTCCTTTTCTGTGCTCTATTCCACAGATACTTGTACACATCCACAAGTTACAGTCAATAAAGGGTTGAATGAATAATTTATCGGATCCCGATAGGATGGTGGCGTTGTTGGGGGGAATCCGGTCGAACAAAGCCAATGTGTTGTTGCTGTTAATATTAACAGAAAAATCTACTTAAGTAGGAGTATTGGGGATGTTGAAATAACAGGTAAGTGAATGGGGGGTTGTTTAGTTGAATGATTTTTTCGAATAACTGTAGTTTTTTTAAAGATACTTGGATGAAGTTATAAGAGTCCTTATCTTATTGATACAAGGCAAAAGAAAGCTGTCATTAGGCCAAAGGCATTCGAAAGGGTTTCAAAAGGTATGGAAAACAAACCTATAAGTTTGCTACGCGTTACAAGCAATCAACGGGCAGCGGGATCTACCTTGACCAATACCTATGTACCTGTCGTCACCTACGACTTCGTAGTTTAAGAACTTAAAAAACTTCGCCGACACGATTTACACCAAAGCGTTGTACTTGTCCAAGCAATGTTGGTTTGCTCTTCACATGATTTCATCGAAGATAAGCAAAATATGTTTTTCTAGTCAATTATTAATAAATGAGTCTTGATATGTAAAGACCTGTTACGGTTCACTTTTTCAATTAGAAAATTTTCTTAAGAAAGCAATTAAATATTTCTTTCCATTAAGGCAGTGTTCGCAAAAAATCCATTCGCGCGACCCTGTTTCCATCGACTTTATATAATTACAAAATTGGTCGCCACGAAAGGCCCTTTTATTTAAACGGAATTTAAAGGGTCCGCCAAATTATTTTTTTTTTGAAAATGCTATAAAAAAAAACTGCTGAATATTTTCTCAAATTTCTTTTTTTATTTGAAAGTACAATCCTTCCGGTTGATAATGGAAAAAAATTTTATTCAAATGACTGCCTCGGCTGGCCATGCAGTAGCCTACACGATCGGTCCAATTTTTAAGCACTTTATCGATTGTTTGCAGCTGTATTTCACCAATGGCTTCACGAATATTGTCCTTTAAAGCGTCAATTGTCTCTGGCTTGTCGGCGTAACACTTATCTTTGAGGGCACCCCACAAATAATAGTCCAACGGTGTCAAATCGCAGCTCCGAGGTGGCCAAACGACATTAGCTCTGCGGCTGATAATGGGATCTTCAAAAACAGGGCGCAAAACATCGAGTGTAGCTTCGGCTGTATGGCACGTAGCGCCGTCCTGTTTAAACCAAATGTTGCCAATATCCTCCTCTTCAGTTTTGTGAACAAAAATTCGTTCAACATGGCCCGATAACGATCGCCCTGAACTGTAACGGCCACTCCTTGCTCATTTTCGAAGAAAAATGGCCCAGTTATATCTCTGGACCAAAATCCGCACCAAACAGTGACTCGTTTTGGGTGCATCGGCTTTTCAATTTATGAGGCAAAAAATTTGAGGCAAATCGGTCCAGTAGAAACAGAGAAATCGTGGGTATTATTTTGTTTTGAAACGGGCAGTTTCGAGAAAAACGCGTTTAAAATTTCGGCTAAAGTTTTTCGCAGTCCAGGTCATGAAATGATATTGTATGAAATGATCTGCCATTCCTGCTTCATACATCGGACTTTCCTCGACTTTGAAAAAACTATTTTCCGCTTTTTTCGCTTCATATCGAGCAATTCTGGCATCCTTTGATGCTATTTGATTAACTCAATTTTGCTCCTGATGCACTCGTAAAACGGGTGTCTTCCTGCGCCATGAAATAGCTTTTTGTTTGTCGACCTGGACGCGTAATCCTTTGCCTTGAGGATTTTTTATCCATTTTATTAAAAAAAATATTTCACAATATTTTAATTTCACTCACAGCACATATGTTCGTCCACGTGGTTTGAAAGTTAGAATTCAACTGTTAGCAGCTGGACGTAAATGAACACTTAGTATAAAAGATACAAGTCACCTTTGGTCCTTGTATTACAATATATACAAAGGACAAAAGGTTTTACTGAGAAATATAGTTGCAGGTAGAAGCAGAATCCCTAATGTCTTTTGTTCGATTAGTTCCAGCCGATCCAGTTTGGATGCCGGGTCAGCAAAAAACCGATATCACCGAAAATAATTTGAATTTTGAAAAATCCTTTTGTAGATATATGCTTGAATAGTTAAACTTTGAAAATATAAAAAAAAATCGATTTTTTTAAAATTTCTAGACTAGTATATCAAAATATATCGAGATCAACATCGTGCAAAGTTTCGAAGACTGGGAAACTTGAATGGAACTTCCTGTTTGTTGAAATATTCAAAGCAACTGAAAATGATTTAGTCAGTTGCCCCATAAGATCTCTTCTCGTCATTCTGTTAAAATGCTAAAAACCCTTTAAAAGCAATTTGATTGGTCTTTATCAGTGCGGCTTTGAGGCAGGGAATTCCACAACCAATCATCGCCGTTCATTGATTATAAGGCCGAGTCCACACCAGATGTCTGCATTTTAATGTTATCTTGATTGGAAGAGCGAATCGAGCAGTCAGTGGTTTGTTTGGCAGTATCGAAACCGAAGCAGCAGAGATAAGACCAAGAAGGTGAACCAAGTCAAAATGGACATACGACAGCATGGGTAAAAAATCGCAGAAGACAGATACTCCTTTAAAGTTGTCAAGGATTTCGTCTGCCTTTGGATTCGAACAATATCACCAGCGCAGGGATCAAACGAAGAATTAATTTTTTCGCTTTCCTCTTGGAATAAAAAGTAAATTCGGTAATATCACAAAACCGTTTTTCGGATTAAGAAACTATTTTTTAAACATCTCAATCATCTCGGTTATGCCGCAGAAGTACGAAGATTATAAAAGTTCGCTGCGAAAGGAGAAGGTTCAGCGGAGAGCGCTTTACAGTGACATTGTTCTCACCAGATAGTTCCAGGCAATACAATGCAAGTAGAAGGACATGTAACGTTGATCGACATCAATGCTTCAGAGTCTTCGAATAATAAACCCTGATGACTGCCTGATCTTGTCGCATCAATTCGTAATGCATAACACCGTTAATGAGAACCGCCTTCTTTTTTTCTGATTCTTGGGTAATTCGGTGTACACCATTTACTGACTGGGAGCCTGATTTGTTTTTCATGCTCATTACCTAGCATCGTCTATGGAATTTATTTCACCACGGCCTTGAAGCAACTAATCCTAAATCAAAGTCATTATCCAAAATGTCTTGGATAGATTTAATCGTCTTGTAGCTGTTTTTGCCCAACATTTTATTTTTTTGAATTTATTTAATGTCTTCGTCAATTTTTTGCTTCAGGCAGCCTACCAATAAGCTCGTGGATGAGCTTTACTTTTCAAAAAAAAAATCCCAAATTTTCTCATCGCTGTAAAAATTAAAAATTCAAAATTTGAAACAAACTTGATTTCTTAATGGAGGCAGTTGTACTAATTTATGCAATTCGAATCTCCACTAGCAAGGGGCGATATTGATATCAAACAGACAAGGTTCTCACACCTTCTGTTCTTTCGTCACTACCGGGCATCTTACATTTAATCGTGTATAAAACTTTCAACTTTCTCGTCAATATCACTTTACAATCGTCCTTGGCCTTTGTTCAAATTTAACCTCCAAAGAATTTCAAATGAAATTAAATCGAACGAATAAATTCTCAGACAAAACAATAAACATTTCAGTTAATAAAGTTCGACAACAACCTCCTTTGATAGTCCGAAACATCGGATGGAACAATGAGACTCGGAGACGGCATTCTTCTTACTTACTGAGAAAACGTTTCTATCATAAATATGCTTAGATAAACAAGCAGGATACGCATCTTCGGCAGAGAGAGTTTATGTCCAAGGCAAAAATATGCAAGGAAATATTTTTTTTTTGCTTTTCAAAAAAGTATTCCATTCAGTTGTCAATTAAACTAAAGTTTACTGCTAATAAGATATGTTCGAATTTATTTTTTCTAAAGAAATTATTTTCTTATACCGTTTTTGTAAATTTATGCATTTTTTCAGTGTTGGGGCAAGGTTTTCTATTGGAACAATGAATTTTCGAATTTATGTGTACTTGTTTACTTGGCGCCACGGTCGAAGGAAACAACCTCATTTTCGACATAAGATACGGTTTTGTTTACTTTTTACAATGGTTACTTTTGATTATCTTTGCAATTCAAAAAAAAGAAATTGCCTAATATTTACTTGACCAGACATTAAAACCATGAACCGAATATATCCAGATACATTTTGCATTCATTATTTGAAATCGACATCAATATTTCTAAGCATATCATATCATCTTTATGTCAGACAAGCCATTATGGATGGCTCCTAAAGCAAAGCATTGAGAATTTGTGGATTGTTTGCAAAAGCCCAACCTTTTGCAGAGCACCAAGAAAAGATATCGAACGGTGACAAAACATTTGACTATAGTAATGAGATTCTCGATGGCGGTAAAGGAGTCTGAACCAATGGGACGACCAGAACTAATTACACGCCTTTCTGTGATGGTCCTTCATTTCATCATAAACCGCAATTTCGTTCGATCGTCCGAGCCCGTCGTATGCTCTACGAATTTCGTGAAATCCACCACAATCCTGTCTCGAGTCTCGAGTTGTCAAATCGGGTGTTCTTGTCAAAACGAGAAACTAGAAAATCAGGGAAGGCATTCTCCAAAATATCCATTATGTAGTTGCGCCATCCTATTCGTATCACGTATTATGCAGTCCTAATTCGTCTGTTTTCCGCGATTGTAAAGAATAGATCAAATGAGACCCAAAGTCACCTCTGCCGTTAATGACGCTTTGAGTGGATCTTTTGCTTGTTAATGATGTTAGGAAATTAATTTTGTTAAAGTTCTGATCAGGTGGAACGTCCCTCACGAAGAACTTCGACCGGAAGTCATCCACTCTTCCATTGATGTAATTTGTGGCACAGTTAAACAAGTGCCTTCGCTTTCAATTGGATCGATTAACACGTCGCTGGTTCGAATTCTGAAAAAAATAAGTTTTCACCATATCTCGTTGAGATAAAATTCATGACACTTGATTGGTCGAAGAGCGTTAGTAGACCTACTTAGTGGGTGTCCTTCCTATAGTGGTAATTGTGTTATCTGCTCGTATTGTTAATTATAATGTTCTGTTTGGATGATTTGTCATTGGTTCTACTGTGAAGGCATAACACTGACAGCCTGACATGAACCATCTTCCAATACACAGCTTTCTAACATATTTATTAATATTGAACAAAATACTATGAATCAAGCGAATGCAAATAAGTCAATATCTTACTCTCCGTCATTATTCAGACTCCTTCCATGCAGAAATTAAAACCCAAAAACACCTGAGTTTCAAACCACTAGAAAAACTTTTAATTTTTTCCCAATCTTCCTGCTTGGGAGTGAGTTAATTATAAGAAAGCTTGAGCTGATGAACTATCTGCACTTCACCGTCTTCACAAATCGAGCTCGTCTGTGATAACTTCAACGCATCGGGTACATTCTCGTCGTAACGAGCACTGAATCCTGAAGCAATGCAGCGATGTGATCACACAGTGTATCCCCATTTATAATCCTCAATTCTTGTGTACCTACTTTCATGTACTCGTACATTGCTATACAGAACAAAGCCGATTTCCGTATTTGTATACGCATGTGTTTCTGTCACTGACTTCAAAATTTCTTGACTATATTCAATCATGCTTTTTCGTTGTCTATATAATCATGCTTAGGTTTAAAATAATGGTGCAACTAATTTTCTTTTTTTGTGAGTTCCTATTTTGGCTCGTTTTTCATGTGCAGGGCACCAGTAGAAAAGTCAAAACATTTTTTCACCAATAAAGCCTTCGAGTCCACTTTCAGACTTGAAGTCACAATTAAAGGTTGAACTTGCTTGCATCAGAATTGCTTATGTTGATATGTTGTAAAGCCCGTAGAACACAACATGGAAACTGTTGCATGTACATGCGAGCCTAACGTCATTCTTACGTCAAAATCTGTCAGAATACTTACATGGTGTTTGCACGTCGTGTCCAACCATATTTGTGACAGTCGCATAAAGCCACGCATGTACATGTGAGTTCATGCTACGCCTTAATCGCATGCAAACATGTGACTTATTCGCATGCCGTATACTAGCAAGCAGCATGTGACTTGGGACAATATGCGACACTTCATCGTACCGTCGCCGTCGCACGTATTTCACATGAGTAGATTGTTTCAAGCATAAGGACGTGGGCAAAATGGATTTATTTTGTTAAAAACAAGGTTAAAAAATTTAAACGTTTTTTTTTTTTAGATTTTATGCGAAGAACGATGCTCTTAATGATGGATAACCAACATTTTATATTCATATTTCCACGATTGACCCCGTACTAATGCCAACGAGTTTGAGTTAAAATTTTTATATGACGGTTTTCAAATATGGGTCATAAATACTTTCTAGAGGCTTTTGTTCGCTCCACAGGTGGGATCTAAGACGTACGAATTCTGGAATGTGGATTGTTCATAGACCAGCAAATAATTTTGGGCCATATATTTGACAAACATATGAAATTAAAATAAAAAAGTTAGTCATGGTTTGACAAAGCAGGATGACGAAAATTTAATTTTTGACCTCAAGCTATCGGCCATTAAAACAACAACATTTAATTTGCAAAAATAAATCCATTGTGTCCCCATCCTAATGTACAATGCCGACCCAATCGCGTTCTGTCAGCACAAGACGGTCAGAAAACTAAATATCTACTCGTTCGCACAATGGCATGAGATTTTTGGATTACCTAGCAAGTAATCGAATTGGTCCGCTCAACCTTTTCACCCAAATACACCTCCTTTTAAATTTTGGACTATACTCAATTTTTTTGGCATTTTTAATTTGATTTGTTGTTTGTTTGTTTTTTGGGACAAATTCTACATGCCGTGTACTACCGATATTTTTTGCATGCGACGACATTCGATCAAAAGATGGCTGTAACGAATATTTAACCAGAATGCGGGGTTTTTCGGTGACGTCAAACCCCTTATAAAAAAAAAAAAACACAACTTCCTGAAGGGAAGTAAAAAATTGATGGCACAAAAGCTCCGTTGAGGGTGAGGGCCAGGCACTTACCACTGAGCCACGGCATCCACTCCTTGACCATTATGTTATAGAAAAAAATATTCGTAAGAGTGTTTTTTTTTTTAATTTTTAAGCAAATAACACAGAAATTGTGATTTGTAATCAGAATTCAATGCAATTTTCTTTTGTTTTGTTTTGCTTATTATTTCGCGTATACTAACCCATCATCACTCGGACTCTCCCGATAAATAATTGCTATATTAGAACACCTAAGAAACCATACAAAACTGCTGAAACGATTTAACTATGTACACTTGATTCCAACAATTAATTAAAAAACGAACTGTTTGTAAAAAATTTTGTAGCACCATTTAATTAGTTTTTTTTTTAACTGTAAATTAGTTTTATTAATGTTATTGCGACGAACCTAGTGTCGAAGACACGCTCAAGATAATTTATCCTCCTACTTTTCTAAACTAAAAGCATTTCGATGTCAGTCCAATTTTAAATATTTAGCTTTCACGATATGGATACACACGATTCGTGTCCTAATATGGGCCTAATGATGTGTTTTATGCCACCAATTTTAATCCTAATTGCAAATGCAATTTTTTTATGCCTTATATCGACAATGGAAACAGAATAACTTTTAAGCTAATTGGTGTTCACGAGAATGGGCTCCGGTATTACAAAGGAATTATTCACGCGATTCCTTTTGGAGCTATGCAAAGTTCCATATGTTTGGATTGCATTGGGTAATCGAATCCAAATAAATGTTAAAATTTTCCTAGCTGGCACAATTTTGACACAAAGTTTTTGCCTGAATACGTTAAGAAATTATTAAGGTCATACGATTCGCGAATTTGCATCAAGAAAGTAAAGATCTTTTTTTATTATTGCCACGCTATTCAAGAGCACATCTACACAAAACACTATTTCCACACCACGAACTAGGAACTAAGCCGATACAAGAACCACTACAACAACGCTACCCATGAGTCAGACTGCTATCACTGGTTGACCAATCCAGTGATAATGCCGTTAACTTTATCCCAATGTTTGGAGTTAAACTGAGTCCGTAGTCAGCCATTATAGACTGGGCAAATCTTTTTTCAGACCATTCCAAAGCCTTCACCGCGGCTTAGTCTTCACCGCAGAAGGCATTGATTTCGCATTATTGATAGACCGTGTAGTTTTAAACGCCACAATCCAACGAAACTGGTAAGTTCGAGATCGCACTTTAGTTTCTCTTTCGCCATAGTCCGAGATCTAATCGTGATTTCAATGGCATATGAAGATAATGTCATTAGCTCTGATGTTAAGGCATTACACTAACAACAGATAACTGACGTTGTTTCAAAAATAATTTTAATAAAATACTACGAATTGGATGAATGCAAAAAGAAGCAATCGAAACCAAAAAAACATCAGAGTTTCGAACCACTCAAAAACTCTCAATCGCTTCTTTATACCCTTCATTTCGTTCCATGCAAAATGCATTATTTAGAAAAAATATCTGAAATACCTTTTTTTTAACGACTTTACTCCACTCTAAACCACTTCTCTCAAATGATGCTCGCGAATGCTTATTTCAATAATTTGACGACAAAAACTTGAAAGCTTCCGTCCAACATTCCGAGGTATTTCCTTTGATTCCAATGATCCACCTACCATAAGGCCATTCCATTAGTGCTTATCACGCAACTGTTTGCAAACAACCCTTACCCATGACCACACATCAGCACCAAACCCACCCCAAACCATTTCGTTAAAATTAATTTTGTCTCACAAGCTGGCCTGATGATAACATGACACAAGTTGACAAAATTTACATATGGCAAAATATCGATTCCCTGCAATGGCTCTGGTCCGGTGGATGTCCAACCCCTGTCACCCCTCCTGCTATTTCAACTAAATACAACAAATAAATTACAAGCATGACCAGTTTTGTGCTTGACCATGTTTTTGCTTCACACTAGACTGGAATGGAGGGTGGTTGGGACTGTAATATTTTGGTTTTGTGTCGCTAACAACTGTCCACTAAAAGTGTGTCCTTGTCCCTTTGTTTTATGTGGTAGCACACTTTACTGTACGCTACAAGGTTCATGCACAAAATGTGTTCGCTCATCGCATTCCCGCACAACTCGTATCTCCAATGAGGCGTTTTAACGATTTATTTCTAATTTCTTTCTTTTTTTTGTCTTTTTTTTTTGTTTGTGCTGTTTTTCGAGTCTTGTCGTTTGACCAGCACCACAATTTGGTTAAATGGTTTCCAATTTATGTTTAGACATGAATGGTTGTAAAATGAAGTTAAGTTAAGTTAATGCACAATCAGGATTGATGAAAGTAGCATTCATTGAAAATAAGGAAGGGTGCAAGAGTAACATACTCAAAGGTCTCCCAAGCCGTAATGAGTCATTACATGCGACATGACAACGACCTTTCCCTTACGTTCTATGTCGAACTATTAACTGGCAAATTTTAGACCAAGCATGCAAGCATTCAAGATGGCTTGTTCCGTACATTTTTAGTATTTAAAGCCTGTTGGCTGGTATTAAATAAATGCTTTTAGTTCACTTCTATTTTCTCGACTTGGCTCAGCTTAAAACATGCGGAAGTATACTCCTATGAAATATTCCCAGTATTCCGATTTTTTTTTTCGCCATCGAAAAAAGATTTAAATTTTTCAGAAACATTACTCTATTTCGTTTCTCAAGGGATTATAATGACTATTCTTGCACAGAGCGACCAAAAGGATTGGGAGAAGAATTGCATGAGTGTCTTGTAGTTTAAAAGACTAATGTACTTATTTTTATTCGCTTAATTCACAGTATTTTTGTCTTGAATTAGCGGAATGATAGAAAGTTATATTTTGGGTCATTGGTTCTTCACCCAACTGTCAGCATTATACCTTCAGAGCAGAACTATTGCGGATTAGGTACATAAACCATGATAATCATTACACCAATACCACCATACCAGTCGAACTACCAATGCTGGTTGACCACTCTAGTGAAAGTGTCATGAATTTGATAGCAATGGCAACTGGTTACAGGAGCAGATTCTAAGCAGATTTGAGCATGATACTCACCCACTGATCCAATTCAAACAACGGAGCTTAAAAAATAGCGCCTCCAAGCCGTTTCTGTTCTTGTTGAGATGCGACACAAATCGCATCAAAGTGTCGACTTTACACTTTCCGTCGTCAAATTTTTATATGCGTCAATTATTCTACATACTTTTGCCATCGTCCGTAATTATGATTCGGAATATGTTTGCCCTAGACCAGAGGATTTATTTTTTTTTTATTAAAGCTTGGATTGAGACTTTTGTGTCGAAAAAAAATTTACGTTGTTTATTTAGAAGCTTCTTTAAAGGGGTTTATCGCAGCCGTCAACTATCAGGCTCATAACATTGTCAGAATTTCAGGTCGCAACGCTCTCACGTCTTCTTGAAATTTTGTGCCGAGCTACATAAGTTTTTAAAAATCCGAGAGACATAGTTTGAAGTACTATTGGCTGTGGCCCAATCTTGTTATAATTTTGTTCCACCTAGATTTACCTCAACTTTTTGGTCCATTGCAGAAAGAATGGTCCATTCACCTTTTCTAAGGTTACTCTATACCATCTGCATAAATACTTCGATTCAAACATTCCTGGCCGTAAACCTTTGCTTTGGATCAATCTATGAAGTTGCTGATGAGAGATTTTAAGCATTCACATAAAAGCAGAGCAAAGAGATCTAATAGGCGACGTTAAGAGGACTGACACAACTGGCAAGCGATGCTGATCTTCTCATCGGCCATTATTTCACCCGATCCTAATTCAAATATAATTTATAGCACATTTAAAAGAACGCAGTTTTGTCGGCACTAGAAGCTCAACCATTCAGCGTGAAATGAATAATGTGCAAAATTTTCATTCACTGAGAAAAGGAGTAAGGACTTAGGCTTGTGTTAATATGAAACGATTCATGAATTGAGATAGAATCGAAGAAGAAGTTCACAGAAATTGGGAAAAGATTCGACTTTCCAATTCATAATTTACTATAAATTGACATAACAGCTGAAGGAAGATCACAATGAGCGATGGCGGCATTACAATCAAGGTTAAGCAGCAGTACAAAAAAATATAAGAACGTGTTATTCAATTAAGACAGCAGTAGATACCGTTTAATGGTAAACCTAAGTTAACAGTGGTGAAATACACGTTGGTATTGAAAGCCTACCTGTTCACTTTGCAAAGCCACTCTGTGTTCAGCAGTGCATAGTAAGAATATAAAAAGGATAGAAATAATCTAAGGCTCCTAGTTTTAATGGGTAACGAATTATAAGGCCGAGTTACCCAACGCAAAATTGGCGCTCGGTAGTTTGATAAAGTTCAAACTTAGAAAAACCAAAATAAATGTGATTTTCTGGGGAAAAAATTGCTTTCATTCTTATTTTAATATCTAAAAAAATTTGGAATTTTTTTTCTAAAATTTGACTTTGAAGATTAATTTGTTAAAAATTCTTCACTGACACAACTTAAGTAAAAAATTATATATATAAAAGAATGGTACTAAGTTAATGTGTTTTCCTTGATCTTTAAAAATGTTTGAGAAAGAAACAAAGTGAATTAGGGAAATATTGTGTATGTCAGCTCCGACACGTGACTGGCATTTACTCCTTAAAATTAAAAAGAATTCCAAAAAACATTTATCTTAAAATGTATATATTCTTTCCATATCTTAAAATATTTTTTTTTTTTTCATTATTCACTTTATTTACTTCACTTTTTCTTAATCGGTATTTTTGCTCTCACTGTACTTCATTTTGTTCGATTTTTGAGAATTGGCTGAACTTGGAAATGTGACATATAAAAGCAATATGCCAAGTTTGACAGCTGACTTGACAGAAAGATTTCTCTAGAATTTTTCACTCAAAAACGAGTGGGCTCAGGTGACTCCAACTGTCATCAGCAATCATCAGCCTCAAGTCGACGATGCATCGCAATATGCTCAAACGTGATTCATCCTAAGTACATCTTTGTTTTTTTAAATATTTTTTTGAGTAATTAAAAACCGAAAAAATGTATATCTACCTTAATGTATCCGTCGTCAACTTAGAACTCAAGTGAATCTGAACATCATCAGCATACATATGAATGAGTGAATGTTCGACTGAAAGCGGAAAATGATGACTAAGCAAAGAAAACAACAACGGTCCAAGGATTGATACTAAGGGCACTCTTGTGAATATTTCCACCAATTGTGAAAGGCCATTTCTTACCAGGACGACTTGTGTCTTCCTCGCAGGTAGAGTTTTTTAATTTACTATGAGCTCGTTGTGATTGACTGTATCAAAAGCCCCTTTGAAAATTAGTAAAACTTAAAACCTCACCAAAGGTGGCTTTCACATCGTCAATAACATTCAACAATGCTGGAATACAGATTTGCTTTTGTCAGAAACCGGACTGATTTCTGCAAAGAAGACTGTATCGTTCAAGGAATCGTGTTAGTTGATTGTGTGTCAGACTTTTCAAAAACTTAGACAAGTAAGACAAAATTGAAATTGGCCTGTAGTCTGGCGGCTTGTGTTCCAGCTTTCTTTAGAATTATAATAATGACAAGCAAAAAACTTTATGCGATTCGATTCGATTTACTGTAATTATCAAAAATATAAAATAGTGATCAAAAATGAAAAAAATTACATCAACTTGCCTTACAGAGAAGACTCTTGTAAGACAATTTGCTGGACCGAAAGTATTGATATCGATTTGCAGCCACGCTTCCCTATTTGACAATTAAATGATTTCTTCAAGTCTTGGTGATTTAAGGGAAAAGTGAATATTACCAAATCACCCTTAAAACCAATAACTAAGGTAAAATTCAAAATAAAATACCAGGAAGTCTGCAAAGCTATTATGTAAACTGCATTTAAGGGAGTTCGCCGGCCTCAGGCGGCCGCTTGGCTGCATAATTCCGAACACAGTGTTTAAAGGCTACTCCATACTCACAAATGTGTATTCTGATTCTATTTGCATGCTCGACAAATCTTGTTTACATTTTACCTATAAACATTTTCACCAACAATGCCTCACATCATCCTTATTCAATTTAAAACAAATTTCATGTCCTGTCTCAAGACCATCTAAATGTAAATTTCATCATGCCTTGTAAATCAGAGAAAAGTATTTTAGTATTTCTATTAGCAAAAAGCATTTTCATTTCCATCTCTCATGCGATGGCATAAAAACTACATACATATGTACTTACATATATATAATGAGTGCTTTACCTAACTAAAACCGTCCAAGACAGGACAGGATAACATCCTGATAAAATTTGCATTTACAAATTGATAAGAGTGATTTCGCCCACAAGTAAAAGGAGGTAAAGTGCAGAAGAATAATATTGTCCTTGCTGTGAAATTCTATACAAGGATACAACATCTTAAATACTGTTCAACATTGAAAGGACCATTCCAGTGAGCCAGTCTGGAATCTATATTATCCCAGTCTGGCGAGATGAGCCATGACTTGAGAAAATTTAAGATATCTCAGAAATGCAATAATTTTCCATTGGATTCGAAATGCTCAGCATTTTAAACTTGCTCGAAGGATGTTTAGAGGAGTGAAAGAGGATTGTGTATTTTTGTTTTGATTACCAATTCATCTTTTTTACAGAGAGCCTTTTTTTCTAGCTATAAAGGGACAATCTTTGGGTTTTGTTGGGGCATGCCATCATTTTTCATCGAAAAATAGTTCCAGTAAGAATGGATCTTTGAAAAAGGGAAAACCAAACTTTTCACTTTACTTTCGGGAATTATTCAATTCAAAAAGGATTCTCACAAGGGATTCGAGATGGGGAATTTTTATGTCTGAATTTATGCTTGTATTTTGAAGAAAAATGTGTTTCTGTTACGATGAATGGCTAAACAAATTGACAGGATCTTTATTGTGCAAAAGCAACGGAGCTTAAGTTTTTTTTGTTTTTTTTGATATCCAAATTGTTTCGTTTGGATTTGATAGATTTCTCTATCAGATGATGGTGGTTAAAGTGGCTAAAAAGGCTTGGACAACATTTTCTTTGTATTCCTTCTGATTAACGTTATCAGGAAAAGAACTAAAGTAGTTTTTAAGGATGCCCTATGAGTTGATGTCCAAGTAGACTTGAAAGAACGATAGCGATTCTATACCGAAACAAAAAAAAAAAACATAAAAAGAACTGTTGATATTTAGCCCTGCACCCTGCACGAGCCAAAAAAATAAACGAGGATAATGTTGATTAAACACAATCTTTTGACGACTCACACAATCGAAAAGGGGACAACTTGGAATGATAGGGTCCTCATGAGATCACGTGTTTCGAATGATTCGTGATAAGAAAAAATATACATCACTGTTTTCTTAGAAACACATTGGAATGGGTCGGAGAAGGTCTTGAAGGCTAAGTTCAACAGAATCGGCCTTATCTAAGCGCATGCTTAATTTAAAGTACCTTCGAGCAATCATCATGTCAAGGATGGTTATGTTTATTTGTTTGAATGCATTTTTTTATTTACTTATTACAACTTCTTATATATTAGACAAAAACGCTTAATTTAGTTAACATAGGTTGACTTCGCTTAACTAACTTACTGGTCCTTTGCGGGCGCTCTAAGCTAAAACAAGTACTAAACTACATGTCTTTCGACTTAATCTAACCCTGCCTGACTATACCTGAACGGGCGATGTGGAAGATCAGCGGCAAAGCCACTCTATTCTGTATCAAACCCTAGAGTCGAAGTAGAGGAAATCCTCCGGAGGGACGAAGCCACTAATGCGAACACTCTCGTGGTACAAAATACTGGAGTAGAAAGCCCCGGAGATCAGGTTATTGATCTGAATTCATTGACCTTGCAATGTGCTTTCGCATAAGTAATCATTGGCTTATAAAACAGTCTCTTCATCATGCCAAAAGTTGCTTTGGCTCTGGCTAGAGCTACTTCTATATGTTAATAAAAACATAGATATTGATCCAGCTAGAGCTCAAAGTATCTGACTTTACTTCGATTTGCTAATGGTTGCCCGTATTTTCGTACGATTAAGAATTTTCGACAAATCTTTCTTGTATCCCAAGAGGCTAAAGACAGTGGAGTCCTAAAAAGAATAGTCCCCAAGTTATGGTAGTTAATTTTCAACTTTCAGTAGTCCCAATAACGCTGAATTTTATCAAGGTCACATTGCAAGTTCAATCTGATGTCCTCAATCTTTGATCCTGATTTGTATGCAATTTAGTCGTCTGTGTATGCTATGGCACGGTGACGAGAACCTTTAACATCAATCGTTAAAATGCTGAAAAGTATCAAGGAATTAACCGCACCTTGTTGCATGTCAAGGATGGTAAAAGAAAATGATACATGGGCAAGGAGTGTTCCCCGAAAGATTTTGCTACACTACATGTACGATTAAACCAGACAAATTGAAAGCTCGATATGGTTTACCCGTAATTCCAATAAGGGCAAGAACTTGCAGATCAGAAACTAGAAAATCTTAAAAAAGTAAGGATTGAAAAAGGTCACAAGATTATAAGACTATTTGATGCAGACTAAATTTAGAAATGTGTGAATCTAATCGATAACTATTATTAAGAAAAATGCCGCCACGAACACGTATAAATTGGTTGGGTAAAAAACTATACAGCATTGAATTCGCATAAACCCCGCTTCATTTTGACATTCGTTCCACAAGTTGCAATATGTTTTTTTTTTTTTTTTTTCTTATAGAAATTCGAGCCATTCGATGTGACCTCTATTTATATTTAACGTCTTTAATTTTTTTTTATTTTCTGTTGAAGCAAGAATAGCAGTAAGCCATCCGTGAAAATTGGTTAACGAGACAAAGCTCTGTGACAAACGAACGGACGGACAGCGGAGGCCTACTAATAGGGTTTCTTTGGATCCTTTATGTACGGAACACTCAAAATTAGGAGCTTCATAAAAACTGAACTGCATCTTTTTACCAGAAAGAACAAGATCCCTGACTCGGAAACAAAACTATGAATTTATTTGGATCAACTTGGTTCCATACATCAGTGGAAAAAATACAAGAATAAATCTTAAGAAACACAATCGATACCCTCATGCTTGTAAAAGGGCATTCGAAAAGAGATGCGTATATCTGGAAGCAAGCCAGCCGCTCTAGAATTGATTCAATCAACCAAGATAAAATCAAGCATTTCGGAATATTCCAATATCCCAAATGCTGAGGTGAGGAAGGCTCTGTAATCTCAATTTTCTTCATCTCTCGATTAAAAATATATAAAATGTTACCGAATCGAAGTGAATGGGTTCACGCCTGTCCGACTTCACGAATTCACGATTGAGCTAATGTTTTCTTCAAAAACCATTCCAAAGGCAATAATGCAGGGTGGGCCAAAATCTCTTTCCTTTATTAAACATTAATAACTCTCTTATGTTTATGTGCATACATAAGACTTGAAAGAATTTACATGGAACTCGACATGATCGCACAGCAAGCACAAATCGTCACATTATTTTTGGAAAACAGTCGATCAATAATTTACCATCAACGTGCTTACCGGCAATTTTATAAAGTCCGAAATGTTCAAACAGTATTGGCAGTCTCGGCAGTTGGCGATGTGAGGCGTACCGGTAGACCTCGTTAAGTAGAACTGACCGAAAACGTTCAGGTCGTTAGTGAAATTATTGCAGCCGATCCTGAGACATTGACACGACGAGGTTTTACAAAATTAGCCTTATCTCGTGCACCGATTTTGAGGAAAGATCTGCACTTATACCCTTACAAAGTCTAGTTGGTCGAACAACTCAATCCTGGTGACCTAGGAAACATTTGGAGTACTAAGGAACTGTCCATAAAATCGCCGAATATGACCAAGAATTTTTAAGAAATGATGAGCGACGAAGCATATTTTCAATCAAAATTGCAGATTTTCTGGTCCACAGAATCCCAAAAATCTCCATCAACTTGTTACCCTTACTCTCACTTCGTGTTTGGTTTGGAAAAACGTTGGAAAATATTGAAACTGTCCAAATTAGATTACAGAAATTATTCGAACGCTACAACTTGGCCTGCAGTACTTTTGAAAAGCAGTTTATATCAGATCAATTTATTTAAAGAATTTTTATTATATATTTTTTTATTTATTTTTATACATGTATATTTAAAAAAATTGTAATTATTTAATTTCTTATTTATTTATTTATTTATTTATTTATAGAGTATATATATTTGCATTCTATTTTTTTAATTAATTTATTTGTTTACTTTTTAATATATACAGTTATGTATTTATTTATTTAATAATTTATCAAATAATTTATTTATATTTTTTTTTGTTATTTATTCATATGAATAATTATTTATTCAACTCTTATTTATTTATAAGTTTATTTATTAAAATTGTGTTTTATTATTTGTATATTCCTATGAATATACATATATATATTAGTCCACATTTGTAAAGTCGGTCTGATTGTGTTAGAACTGCTATCTCCTCTTCTCTCCATTCAGAACCACTAAAATAATAACTCCTGAAGGTTTTTGTCAGTAGCTTTTCCTTCCTTTCTATATTCTTCAACTGCGATATATTAATTAAAAATCTAAACTTTATTCAGTTGTAAGGTAGCGTAATACCAAATCAGTGTGCAATAATTTATTAAATGCGACTGTTCACTGGTGCACTGCTACTTTAAATAATGAAGTTAACTTTTCTCTCTATTCAGAGTGAATGTTTCAGCTTTCAAAAATTTGTCTTCAAAATATAAAAAGAACAATCGAGGACAAAAAGTTGATTCCTTTACACAACTGCGTAAATTTTCAGTCTTCTATTCAATTAAATTTGATAAGAAAACCTTCTTAACGATATATTTTCTAAGAGCAGCTTTTCGGTTAGATTTCATCCTGTCTACAAATATTTCCTCTCTTTAAGAAGAACAAAAGCTGTAAACTAATGCGAATTATTCCTTTTGACTCCTCATTATTCCAACAACGAGGTTCAATTGTCACCGTTTTACTTGTAAATCCAAGAAGTCGTCATAGATATGCTAACAACCAGCAACGTGGTACGAGTACTTCATCCAACAAATCAGTATAATGAACCACAACATCGCAGCCAGCTGAAGTGTATCATTTTTCCTTCATTAGTGCATAATCCCTTTTTTCAATTCCGGAAACTGGAACAAATTATTCGCTCGAGTTACGTTTTAATTTCGCAACAACTGAGCTCACCACAAAGGTTTGCCTTGTTTTTGTAGTAATAATTTTTTCCGCCTTGGTTTATGAAACAAACAAAAAAAAATTATTTGTAAGAGTTTAAAATTATGCTGTATTTTTTTTCCCAGGCTATAATTGTTGCTTCTTGTGCTGTAATTGGTTTAAAATGAAAAGTAAACGATTGTTTCTATGATTCTTAGAGGAGCAAATTAAAGACTTAAAGAGGTTAAGTTTAAACACTTTTGAAGTTCGACTGCTGCAAATTTGGAAAGCCAGCTTTTGAAGATGTTGATTGATTTGAATAAATTGGACTCGCCTTTCTGAAATGGAAAGCTACGAATTTCCGATAGGTCTTGAAGTGTTCTGTAAACAAGATCTACCATGAGGCCGACAGGCATTGAGAAAAAGAGTTGAGTACTACCAGCATAGTATTAAATTGGCAAATATTTCGAAGGTCCGTGAGAAGTATGCAGAACAGGATGGGACCCAATATTCAGCCTTTCGGCACTCCAGTTAGTGTTTTTCTCATTTCGGAGTAAAGGCTGCTAAGAATTACTTTATGAAAACTATTGATTAAAAAGTTCCCTGCGACGCAATAGCTTATAGCAAAGAATTCTGTGATCCACATTGTTAAAGAGAAAACGCGAAGGTAGAGGAGCACCAAAAGATAATGACCGAACTGCTGCCATATAGTATACGACCTCCTCAGATGTGACTTTGGAAGCAATATGTGCTTAAGACCTTGCATACATAAGCGGCCAGATACACTGGAGGGTCAGAGCCTGAGGCAGAGCTGCCCTCCAGCCTCGACGGTACTGAGCTGTGCTGCTTTCAGTTGGTTAGACCAAGCTTTCTAGAGTCCGCCATTGCTTGGTCCTTGAACCGGTTGCATTCAATGGCTCTCTTGGCTGGAGCATTATTGTCCATTCGTGTGATGTGGCCGAGCCAATGTACTCGACGGATTTGTGCCTTCCGGGCTGTGTCCACATCTTTGTAGAGCTCATAGAATTCGCGGGAATGCCTTCTCCTCCACTCACCCTCGCAGATAAGTACGGAAGTAGCAACATCGAGTCTCCACTGCGGAGTGTTGATGTGATATATTTGTCCTCCTCAAAATTGTAGCTATCAATCGGTATGTTTTGGGCGAGGTGATTTCCGACATGCTATCTGTTCAAAGATAAAATTAAAGAAGTCATATGGCGATGCATCCCCTCATTTTTCCAATATTTTGAGCGTTTTGGGTTCAAACTGCACTATTCTTCCCGGCATCCCAAATTCACCCTTTGCGTTGTAGAGTGGCTTTGAAGTTAATAAATAGATGATGTGTTTCGTCTTGAAACTCGTTTATGTTTTCGAGGATTCGGTTGAGCGTGAAAATAAGGTCTATAATTTATGAGCCGGGCTGGTATTGTCCGATTTATGTGGAGAACCAGATCTGGTACATGATATCAACCAGAACATCGCCACCACGTTCAAAAAGCTTATGAGATCGGATGCAGGTCAAAAATGCTAGGACAATAAGTCAAGTTTAAATCTTTAAGCTATAGCTTTTTCCAATGCTTATTTGTTTACTAGCTCTATAACAATTTCTAGTGATAGCCTAAAGAAACTGACCTTTATGCATCAAAAGGAGCACTTCTTTGTTGTTTGTCACCACAGTTTTCACAGGAACGCTTGGAGGTATCAGTCTGAATTTAAAACCAAATAATTATCACTGTGGTCCCTTAAAGACAATGCAGTTAAGAGATGCGACTGTTTGTGCCACACATTTGGATACTGGCAAAGGACTAGATTTCCGTCTTACTCGCACTTGGCCACTTTTTCATAATAATTATAAAAAAGTGGCCAAGTAGCTAAGTCTAGAGCAAGGTCACCTCATGTGGTATTCCTTCCAACAATTAACTCACAAAAGTAGACATGCATTTGTCTACTTCTTAGATGTTGGATTATAAATCACATGTCAAGACTTGGTTTTGCTTTACCAAAGTGTTAGCTTTAGCCTAGTTTTAAGGACTAGTATTTTTTTAAATCATTTTAAGTATGCTAACGCAGTATATTTAATTCGTATTCCCATCTCTGTACCTAGGCGTTACCTTAGACCCTAAACTCAGCTGGAAGCTAAACGTTGATCAGCGAGTTAAAAATGCGTGCATAGCTTTTTACGCCTGCAGTAGAACCTTTGGCAAAAAATGGGGTCTCCAATCAAAGCTGATCCTATGGATGTATACGGCGGTGGTTCGCCCGGTACTAACATACGGATCACTAGTATGGTGGCCGGCCCTCATGAAAAATTTCAATGTCATCAAACTGAACAAGGTACAGAGAACTGCATGCATAGGCACCACAGGCGCTCTATGATCGACTCCGTCGGATGCTCTGACGGTAATGCTGCATCTCCTACCTTTGGACCTACACATTAGAAACACTACTGCTCACAGCGCCATTAGGCTCAGAGAGTCTGGATGCTGGACGTCAAAACCCTATGGTCATAGCGCTAAACTTGATCTTATACAGAGAGATTTGGTATCTTCACCAACGGACTATACGATCCCTAGAATTTATCCATCAAATAACTTTGACACTCTAATCCCAGAAAGAGCGGAATGGAATAGTGGACAGATATGTAAGGACTTTAACTGGACATTCTACACTGACGGCTCTGAGATGGGCGGCGGAGTCGGTGAGGGTGTGTTCTCCGAATCTCTGAACATCTGTAAAGCTTAAAGACTGCCCGAAAATTCCAGCGTTTTCCAAGCCGATCTATTTGCAATCCGGGAAGCATGTCGTCAATTCAAACACCATCCAAATATCCTGCCAAGCCAGAAGGTTGCCATATGCATTGATAGTCAAGCAGCCATCAAAGCTTTTGTCTCCTTAACTTCACATTCAAAATTAGTACAGGAATGCCGAGCTGAAATAGCGTCGTTAGAAGGTCAGCTCATTTCCCTTATATGGGTTCCCGCCCACAGTGCCATCCCAGGTAATGAGAAGGCCGATGAACTTGCTAGAAAGGGATCTGCACTTCAGCGCTCGCTTGCAGGTGAGGTTTTCATCTCACTACAAGCAGTTAAGGCAAATATATCCTCATACTTCCTTGAAGTAGCAAACCTAAGATGGGTCAGAACTGTGCAACATCAAGGAAAATATGACCGGAATACTAACAATCAAAAACAAAAGATCTCCTTCGGCGAGCCCGACATGATATTGCTAGATTAGTGGCGGTCTACGCAGGACACTGACCGATTGGAGACCATGCCATTAAGCTAGGTATCCCACACAACTCACATTGTCGCAGCTGCAAAAACACAGCTGAGAGGGAGACCCTAACACACTTCTTTTCCTTTCTTTCTTTCTTCTTTGCTAGAACCAGACAATGGGCACTTGGTAGACCCTTCTTCAACTCAATTAATGAGATTTCTTCTAAGGATATTAAGGAACTAGTGTCCTTCTTAAATACCTCGGGCTGGATTTAGAGATATCTCAAATACACCAAAATAACATCATAAATAAGGTAACTGAGCTGTGGTATTAAAACGGCACATATTGCTAATTAGGTTCTCACTAAACCACCACTTTTACCTACCTACCATTCCTATCTCTGCCTCTGGTCTTATGTACCCAGTTTCCAAGGAATTTCTAAAAATACTCAGGTTATGGGTAGAAAATTCCCGAAATAAGACAAGCCAAGCCAACCCAATTATGCGAAGTGATTTTTTCAGAGCTCTCGTATGAGTATCAATTCATGTCTTCAAGCTGGTGCATTGAACTGGATTTGTTTTACTCGGAATTGTTTGTTGAGCATTTTTATCTTCCAATTTAGAAAAAATACCAATTGTTGGACATCTCTTGTTATTACTTCGTAGCAGTGTTCTGTCTTCGTAGAACAACCTGATCTGCAAGCTTTCTTTCCAAACTATTTATCTACCGAGATGCCTTCCTCTACCTTAAATATGAAGGATTAATCACTAGTAGTATGGCAATTGCCGCATATTTTCCACATCGCGCGTTTAAGTGGCGGTATCAACTCGCAGCGATATGCACAATGTACAAAAAAAGCAACAAAAATTTCGCTGGCTGTCTGAAAGCATTCAAGAAAATCTTATATCTAATTCTTTAAAAGTCTTTAATCTCTCTTAAGGATCCTTGAATTCTAGATTACAAATTTACACTTCATATTAGAAAACACAATCAACATGTCAATCAAAAATCGGTCAACGCAAACATTGCTCCTCGCGCAAACAACATCATTCTTTAAATGGTTTAAGACTTCCGATTTGGTCCCACCTCCTGTTTTATTGATAAAGGGACATCCTGCGGTTTCAAAGCTGGAATTTATGATGAAAAATTATCATTGGAAAGCCCAACACAATGGCATTCCATAATAATACACAGTAAACTGTACTTTAGTACAACAATAAAAGTCGTCAAAAATATGGGTATATTTTTTTTAACTTAACTTTAACGGTGGCGGCGACCGCTCACACAGCAAGAGGTCCTTTTTCATTACCTCGTCATACACAGTCATTCGTTTGCCCGTAAACGTGGCAGCTTTAATATGATGAAATATTTTTTTTTATATGCTTTCCTTGTTGCTTTAATTGTGGGCGAGGACTTAATCAGTGCTGCGTCCAGAATAGGCACAGTCGCCTTTAACCGACAACAGACGAGAGGTTGACACGCAAGTTGCGTGTGTCCATTGACACGCATTTTCTTTTCATATCCATAAAATCGAGATAAATTAGAAACAAGTACTTGTCAGAGTTGCAAGTCGCACGATTATTTAATATGAATGTAAGCTTTATGGTGTACAAATAAACTTGATTTTTATTAAAGCCATATTTACATAATTGTAGCTGAATTTCGGTGGTCTCAGAATGGGTAGCGAAGGAACAACACAATGTTTTTCGTTAAACAAAATGATGCTTAATTTGTTCTAAAACGTAGAGTAGCTTGGAAATCCTGAAATTCTTCTCTTATTATCCTTCTCCATGTCTTTACGGTCACCTTGCATTGCATCCTTACATAAAAAGGGAATTAAACCTGGTTTAGTACTCGTCTTACAATTGAAGGTGCTTCTAGTAAAATTCAAAATGGATATGAAATTCAGTAGGGTTATGTTTGCTTTAGTTATGCGGATTTTGGAAAGGAGAGAGAAGATATTAAAATAAAGGCAATGACAATGGTAAACCACTCCACCGAAGATTCCCTTCTAGATTGTTTTCAGCTTTTTCGTTTATCCGGAACTCGACGACAAGGAAACTTGTACCGCACTCTTCGCTGATAAATGCAAGGTCTTTGAAATGTTCGATTATGAAGTGGCTTATGAGATTTTATTTTAAAATGATTAAAATATTACTTTTATGGCAGGATGCAAAATGGAAAAATTGGGGACATTGCGTGCAGCTCCCAGATCGTCAAAGCGATGTGGACTTATTCCACATTGATCAGACTTGGACCTCTTGTTGTTCTCAATTTATGCAGCAAAATGAAACTCATGCTCCACAGCCTTAGCGGTTAAGAATCTCTGCCTTTTGATTCAGTTGCTTGTCAGTGATCTAGCTGGTTTAATTGTTGATGAAGCATTCTAAATAATGCAAATATCGGCTGTTATAGCAAGTTTTTTTTGTAATGAAAAAGTTTACAACTATAAGTTCTTAGGTGCTGAAGTTATTCTCAGTGTGATCAACATTGTATTTTGAAATAATATCTGCTACCCACATTGTGAAGATTCTATTCGCCCAACTAGGTACGAGCATCTTAAAATTAATCGTTCAGTCCCATTTCTTGATTCCGCTCAAATGATCTCTCAAATTTAATAACTTTTATTTTTGGATCAACAACCTCATCGACGAGACTTTAGGTATTTCCAGCCGTGCCATACTCCGTCAGTATAACAGCTAATATTAGAGCGAAAATATCGTCCAGCCTCTTTAAAAATTCTCCTAATAGATTGATTGTTGCCTGGTAAGCTGAATCAATGAACAAGAAAACATCACTTCCCAAATGATCCTTCATTTCGCAGAACATATCCTCCACAGTTATGAACGTTGTTTCAAAAGCCACTGCTCCAGTCATATAGCAGAGTTATAGAAGGATTAAATATTTTGGGACGATATTGATTTTATCTAGGATGATTTGAAGTTCTTTTGCTAAACAGAGAATGGACCCTTTATTTTGAAGTCAATTACTGGTGCACTCAATTTTACCAGTCATTGAATTAAACCAATTGATTGAATAAACGTATTTTTTCAATTAAATTAATGAATACACTTGAGGTTAATCGAAGTCCGCAGTAAATTCAAATAAAATCAACTGAAGTCATTGCATTCAATAGAAAAAATTTGAAATCTTATGAACAGTGGGGAAATAGTGTCAAGCTATTGCTTTTAAGTGGGCTTATTATGCATTGAATATAATTAGTCGATGTATGTGCGAGCCAAATGAATGCAGCTCGAGTTAAATGAGATGAATTTTATGGCAAAGCGTGACTTAAATGTGTTTCGGAATAGGTTTTCGATGGTGTAATACGAAGTCAACGTTATAAGGAATGGGAAGGTGGTGAACCCTTTTAATCCGATCACTGCCTTGCCGATAAAATAATAAAAAAAATCCTGCTTGAAAAACCACATAATGAATTCAACCAATTTTTAGTTGAATTCACTTTTAATCCATTGAAGCTAGCGAATTCAACTTAAAATTGTTTGATTTCATTTGAAGAAAATGAATTCTTTGACTTCGATCTATTTACAGTGAATTCACAATTGACTTCAAGGAAAGTATGAATTTACTGCTGACTTCAATGTAGCATATGTGAATTCAATTGATTTCTGAAAATGATTTCTATTCTATGATTGCTATAAATTGATCCAACAACCCAAAGGTTCAAAAGAGTTATAATTTAAGTCTTTCGAATTTGCAATATTTTTTTGAATTCAATTGCATCAGTAAAATATTTGAATAAATCCAAAAAAAAATGCTTTCTATTACAACTGTTGGCACGTTTCCGATTTAAGGACATTTCTCATTGATTTCAATGCTCAGATTTTTTCTGATTCCTCTATCATCAGTATAATTACCATGTTTGACTTCGTATGTCCTGATGTCGCAGACAGTCGCCATAATGCGGAATATTCGTTAGTTTCAAGTTTGTCTCAAAGGGCGCCTTACACGATGAACATAAAGTTTGGAATTGAAATAACTCACCAAGAAGCTCATCAATGTGCCACGAACCTTATCCACAGGCTTTTAGAGATTCTCGTCAATTGTCGTTAGATCCTCAGCAATGTGTTTAGGTGAGTACATAACATACACAGTGATCGGTTTGATTCGGACGTTCTTGATAAATGAATTACTTTGCAGTCGGAATCGTTTGTTGGCGCTTGAGGATTCCTTTTGAAAGCATTACCTTCAAAAGCATTATTTTTCCAGAATCAATTTTTTTAATTTCCGTGGCTGTTTGGACTTCTTCGATTTCGAAACATGGTTGTTCGCACTTGAATAACACATCGATGTTCATTGTTTCTGTAACACGATCATTGGGGTTGAGGACAGGATGATGCAGTATATTTTATTGGTGCCGTCCGATATTTTGTGGCAACAAGGAATAACAATATAAGTCAGCTTTTGCAAGTTTTCACGAGAGCAATTTGAAAGTTTCATTGTAGACAATGAATTATTATGTGTTCCTTTGTCTACGCAGGTCATGAGCCGTAAGAGATAAATACGAAAACAATATGACAAATAGAATCGCTTTTTGCGCATCAGACTTATGATGTTTTTCCTTGTGGCCACAGATTATTTATATATAGTTAGAAACTTAATTTTTCTTCTCGAATAATTCAAATTGCAAAACGAAATTGTCAACATAATGCACTTCCCCAATAACATCCGACCCATAAAAACATTGAAAATGTTCTATGTAGAGGAAAACTGCGCCTTTGGAATTTTAATCATTATGACACCGAGACTACGAGATTACTCTGTGTTGCACTTTATAAACTAATAAATCTTTCGAACTATATATATAATATGAAAATTATCATCGTAGCTTGGAATATTATTTTTTAAATTTTTATATGAGCATACCAAATTAAATAGCGTGGCAATTTTTCGCTCATAATAAATCTCTCTAGTTGTAGTGTAATTTTTGTTTTAAAATATAGAAATTTTTATTTGTTTTTGTTTATTTTTTTTATCAATTGGATTTTATGAATAAAAACGAAGAGAATTGTTTGTAAAATAAATCCTCTTAAGCAGCTCTTTATAAATTCCACTAGCATGGCAAGGTTAATTTGCATCGAGGCCATCTAACCCTAGAAATTGATTTAATAAATAATTTCAATCGCCTCCAAACTGAATTTCTACAAATTTTCAAAATAAATCGATTTCGATTTAAATCACCCAAACCATTACAAGTGGATGGAATGAAATGAAATAAATTTCCAAAAACGAAACAATCGAAGCAAAACGTGTGGTGCTCGAAATCATTTGTTAGGAAGAATGAATTTCTTAAATATTTCCACAGAGGAACAGAGCTATAGAGTGCCTCTTTGGAATAATTTATTACACAACGAATTGGAATAAATGACTTAATTTTCAAGATCTAAATTGCTTCATTTTTGGACTTTATCTCGAAACTGAAATCAAAGCGGAATAGATATTTCTAGCGGCTCCAAGTGCGCGAATACCAAGTACACTTTTAAGATAATGGATTTATTGATTTTTTTAAAGTACACTGTGATAAATATGCTTGAAATTTAATGGTTCTGAATTGATTTATCTTTTAGTTGTGTTTATAATAATGAAGAATATTTAAATGCGTGGAATATTTCCAGAAGAAACGTGTATGAAAATCTCTGGAGAAGTTTAGAAAATTTGCAGGTTGGGGTTTTGTTTACAATTTGCGAGGAAACATAGGACACATTTATACTGGTATTTGCAAGTTTAAACTTTCAAATATTAGTAAAAGTCAAGTACCTACAACCTCGAATTCTTACAAAATTTCAATTAACTTGGTATTCGAAAAAAAAACAAGTGCAAGTACTCTTTTAAGTACTTACTTCCAATTACATTTGAATTTTTAAGTACTTTTCATGCCCTAAGGCAGTGTTATTATTCTATATAAGTGGAGATCATCTTTGTAATTGAAATTAAAATACTAGGTTCATCATCGAATTAAAATTTGTGAATTACGTAAAAATTTAATTCCCGATTCAAATACTTAAAATGTAGGTACTTGTACTTGAGAAGAATACAAAAATGTACTTGCCAGTATAACATGTGTATTTATACAGTACTGCAGCACAAATGTACATTAGAAACTTAATAACTCTGCATGTAACTTAACAGAGTTTGCATTTCATGGTAAAATTCGAGTGCAAGGAGTGGCTATTATAAGAGCGCTACAAAAGTTTTTTTTTTAATAAAACAAAAACGGTTATAGATATCAATGAAATTCTTTCTTCCTGTGAAAGTACATTTGATGCCATTATGTCTGAAACTCAATTTCTTTTGCACGGCCACCACGGGCACGCTAGCAGAAGTCCAGAAACTGAACCCAATTTTCGACGGTTTTCAAGCATAAATCGGCCGATACTGCTGCAATTTCACGTTCGATATTCCTACGAAGTTCATCAATCGTCGCTGGCTTGTTGGCATAGACCATAGACTTGACGTAGCTCCACAGGAAATAGTCTAACGGTGTCAAATCGCAGCCAAGCGACTGGATCATTTCGTGAGATAACACGTTCCCCAAACTTGGTTTGCAATAAATTGATTGTGACATTCGCTGTGTGGCTTGTGACGCCGTCCTGTTGGAACCACATATCCTCCACGTCCATATCATCCAATTGGGGACAAAAATATTCGGTTATCACTGAAAGGTAGCGATCCCCATTCACAGTAACGTGTTGGTCTTGATCATCAGGGAAGAACTACGGCCCAATGACGCCGCCGGCCCATAAACCACACCAAACCGTAATTCTTTCGGGATGCAATGATGACTCATGGAGTACGTGTGGATTGCTGCTTGAACAATACCGCATATTTTGTTTATTGACGGAGCCATTCAGCCAGAATTGAACCTCATCCCTGAAGATAATTTTTCGATGAAAATCCGAATCATTTTCAAGTTGTTGCTCAGCCCAATTCACGAACATACGACGCTTCTGGTGGTCAAATGGCTTCGGTTCTTGCGTCGATTTAATCTTGTAAGGATGTAGGCCAAGATCTTTTCGCAAAATTCGCCACAACGACGTCACAGAGATGCCCAACGCTTGAGAACGATGTGTGAGAGACACATTTGGGCTTTCTGCAACTGAAGCCTCAGCGGGATCAATATTCTCGACACTTCTTTGTCTCACTGGCACGGGAACATTTTGTACTGTGCCTGTGGATTCAAATTTTTCCCCTAGACGCTCAATTGTTGATCTGCTAGGACGATCATGACGACCATAAATTGGACGTACCGCTCTTTACGTTGAGGCCACTGACTCCAAATTTCGGTAGTAAATTTTAATAATTTCGACTCGTTGTTGGCTCGTGTATCTTTTCATTATGAAATGACAAACCTTACTGAAGAGAAATGTCAAAAGAGTGGCAAGAAATGTGGCGTCGTTTGTCGTTATTAAGATTGTTTTCCATGGGACTTAAAACAGTACAATTAAATCAAACTTCAAAGTTGTTGGCAAAGGTGAGAGCTGTAAAAAAAGTCCGGGACGTCAAAACACATCGCTCCAAGTTAAATTACTAGAATATCTTTGAATGAATGATGATCCCTGGCCGCAGATTCGTGTTAAATGAAAGTAAAAACTCCTGATTTGTACCTGCCAGCGAAATCAATTAACTTCTAAGATAATTTGCCTGCAGGAAAAGGAGAGGTGAGAATCACGTTTCAGAAATCATAACATTTATTCGAGTTATTCAAAAATTCAGTAATTACATGGAAACATGATAATGGTTTCGAAAGCGTGTATGTTCGAATTTCATGAAAGCTAATCATAAGTAAAATGAAAGCCTTTAGGGTATTAAATGAGAAAACCATTTAACCGTGAGTAGATGTGTGCTTTAATCGATATTTGTTGCAGAATTAAATGAACAGTAAGTGATTTTAATTAAGTAGAAAGAGATAATCGTTTTCAGATAATTTATAAAATTTCACAAGAAGTAGGGTATTTCTGTCAATGCCTCGAAAACAGGGGTACATATGAAATGCAATGCAAATCCTTATACTATATGAAGTAGGGAATAAAGGGACCTTAAGGTGACGGGCAGTATGGATTTCGAAGGCGTTTTTGAATATTGGCTATCGGACAACATGGCAAAACTTGGGTCATTGTACAGTAGCTGAGACTTCTTCGGTATTACATGCTACCAACAGTACATAAGTTTGTCATCTGTGATCCAGTTGTCCAACTGTCCAAAGAAGCACAGGAAACCAGAAAAAAAAGATCAACAGAAAAATCGCGAGGGCTTTTTAAGGAAATGGACCCGTAAGAAATTCAATGAAGATCTTCCTTAAATAAATATTTTAAAGTTACTTCCAAAAAATGTTTTAGAATTAATTATAACCCCAAGCATTTAAAATTTACAAATCAGTCCACTGATGAATAGGAATTTAAGTTTGAATTAATATGTTACTAAATTAAGACAGTTGTTTTTTTTAAGCTTAAAAACACATACTCGTTTGTATAGGAAAAAAATGTGGAGCTATATTTTTTATCTATTTTTAATGTTCATCAATTTGATTGATAAAACTTTAATAAGTTAAATATTTTTTTTAAATGTAAAACTAGATAACTAATTTATATAAAAAATGTTTCTTGCATAGTCCACCACAGGAATTGATTCCAGATTTTGGGGTATCATGTCCCAGTGTGCACCTCCATTCTCGTTTAACTGAGTTTTGAAGACGATTTCGGGAAACAAGTTCTCACACTCTTGCCGGATATTCTCTTTGAATGACAGTCTTAAAACAGAAGCTGATGTTCTCTCTGAACTCTGGAAGGGATCGTCTTTAAATGTTTCTCTATTATAACCTTATTTTGAGTCATTGAGTTCTTTTAGAAGAGCCTTCCGTTGCACTGTCTCGTCTTTTTAAGCCTCAACAGTGGTATCAAAAAAATTTCGGCACATTTTAATTTTTGAGAGGAGCAATAAATCGCAAAAGTGGAGCAAATATTAAAAGACAGTATTATTTGATTTTTGCCTAAAACAAGCCATGTGTGGCACTGCACATTTCTGTGATGAAGCAGAACATTTTGCTGGTCTCTTTTTCGGTCCTTGTTATATTTGCAGTTCACTGTCTTTTCTCATAACGAAAAACTCTGATAGCACTGTTCTCTCGATATAAAATAAAACAATGAGAATGACCCTTAAGTACGGCTTTGAGTAGCGTGCCATGATAAGCCAAGGAAAGCCACTCATCAAACTTTTCGTACTCTACTCAGAGTCATGGCCATACATTCAACAGCACCAGGACTGCCCTCTGATTCCATGTTAAATGACAGATGAAATTTGTTCAGTTTGTCACTTGTGATATTCACAATAAAGTCCTTGTATGGTCTTATGGTTCAGAATTGCAATGAGGATTAGGTGTACCGTTCTGTGAAAGGATCTGAAACACAAATTGTAAAACACACCAACGATTTCATTTTACGCCATTTAAATACAAGACAGAGTAAAAATAATATACAAACAAAAGCATGTGTCACAAGATACTTTAATATAGGAATCGAAGCCGCTTGAAGGTTTCGGGGTATAAGATTGGTTGACTAAAGACGCTACACAGCTTTGGAAAACAAGCAATTTTTTTTGCTGAAATATCTCAGCAGGTCAGAGAGGACCAGTTATGAACGAAGGATAGTACTAATGTCCTGCAGAGAACTGCACCAGACACGATGCAACAAAACCTTCTTTCAAAAGAGACATCTTTGACATGAGTTATTATAAGCAATAGGTTAGGGAAAAGCTACTCTTCTCTATATCGGCCCCACACATATATTTTCCAGACTAACAAATCTCGGAGCTCCAATCGTTATCCAGCCAAGATGACAAGATGACGAAAAGCGCGGCTCCACAAATTTACTCTTACAACGGACTTCTAGTCGATGAACATCTAAATTAAATAACTACTTCAATGATGATCAACAAGGTTCTGTGGTAATCTAGATCCAACTCTACCAAATCTCTGTCTTACTGCTCATAAGCTTAAAAGAGCACCTGAAGTGTTCTAAAACCAACGCTCACTTGTAAGTACGTTCTCTTCGTGGCAGTAGCTTTCCAAAATGCTATTTTTAAATGTCCTTCAGTCTCAATACCCGCCTGATGATAAAACAAAATCCACTACGAATATTTTTTTCATTTTTGCAATTCCAAAAAGTATCTTACCTGTTTTGGTTCTCCCGATCAAGTCGGAATTCCTTATTCATGCGGAATCTCATGGCACGTCTTCCTTCAACATCCTTACGTAGCAGCCGCAGGTTCCACAACCGATGCTATTTTTAGTTCATTGTTGGCCTTGCCGAAACCAAGTCGACTATATTGGCTAATTGATATGCTTCGCTGGTAGTACTGATAAGTTTATTGTATTGAATACCTGGCGTATTGCGTGCGAAGCAATTTTTCTTAGCCCCGCGGGAATAAGGGACAGGGTTTGGTCGGAACCAGTGGCATAGAGTCCTCTGAGGTTTATCCTTACTTTTACGTTGATGTTGAAATGATGGCCTTCTGTAACCACCCATCAATCGACGAGCACTTGTTTACGGGTCTCGACCGCAATGTTAGAGTCCTTTTGGGTTTTGTTTAATGCTCAGGAGCTTAGCGTCGGCGCTTGTGGTTGGAGGAATTACGTGTTGTTGTTTTTTTTTTTTGTTTGGCTGTTTACATTTAGGGGAAGCTTTTGTTTGGTTTGTTTGGTTAAGATCAAAGTCAACTGACTTTGTTTTCAAAATATTTGAGTAGTTTAGAAGTATGCGAGTGGCAATAAGTTTATTATTTTAAGCACTTAGTAAGCCTCTGCACTTCATTTAACTCATTTTCTGGAGTTATGTCATCTGTTGGTAGTGTTTTCTTATAGTCAGAAACATATTCGAAAAAAAAAACCTTAAGCATAAATAAAGAACAGGCAAGTCAAGGAATGTCCTTATAAGGAGCATCGTGTCAATCGTCAATGGTAAGGAATGAAATTTAGTTTACAAATGGTTGTTTGGATTTTATGAAAAAAGCGATAATTTTGATGATGAAACAAAATCTTGGATTGTTAGCTGCCATCACACCAAAGGGATTTTCAGCGCACGTTGTAGCACATTTGGCTACATATCTTTGAGCAGACTGAACTAAGTGAAGCTCAGAGATAGATCTAGGCATTGGCCCGTGAAGCTGGTTGCCGCCGAAGAATAAATATTATTAAAATTCAAAATTGAAATGGATTCGTTTGGTTTTTAATGTACAAATGTACATGAGACATTTTCAGTAAACCATTTAAGATAATTTGAATTGGATTTAATTTGGTTTTTTGTTTTTATGTTAACTTTTAATTTTCTAATAAATCAGTAATGGCCTTTAATAAAAATCCCTTTTTATTTATTTAAAAGCCACAGTTTTTTTTTCTTATAAATGTTGAATTTTTTTCTGTTTTATTTTGAAAAATTATTGGAATGAACTAAAAAAAATATTTTCGGAGTAGAAAAAAACTAGCTATTTTAATAACAAAGAGTTTATCTACAAATTTTTAATATTTTCAAAAGAGAATAAATTTAATTTTTTTTAACTTGATAGTTTTTTTATTTTTATTTTTACAAAAACATCACAACAACTACAGGTAGGTGACGAAGTTGGTAGAGCTCATGCCTTTCGATTGATTCAATTGATAGGTCCCACGTTCGTTTCCTAGAGTTGTCTAGTCTTACGAATCTGGTCCTGTCATTTGCTAATGGCACTACCACTGGATTGGTCGACCAGCGATAGTAATCTGATTATCGGGTGGCATTATTGTAGTGGTTGTTGTATCGACTTAATTCTTAAAATTCGTGTTTTCAAAATATTGGTTTGCGTAGATGGTTCTGCTGTGAAGGCATAATACTGGCAGCGTGGTGTTCAGCTAAAGCTTCCAAACTTTTAAAGTTCATATATCAAACTAATAACGAATTAAATCCTGTGAATCAGGTGAAAGCTAATAGTTCAATATAAAAAAATGCTTCGCCCCGTTTCGGGCACCACCCACGGAAGTGAGTTGAAACTAGTTACACCTGAGTTTCTCAAACTACTGCATAATCTTTCGTTCTTCTCCTTATTCTTCCGCTCGCTCTGTGCTACACGCATTTTAACAGTATAAAAATCATCTTGAAGAGCGAACAAATAATAGAAAAAAATCTTACACAATTACTCGTAACTCAAGGCTGATAAAAAATTTAACAAAATATTCAGATTTACTTAAAATTCATGAAAATAATAGCCACAAAAAAAGAATATTTTTGAAATAAAATTTAAGAGGGTTTATTTTTTAAAATAATGGGTAGATTACCGATTTTTAGTTATCGTTTTAAATAGTCTCATTAGCGTGGTTTTGAATTCATTTTGGAGAGCAGTATTTGGTAGAGAATCTGAGCTGAACCTGACGTTTTCCAATCGAAATATCGCGAACTTATGTATGAGATCTTTTGATTTTTTGTCAATTTCTCTCAATAAAGGTCCAGTGTCATTATATATATAAAAAAAATAATTTTTCAATTAAAAACTTTGCTTTGAAATTATCTTTCAAAAATATGCTGGTTGACTTAAAAAATTATACTTAAAATAATGTATGATAACTTAAACATTTAATGATGAGAAACACAAATAAAACTGGTGATCATTTTTACATATGAAAGACGATAACGAAACCATACCTAAGCCCATTTCTATGTTGGACGAGGCTATTCAGACTTAATCAACAATGTTAGCAAAAAAGTTGTCGAATATGACAAAACTCCACATAGCTCGGACCATACTTTTTCGAAGAAAATAATCATTCTTGAAAAATCACTGAAGAACATTATTTTAAAAGCTTTGTGGATTCCTTTCTTTCCGAAGCTACGAAGAAAGTGTATTTTAAGTTTTGCTGTGTAGTTTAAACAAGCTCACCTGGACTGTTGACTCTTCATTTCATTTCCCACAAGGTCTCCATTCCTGACTGCACATTATTATTTTTACTTTTGGGGATATAGCAAAAGGAGAGTCTTCAAAAAAAAAGATGAGTAAATTTTATTGATTTAAAGCAGTCCACTTAATCAATATCTGAGGCAATCCCTACCTCAGACCTGCATGCATTGGAAAACAGCTTTTTAGTAAATTATAGCACATTCATCACTCACCGTTTGGGTTAATTGAATTCCATTCTTTGAAAAAAACTAAAATAAAATGAAGCTGAGTTACCATTCAAATGAAACCAAAAATAGTCACCCTGTGTTAGATATCATTTGATTGTCATAAAATCGGCCCATAGCATAGGCTAAGTAGACGGATAAGATGAAAATGAACAAATTAAGACCCTGACCTCCACTTTCTCGAAGCCTTGATGTGCAAGTGTCTTCCAACTCAAACCAAATGTCAATTAAAGCAAGAAATATTTTAAATAACACTACTCAAAGAGGTTCAAAACGACTGACATTTCACCTACCTGACTTCAATCTTTGCTTTTCACATACCAACTACAGCAACCTACGTTTAACCTCAGAAGGCAAGATAATGGCACTTTAAGTACACCTTTAAATCTGTGAAATAAAAAGCAAAAAAAAAAACGAAATGAAGTCTTCGTGTTTGAGTGCCTTCCCGGAATAGTTAGACAGTAACTCTGTTAACATGCCTTCGGGCTTGATTCCTCCACAATTGCACTGCTTTCGCTGCAGATGCATATTTCTACTTCAAAATGAATAAAATATGCATTCATGCAGCGAGTGCCGCAGCGAGCTGCTCTACAACACAGGAGCTCATTTGTTACGAAAATTATATTTTAGGGTGGTTGAATGCACAATTTTCCCCTTTCATGTCCACATTTACGAGTACAACAAACTCCCACGTTGCTTACAGTTCAACAGACCGGTTGTTCCTAATTAACTGGGAAATTGTTGGTATAATGCACCACTATTTACGGCCCGAAAGGTATCATGTTTTCGGGTTAAAATCTTGAAATGAAATTCTGTTTTTTTTAGCGTCCTTTATTTTATCGTACGAAGCTTTATTTCATTTTCAAGGGTGTACACTTTGAGTGATGTTTTTTATAGAAGCTATGCTCGAGAATATTTCTGACGTTTCGAACGACAGTTGAAGCGTAGTTTGACGCTCTAACATTTGATTATGAAATTCTGAAAATGAAATGAGAAATTTCTTCTGAAAAACCGTCCGTTTTTATTTGATTTTATTAAAAGCAGCAGCGTTGCTGCATCCTGTCTTTGATGATAATTATTAAACTCTATCTGAGTATCTGGATAGTTGCATCAGTGGAATGCGGCAACAAAACTAGTAAAGTGTACTGGATTCTTTCGACAGCATTCCTTTTGTATTCGAGCAATATCAATGGAATGTATATCTATCCAGTGGGGAAAGAATGAGGTCCTGTAAGCCACCCAACATAAGTGCATCCAACTCACACTCAACTATCGCTTAAGTGACCTTTATTTTGAGTTTCTTTAAGTTACCCAATTCCTCCTCTATGCTCACAGGATTCACACCCTAATAACGCAGTGTCCTGCATTTTGCCAAATTGTGTTGTTACAACATGACAGAAACGAGTTTATCCATTGGCGTATGCTCCAAAGGCCAAATTCAAACTGACGTTGACAGAAAGAACTTCCTCGACAGAAACTATCCATTCAATCTGATAGACAAGAAAAAATGTAAATGATTTCATAGTGCCAAATGTCCTGATAAAATCACTTTCGTAGAAGAATGCTTATTGTTCGGATTGTGTCCTGTCGGTAGGGGGGGAACCATTTGGGTGTCCTTGCTGGGAATTGTACTCTGAATGGCATCGCATGTGGTGTCACATTATGCCCTGATGTTATAGTATAGTGAAGGAATCGATTTCAATGGGAAATGATCCAAACTCCATGGCAAAAAGGACATTCAGCCACATAGGGATTGTTTAACAATTAGGGTCATTTGACAGGATTGCCGATAAGTTTTTGTGAGATTGTTACCATTGTATTAAATTATTTTATACGTAACCCTATCGGATTGGGTATGCGGTGGCGAATGGGTAACATCGATTTCTCAAACGATTTGTTACGGGAATTGAGTTGAATTTAAAAAAAAAAAACATTGTTTTCAATTATCCTTTGCATTTATTTTAGATATTTTTCGCTGTAACTACATTCTTGTTAGGCCATCGTTTCCTGAAAGTTCTTATTTCGAGGTTCACTAGAAAATAAGTAAAAACTCCTTCGCTTTAATTTATAACTTACCTTCATACTTAATTCGGGAAGATCTAAATCAGAAGTGATATATCTGTTATAATTTTTTATTTATTTATTTATTTATTTATTCATCAAAGAGAGTTTATCTCTTACAGACTAAGATAGAACAATATTGTTTCTTATACTAGAACAGTTCAAGAATATATAAAATTCAGAATATATTCAAGTTATTTTGGCTGAAATTGGTGCGAAATTGCTCAGATAAGATGCCGCGCTCGTACTGTTCTGGAGGGTGCATACAAATAAATAAGGTCAAGTAACCTCGAACACTTAATGCGATTTGTTAAAATATCCCAAATAAACATTACGGAAAAACAACTACGCCAGGACTCAAGAGGTTGAATGCCAATCAGCGGGCATATGGTATTATAAGATGGCATTTCTTTGTTCCAATTTAATTTGAAAATTGTGTATCTTGTGAATCTTCCTTGTACTTTTTCTTTTATTACTATTATTATCTTATTAAAATGTGTTCTAAATTGTAGTACAATATTCTTATATTAATCTGACAAGTGAAACATATAGCGACTTTAATGTATAGGGATCCCAAAGATCTCTTGTATTTCTTTTTAAAGACCCGAGCATAGAATTCGCTTTAATTATGATAAAATCATGATAAAATATTCTGTCAAGTTCGATATTGAAAATTTTATAAGGGAAATTGATAGGCCTACGCTTCGTACAGAGAGATATAGCTCACATTTTTGAACATTAAGATGCAAAGAAATAATTTCACACCACTTTTCTAGTACATAAAAATCAATTTCAATCATCTACGAACATTATTTTGCAGTAAAACTTTAAATCGTCAGCATATAAAAGGCAAAATGAATGTAAGAAGATGGATGGGATATCATTTATAAATAGAATGAAAAGCAGAGGGCCCAAATGACTACCTTGTGGGACCCCAGATGGAACATGAATACACTCCGTTAAAAGCTCATCAATCTTTACAATTTGGACCCGATTCGTAAGATATAACTTTATCCAATTTAAAAACTCCGTATGGAAACCTAGACAAGATAATTTATGTAATAAAACTTTATGATTTATGCTATCACAAGCCTTTGCGAAATCTGTAAAAATTATGTCAGTTTGACATCTCTTAGCGAAATTGTCATATGCAAATGGAGATGTCTTCTTTAACGAGAAAGTAAGAATTGTTCTATACTATACAATTTTTTCCAAATAGCTTTAAGATTAAAGTAATTTTGCATATTGGCCTATAATTTCTAAGATCTTGTTTTGACCCGGATTAAAAAAAGGATTTAAATAGGATATCTTTTTTCTTAAAAAAAACCCACTTTTTGCAAGTTTGAGTTAAGGGTTAAGCAATTGTTCCCGCACAACTCTTTAACTCGTTAACATTACGTGGAGCTTCTTTAACATCTTCGGTATCTAATCTAACACTTCTGATGTCAAACACATTGCCTATATAAGGTAATTCATCGAAAGAAACACAATCTACAGATTTATAATAGTTAGCAAATAAGTTGCATATCGTAGATACTTCATTAATTGTTGTGTCTAAGTAAGTCATGCGGGTGGGAAAACCATTTGTCTAACGTTTGTTGCTAATGAACGTCCAAACATCTTTGTTGTCTCTTTTTAACCTTGACAGAATAGATGAAATGTATTCTCGAAATAAATAGCGGTGAAGGATGTCAAATTCATGTTGAAGATAGATTTACTTTTCCCGTAAGTGTTATTTTTTCTTACTGTGTAACGTTTTAGTTTTGCTCTTTTTTTAATTTGATAAAGGGTCCGCCAAATAACTTTTTTTTTGAAAATGCTATAAAAAAAACTGCTGAATATTTTCTCAAATTTCTTTTTTTATCTGAAAGTACAATCCTTCTTGTTAATATTGGAAAATAATTTTATTCAAATGGCTGCCTCGGCTGGCCATGCAGTAGCCTACACGATCGGTCCAATTTTTAAGCAATTTGTCGATTGTGTTCAGCTGTATTTCACCAATGGCTTCACGAACATTGTCCTTTAAAGCGTCAATTGCCTCTGGCTTGTCGGCGTAACACTTATCTCTGAGGGCACCCCACAAATAATAGTCCAACGTTGTCAAATCGCAGCTCCGAGGTGGCCATCGACATCAGCTCTGCGGCTGATAATGCGATCTAAAAAAACAGTGCGCAAAACATCGAGCGTAGCTTCGGCTGTGTGACACGTAGCGCCGTCCTGTTGCAACCAAATGTTGCCAATATCCTCCTCTTCAATTTTTGTGAACAAAAATTCGTTCAACATGGCCCGATAACGATCGCCATTGACTGTAACGGCCACTCCTTGCTGATTTTCGAAGAAAAATGGCCCAATTATGCCTCTGGACCAAAATCCGCACCAAACAGTGACTCGTTTTGGGTGCATCGGCTTTTCAATGTATACGTGCGGATTTTCAGTGCCCCAAATGCGACAATTTTGCTTGTTTACATACCCGCCAAGATCAAAATGAGCTTCATCTGAAAAGATGATTTTTTTTGGCAAAATCGGTATCTTCTGTAAGTCGATCGCAGGCCCACTTAGCGAAGCGAAAACGCATTGGATGGTCAGTTGGCTTCAACTCCTGAACCAATTGGACTTGGTTAGCTTCTAATAAAACGAGGTAAGAGTGCAATTTTATTTCAATCTCTTTTTCGGAACGAATCGCTCAATTCCATTCTTAACTATTCATTCGGAAGCATGATGTGCAGAATTGCACTCCCAAGAGGTTGCTGAAAAAAGCTCTTTCATTGCATATTTTATAATGCAGGACATGTTTCATAATACACGCAAAATCAAACATTGTGCTTAGAAAGCTTCTTCCAGATCTTCCGGCACGTCGAAATTGTTGACACATATCCAATTTGCTGAATCTCGAGTAAATCAACAGTGCTTCATTGGTCGACTTCGAGAAAACTTCTTACAGGGGGCTCTTTAAAAAGTTTGATAGCTATGGCCTTAATTTACCACCCTTAAACGTTTTTACCATTATGTAGTTTCTTATAAAGAATAGCAAAGTGAGCTCAACTTGGAAGCTTGGTGCTAAAATGGCCTACAAGATCTTGTTGTTAACTCGTCGGTATGATTCACCATTTCTAACAATCGATATAGTAGGTTCTCTTCACCACGCAGTTCAGCTTATCACACTGTAAAATCAATTCGCAAATGAGCGCAAATATTTGTGGCTTCTAGGAATACCAGGAAAAAATTGGGTCAACTTTCGCAGGGTAGAAGTGTTCTGCTAGTCCTTTATTGTTTACGGATGTTCCATGCTCTAGCAAGATTCGATTATTTTTAAAGGCAGTTCTTACGAGCTTGATTCTAGAGTCCCAAAACATTTTATTCTAGAGCTGATTCGACTGCATTTTAGAAAATCAATAACGTCAATTCGGTGTGCAGTCTGGAAATCAACTTTAGGTGTGAAAACGTATTCTGTATTTCCAGAAACTTTTTGTGTACATAAATTTAAATCATTTCCCGATTTGACTCATAAAATAAATTGAAATTATCATGCCTGTATCCATTTGAGTAGCGTGCAATTTAATCTGCACATAGTGTGCACTTCCTTCGAAATGAACAACATCTAAAATGAAACTCATTAGACTATTCAAACAAAGGTAATTGGGAAACACAAATATTAGTAAACACGGTTACACATTAACCGCTGTTTACATTTCAACTTTGTGTGTTGGATCTAAACTGTGGTCGGCTCCTACCACAACCCTGCAAATTTCTGCAAACAAAATGCAAAATGATGACTAGAAAATGTTAGCTTGTTAGTGAAAAATTTGCTGTAGAGTTTTGTTGGTTTATTCTTTTTGCAAAAACAATAGAAACAGGAACCTCATTGAAGAAAATCCTGTGCATTATAACAACGTGTGACTTGCTAAACAATAAACTGCCACCTTCAATAGTTATATAATTGGATTGTAATCTTGGACTGACAATCAGAAATTATCAATAAGAAACACAAACAGTGTCACCCAAGCCTTTGGCTTTCTATGAAAATAAATCTTATTGAGAACTTAACTGCCTATAAATAAGACCAGTAAATACATGAATTCATTTAATCTCCTTTCACATTTATAATTAATATCTATTAGCAAGATATGGACCCGTGTGATCGATATAATAAAGCAAAGTTGGTTCTCCGATAGGTGCCATTAGATCACTTTCTCAATATGCATATTCAATTTAATTAACATTCGAACGTATAGTTTTCCTTGTGTAACCAAAGTTTGCTATATGAATTAGTGGCAGTAGTAACACAATAGTTTAGGCTCATTGGTGAGTGTGATAATCGAAGGTAGTTCTACGTCTGGCGAGACATTTGCCTATAAATAACTGATTAAACGTCACTGGATTTGCAGCCTTAACGTTTACATTATTATATGAAATATCATTCTTAAATCGATCACGAATTTAGATATTCTTTAACCTCTTTAAGCCACAAGAAATAAAAGTGTAATTGATGCCCTAAAAGTGTAATATGGGTTACGGATGGAGCGAATTAAGAAGGATTTTGAGAAATAGTCACCATCATTAAGTGTGCGACCGAAATTGGGCCAAAGGATAAATATGCCAGTATTTGGTTTGTTACCTGTCAGGCGAGTGCTACCGTAATAATTTTGTAGGAGACGCCCATTGATTGGGTTTTTAAAATAAATAAACGGGAAAGATGATGAGAATGATACTGCTGTGATCGGTTCAGTGATTTTGGTCGCAATTGTTATTTTAGTTTTTATTTTTGGCGTGAATAGTTACTTGAATATTTACTTGAATTCGTCAAAACTCAGCCAACAATTCATGCCGTGAAATTCTTACAGCCGCGTTTATCCAATGGTATATTAAAAAATATGATTAAAAGAATGAGAATTCATTATCAGAATCCCCACAGTTTATACACTAGACTGAAATAGTTTTCAAGGTTTCTTTATTTTTTTAAAGACAACATCATTTTTTGAACGACAGTTGTCGAACCAAAAGTTTACCATATTCCTATTTATAAAGGTGAAAGATACATTATAAACAAAATTGTATATGTAAGTCTATTGCAGACAATAGTGCTTAAAAAGCAGCGAACTTCGACGAAGTAGACACTCTCGTTCAAAGCAGCTTCATACAATAAATATCTTTATGGAAACGGCGTTAAGAATAAAAAACTGGGTTTATTGCGTTTGAAGAAAAGAGTAGAAAAAATCTCCATGGTATTAATCTTAAATAAATCTACTTCAGTATCACAGGAGCAATAAAAATAACGTGACAGGTAGACCTTCCCAACATCGATGATTAACAGAAATACGTTGAAAAGTCTAAAAGAGTCTTGGTTATGGCACCTCGATATCTCAAGAGACTTAAACTGGCTCACATCAAGACAAAAAATAAGAATGAAATTCATTTTCACAATTAAGTAAGGATATATTTCAATCCCTTCCCTTACAGAGAAATCCTTTAACTCAACAAGGTGAACATAAGAAAGCTCGAGGTCAAACTAGGACTCAGTACAACCACCGAATGCCGACTCTGTTTGGAAGACGACGAAATGGCTGCACCCATTTGTGAATGTTCAGTTCTAATTTGGCTAAGACACATCTTCCTCAATGAGATATGCTCCCTATTGGGCATAAGACAATCCAATGATAAAGACATCCTGACTTTCATCTGAAGGACGGAATGTGTGTAAGCCTAAACAAACTCCCTCAGAAACAAAAGGTCTATTCTTCCAGACCGCAGTGTCTGCCACTTGAGCAGGGGCAGAAATATAAAAAAAAAGGAAATATGCCATGTTTTTACCCAGCAGAAACGATTGGGTATTTGGCTTTCTTACCAACACACAGGATACGCAGATCTTCATCGATGGATGGGAAATGGAAACATGGACAAAAGCAGGAGTTTTCTGTATTATTTTGCTCATATATGAGTCATTCAGACTGGCGTATGAAAGTACTGTCTTCATGGCTGAAGTCTCTGTTATAAAAAAAGGCAGCAGCTCAACTTACAAGAAAACCTCTGCATCATGATTAAAAACGATCCCAGGTTAGAATCATTCAGTTAGTCTTGAACTCCTACCTTCTTTTCGGAACGAATTCAGTTACCAATCGCCATTGCGATTAAGTTAATGTAGTTATTTATGGTTTGGTCGCTGATCGATTGTTGGCCGACTTTATGGGTGGCTGTACTATAGTGATAACTTATAGGCGTATTTCAGGATCATGCTGTCAGTATCGTTGACACGGTTGTGAATTCATAACAGGAACAACAGAATTTTGATAAAATAAAATCTGTCAAAGGGGGGCAGAAAATACTGAGAACTGAGTGAATGCAAATAAGTCATTATCATATTGCTTGTCACTAGAAAAAGTTCCGCATAAGGATTTGATGAACTTCATCAGGAGTCACTGTCAAGAATCCACTTGTTAATTATGTTATGGGGAATCTTTGGTATAACCTTACTTCTTTAAGCAGAACATCCCAACCTACCTAACCAAACATAGTCAACCAAAAAAAAAGCTCTTGAAAGAACACATTCGGTGGCGTATACGCAACTTTTTTTTTCAAAAGAACATTTTTATGTTTTACATTTTAACAGTCTATTTTGGAAGAAGATTCAAAAAATTTTAATCCTTATGACACTCCATCAAAAAACTACTAACGTATATACAAACTGGAGCCTGAATGGTCACAAAACATTGGCGCTTTTCTGAGATTGGAGTGGACCAAGTTGGCTAAAACTCTTTTAAGGAGAATAATTTTTTTTTTTATTAATTTATAAAATCAAAAGTCTTAGAGAACAACTTATAAATCTTTCAAATAGAACACAAAAGTACAAATATATTTGTATAAAATTGATTTCATGTAACTTCCTGTTTTGTATACAGTGTTCCAACAGTCTGTTAAGCCATTAGCATAAATAAATCGAAAGGAAAGGCTCACTTCCAGTGAAACTTCATGTCTCCACAGCAAGAGAAAAGTCCTTAAGAGAAATTGAATAACTCTCTTCACATTTGTCCTTTTTGCAAAGGAAAAAATTCCCAACTTTCCAATGTGAGGGAAATATACTTCTTAAAATGTAAACACCAGTTTCCCTGCAAACGTCGCTTCCGATGGTGGTGTTTACTGCTTACAAATTGTAAATTACTGATTACGCGATTTAAGTTTTTGATTCGAAATGGAAAAACACTGAAAGCAATTTCAAATTTGTGACTATTGATGAAAACAGATGAAAATGACAATGAAATATTTAGTATCTCGCCACCAATGAATTTGTGATACATTTCAAATTCAGTTGCTTATGGCTTTAAGATTTTTAAAGCTCCATCTTGACGAATAGTTAAACCCGAATGAGGACTTGGAAGTATGGCAAATTTTAGGATGTCCTTAAATGTTCAGCTCTTGATTCAGAGAGGTTTAATGCACCCTTTTTTTAACGTACATGGAGATAAACATATACTTATGTCAAATGAACAACTCTCGCGGAAATGCAAATGTGTGCGAATTTTAAGACTTTGGCTAACAAATCATCTGACTGATCATTCGCAAGTTTTTCTCGAACGTAATCTTAGACTGAACAAATCTAGTGTCCTAGGATCTGGCGGGAGATTACGAACCACAAGAATTGGTTATTTCAAATGTTCATCGCTGACCAACCGTGAGGGTGTGGGATACCCAATTCAGTGTCTTGAAGTCAAGACTACTCGTTTAACATTTATTTGTAGCTATAATTTTATTGACTCTTATTTTAATAGAAAGATGTGAAATGTGACTCAATAAAGTCAACAAAGGGAATAAAAAAAAAACAAAAAACAAAATCATTTATTTGCAATTTCGATTATAATGGTTTTTTTAAGAGTTTTCTTGAATAAATCAAGCACTGCAGTCTTAGCGAAGCTATCGGTTCTATTCCAAGACGGCTTGATCGAAAAAGGTTGAAGTGAACGGGAATATGAATATGCTTCCCTTATTTAAAAAAGGGTACTTATAAGATATACGAGGTTTGTTCAAAAAACAGGTGACTTTTTATTTTTGTCGAAGTCTGTACAAATATTATTCAGAGGTGATGTTTGGAAGTTTATATTTATGAGGAAATCTTCGAAATTACTCATCCAATTGCAAAAAATTCTTTGAAAAAAATTTACAATTGACCTCTGGATTGAACGTAGGCTATAAATGATTCCATTTTAACGAAAAGGTCTTTCATGGCGACCAGTTATTTTAATAAAATTGCTGAAACAGTGGTTACTTTTTGTGAACGCTGTCGATACTATAAAATGTATTTACTTGCTTTTTAAGAAAAGTTTTAGACCTGAAAAACACCTATTCGCGATGACATATCTCTATAGGTTTAAGGTAATATTAACAATTTCAATCTGTCAGGATTATTTTGGGATATATTTTGGACAATCAGTTGGCTTTGGTGTCACAGTAAACCTTTTTGAGTCCTGCAACTTTCCTACGTTAACGAAACCTTATCGCTGAAACCGCAGGAAACGGCTTGTAAGTAAATATGTTCATCAATAACTTTTTAGTTCCCTTAAAACTAATGATACACTTTTGCTTGCGCTTTTTCGAATCCTCGAAATATTTCTAAAATGCGTATTTTGGTATGGGTTTTAGTTACTCCAGCGACGCGGTTTTTATTTTCTCAATGGGTCTTTTCAGTTAGGAAAACAGGGAAGAGCCAAAGGTGGCCAAGTTTGATAAATACGGTGGCTGAGACATGACACCGCTTTTATTTTTGACCAAAATTTCACAGACAAGCAGTGGGCGTTTTATTCAAATGCAAATAGTGCATCACTTGAAGGTAATATTCCTAATTGCACCACGCCATTTTTCTTCTTTACTTCTTTTTTGTTAGTGGGCGCTACAGTCCTGAGGTGGAATTCGACCTCAGTCAAGATGCCACTCGAGCTTGAGCTTGAGCTTGAGCTGATTGGGTTTCTTTCCCGGCTGGGCACGCTATCAGCGACGAGCTCTTCCTCTACCAAGTTGTCCCTCGGGGTTGGACTCGAAAATGTTTTGAATCGCAGCATTGTCCATTTGCTCTATATTCAGAGGCTCTTTACCAATGCTATTGCGACGGTTCTTAGGTAAAAATTTAGCAGTTTGGGAATAAACTACGCTGCCACACGTTTCATGCCTAAAACATACGAAAAAGTAGCCAAGTGATATTTGACTCTCACATGAAGGGTTCCACTCCTCGTTAGAGTATGCAACACTTTATTTCTTTAATTTCGGATTCCTCATAGCATCGCCCAAATATTGATTCACGAGTAAGCCAGGCCCAGTAAAAGTTCGACATCGGCTTAGATGGTAAATTAAAAATAATAAATAAAATTAAACGATCAAGAAATTAAAAGATTATTTGATGCCAACTTAATGTAGAAATATGTGAATCTATGATTCTGACAGTTTTTGGCTAATTTAGTAAGGAACTCAACTCAAACCGAAATTCTAGAGGCGTAAGTACAAACATCAATTTCCCACCATTACGCATGTCGCAACCGTGATACGTGTTGTGTTATTGTTATGTTTGAAATTGCTATAAAGAAGAAATTGGAAAAAATTGAGTTATAAGAAAAAATGTATCTCAACATTGAATATCCTTGTGTGCTTTGAATGCATAATCAACACACCATACGTCATTTAAGTCATTACTGAAATGCTAGGACAGTTATAACTCAAACACACATCAAAATCACAGGAAATACCTTTTTAAAAAATGTACTATATTTATAAAAAAATTATATTGTTATGAATATTTTCGGATTGGTAAAAATACCGCCGAGAAAGTGTTGCTTTGTACATGGATGTGAAACTTCGTTTGTTTGAGTAGAAACATTTTTATATTCGTTCATTCGTCCCGCAAGATGCAGTGCTTTTATTTTCTTATTGCAATTCGAGCTTTTGCATTGTATTGGAGGAACGAAATCATTGCATACTTTAAAAGGGTGTTGAGTTCCTCCATGACACTCATTTTCTATTGCTAGGTATTAAGTTGAGGTCCGATTTTATGAAACACTTTCATTGTATCGGGACCCGCATTTATTTTCAACAGCAGTAGGTATTCTGTTTCAACCTATAACGGTGTAGGAGATACAACTCTGAGATAGACGGATGGACGGACCGACAGCGGAGGCTTTTTACTGAGGTTTCTTTTAAACCTTTGGAAATGGAACAATAAAATTAAATGGCATGAGCCAACCGATACGCTCACATCCTTCTTAAGCGTGGAAACGAAGATAAAATTTTGTTTAGCTCAATCTAGACCCATAAGTGCCACATTTTATTTAAAACAAAGGTTAATGCAGTTATTTTGTCTATTGTTTTTTACAAATCTAAAAATCGCCAATCACACTGGAACACTCTCAACTCTTTTTTTGTTTTTTTTTGCATATCAAAATGAATCAAACATTTTTTGGAAAAAAAATATTGAACATATAAAAATGGACTTGGGTAATTTTCGCCCGTCTATTGGCTGGAGATCGATGACCCTCATTCTAAGCTTAAAGTCTTTGCAACCTTTTATGAAAGCTCTTATGGCCAGAAGCTAGATTTCCAACCTATATATGCTTGGAACACCGAAAGGACTAAAAGTATCTCTTTGGGTAGTATAGACTGACAATTCATGAAATGGCAAACATTTTCACAACAGCAATTTATTATCACATATGATGTATTGTTATTATGTTTACACACATCTTTTTTATTTAATATCTACCATAAGATGCCAACCCATCTGCTCCTGTCAACCATTCAAGATGATTTGCTTACAAGACTGGTCATAAAACTCAAAGGCGACACTTCAAAGTTCTACTCATAATACACTCTCATTCAGCCGAAAAAAAAATATCAATTCAATTATTCTTCTTTGGGAAAGATAAATGAGTATGTAAACTTTCAGTCTTCTCAGCACTCAACTTATCAATGTTTTCAAGCTAGACATTTCGTTCCACAGCAACTGGAGTTCCATTTGAGTGGTTTTGCTGATGGTGCCAAAGTACCAGACGCAGCCTTTGAGGCATTACCCAAAGATGAACAAAAGAAAATGTGCTCCTTGTATCTAGAAACCAAGACCGTCATATATTTAAATAAATTACTGTATTTTTTTGTTGTCTGATGATCATGCTCTATACTCTGTATCTTCAAACAACAAATCGTCTTAGACAACCAGTTAACATAAATTATTTACCCTACGCGTGTAATAAATAGCATCAGATGGATTGGCATATGAGCCAGATGAGGGTCGCTTAGAACGCGTAGACAGCTTTTTATCACAAAACATCTCAGAATATTTATGAAATCCTTTCCATTATTTCTTGCTCTGAGGACAGAAAAAGAGTGATTAAATTACTTGTGCGACAACTCGAATATGATTTACTGTCTGTGAGGACTTTATTTGTGGCATTGCTCCTGTCTGTCGTGAGGAGGTAGAGGGCATAAAAAAAAAGCCAAGATGTCGTTCGTTGGTCTCTAATGCAAATTATGGCTCGATTAGAACTGACTGGTTGACTGGCCAACTTTTTACACAAGCTCATATTTTAGGGCAAGCACAAATGACCAAGAAAATTGTATACCGGCGTCAGATATTGATTTATATACTTCCCGTGAAGGCAGCAAGGATGCCTTTTGTATGTGCTCGGACTTTGAATTTCGCAGAGAATGCGAAAAACAAGATTTGTGTACAATAAGTTTGTCAGCGTGTCGACAGAGAATCGATTGAAACATTTTGCCTACTAGCGAAGGTCTTTTTAGACAGCATAATCACGAATGGCATTTTTATTTATTATCAACTACTATTTTTGAGGCTGTCATCATCTTCCTCAATGCATTTCCCTATAATCATTCCAAGGTGGATGTGAAAGACTCCAGCTATATTGGATCAAGTAGATGCTTCATTTTTAAATACATAAGTTTATTGAATTCAATTTGTTCCCATGAAAAATGGGTTTAATTGATGCGAAAAAAAATTCCAATCGCTCAAAATTTGGAGTTATTTACAAGCCAAGAACCTCTAGATAAGGAAGAACACTTGGTTTCGGAAGTTTCATCATTGAAAAACCGCGAAAACACAGTGGCATGCTTCTTGGATATTCAGCATTTTCCACGAATTACCCATTTTAAATTATCAGCATCACTAATAAAAATCTTACATTCAATTTGGTCTCGAAGGGCGTCCACAGACTTCTATGCAGCAGCTAAAATCCTGATACTGAGCATATTCATGCCCATTGATTTGAAGAAGATCTTCGAGGCAACTAGGTCTTCGAGGCAACTTACTTGATCAACAATACATTCGAAAAATGTTTCTCTATAAAATTAACGCTTGACGACAACAAGGGTCCAGTCCCTTTCTAGAAGATAGACGACAGACAACCGCAAATGAGGCCTCAACCTTTTAACTTGTATAGAAAAAATTTTATTAAAGAAGGCTATGTATTTGGCTGGGAAGCTACTGTTAAGTTATATTCTAATATAATACCAATTGCATACATTTATTGTTCAATAATTGTTTACGTTCATCGTTGAAAGATCCAGTGTTATGCGTTCACAAAGTCTCTTTAATCCATTTCTGGTGTTTTATAGTGCACCCAAAATCTGCATCGACCAATGACAAATCGAGTGTACAAAACGCAGGACCCTCAATCAACATTGGGCAAAACTTTCCAAGAACTCTTTAAGCAAATGACGTTCATCAGTAAGCCAGACACAAAGTGCTTCGTAACTAATCCGACAAATGAATTTCTTCTATCTGATTAATAGTGTGTTCTTCTCATCTAGATATGATTTTTAACCAAGCTTATGGAACGATAACACATTCTCATCACTGAAAATAACCGGCGTAAGTTTGTTCTTGGCACCCGATGTTCCTTCGATTTTTATAAGAACATGAAATAAAAAAATATTTTGTTTTGTCTTTTAAAAGTTGCAACTTTAATTTTTTAATTTTTAGAACCAAACTTTTCTTCTCTTTTTAAATATTGTTGGATTTTTTTGTAAAATAGTTTTCCGCACTTTCCAATTTCGACTTTATACCACTCATTATATTTATCATGGTTTTATAAAAGTTTTCTTGTGCCGACGTCAGACTTTCCAAAACGCCAATTCTCTTATTTTCATTTTATTAGGCTTCGGTGACTGCACTATCGCAACTTCGGCCTCCTACATTTTAAATTGATACACTTGGTAGTTCCAACCTCAATTCAACTCATGGGGGATCAACACAAGCAATAAAATGCAGAAGGCGACTGACTGTATCTGCGGTGTCAGTCTCTAGTTGCAGTCATTTAAATTTTATTGTTAGTAACTTTTTTTAAATTTCGTTTTCTGATCAGCCAAGTTGATGCAAATCAGCTCTCTCTTTGGCGCTTGACTTAATCCCGTTCTGGAGACCTCAAGCTGTTAAGCTCCACCGAGATATGTATCTTTCTATTTTAGGGAAAGGACTGGCTTTGATTTGATTTCAGAGCTCTCTTCCATTAACTCAACTTATCTTTTGATTTGTTTTCTATAACTACTCTATTCCTTAACAAACAAAATATTGTCATGATTAAAGTATCAATTGATTTTCATAGTACCTACCAATTTTACTTTCATTTTCTTAATTCGCAGTTTTTTATTCAGAATAAATTAATATACTACAACAATTTATTTTTGTAAGAGAGCTAAAAATACAATAAATAAATACCGCAGAACCAATGACAGATTGTCTTCATATATATTATTTTTGTGGACAAAACAAACAAAGAGTTCCAGAAGCCGAAACTAGTAACCGCAAGACCAAGGCCACAAATTAAGTCAGTCTACTACTGTCGATAGATCATTCCAGTGAAAGCGCGGCCAATTGGTAACTGGACCAGATTCTGGATCACATTCAAAAACTAAACAGATTAAACCTTGGACCCAGCAGTTTATCCAATTGAAAGGCCAATCTTACCAGATCTTCAATACAGGGCTGATTGATAGATGAAAGCATTTTAAGAACCTTCGAAGCAACATTTTTTCGTCGAATGTATTCCTATGTATACCTATACAGTCGAGGCGGCGACCCTGAGTACTTTACGATTATAACTATCCAATCTGTAGCTGCTGTCTATGAACCAATGTGTGTCGGCGTAAAATTTAACAGTGGTATGATAAACTCACTCTGCTCAGGAGGAAAGCCAGAAAACTCTTCAATCATGCCAAAAAAGACACAAGAAGTGCGACGAGCGTGCTGCGTTGAAAAAGTGCTGAAATAACATTGCCGATATGCCGACTATAGCACGAATCCACAAAACCATAAGTAAATCTAATGGATCCTGCACGACGAACCATACGGATACTCTCCAAACGCTTAAAGCGTTCATTTTTTAGGTTCGTCTGCTACTTCAGTTGACTCACCAGTTGTTAGCCATCATAGAGCACGCTATTATAACAGAGTTAAAAGTCCATCGAGAAAAAAGTTCAGTATTGATAAGGTCAAATGGGCAATGGGCTCATTCAAACAAGAAGGTCATGGCCTTATTGTACAGGTTCTCATCTTTTTGTTTGCAAAACAGACCTCCGGACATACCAAAATCTTATAAGCCTATCAGTCCATCCTCCTGCATTCTTAAGACCTTGGAAAGTCTTATGGACCTAAATATTAGGGGACACTTGGAATATCACTCTCTCCTGCACCCCAACCAATATGATTGCAGGAAAGGAAAGTCAACTGAGCCCTGCACCATCTGCTCATCTTTGTTGAAAGGGTCATTTCACTTACAGGAAATTTCTCTTTGCACCTTCCTGGAGAGTGAGGTTGCGTTGAGGGTACCTCTCTGGAATAGTCTAGTGAAATCAAGTATCTCAATTTTATCCTGGATAAGAAACTGAACTGGACTTCTCATATCAAATCCATCCAAAGCCATGTGGACGTGTAAGCGGTTCTATGGTAGTACTTGGGGTCTCAAACCTTAGACGCTATACTGGTTGATGGCTAGATCTATTATAACAAAGACAGCCATAATATGGTGGCCCAAAATTTTAGAATGATCAAATCTTAAGAACCTTGAAAAAGTCCAACGTAAAACTTGTATGAGCATTTTCATCAGGGAAACAGTGAATACAAATCAGGTGACCAGACCTGGAACAACGTGAGAATACCCAATTTCATCACGGGTAAAGAGCGTGACCTTTGGTCGAGCAACACACCTGCGCCCAACCCCAGAAACTAAATCTGGAATACTGATAGCATGGAAATGGCAAATGGTGCAGATGCCAGTGTCTATGTGTTTTCCATACCGAAGTTCAAGCAATGAAATCATGTGCCATAGTAAACCTTGCTATAGGCCAAAAAGGGGAAAGAATTCTCATATATTCAGGCAGCCAAGCCACGCTTAAGGTATTAGGATCCAGGTCATGAAATTGAAGATAATGAAATTGTGGACAAACTAGTCAGGCCTGGTTTGAAAATTCCGTTCACTAGTCAATCAACAACAATGGTTCAACAATATTGAGCTTATGGAAAACCCTAACCCCCCAACCTCGAACTGAAGACAAAAGATTCAAGCCAAATGTGAAGATTGAACCACCGTTTTAAGCAAAAGACAATCCTGTATGCTATTAAGCTTGTTCTTACCAAGTGGGCCCAGCATGCCCCTGAAACGAGAAAAAAAAAGGCTTAAGTAGATTTTTTTTTCTAGAACGATTATTGTTAAATTGTTATAAGGAACTGCTGTACATATATCGTGATTGTATTTCAGTAACGATTTATCTTTAAATCTACGACAGAGATTAAATTCGAGTGTACACGTTCCCCGAGCATACAAACAATAATCTTGAACACATGTGTGTTGCTCATGCATTTAACATGAGTGCATTTTATTAAATAATAAAATACATATCCACATATATGTTAGCGATTTGCATATTCAAATGTCCTTGGGTAGCACGCAGTACTCGACGCCACCGAGAACTCAGAGGATATGAAGAAAAACAATAACAACGACGACGACCGCGTTATGAAGAGCTCAACAGCGTCGGCCGAGGTGTACACTTACGACATATACACAGTGAATGATGTATCCAATTCGGAGAATATTCCTTGAAGGACTTACCCGACAACAACGACGTTGACGGACAAATATCCTTATTGTTTGTAAGCTGCAATAGTAAGCTTCATACGGAATTATGGTTTGCAATTAATCATTCCTCATGCTTGTAATTCAGTTCACTTATTAATTAATTTCGCATTGTTTTTCGCTTAAATTATGGAATTATTTTAATTCCAGGAAAATAAACTGCAGCAGAACAGAAAAGGAAATGCGGCGTTTTCATGGAATGAATTTACAATAAAATAGTTGAGTACCTCCGGCCAGATTTTGTTGGGCAGGATTATTGCAATTAAATAAGCTTACGGATCCAAGAAATAAGCTCTTGCCAGAGTTCAAACTATCGAAAAAGGATACAATATGCAAGTCCTTATTTTTTTTCTCTAGTGGAACGATTTACAATGGACGAGCGGGGCTTAGGAAGTATAAACAATTATCCACATAAACCTACTTTAAAGTGACTCCCATTCTCTCTATCGAATATCATGCTAGTTGATTGCGTGGACTATTGTCGGGCGCCAATTAAATGCACAATTAAACTACTTGAAAACTTTCAACAGCCAACTCTAAATCATTTGCATATTTACGTTGCATGCAAAACCATCTAAGTAAATAGTTCCCTTTGAACTGCACCCATATATGTTAAGCCATTTGAGCACTTCCGTTTCATAGTCTAAAACCACATTCCATTTTCCATTGTAACTAAATTGAACTATTGAGCAATGAGCGAAAAATAAATTGATTTCAAAATCATTCAATTGTTTTATTACAATCATTGATAAATATTGCAAAATTATTGAAACAAAATCCAATTTCTCTTGGGACATAAAATAATTAGGTGGTGGGGAATTAAAAAAAAAATCAACATTAGCACTCGTACATAATCTATTCAGTGTCAATTACAGCCAACAAATCAGACAAAGAACCCTCGGCGTATGTAACATCCTAATTATGATATATCGCGCATGTTGTTTGAACCAATAAATTCACCGCCTACATAGTGCTTTGCTCTGCAATAGGGGGGGAACACTCAGCGCCGAATCTATAGGTATACATGTAAATTTTCTTAGTTGAGTATTTATTTTAATTGCAGATTAAAATTCGGTAGTACTTGGAGCAGCAACTTGAGGCAAAACGACTTTCAAAAATGTACACGAGAGTTTGCAAAGCTGATTGGTTTGCATTGTAACAATTTCTAGAAACCTATGATATCAGTTCAAGTAGTAAGAATATTAAAGAAAATAGACGCCTTCAATTTGTATGGACTGCCACCGTTAAAATTGGAGTGTGCCTATAGCTAAACCACGATACTCACCTCCCATGTGACGTTAAGAGTTATTGTACAGGGTGGCGCATAATTAACATTATGTTCTAATTATTAAATATATTTTTTACGATGTTTTTTTTTCCAGAATTAACTTTGAAAATCTTGTGAAATTTTTTATGTAAATATTCAGTTCACTTCAATTCAGTTCGACATTCGAATATTCAGACATAAAGATATTTACTTATGGTGGCGCTACAGTCCAACAACCGTCTCCAGCCTCCTCGATCTTTTACTAGCGGCCTCCAGTTTCGCACGCTAAGTTGGTTGAGGTCCCTTTCCACTTGCGCGCACTACCTGAGCCGCGGTCTTCCTTTGCTGCACCGTCCCTCGGGGGTGAATTCGCAGTTTCCATCCGCCATCTCAATCGTTGGATCAACACTCTTCTGGCTAGATCGATGTCGCTGAACAGCTCGTTTAGTTCGTGATTGTATCTTCTCCTCCACTCACCGTCTAGACATAAAGATCATATCGAAATTTCTTTCATGTTCGAAATACGCACAGTGCTCCAATAATTTACGGATTGATCCAGCGTTTTCACAATAACCGTGCGTTCTCGTCAATTGGTGATGCCTATGCGGTCTTTGTCAAGAATTTGAAGGCAGTTTCACCCTTTTCCATATAAGATTCAATGGGCTCATGAGTTGAAAACAAATGATCCATAAATACGCATTCTGTAAGCTCGGTGTTTTTAAGACATAACTCATAATGATCTTTATTGAATGTCAAATAACGAATGATCGTCACGATGCACAGTATTTTTAATTTTTTGTAATTTTTTCGAAAACGACGAACTTGTTGCAGTTAAAGTGGATGGCTTTCAATAGCGAGCAATGATTGCAAATATTTAAATGCCAGAGGTAGAGAACAATTTAGAATTGTGGTTCCAACAAGATGGTGTTCATGAAACAAATTAGTGTAACACGATCAGAAGAAAGAAGGCGTAGAAGTCAGTAGAAGAAATCCGGTCATTCGATACTTAACTACTGGCGTATATAGACGAACAATTAACCGGCTACGTACTGATGTATACAAAAGTGAACACTGCGGCCTAGGCGACAGAAATGAATGGCGTATCAAATATTGTACTCGAATATCTGTCTCTGAAATTTATGAATGAGCTGGTTTACAGCGATGGTACATCCCAACCACAACCGGGGCAGAATTAACTGCAATCAGTCGAGTCTATAATAAGTTTCCTTTCAGCAGTGACTAAGGTATTTGGAGAAGTCGTTTACATATATAGCCTAGAGTTAGTGGGCAGAGAAATAAATTCCAACTAATTAATTCGGCCCGCATGAAACCGATCACGTGTCTGGTTGACTTTGGGGCTTTCAATGCGGAATGATTAAAGTACTCTCTAATTTACTGAAGCACAGATCGACTGGCTTCAATATGATTCAGCATGATTGTGATGACTGAAAATTGGATGTCAATTCCAAGATTTTTGAAGCTATTGTTTTAAGGAATCTATCGACTATGGCGTCTGCGGAACCCCCAATGAATTATATTATATTATAAAATGTTGAGCAGGTGGATGTAAGTGAATTGAAGCGTATTCAGGTGCCTAGAGCTTTTCCTAGACCAATGTAAATTTACCTACCTACCTACGGGCTTTACCTAGCGCGCTGGTTTACCTCATGAACGATTTTGAGTTTAGAAGGAGGCGTTAATCGATTAAGTGACGCAGCTCACTTTAATGAGAATTGAAGATATTTTCCGTACGAAGTACTTGAAGTCCATTACCTGGTTGATGTTAATCAAGCGTAAATAACGCTCACGCCCTGCTAGAACTTAACGACACAGTGAACGAATTTTGGTCTAGATTCGGAAAGACACCTCCTTAAGTAACATGGTAACAGCAACCAGCGTACGAAACAGATCCACGAATCTACTTTTTGATTGCCTGAAATTATTGAATTGAAAGAACGTTTGACTCTAAAAGGAGGTCGCAATATAATATTTAGCTCGCATGACATTTGACATTTGTTTCGTTTCCGGGTCGTCTTATGTCTTGGCTTGGCACATTTTACATTTACCGGCATGATAACACAATTTGGCCGCTCCTATCTTCCGTCTTTGGGATTTTCCTTAAGTGTAAGTTGAACGAAAGAAGGCCATGGACGAAGTTATGTGAAAAAGATGGAAAATGCGATTAAAATAGCGCAGATACTCATCGACAATTGCGGCACAAACTTGGCCGATATTACTCTCAAAAATGGAAAAATTAAAGGTTCAAAAAAATATTTTGAGAAAGAGAAATGTACATCGCAAGCTACAAATTTTTCCCGTCTTTCTGGTAGAGTTCGAAAACCGTTCCGATAAAAGTGTTCATCTTTTGAGGCTATCCACGAATCAAGCCATTTTTTGTTGTCATCGAACGAAACAAGTAATATTCAGATGGCGCAATATAAGAAAAATATTGACGGTTGGTTTCGTTCTCAGGTAGGTTTAAATGGTTTTGGCAACGTGCGGACGAGCGGTGTTATGCTATAGAATCACTTTTTCATGCCTCTGCGCGTATTATGGCCGTTTCTTGGGCAGTGCTCACTTCAATCAATTCAATATTTTGAAATCGATACCATTCCCCAGTTTCGTTGGGTTTTATTCTAGTATTCAACACGGATCCCACCGAGCAATGTCTCCAATTCAGGGTCTTATAAAGGATTTTGGCAAACCTTCACACGGACAGTCGTCAACATCGAAATCACCTAAAGCAGCATCTCCGTAAACTTTTTGAAGCTCTCGATGCGCAAAAGTCACAGTTTTCTTCCAATGAAAGAAGAAAATCACAACCTTCCGCAAATGGGGATTATTTGGCAAAAAAATCAAAGAATTTTCACACAACCAAAATTATATGACGCCAAAACTAAAACGCTTATGTTTCAAAACGGTCTGTTTTCCATATATCCAGGACTAATTTCTGGAGCTCTATATTGTCAAACAGCTGGACTTAGTTGCGCACATAATATTAAATTATTTCTGTCGCTTTATTTTATGGTTGAGACTTAGCAACATCGGCTGAGAGTTTTCGCACCACCCTGTATTATGTTATCGAGAAAAGATAAATTTTTGAAATAATTTATTTTGTTACGTAGCCACATTTTTCCTTCCGCCACTGTGTCATTTCATGCAGAATACCACACGAGTGGAACATTTCTCTTTCTACACCATAAAAGCCAACAAATTGTATCCACAATAATTCATTTGAATACAAAACGTGGTCGGGGACTGGAATTGCTCTGCATTTATGCCTCCGCTCCCATCCCCCTCAGAAGCAAAAAAAAAAAAAAAAACACAAACAATAAACACGGCCAGGCTCCAAGGTTCCAAGGCATAGCTTGCCCTTTAAAATAATACGCAACTCTATGGCTGGTGTATAAAGTTGCCTGGCACCATACTCAGCTGGATGTGGCCCGCGGGTTTTCACGCTTATTGATGCAAAAATTCCAGATTCCATGAATCATAGGAGGTACATACCGATACAGATCCAGCACTTGTGTGTTTGTAGGCGGAATTTACTTTTCCCCATAGCAGCTGAACAGGAAGCAGGAATATATGCTGAACCGAAGGTATTTGAGGGGCCTGTCCGCGGCATAGTAATCCTTGAAAAAAGTCAAAAAAAATCTCGGCTAAAGGTGATTTATATGCGTGCGCGATGTTACGCCTTCGGATTTGAGCTGCAAGGACTCAAGCACGTTGATATTTCGACGCGATGAAAATATTCCTGAAATTTCTGAGTTTTCTTAGCTAACTTAGGGATTAATTTTTAAACTTGTCTCTGGAAAAAAATTGCAGTTTTAAAGAACTGTTCAGGCAGCTTTCAGCTACTGACCTGTGATCTTCATATTTTATTAAGCCTTATATTTTTAGGTGAAAGAGAGTCAGCATCGCAGTATGCTAATAAAAGAAAATATTCGTATGTGCAATAAAATAAATTTAAATATAATGGGCAGGTAGGCTTCCGTGATAGTGTTATTTACAGTCAAAGGTGTTTTTGATAATTTTTAAATCTTTTTCAAGCTAATGATATTTTTTCTGCCTCAATTTTCCATTCCCGCCTCAAAACTACTTTGGAAATCAATCTTTGATTTCTAAGATTCGCATGATTTATTAGAAAGGTGATGTTGAATATGATGTTGTAAGTGAAGAAATTGCACGAGAAGAAAGTCAAATTGCGACCAAATATCCCTAAATCAATTTCCCAAAGTTTAAAACAAATGTAAAAGACACTAGCCCTGATTGACAGCTTGTTTGACTGATAGCCTTGCAAGAAGTCTTAAGCCAGCTGTTAAACTTAAACTTATATTATAAAGAGGATAAGTTTGTAAGATTCAAAACTACTTATCCGATTTAAAAATTCTTTCAGAAATATCTACAATGGATCTTCATAATGAACATAAGCTAAAAACTTTCAAAGTTCGTAGTGACCAAACAAACTTAAAAATAGTATGCGAAAGCTTCTCTAAAGATATTAGATAATTAATTGCTTTTTTATAGAAAAGTTTTGGAACTCAAAAATTTCAAAAACATGTCCGCGGTGGTACATCTCTTAATGTGAAGGTTAAGGGAGAATTTTATGAAGGGTAAAAGTTTGTTAGTTTGTTCGTTTGTATCAAGGAGGAAATCTTCGAAACTACTCATCCAATTTCAAAATTCCAAAACAATGTGATAAAGTATATTTTTTTGTTCTGTTCTTCTACTGCTACTTTATCACCAGCAAAGTTATGGTTCCCAATCTTAATATCATATCATAATAGGACTACCGGTTGAAAATGTGTTTTTTTTTCTTCGAAAATCATTGCTTTATTGAGGAAAAAATAGATACAAATTCAATATTCAAAGTACTGCCCATCGCTAGCCACACATTTTTCCCATTTCTGGCAATGGTTTGGCCGCAATCCACGAATCGATCCATTTTTGACATCATCGAAATGACGGAAGTGCTGGTCAGCGAGGCCATGTTGCATCGATCGGAAGAGATAGTAATCGGATGGCGCAAGGTCTGGAATATACGGCGGGTGGGGTAGGACATCCCATTTGATCGTTTCAAGGTATGTTTTGACGACATTTTCAACATGTGGCGGAGCATTGTCATGTTGCAAAATAACTTTATCGTGTCTTGCGACCGTTTCTGGCCGTTTTTTCCTTCAGTGCTCGGCTCAAACGCATCAATTGTCGTCGGTAGACCTCGCCTGTGATTGTTTCATTCGGTTTTAGTAGCTCATAATACACAACACCCTTCTGGTCCCACCAAATGGATATCCAATTCATGGTCTGCAAACTTTTTCACCTGGCCGGGGCGTTCTTTGTCTTCGGTGTCGAAATCACCATCTTTGAACCGCTTAAACCACCACTGACACATTCTAACGTCTATAGTATAGCCCGGGTAAGCTTCGGTAAGCAATTGATGCGCTTCGGTTACATTAAAACTTCCCGCAAATGTTGATGGCTTTACAAAAACTTAATAACCTAGACTGAAATTATTAGACAATGACATGAAGCTTCTGATGTGTCAACTGATATGGTCAAAGTTCAGCTCAGAGTAATAGATATGAAGTTGTCTGCAATAACCGGTAGTCCTATTAAAACTATCCTATCCACGTCAACCCCCAGGATCGCTCCGGAAACCTCGCCATTTTCCTACTCTTTAATTTTCCACTTATCATCCAATATTTTTCTCCCTCTCCATATAAATCAACTTTTTCAGTGATGGTCATATCTATCTTCAGTCTGATTGCCCTTTTATAAATAGTGGTGAAAACGTTTTTGAAATCTCAACTTAAGCTGATTGCCGGGGAAATTGAATGTAGATGAAAATTGCTTTTACACAACATTGTTTCGACCAGGACGGCGAATATGCCTTTTTGAGTTCTAAAACTTTTCAACGTACGCGGAATCTTACCGGACGAAGTCACAAGGGACTGCTTAAATTAAAATCAATTGGAAGACGAAGCCTTATGATAGTATTCGAAACATAACAAAAAGAAGGGACTTATTTCAACTATCATTTTTTTCTGATATTTTGCCTATTTTTTTCGCGTGCTCTCAACACCATCGGATAACTTCAGATCGATATTTTGCTCGGTGTGGATTCTGCCTCTCTGATACGGAAGCTGCGCCAGGCAATTAATAGGACTACCGGTTGAAAATGTCGTTATTGCAGACAACTTACAATCTATTACTCTGAGGTGAATTTTGACCATGACAGTTGACACATCAGAAACTTCATGTCATTGTGTAATTATTTCAGTCTAGGTAATTGGTCATTAGTGAAAACACACAAGTTTTTGTAAAGCCGTAAAATGTCTACATTCATGCCATCAAAACAACATTTTCGGGAAGTTTTAATATGCTTCTTACTCCGAAGCGCATCAATTGCTTGTCGAAGCTTACCCGGGCTATACTATAGACGTTAGAATGTGTCAGTGGTGGTTTAAGCGGTTCAAAGATGGTGATTTCGACACCGAAGACAAAGAACGCCCCGGCCAGGTGAAAAAGTTTGAAGACCATGAATTGGAGGCATTGCTCGATCAAGATCCGTCATAAACGCAAGAAGAACTCGCAAAATCACTTGCCGTCGCTAACGAACGGAATGGGAATGATCCAAAAGGTAGGACATTGAGTGCCATATGAATTGAAGTCACGAGACGTCGAACGCCGATTTTGCATGTCCGAAATGCTGCTTGAACGCCATAAAAAGAAGTCTTTTTTACATTGAATCGGCACTGGTGATGAAAAATGGGTACATTACGATAATCCAAAACGTCAGGCAACATATGGATACCCCGGACATGCCTCAACATCGATGGCCGTTCAGAATATTCATGGCCTGAAGGTTATGCTGTGCTTTTGGTGGGACCAGAAGGGTGTTGTGTATTATGAGCTACTAAAACCGAATGAAACAATCACAGACGAGGTCTACCGACGACAATTGATGCGTTGAGCCGAGCACTGAAAGAAAAACGGCCGGGAACGGTCGCAAGACACGACGAAGTTATTTTGCAACATGACAATGCTCGGCCGCATGTTGCAAATGTCGTCAAAACTTACCTTGAAACGCCTACCCCACCCGCCGTATAGTCCAGACCTTGCGCCATCCGATTACTATCTCTTCCGATCGATGCAACATGGCCTGGCTGACCAGCACTTCCGTCATTTCGATGATGTCAAAAAATGGATCGACTCGTGGATTGCGGCCAAACCGGTCGAATTTTTCAGAACGGGTATCCATGAATTGCCAGAAAAATGGGAAAAATGTGTGGCTAGCGGTGGGCAATACTTTGAATCTTGAATTTATATCTATTTTTCCTCAATAAAGCATTGATTTTTGGGGAACCAGAGCCAGAACCTTCAACGAACATGTAGGAGAAAGACTCTTAAATAAAACAAGAAATCAGAAAAAAGAGCAGACCACTTAATGCCTGATTCACAATGCAGCGCGAGAGCGAGACGAGAGCGAGGCGAATGTATGAAACAATCGCGAGACTCGTCGTATCGCATCGCGTTGTTTTCGAAAAATTAAAAAAACTCTGGCGGCGTTACTGCGTGACAGCAGGCTGATATGAGTAGCCAGAAAGAGAAAGATGATGTTCGGTCGTGTATTTTGTTCATCCTAGGCACATAGACTACATGAGTTGGCTGTCATAAATTTGGCTTTCATTGTGTTCTGGGAAACGATTTTATGACGAGAGCGATTTCTCGCCTCGCTTCTAACCAGACAAAAAGAAAACAACAAAAAGAGTACAAAGCTAAGCAAGGAAAAGGCGAAAAAATATTGAGAAAAAAGAAAAGAGCCTATTTAGTCGTTTATGGGCGTGTTCAATCGACAGCTGCTAACCGACAATAACCAAGAAAGACCAAAGAAATCTAATTCAACCCGAAGAGGTAGTGCTCCCTTCTATTTTTGCTAAGCTAAAAAAAACAGGTTCAGAGATTTTACGAGGACTTAACGCAACAATCGACTTCGGTCATTAAAAATATCAACTCAACGAATGGCTCCATCGTGAAGATCCGACAGACACTAATCCTAGGCTTATGATGAACGTTTGTAAAAAAAATCAAGCCAGCTCGAGAGACCTAAATTTTACTCAAATAACACAGGTGTTGCCAGTTCTTCCTTCTTGAGTTAAAGAGAGCAAGTTCGAGCTCTGACAGAAATGATCTCTATCGCATATTGGGTCCCATATGTGAAGGATGAAAGGCTGCTTTAAAACCTTTTTTTATTCTCCAATAACTGAATGCCGAATTCGATTAATTAGGTCTACAGTCCATGTGGTTCAAGCAATAAGATCTAAGGTTAATACAGCTCGTGCAATCTGGGGTCAAAAATGAACACAAACGAACCTTTCATGACTTTGAAGAGAAGTTGCTGAAATGAATTCTGCGAAATTATACTGAATAAGGACACATTTGTATCATGGCCGCAGGTGGCATCCATCCATTCATGATGAACTAGGCCATGTACTCGTTTTTGACAAAACAATGGTCAACCTGGGACACTATTACCTTCTTAGAATTCCTCTGCTCTCTTCCAACAATTCTAATTCAAGAGTTGTGTTATAAAGAGTACGACGCAGTTCAGAACTCAAATAAGTGTCCAGTGTAAGGGTAGAGAAAATCTTTAATTAACTAAATATGTCTCCCTCACACGTAGCCCCATGAACTCAACGGTCCAATAAAAGAACAATGGCCCAAAGACAATGACAAATATTGGCAAAGTAAGCTTTGATAGAATTCCGATATCATCCAATTTGTAAATAAAGGACGACCGAATTATACCAACTCCTCCAACACACCCCCATTGCTATTGTAATCTGAAAAACGCGATAGGACAAAAGTACAAAAGTTTCAAACAATTACTGTTCATTGAAGCGTCCTTATTGGCACTTGTTTGCTTAAGCTGCTACGAACTGTACATTATCCTGATTGCAATTAGCACAAAACTACTTATTCGATTCTTTTGCTTAATCAATTACCACTCTGGCACCCTCTTTTTTGCCTCTTGCCATTTAAGCCAGTAAATTTTATTGCAGTACTCGTAGTACTATACAATCAGGACACTCAACTATTTGGTAATGACGTCGTATCCTCGTTGATTTCCAATCATATTATCCAAGTGAAAGCGTTTGTTTTTCTTAATTTTTTTCGTTTGTGCTTTATGTAAATGGCGCGAGTGGCAGTGACTTAAGGGGATGGATTTTTTGGAAAGCTGAGAATGAATGGATTTAACGCGAATTTCGTTTAAGGGACAAAGCAACAGGAGTGAAAAAAGGACTTTCCATCGAACTGAATATATTTACATATCTACTTTAAATATCGTTCTTTTAGATTTGAGGCTTTGAACTCTTTGCACTTTGACCGACACTTTATTTGATTCAAAAAATATATTCGTATATCAAGTTAACATTTGGCTTGAAGGCTAACTCAAAAATGTATCCGGACAATGATCCTTTAAAGATCTGAGTCTGTGCTAAAGCTACTTTCCATTTAAGGATACTATGCTTTCTATTAATTGCACCAGCCTTGCTGGCATCGGCAACCGCTTTAACTTTGAACTGAAGGTTCGGGTTTCCATTTTTTGCTTAAACAAAAATTCGAAGAAACTCTCAGCTGGACCGTATATCCGAAGGAGAGGTCTTCATACGTAGTTCCATAAAATGTTCCCTACTGTCTTGCCTACCTATACCGAAATAGCAACGATTGGCTTAGATTAGTCTTCGTCTGGTCTTCGCCAAGATGTCGTTTATGGATTTAATATTTGTCCCGAGAAAGATTAACTGCTTTGTTCTGTCACATCTGGCGTTCAATGGATTGTTATTCTGTCGTCAGTACGTGTTATGTTTTATCCTGATTACTGTGAAGACAAGCTCATCTGGTCACTTCTTCAATCGCCGTGAAAACTTCAAAGGGTATCTCGACAACGTATTCCAAAAGCATGACATGCTTTAAAACGTACTTCGCAATATTTTTTCAAGAATTAGGTTGACGGTATGACAAGACAGCCATCTCCTTTTCGGAATCCGGTGTAGCCTGGAATGATTCGGAATTTCTTGGTTCAAATTGCGCAGAACCGGATCAGCTTTCGCGGGATCCTTTATTCAACCATCGCTCTGTATATTTGAGTGTGTGAGAAGGTGTCATTTAAGATTCTAAGGTCGATGAATAGACAGTGAATAAGATTTTGAAATTCATTGGTGTTTTCCACGAATAGTTTGATCCATTGTCGATTTCCCGTTCCGGAAGTCACACTGGTTCTGGCCAAGTTGTGTTTTACAAAAAACTTTATACGTTCAAAATGGATAGGCACTTGTTAACGACATTAGGCGAGGATGTTCCACCATAGTAACTGCAAGATAGAGTGTTTTCTTATTTGCAGACTAAATGTGTGAACTGATAATCTAGTCGTCAGGCTTCCTTATCTAATGTAAAGTTCATATAATGTCAAAATTATAATAGGAAATCTAAAGTACTTTTTACTCAATAACTTTTCAATGGCTCAACTAATTTCAGATCTTATTTAATAAAAAATAAAGTAAGTTGAAGTAAAATTATTAAAACGATTTTTTTATATTTAAATAAAAATTAATTAACCAAAAGACTGAATGTTATCCCAAAGAATTGAGAAACTTTATTTTTTGACATTTATTTTTGAAAGGTTGAATTCAGGACCACTTTGAACTCGAAATTACAAAAAATCGTTTCAAGTATGGTTTTTTTTAGTCTAGTTAATAAAAATAAGATTTTATAATGAGACCAGCTTTATATAAAAACAAATACACAAGAAAACACATCACTTTCATTAAATGTAACAACTTTAGCGCAGAAGTCTAACAATTTGTCCAGCTTTAGGCATTTGGTAAAAAGATAGCATTTGCTACTCTACCGTATGGTTTTCATGTCGTTTTTGTGATTTTATAAACAGCGCCATCCTCTCTTATGACTGTATGTTTCGGAAGTCTCAGAAAATGCATAGGCCGAGGTCTTCCTTCTAACTTTCATTCAAAAAATGATCTATGCTTCTCTTGACATTTATATTCAAATCGGTACATTCTTTGTGATTTAATTCTAGAAATTGTTTTTGAATAGTTGCAACCCAATATTTTTTATGCGTTTATTCCATGTTTTAAGTATCTTTCAGGGTTCGAGAAAAACGTTAACGTTTATCATCAAAAAATTAAGGAGTCCTGAAAATATAACGCAGTGCCAGCGTTAAGCTACTGAATAATTTGTACTTTCTTGGACTAATCCATCAACACTTCCTATTGTAAAAATATGTTACTCCTAACTTGTAACTGTTTCCATTTTTGGTTTTGTCATGCTGCATGCTCGAAATATTTACAATGCTTCGATTTTTCTTTCGGAATATAAATGCCAGTGTTCTGTATTAAGTAAATCCCAATACAGTTAAACCTTCAGCTCGAAACGGAAACGACTCGTTTATTCAAAAAAACGTATGCGCCATCATAAAATTTAATTTTCCTTACTATTCTATTGTTTTTTTGTTAATTGCGCAACATTTTATCTCAGTGCTGACACAGCTCTGCTTCTTATAATTTTTGAGTGACGCACGTTCATCTTCCGTCAGACCTCGCGACGTGGTGAGATTACCTAGGCACTTAGTTATTAAAAAAAAGTTTGATGTCTTGGGTTAACATTAGACCCCCGTTACCAGTTGTAAGCTATCATGGTGAAAGATGTTTGTTGGAGCCTTGTTTGTAGCCTTATACTATGCAAGACATTCTAAACAATCTTAAACTTATTTCAAAAAAAAAATTATTGATTTTCGTTAAAGTTCTTCGGAATATAGTAGCCTTAAATCGACCTGTTAAAACTATTCTTCACATGTAAAAACATTCTCTCTAAAAGTCTGTCCTTGCAGTCATTCAATTGCACTTTAAGACGTGAGATAAAGACAAGCGAAATAACAGATGCCAAAATTCTGCAAGGTTTTCTACTGCATAAAATCATATATGCTTTATAGCCTGCTTGTTTGTGTGATGGAATAATTCTTCAGTTTTATCGGTTCAAAATTAAGCCACGTTCAAATAATATCAGAAGAACAAATTTTAAACAAGGAAACCATTATTGGTACTTTAAGGCAGGTTAGGACCAATATAACGCACGAAGGCCTCTTAATAAGCTTCCATAAATAAGGAGTATTTCACGCATACGAATCAAACCAACATCAAATTAACCATACAAGCTTACTCTATTTCCATATATCCTTCTTCTTTTTTTTTTTTGGTTTCAAATGACCAAAGTTTTGGCATCGCCAGGAGTAATGGAAAACCTCACAAGTTAAACATTTGGATATTCGACTTTACAACTTTATTTCAGCTATTCTCGTTGGAGTACTTTTCAGACTTTCCTGCTAGAATTAACTATGAGTATGGTTGGTCGTGACGAAATCGCGTGCTTGCCTCCAAGGTAATTCAATGACGCAGTCAAACGTATGCAATCAAACAGGAGAATTTGTAGTTTCCTATTTGAGGATAGCTTTTAGTAAAGTTTCGTCGGACTAATTGGCTGTGGTATTTCGAAGTTAGATTAGATTTTAGCCATGTCATGTGCCGTTGACGTCACTGTTATTATTGGAAATCCTTGGCAAATGTCCTTGAATATTGAAATTATAATTAAAGCGAAAATATGGTTCACAGTAGAGGCAGAGCACCGTATGATTGTGGATTGTTTGAAGGGGTTTGAAATGAAAAAAAGTAAATTGTATACGTGCATTGCTGCTTTGTCACATTCGAACTCAAGTTACAATGCAGCACTTATACTATTTACTTAATTTGACAAAAGCAGTGGCAAATTAATGGACTCAATGCGCACAACAAGAATTTATTTCATCACATCTGTTTGTTTTTTTTTTCAAATAACATGAATGGTCGTTTCCATCAGTAGTCATAAACTTCTTTAATTACTGTCTCACTGAAGTCACGGTTTATAGAGGCAAACCAAACTTTATCAGCGAACGATTGATGTTGCATAATCCAAAACCGCGTCGGTGTTCGAATTTAGCGGATTTGGAAGCAGTTCAGAGACCGTTTTGGGTATGAATTGACAACGCAGCCCATTTTACGGGTGAATGAAGATATGGTTACTTTGGCAATATTTTTCCGGCCCGATCGATTTGATTTGAGGTAAATGAACGTTGTTGTTGATGTTGAATTGCTGCCTGCCATTTTTTATTATCGTCGTCATTCCACAAATAAGAAATTCCATTTCAGATGATTCGATGACTCCACTTCTATTCTTTATACACACCACGTTGCATTTGTACAATGGAAGTATTTACTGTATGTATGCTTTTAGATGAAACTCCACGTAAATAAGCCTTCTTGCCTTTAACGTTTTTGAGAAATGATTCCATCGAGAAACTTTCTCTGCCGTTTCATGCTTTTCGAAAAAGCAAACTAGAAGCGAATGGACCAAATTGCAGCATACGGTCAACCTTCGAGTTGACAAATTTCTGTCCTGGTTGTGAGACTGGAGGTGAAAACACTTCTTAGCTCATCGCACAAGCTACCATCTACAGATTAAAAATGCCCAAACCATCATTTCATCGCCTTTCGCTGATTGTTTCTTTACTGGAAAGTTCGCTTTCCACCCTCCTGAATAACAATTATTAATTATTGTTCATATGACAGCAAACGACGCCATATTTCTTGCCGCTCTTTTGACATTGATTGAAAGATATATGAGCCAACAACGAGTCGAAATTATTAAAATTTACTGCCGATATTCGGAGTCAGTGGCCTCAACGTTAAGAGCGCTACGTCCAATTTATGGTCGTCATAATCGTCCTAGCAGATCAACAATTGAGCAAACAATTTGAATCCACAGGCACAGTACCAAATGTTCCCGTGCCAGTGAGATAAAGAAGTACCCGTAATGTCGAAAATATTGATCCCGCTGAGGCTTCAGTTGCAGAAAGCCCAAATGTGTCTCTCACGCGTCGTTCTCAAGCATTGGGCATCTCTTGGACGTCGTTGTGGTGAATTTTGCGAAAAGATCTTGGCCTACATCCTTACAAGATTAAATTGACGCAAAAACTGAAGCCGCTTGACCACCAGAAGCGTCGTATGTTCGTGAATTGGGCTGAGCAACAACTTGAAAATGATTCGGATTTTCATTGAAAAATCATCTTCAGCGATGAGGCTCATTTCTAGCTGAATGGCTCCGTCAATGAACAAAATATGCGGAATTGGTCAGGCAGCAATCCACACGTACTCCATGAGTCATCATTGCATCCCGAAAAAATTACGGATTGGTGTGGTTTATGGGGCGGCGGCGTCATTGGGCCGTACTTATTCCGTGATGATCAAGACCAGCACGTTACTGTGAATGGGGATCGCTACCGTTCAATGATAACCGAATATTTTTGGCCCCAGTTGGATGATATGGACTTGGAGGACATGTGGCTCCAACAGGACGGCGCAACACAGCGAATGTCACAATCAATTTATTAGAAACCAAGTTTGGAGAACGTGTTATCTCATGAAATGGTCCAGTCGCTTGGCCGCCTCGGTTGTGCAATTTGACGCCGATAGACTATTTCCTGTGGGGCTTCGTCACGTCTATGGTCCATGCTAACAAGCCAGCGTCAATTGTCGTTTCGTACGAATGTCGAACATGAAATTGCAGCAGTATCGGCGGATTACGCTTGAAAACGGTCGAAAATTGGGTTCAGCGTCTGGACTTCTGCAAGCGTGCCCGTGGTGGCCATGCAAAAGAAAAATTAATTTGCCTTTTTGCTATTGTATAAAATTTCATGCTCCTTCGATGATCCAACACAAGGTCAAGGGAATTTCTTCAGTGGAATCTGGGAAGGAAGAAGAGGTTTTGAAAGATACTTTCGACAAAATTAAAGATACGTACTTAGAATACAAAACAGCATTTCTAGACAGCCTGGACAAAATTCAAGTAACTGAAACTAAAGAGCCGGTAAGTGTTATGATAAGTCCGAATGAAAAGAATATAATACATTTACCTAAAATACATCTGCCAATCTTTGCTGGCGATTGCGAGTCCTGGAAATTCTTTCACGAACTTTCTGAAGTAGAAAGCTCGATTATTTAAAGCCAACTTTGGGGGCGAGGCTGGGCCCCTTCTCTAACATTTACCCATTGATAATGGAAATTACAGGCTAGCGTAGTATATTCTCACTTCACATAAGGATAAGGAACTTTCAATGTTTAGTAATTTTCAAGAGTTTTTAGAAGGTCGATTTAGGACACTGGAGGCCGTTGGATTGCAACAAGCAGCAACTGGTAGCAAGTAAGCTAGGGCACCTGTAGCGAAAACGGAAACCTTCCATCACAAACAACAGCAACAAGGCTTGATGTTTTCTTATGTTAGTGAGCGAAGTCGTTTCCGAATGTACACAGCCGAGATCATTTCCAAGCCCGCTCCGGATTAGAAAAGATGCTTATACTCTTCGTAAAAGGTAATCCGATACGATGTGCGTCATTTTCAGTTAAAATAAACTCACAAAATAAATCAGTCTTAAAAAAATCCTTTTTTTTAATGAAATTTTTCAATTTGGTTTCGAATGATTGCAACTACAGTTCACGATAAACTGCCCTAAGATATCCTTATCGCGAATGAATCATTTCTTGCGCATTGCCATGCAAGTTTCAAAAAACGAAGTCAGTATAATGAAAATGAGCCCATCTAAATACCCTGCACTCAATCAGCTTTCGTTGATGACGTTGTATGTGATCGAGTGGGTTCAGTTCTTCTTTTTAATAACCCCAATTTCTGCAATAGACACACGATATTTTCAACTGATCTTGCCACACAAATGTGAGGAAGATTCCCCGCATCCCTCCCTTGTCCGATACGCTCAAATTTATTCATTCAATTCATTTTAGTAGAGCAAGAGTGAACTTGGTGACGGCCAAAAACTGAACTCACTTCACAAAATTTTTCCAAAACATGCTCAACAGATTGGCTGAAGGAACGTCTTCAAGAGACACTCGTCTTTTCTATCGCAAATGAATGATTCAAGTAGAACGACGTTCACGGACTTTATCGTACTCGTTTCGGATTTGGAGAAAAACTTTCAGGTACACTCCAGAATTGAGCTTCTACACTGATGAATCTAAGAGTTCTCCTCTAGACGACTTGTAAATTCGGCGAAGAGAAGAGGAGAGGAGTATGCACCGAAAAATAATGTTAGATGCAATATTATACATTATATAAAAAACAACCTATGCTGTCAGCCAGGCGGCCTTCAAAGTTTTACAGTCAATTTGAATTATCGAGATGTGCCGCCAAAAACTAAGGATTATATCAGATAGCAGTTGAGAAATACTCGGCATACTCTACAATGACTTTTTCAGACGCTGCAGATATGGAAAAGAAATAAAGTCCGTCAGAACACAATCCCTATTTCTGTCGCTTATTGTCGGTATTGTCCGGTCCATACCTCAGTAATTATTGCGACAAATTGCTGAGCATAGTCCATGGTTCAAGTCTGAGCGAGTGATTGATAGTCCTCCAAGGGTTGTGATTGCCACGAAAAAACTTGTGGAACCGGTGAGAATTGGTAACATCTCACTTATTCTTATCCAATAAATTTATATGACTTCTGCTTTAACACAAAATATCTTCATCTGAGATAACCTGTCAGAATGCTCTCGTACTGTTCATGAGCCTAACAATTAGTAAACAAATATACCGGTACTGATTTATTAAATTTACTAACCTTTAATGATGACAAATTTTGGTACAGAAATAAACCCTTTTGCAAATCTAGAAATTGGACGCGTTCAGAATTCTAGGGACTAAAATTTCAGGCACAACCTAGAATATTGAACGAGAAATCTGAAGGCAAATACAGTTGACAATTTCATATGTCAAACAAATTATTTTTGGAGATTTACTTTCAATTTGTACTTTGAATAAATCTGGTTCGTGAATTGTTTATTACTTTCAATTTGTACTGGTAATAAATAAGTTTTAATTATTTGTTTTGAATTGAACGATTAAAATGAGCGATACGGAAGAAGAACTTGAATGTTGAAGTGGGTGCACATGTGCCAAGACAGTGAACTTTTTTTAACATCAGTAGGTCAAGTTTCGTTATTCATTGAAAATGAGTTGCCGAGCCCATCGTTTATTTAAGAAATTTTGCAATGTTTGGATTGATTAAATGGCCAACTAGAAATCCCAACTACTGTGAGGAAGTAATTTCTGCGTATTCGCTGGTAGAATTTCGTGTCCACTTCAGAATGAGTCGGGCTGGCTTTTCGGCAAGTACAAAAGTACTGCCTTGTGATCCCATTTCGACTTAGATTAAAAAATCCTTATTCTAGGTTATTAATTTATTTTAAAATAATACATTACCACTTTCATATTTCATGAACTTCAACCCATTAGTAAACGATTTCAAAATTATCTGCTGACTTTTGACTTTTCATCAATCAACTGCAAAAAGCAGTCACCTGTTTTTAACCGCAAATCCATTCCACTTCCTCGCCATATGTCAACTAGCTTTGGCATCAAATTCATCGGCTCTTGAACTAGCTATTGACTAGCTAGTGCCTAAAATTCTAAACGTAGCCAATCTTCTAAGCTTCAAATTCAACCTTTGTCGAAAAAACAACTTAGAAGGATAACCCCGTACCTGTTCGTTGAGCTTGAAATAAAGTGTTAATATTCTTCAAAGTTTCTTGCCATCCGGGATCGATTACCTCTTTGCATATCCTACAGGTAGCGTCAGAGAAAAGCTTCCGCAACAACGCATGCAACGATGTAGACTTATGTCATGTTACAAAAGTAAACAACAACATTCAATTGTCCCACATCACTTTTCCAAAGAAACTTCACTCCTAGCACTCGCATTGCTATGCATCGTGAAAGTTTGTTTATCATTGAAGTTTTGTGTAAAAAAAAAAAAGAATAAACAAAAAACGTTTTATCACATTTCCACTCCTTGGATTTCATTTTTCCTAGGGTAAAGTTGGTGTTGTTTCGATTACTTGCTAAAAAGGAAAAATGTGATGAACTGTGCTGTAAGCAGTCTGTTGCATCTTGCAAGTCTGTTTATCAACACCGGGAGTTAAGGTATTCAAAGAGTTGTGAACACCGAGATAAATATTTCATGGTGTTTGGCTCGTTGGCGTATACGCAACGTCATTTTTGGGTGTCAATGAGCATTACCTTTTGAACAGTAGTTTAAGGGTTGTATATTGAGGATCACTAGGATTGGATTCACAACACCAAGTGCTTCCGGAAAGGCGTTTCCAGTGAAAGAAAGAAGAAAAGTTAATGTTTTCAAGATTGTTGAATGCTCAAGTCTTATACAATTTAGGCGGGTGGAGAGAAGAAAAACTTTTGAAAACAACTTTTTTACCCCTACTTAGAAAAATGGGAACAAATATGCACAGTCATCGAACCAACTACATCAAGGACGAGGCTTTTAGTTCTGAGGCTTCGAACAGTGAAAATTAGGTCTAAAAGCGGGGTTTCGTGGAGTATAAAGGGAAGTGTTCTAAAACAAATTCCTACAACAGAAATTTCAAATGAAGTTCGCAAGTGACTACGATCAGCGAATTCGAGCAACGAATGTGAACGCTTTGTCTTTTCAAATGAAAAAAAAAATGGTCATTGAATTGTTCAGCAAACCAACGGGCGCACACATATATTATTGCAGTTTTCTTTTTGCCTGCCCGTTCTCAAGGTATTATGGTTACTCTTGTGGTGATGAAGGTAAAGGATAATGAGAGGACACTCGAATGTTACTCCATGGTTGGAGTCCGAACTGAAATGAAAAATTTAACATCGAATTATTTGCATCCGCTTAATTCACAGTAATTCTTTTTTAAATAAGTTAAAAGCGTTAGTTTTTGTTTTTTAAAGTACGTGTGCAAAGTATGTTGTGTACAAAATTTGGGGACTACTAAGGTTTTAAGGTTTAAATCCATGGTTTATAAGCTTGGGTTCCGGCGCTTCAATAACTTCAATAACTGACTTAAACTTTCTGCATTATTGGCAACAGCGATATCGCTCTGTACGATTTTCTGGTGGCACTATCACTTTCGCAACTCTGAGATGTATTTCAACCTAACCACTGCTTTGCTTTCAAAATACTTGATGTTAAACAATCGCTCACAGGATCTATGTTGTTATCTTTTTTATTGCTTAGAAAATTCCCAAAGCTCGCCAGGAAGTAAACATTTGTTCATGGTGATGGCGGTCCTTTCGGAGGTCCTCTTTGATTTCCCACCATCCTTTTGCGATGCAAGCTTTAAAAATAAAACAAGACATATTTTTAAACAGTCTATTTTACACACTATAGTGTTGTTTAATTCCGTATCTAAGTTATGCATTGTTTCCCTTTTCATCTGTTTCTTTTATCATCCGTTTATTTTATACTTTCCTTTGAGCTCTATTTATCTTTCTACAACTGCAAAGATTATTATGCATATTTTTTTTATTGTAAATAGGACAAATATAAACAAACAAGGACAGTGAGTCGTTTGTTAGTTTTTACGCTTCCGTTGATATACTCCTTCATGAAATAAAAACTTCTTAAATATTACAAAAACATAATGAACAAGAATAAAAAAGTTAGATAAAGGGCTTTGACGGACTTGAAGGAAAACTTGACGCTACATTAGCTACAAATCCGACTCCGACTCTTAGTTTTCAATGTAAGTTTCATGCTTTATAAAAAAAACTTAATTATTTTCGTAACTTAAAGAAATGCCATCTAAATACCGTCCATTCCCTTCTAAAGCCAATCTTCTTGCATTTCTAAGCAGTTTTTGAAAAGGCGATGGCAAAGCGCTGGTTCGATTGCAGAAGCTCTCAGAAGGTCTTGAATTGCTTAGAATTTTTTGGCGTAGGACCTCGAGTTTAGGTATACACCATTTAAAGGCCTTTTATTGATTATTTAATGGGGATATTTCATAATTCTAAATGGGTGTTTCTTAACGTTTATCAAAATAACGTGAGCTGTTAACGTGCATTTTTTTAAAGCTTCAGAAGAATATGAAAATTATAATTTATATTTTTTTCCTGTCAATATGTTAGCATGAAATTTGGAAAGGAGATGGTACATCAGCAAAATTTCAAAAACAAGTATAGTTCAAAACTACTTTTTTAACTCCAGATAACGCGGATTACGCGCAATTTTGCGTCAACCATATAATTTTTTAGCATAAGACTCAACGCACACGAAACGCCTTTTTTTCGTTAAAAAAAAGTCTTATTACCAACGCCAGCAAGTAGGGCTGCCTTGTCTGAATTCATGGGATGATTCAGGATTAGCGACAGGGGCAACTTCTGTCTGGCGGGCGTAAATTTTGTCCTTCCATCATATGCCACCTAATAAGGTTTGCAGGTTTTTTAAGAAAAGATAGAATTTAGAAGTTAACTTCACTCCCCTAGAGGCGCCAAGAACATTTGAAGAGATCCAATACTATGCTGACATTACCTCGATCTTAATATACTTCAAATTTCAAAATTTCAAACCACTTCTATCTTAAAAACTGTGCCTATTCTAAATACCCCGATGCTCCAACCTGAGGCATAATAGAACGTCGCAAACCAAACAGTAGCACTTTTACAGCCTGACCATATCTCGACGAGCTTCATTGTGATCAAACTTAATTCTCCATTTCGATAGATCAAGCAGCTTTTATAGAACCTTTTTGGTAAAAGAACTCTTCATCTGGATTGGTCACACGCTAAATGCAAACTCGACAAAAGACGACACAACTAAAAAAGGAATTTCTTTACAGGGAAAACACAAGATTGAGTTATCTCACAGCTTCTACGTACATGCCTGTACATGTACATACATGATGTCGATCATCGGACATAAGGCAAGATTATATCACTTGTGTGCCGCTCAATGTGTTACAGAATATATCCGAGAAATGCTGCTTTGGTACCGTCAATTTTCATTGTCAAGGACTCGCTTGCTTAGCTGTTGTTGACTAGAAGCAACTGCAATAAAATCTAACCTTCAACATTCTTCGATCAAAGACGGCCACCAATACAAAAGAAGGAGTCTCCAGGCGCAACTTTCAAACTGAAATCAAGGCCAAGATCACAGGCTTCCGACATATATAACTCAAATTTTCTGCGCTCTTTCCGCTTTGCACACATGCAGAACAATTAAGGATATAATAGAAGCAACTTTGCAGTATCTGCAGAGACTTCTTTCAGGTCTACGCAAACTATGTGAAATAAATGAAATTCACACACTAAATTGGTTCGAGCTAAGTTGGCATTAATGGTTGGAGTTTTATGTATACAATAAATACATTTGAGATCTAAGGGACCCTTAGGACAAGATATTAGGAAAGGAGATCAGAAAACAGCACCGACAACACCGTAATTGAAATATCGATAGCACATACAAGTGAAGGCGTATCAGTGACAATTTTTTAATACAATGCACCGAAACAAGGATCAAGCAGCATGGAAGGACTTGTTATATGAAGTCCACTTCAGAGTGTATTACCAAAACATATCGGGACTGCTCTGGAAAACAGCATTATCCCATCTAGGGGAAATATAATCAGACTCCTATTCCTAAGTAACCGATAGTTCTTGCCAACAACTTGACTTTATTATTTATCAAACCATCTACCTGAACTAAAGCTGCTTTTCATCCTTCAGGATCCCAAGCCTGCTGCCATTCTCACAAAGCTTTCTGGCATCCGCTATTTATTTCATCTTAAATTTTTCGTGAACCGATAACTCAGGGGCCACTATGTTTTGAGGCACCCTGTGCTCATTAACACCTTCACACCAATCAATTAAAGGCCAAGCGCATTACAAGCGGACACTGCTGCACTCGGATGAGCCCAAGTTCAATCACGTTCTGTTATTGAGCTTGAATGAAATCCGATTGCAAGCGCAAGTGCTTGAGATCATAACAAAAATTGGTGGCAGCGGTAAAATAGTTAAAGAAAAAAAGCATCTGCCTTGACTCCAAAAAAAAATAGACAGCGCTCAAAAGTTTACATTTGTACGTTGGAAAAAAAGTATCTCGTTCTTGTCGTCACCAGCAGCAGAACAGAAACCAAAAACGCTATTTTTTTGTGTGTGCCAGCGGCAGTGCGCTGGTGCGCTTAAATAAAAGCATTTATAAAAATAGTCTCAATCGGCAAAAGCTGGATTTAAAAACAAAAAAAGTGCAAAACCTTGATTAAAAAAATGTAGTGAAAAATGTAGACTTAAGTGATATAGTGACCATTCCGTTCGAGTTAAAACCAAAACCAGACATTACCATGCCAAGTTTCGACTTGAATCAGGCTTTGAAAATGATCCCTGAGTTTGACGGAGAATCAGCAGATTCACACAGATTCCTGCAGATGGCAGGGCTACAGTATAAAAAGGTTACACCAGAAACTCTGTCTAACCTTATGGACGTCATAATTTCGAAGCTCAGGAATTGAGCTTATAATATTATATGTCGCTACAATAGCTATGATAGTTGGGAAGAGCTCAAAGTTACTTTTGAAACACATTTTTCCAAACTCCGCTCGCTTCAGCTAGGGCAGTCTCCAGCACTCCAAAAAATCTGTAGGCAACTCTGCTGAAGGGACTGAAAAACGGTTAGATGAATTGAATATGGTAACCATTACAGGCTCTTCTAAAGATGCCAGTAAGGAAATGAGGAAATAGTGTACTATATTGTTTCACAAATGGTTTGAGGGACCCACTCCGACTGATTATAAGATCGCCGCGAGCGGACATCCTTCGAAGAGCAGTGGAAATGGCTCAAGAAGAAGAAAAACTGATTCACTTCCCAGTCAGACAAGTCTATCCCTCGAGACCGCACTCTCAACAGCCACAGAATTTCAGTCTTAATTTAAGAACTTTCCCACAAGCAAATAAACTCACCTGCGCACATTTAGTAGATCATACAATTATTGTAAAAAGCCAGGACAATTAGGCAAAAACAAACTTGAATCTCTTCTCGGGTAGTTTAACCCCTAAATCGTCATTCAATCTGGAAAACTCTATGCGGCCGGGTAAAATCATAACAACTATTAGCTGAAGCCTTTTTGTGCTCTCGTTCATCCGATCTTTACCTTCACCTACATTCAAAAAGACTATAGAAAATGAGCCTATCGCAAGATGAGTGCTTTTTAGACTATAGTTTAGGTCCTCAGAGCTCAGACTTTTGATTCAAGTCGCCTTGACGCACAAAGAAGAATCGGTTGGCTTTGATGAGTCTTCATATCCGTCAATTGTATTGCTTTGCTGCAACAACATAAACAACTGAATATTGCAATCCTGAAAGGGCACTTTTGCAAACTTCAGTCCTTTAACACTCGAAAAATTCATCTCTGCTTCAAATTGTAATTTACGATGTAAAAAAATCCAACAATTTTGACTGGCGTTTGGTTGATTTCTTGTACAGTCTCAACTGACGTTTTGATTAATTGCCGCATCTTGCTTATCATGCATCTTTTGTTCTTCTCAATTTGTTTTCACATTTTCTTTTCGTTTGCTCTGTTTCCTTGGGCAGATTTACAACGTGTAATTAGCAAACAAACGATGAAAAGAATCACGAGAAAAGAAAACATTCTAACAAATGGTCTTGGTTAAAGGTCTTAGGTCTAAGGCTTTGTGAAAAGAAATGTACTGATGCTTCATTTGCGAGATGGAAGGACATACATTCTCTAAGAATGTCTTGGAGAGATGAATTGTTTATGGAATGAAGTTTTCCATCATCATGAATAACTCAAATAGAAATAAATCCACCCCTTTATAGTTTTTCTTGCCAAGCGCTACCTATTGGAAATCGATATTGCATCATGCAAGACTCCATTCCACATCCAGCAGACGAGCTAAGTGTCCTTGTAAGTTTCACACACACTCTCGTTCATTTCGAAAGCATTCACGTTTAACCACTTCAACAGGGAACGCCACCAGCTTTAATTCCACAAAATCAAGTTAACAAGAGAAAAAGCAACCGACATGGCTCATCAGATTACGATACCTGACAATTTGTGGAAGACACTTTGCAAGACCACTTAATACAGGATGTGCAATTGGAGCACAGTCATGGAAACAATACCCCCCAACATTGCTTATTACATCCGAGAAGGATGCCTTAGCTTAGCTGCTCATCCCGGACTTGTTTCCTGCTCATTGGTCTGATGATCCCGGTCGATGCAGTCGAACGATTACAATTGCCATCGAAGGTTAAGAGCTGAGACACTATCCATTACAGCCTGTAGCAATGGAATAGAAAGAGGAGTGCTCTATGAATTATGTGAAGACTATCTCCGGATATAACCTTGTGAGGTGAATGCCTTTGCAGATACATGCGAGCTTATTTTTTCCAACAAATGAATAAATAATTCTCGGGATATGAAGCCGATGGCTGTGGAAAATTATCGATGGCATGCCATGCGGCAATTACGTAAATTTATGGTGTAAAGTGGCCGCAATTAAATTTTAATTGCGAATGCAATTTATTTTGTGCTCCTTGTATCTGACCGAGTGTTGGTGCGGGTATGACATGCCAATAAATTGGCGGCGTATGCGAAAGCTATGGCACTTGCCTTAAAATGATTAACAGGATGGGATGGGCTAAAGTAATTGAAAAGTATCAACAAAGTATATGGCATCCGGAGGGCGGCACACTAGGTACTGGAAATTGCTTCAATTCGAAAATGATGGTCGAGTAAATTGATATTTTGTGTGAAAAAGGAAGATTTTTGAGCCTCAACTTAACGAATTGTTCGCCTGCAGATCTTTCCCAGCACTGTGTGCTTTGGAGCAAGAAAAAATGGTCAACAAAATTTCGTGACCCGGATTTGACTTCCAGCAGAAGCGGCTTTTGAAAATACGCGGTTTGGTGCTATACCTTAGCGATGGGATGACCAATTTTAAAAAAATATTTTCATCAACAATAAGGATGAAACTTTTACTCGGTTAACAAGCAAAATTGTTGCGTTTGAAGAAGTGAAAATTCACATAAATTTTCGAAAAAACACTGCATCCACAAAAAACTGGTGCGCAATTCGATCTGGCTATATTATTTTGTCCTTTTGCGAAAATGAGGATGGTGTTACCGTCACCATTGATCCTCATCGCTGCAATCAAGTTTTTACCGATTTTGTTGCCCTCAAATTGAATATATGAATGGGGAAGTGTCCTGGCTTTAAAAATATGCAATATGGACTTCCGAACCTTTACAGTTGATAGCGGCCATATTGTTGAAGTAACATATGTTAAATTGGCTGTCATTTATTCAGTTTTTTTTGTCAAATCACCATGGATGGACATAGCGTTCAACAACTCGTGCAAATAATAAAATTGTTTTATCAAAATAAGTGTTCTGTTTGGGCATCGTTCCGGGCGCTCCGCTCATTTTTCGGTCGCCATAATCGTCCTTCCAAGAGGTTTATTCGCAGTGTTATGAATAAGTTTCAGTAAATTGTCAACCAACATACATGAGAGTGTGCAAGAGAATCCGAGGCAGGCGATTTCGAGTTAATCACAAGAACTCGACCTTTGGCAGACCACTTCTTGGTCTTTGAGGCTGCACCCGTACAAAATTCAACTAACCCAGAAGCTGAAGGTAAACGACCAAGACAACGAGATGTGTTCACTTAATGGGCTCTGGAACAGTTGGAAACTGCGATGAGACCCATTCTTGATGATTGGGTACATCAAAAAACAAAATTGTAGAATTTGAAACAAAACCAATCTACATTAGATCCCAGAGTGTCCAATGCATCACGACAACGTCAATGTTTGGTGTGGATTTCGGGCTGACGGTCCATATTTCCTTGAGAACAGCAAGCGCTATACGTCCATGTTTACCAGCTTATTGTCATAGTCATCTCACGTGGAAGTGATGTGAACTTGGCACCTAGATCGTGCGATTTGACTCCATTAGACTCTTTCTTGTGGGGGTTTTCTGAAATCACAGGTCTTTGCGAATAAGCCACAAAGTAGAGCGACCTTCAAAGCCAGCATAACCCATGCCATCGGTCAAATTCAGTATGATTTATGCGCCAGAATCATGGAAAATTGGATATTTCGGATGCGTGTCGTCCACAGAAGCCGCGATGCAAATTTAAACAACGTTAGGTTCCATATATAGTATAATGACATCAATAGGCCTTTCATTGTCGATGATTTCTTACACAAGGCTTGTTTTATTAAAATTTAAATAAAAGAGGCGCTTAATGACCTGAAAGACCCTCTACAACATAACACGTTTTGGCTTAACTGCGAGAAAAAAATATCCTGAACAAGTTATAAGTTCGCATATTGGTCATATAAACTGGCCTTCAAGCTTGTGGAATTTTTCGCCGTTGGCCGAGTTTTTGCTCGATATATTTTGAAGAGTCATCGTAAATTACCTAATCGGAATCGAGTCCAGCGTTATGTATAATTCGTAATGAGAAAATCCCAACAATATATTTAAATTCATTTTCGGAACCACCAACTGGATGACGCTGTATAAATGGTTGGGTATGCTACAATTTTAATGTTATTTTTTTTCCAATGAAACCTTAATAACTCCGTGATATGCAGGCTTATTATTGATTCAGAGCCCCTGTTCATTCGGTGTCGAGAACATTTTGATAAGTTGCTAAATGAAAGAAGACAGAAACTAAATATGGCGAAATTCAAAAAAAAGAAAGCATTACATTTCGGCTCTGGAAAAATTTAAGCCTATTTTGGCATTTGTTTCTTTTAAAATTAAAATAAATAAAAGCTTTTTTTTTGTAAATGTTATTAAAAAGAACAATTGTATTTTTATGCTTATTTATTTTTTTTCCTTTTTAAAATGATTATTATTTTTTTCTTGGGAAAAGTTGATTTGGTCTTGGTTCTTATTTCTTAATTTTGATACATTAAATAAGAGATTTTTTTTTCCTTATTTCCTTCAATACATCAGAGTTGTACAAAATTTTGAGTTTTTTATTCAAATGAATAGAATGGCTTATTTTAAAGTCTTATGACTTCACTGAAATACTTCCATTTACAAAATTATTCACTATCAATTTTGAAGTCATTGTACTTAGAATTACTTGAAGTAATCAAAAGGCTTCAAGTCAAAAGAATGCAATACTTTTAAGTGGAAGTTAAATTATTAATTTGAAGTCTTTTAACTGAAGTAAAAGGAATTAATCAAAATACTGTGACTATGCAGAATGCAATCTCGAAATAATGCATTCCTTTACAGCTCTGCAATACATATATGTTTTTTTAGGAGTAAAATTTTATTTGAAAATGAGGAACATTATTCTACATTAGTAAGAAGTAAAATTATCGAATGCTTATGCATCAAATTGTGGAAATTGTGCGATAACTAAATCAAATTTTTTAAATTGACTCAAATATTTTTTGTTCTCGGAAGTCGAGTCTACAGCTGCCGAAGGAATCCTAAAAACAGAAGTAAGGCAAAAAAAGCAACTGGAAAACGATCACTTATGACGAGCAAGCTGAATATACCGCATCCACTTCATTTGGAATCATTTTTAACTCAAAAGACTAGTTGCTTTCGTAGAATTGAAAGTTTTTCTAAGATGCTATGTGAAGCAGCTGTACCTACATTTACACTGACACTGTAGTATCTTCCCGATAGAATATTAATACTGCAGTTTTTCATCCCTCTGATATCCAAGAAAATAGAAGGGTTTTGTTTCAGGAAGAAATTTGATAAATGTATCTATGATACTTTTCAGCTGATATATAGTATATTATTTTTTACAAAATTACAAAAAGAGTTGTAGAAAGCATAAGCATCTGAACTAGGACAATATTTTGCAATTAACTATCTCCTTTCGGGGCAACCAATTATGAAACTAAAAACAATCGAGCGAATGCAATTTTTTCAACACTGCGATGACATTTCTATATATGCTTAAGTTAATGCACAGTATTATAAAGAGCAAAAGTTTGCTAGTCTATATCTCGGAGGTCGTCTTCGAAATTGCTTATCCAATTTTAAAAATTCTTCAACAATAGTGGTAATGGACCCTCAGGATAAATGTATGTTATATATCGGTCCATTGAATTCGTGTTTAGTAGAACTGCGAATGGCAAGAGATGTTTAATAACTTTCTATAGAAAAGTTTCTATAGAACTACATATCTATTTATAAGTTGCGCAAATTGCAAATATATGAATAACAAAAATATTTATTTATTTAAGAAACAAATGTCAAATTCGAACAAATTTTATGTAGATAAGAATTGCCTTGTACAATCAGTACGCTCTGTTGTTAGCGGGCTCCGAATAGATGTTTTTGAGTTCTTTAATTTTTCTACGTACAAAAAATCTACGCGGACGAAACCGCAGCAGACTGTTAGTTATTTATATATGTATATATTTATAATAATTATTTATTAATGATTGTTTGCCATGAAGTTTTTGTATATGTGGACCATGGTCCGTATCGATAATACAACACAAACAATGCTTGAATTGTCTTGTAAGATTTAAGTTGATTCCTCATCAAGCATAGCCCAAGGGCGTCAAATTGCACAATAAAGCCGCCCAATTTCGAGGCCTACAAGGAGATTGAAATTGTTCAATGAACTTATTTTCAATTTGACCATCGACGGTGTGTAGTGCTTTTTTGCTATTATCACATGTCGACCATTTTAAGCGCACATAACTATCATGGACACCATTGATGGCAACGTTGTTCTCACTGTCATCTATGATTAAAATACAAGTCAATACTGATTCCGACGGACCATAAACTAAGTGCACTGGCAGCTCTGTATTCCCTGAGGTTGGCCAACGGACCAAATGTGGCTGTTTTGCTTTTTAACATACCCAATCAACCATAAATGATCCCTTCGAAGAAAGACACATCGACAAATCGACGAAAGTCCTGCATTTTGCAGGGTTTTAAGACCAGGATCTCAATTGCCTTAAACGGATACGAATCGACTTGCGGATACACGTTTTTCCTCTTTATTACTCTACACATTTGGAAAGAGGACTTGATGTCCAATAGCGTGAAATTGGTGTGAAATTTGGTTGCTATGGCTTGAATCCCTGGCTAAGAAATTCGATTGAGACGTCCTTAAAATAATCGAAGTGCGTGAAAATCATATTTCAGAGAGTGCAGTGACACAGTACAGAACTCTGATAGTAAAACTCGATTACTCGTGAGCGTTGTTTGGATGCATATTTTTAAAAAATTAAATAGCAATGCTTACTCATCATGTTTGACTTTAACACATGTCATGAATTACGGGTAGGCTGTCATAACATGAAAAAACCAAACAGCGAAAAAATCACACATTTTAAACAAAGGAAATGTTTTGCAGTAGAAGAAGGATCATCGTATGTTTGAAAACTCTAACTCATCAGAATTTCCCCTACTTTGCATTGAATTCGGTCCCATTAAATCGACTTCCATAGCTTGCTGTACTGTCCTGTCCTGTTTACTGACAACACATCCATCTAGTCCCTTAAAATGTATTGACTGCTAAATCATTTCATCACTTCATCACTTCATTTTTCAAACTGCAGGGAGTTGCCTTGCATCATAATTCCCAAATTTGAAAATCCACAAAATTCAGCAAAGCAGTTTTGATGGAAAATTTAATTATAAAAATTCCCTTTTTGTTTTTTTTTTTAATTTGCATACTTGATCGGCAATTCAATGCAAGGGCTTAACAACGTACTATTGTTAAATTTTATTTGCTGCGCTATACCCACCGTAAGCTGAAATAAATTAATTAATTTAACTGGAAGAACTTAATAAAGCCATTTTTTCTCCGGAAGCATAAAGTTTCATTTTGAATTAACATAATATTTTTATCAAGAGCATCAGAAAAGCATTGCAAGAGCAACTATTAGCTGCGTTAATTAATTTAGAAAAATTCATTATATTTAATTGCAATGATTAACAGAAGCAGTGGCGGATATGGCTTTCGCAATTATGAATTGATTGCATTCAGGATAAAGTCCTTAGATATTTGGCGGCGGTATAGTATAGTACTTGAAACATAATAGTACTATATATCGATTTCAGTATCTAATTTTGAAATGTTTTATTTTTTTTTTGCCTTATCAGATCAGTGCTAAGCGTTCTTTACGGGATGTCTTTATATGAAAATTGATAAAAAAGGTATATCTGCCGGACTTTATTAAAATTTACGAATTGGTAGGCCAACTGTCAATTTTTTATGAACAAGTAGATTTGGACAAACCGCGAGTATGACAAGACGAAGAACAAGAAACTTGTATTGGCCCATCGCATTTACATCAATTGAAGAATTGGACTAAGGAGAAATATAGTTCCAACAGGATGGAGCAAACGGCCAACAAAGCTCGATGTCGAGCTGACAAGGGTAATGCCAGAAATTAGCTTTATCTGTATATGGGCAATGGGGATCGTCACATGCCTGATATGATTTTCAATAAATAAAATATTTGATTAAATAATGTTGCCACACTTTGTTTGAAAATAGTTTACCCAATATTCTCAAGCCAAATATCGGGATTCCAATAGGGACTTGACAACTTTGAATTTAGTTTGAGAATGCACCCTTTTACAATTCATCGAACTGTCATTGTGAAGTTATTCAGTAAACTCAACATTTTCATCATGGTAAAGTACACGAACGAGCAAAATCTGCAAATTATAAAAATGTTCTATAAAAATTCGGAGTCGGTGACCGCAACTTTAAGAGCGATAACTCCAATTTTCAGTCGTTATTCTCGCCAAAGTAGATAAGCAATAACAAGCTTAGTGCAAAAATTTAAGTCTACATATTCGTTGGATGATGTAGCCGTGTCAGTGAGACGACGGATTGGTCGAAGTGTCGAAAATATCCCTCTGTTCAAGCTTTCGTAGCACACGATACAAATCAGTCAATATCACGGCGTTCTCAAGAATCGCTCAGACCACGTTATGGCGTATCTTGCTTAAGGATCTTGGTTTAAACCCATACAAGATCGAGCTGACTCAAGAATTGAAGCCGACGGACCATTTGAAGCGACTTACGTACTCGAATTGGGCTCTAAAAAAGATGCGCCAAGATGATTTTCATCGCAAAATCATCTTCAATGACGAAGCTAATTTGTGGCTCAGTGGGTTCGTTAGTACGCAAAATATGCGTTATTGGTCGAATGCAGATCCATCTTTGCTTTATGAATCGCCACTTCATCAACAAAACATAACTTTTTGGTGCCATATTTTTTCGTGGACAATTAGTACCGTCACGTTCATGTGAATGGCCAGCGTCATCGCGCCATGATTACCGATTTTTTTTGCCCCAAATTGGAAGATATAGACTTGGACGACATGCGCCAAAAGCCACACTGCTTGAAGAGTAAGTTTGATGACGTGTTATCTCAAGAAATGGTCCAGTCGATTGGCTACAAACGTGTCCGCCGTGGCTAGTAAACGAAGTCAAATGTTTCATAAATGTTTTGATTATACTTCAAGCCGATAATAAAGTTTTTGAAATATCTCAAAATGTTTGCGTTTTAGTTGAAAAAAAGTTGTCAAGTCCTTATTGGAAAACCGTGTATTAAAGTTTTTCGTATTATAATTATAGTACAATAGTCCGCGGTGGATCTGACCATCGACCACCAAGTCACTTGAGTCAAGTCGACCCGTAAAAGGTGCCTGCCACTGAGTAAAAAGTGCTGGTACATGTTTCGTTCTATTTATGCCCATCAATGAAAGAAACGCCGTATTTATTTGCGGTGTCTTTCTAATGATGCGATGCCATTATAACCAATGCATTCAGGCTACACAAATATTTACAGATTTACAGCCCGTACAGCTCTGCATTATTTAAATTATCTTCAATTACTTTTCGAAATTGCAATGAATAGCTTTAAGTCTGTTAATAGGCCGCTGGGCTCTGTTATACCTCCAATTTTCTTTTTAATATTCAATCACGATCATCCCATCGTTGGTATCGTTGGTCAAGGACAATAAGACATGGAACGGCATTGCACGTTGAGCTCATTTGATCGGCACATTTCTAGCATATCGTTATTAAAATTTCAAAGCTCAAACTGACGTATTCCCACCGGTGAAAAATTTTAGCTATCAGACATTTTCCATGAATGACACTTGCATCGCCAAAGCGGAGACTTTCCCTTCCCGTAATAAGCGACTCATTTAAGTCGGAAAAGTCCAGAATATCATGTGCAAATACTCCTTCCGATCGAGGTCCTGTTTATAAAACGTCCATTCGCCGAAAGCTTTAATAAAGCTCATATATCTTGGAAGGTACTTACAATACAACTTTTCATCAGTGTGAAACTGATCGAGGACAAAAACAATGCAAAGACATTCGATCTACTGAGATACCTAAGCCTCCCATTAATTGTCATTGATTGTATTACCATGAAAAATGATCCATGTCCATCCAATCCCAATTATTAGGGCCCAGCAGTCCTTTCGTCCGACGGCCGTTCATCACAGGGGTGTGTCTCCTGAACCGTAATAGTTCGACACTTGCAATGTTTACAAAACGTGAACTCTTATAGTCGCTATGACAACAAATAAAGGGTGAGCCATATTAAAACTTAAAATTTAAAATTCAAAGAATAAAATTAGTTTCGCATATTGGATGGTGGTACGGAACCTTTCGCATGCAAATCCGTCCCGCACTTTGTTATTTTCCATCCAAGATCTATCGTATTGGGAAAAAGTTAACAATTCTGAACTTTCCTGGCTTAAAGCCGCATTTAGACCAAGAATTTTGTCGCGAAGGCGGCTTAAGGTCAGGAAAATCCAAATCTAATCATTATTCCATTGCGAAGCTAAGCGTGGTAAAAAATGCTGAGGTTCAAATATCGGGCAACCACCCAAATTAAAAAAACAGGTTGGTATATGCTTCTGACAAGGCCAAAAGTCTGTAAGAAAAATTACACCTGCGGTTTAACCCTTTGAGTCATGCTTTGTTCTACTGCATATTTTGACCTGAAATTTTGTACTCGGTGATTTTTGGAGTCGTTGATCACGATTCTGAGGTTATATTTTTATAATTTTCAAATCCAAAATGGCGGACCAAATTTGTGAACTTCAATCAAATTTCACTAAAATGGTATGCATTGCTAATTGGGGATGCTGATCACGACTATGAGCTTAGATTTGCAAAATTCAAGATGGCGAACCCAAGATGGCGGCCTAAATTTTGGGCAATTGAATTGAATTGACCAACCGATCAGACATAAAATATTGCATATTTTGGTCTGAATTTTTGTACTAGATTGTCCTTTCGTGGTAACTTATTACAAATTTGAGGTTAGATTTACAAATTATAAAATGGTGGATCAAAGATGGCGGACTAAATTCGTAAAATTCAATCGAATTCCATCAAAAATTAATTTGTAGGGGTTTTCAAGGTCACAGATCACGAGTCTAATGTTAGTGTTTCGGTACATTTCATAACCAAGCTGGCGGATCCAATATGTCCGACTGTCAGTAATACATATTTAGACTAAAATATGCAGTAGAATAAAGTTTGATTGGTTTGTCGAAATGATTAGTTCACTTTCACACATTTTTCCGCTATCTTGGTTCCGCCATTTTGAATTCTGCAAATCTAACTTTGGTTTTGTGATCTACGAACCTGAAAACCTTCGTGTACAAATATTCAGACCAAAATATGCAGTAGAACATTTTTGACAGCGGTTTAAATAGGTGGTGCTCTGGCAGAACCACTGTGACTCAAAGGGTTAAGGAAAAAATTATTTACGAAGCTCTTCTGCGAGCGATAATTCTGGCTTATACGAGTCAGTGACGATGAAACACAAATCCATTACAATTTGGATTAACAATGCTCGCACCGATTATTGTAGATGAATTGGACGGGATTAATGAACAAAATTTAAATAATTGAACATATTTCATACAAATACATACTGAATTTCGCGATAACATTCCAAGCTATATTTTTTTTTATTTGCACTAAACACTCTCCTTCCTTATCCTAACATCCAAATAAATGAAAAAATAATCATAAAAAAAAAATACACCCGTGCAACTTTGATTAATTTTTCACCTTTTTTTGTAACCTTTTTTTTGCGATTTATGTTGATGTGCGATTTATCCTTTTCAAAGACAGGCGATTTAGAATGTCCGTACCCAAGAATACCTGATTACTCAAAGTACCGCATCAATCAATCTATCTTTCAGATTATTGATTTTTCAATTACTGACAATGGTGGAGTGTTTTCTTTTTTTAGATGCTAAAAAATCAATTTTCTTGATTGTGGTTAATCTATGATCATGATGACATGTATTTGTCAATGAAAACCCCTTTGGTAATCTATCAGTTTAACCGATTTGGAGATTAGGATATAAATTGATTACGTTTTCAGCAAAGTAGGCATCGACTAGGAAGAGAAGAGGCATTCTTTGATTTCCGGCAAAAGGAAATTTCAACAAAATGTTAGGCACATGAGTTTTCGAAGCTTTTCTTGAAGGCGTTTTGATTCAATCTTAAATCGCGCTGTATTTTTTATTTCATTTTTATGGATGGGAAGAAATCCATAGATTGCGTTCAATAAGGTTCACTTGGGTACGTCACATCTCACAAGGAATATAAATTCTGTGCCTCTATTTACTTAACGCAATTTCTTTATGTAGGGGTTATGTAAACATGAGATTTTTTTGTGCCTGAAGATTGGCTTTTCGACACGAATGTCCTTATTTCACATACGAACAATTAATTCAAACCTGATCTGGCAAACATCGTATTCTGCCGTGATTTTGAACGCATCATACCTTGATCTCTGTGAAAAAGCTCATAAGAAACTCTAAATTTGTTACGCCTTTGCTCGTTACCAATTTTATTAACTACACTTTAGATATGAATTAAATCTCTGCTGTAGAAATGCTACAGGTGCCAGCACGCTAAGAAACTGTCTACAATGTGAATTTAAAGGAAGATTCAAAACAAGGCCCTTATCTTCATGGCCGAGCTGCACGACGCAGAAACATCATGACCTATGACCTTGAATGATTTTGTGTCCACTTTGTTTTTGAGAAGAAGGCTAAGTGAAGAATTATAAAGGCTTATTGATCGACCTGTTATATAAGGTTCCGGATCCAACGACATACTTCGGTATGCAGCAGAAAAGATTCTTAGTCAACTAAGTAAACGCTGTTGGAGGCATCTAGTAATGGTTCAAGTTGGCTGAAGAGACTTGTTAGATGAGCCCTTGATCTACCTCGAAGTGTGAAGTAGAAAATTGAAAATCTGATCAAAACATATATATTCGTAGGTCACTATAAAGACACAAAATTGTGCAGGACTTAAAGTTAAAATGGAAAATTAAAGTCCAATATGGTTCGCTTGAATGACACATGAGGTGGCCATAAATTGATTGATAAATTGATCAGAATATCACGAGGTAATGATGGTCTTAATGTCTATGGTGCTACTCAGAGCTTATAATTTAAGAATGATGGGTTTTGTTTAGTCTTCCTTCTCCAAGACAAAATGCTTTATGATCTTCTTGTAGGGAATCCATATTGATATGGAGAACAATTCATTTGCAAAGGAAAATCATTGCATCATAGACGATGTTCTCAAAGAAAGATGAGACTACGAGACAGTTCAGCAGGTCGTCTATAAGATCAAATCAGAAGGTAACAGGAAGCTTTCAAGAAAAAGTGGCTCGGCCATCTGAAGGGCTGTTTCATAAAAGCAACGCACCAGTCAAATCGATCTATTTTGCGGCAGCTCGTAACACGATGATAAGTAGGTTTCCAAGACTTCGAAACCACACAGCAAACTGGCATTTTTCAGACGGTCTAACCACCGAACGTAACGTACACATCTTATTAAGGGTAAACGTGGACTCTGACCATTTTCTTGTTGCAGCCAAATTTAGAGCTCGACTTTATAATGAGAAGAAGCTTCAGACCACCCAGAAAAATATATTCAACGTTGGAAGCCTAAGTCTGAGGTAGCCACAGCCTACAGAGAGTGCCTAAGGCGAAAGGCTCTCAGCTGTGCATTCACCACCCACAAACGTCAAGAATTAGTGGAACCAGTTCAGCGACAGCATAGGCTACTAGCCATTACCCAAAAAGAGTCCTTTGTTTGATAATGAGAGAACATGCACATATGCAAGCAGGCAGAAGAGTACCGAGCCAACGTAGCCTCACAACTCAAGGAAACGGAAAAGTCTCACGATAGGAACAACACCTGGATATTTCTCAGGAAATTCAAGCAGCTGGCTGCCGGCTTCAAGCCCGAGATGCATGCTCTTCGAAACAGAGGGAAACATCTTCAGGGAATAGTTGATGTATCTAACAAGCATTTCCAATAGCTGCTTAGAGGGCACGGCATAGAAAGAGTTTGTAAGAGGTTAGCTCAGCTACCATAAAGGTGAAGAATAACAAGACCGACGGCTCTCACGGCCTACCAGCGGAGCTTTCAGGCATGGTGGCAATCCTCTGGTAGGTTGCATGCACCTAATAAATTTATCAACCAAGTATGGTGGATGAAGCCATACTCGAGGACTGGATTATCAACTCCATATGCCCCATCTTCAAGAAAGGTAATCCTATGTCTTGCCAGAACAATCGAGGCATATTCCTGCTTCTGGGTGAACGTCTGAAGCCATATTGCAACACTCATACGTACCAGTGTGCTTTCCGGAGCAGCAGATCGACGATCGATCAAATACCCACCCTAAGGCAAATCCTGGAAAAGACCATCGAACTTCAAGTTGAGACTCACCATCTCTTCATCGACTTCTAGATTCTTCGTCTTGAACTCTACAAGGCGACGGCCGAACTCGAGATACCGCAAAATTGGTCAAGCTTAGGCGCGTAACGCAGAAAAACAAACGGTGCAATGTGTGATTTGGAAACGAACATGCGCCGGATCTCGGCAAAGAGATGAGCTATCATATGACTTCTTCAATCTCGTGCTAGAACAGATAGTGCGCAGGGCAGGTGTAAACGCGGAAGGCACCCACTACAACAAATCTGTCCAACTGCTGGTTATATAGGACTTACGGCAATTTAAGATAAAGGCGAAACAAGTTGGCCTTGAAGTTAACGAGGACAAAACCAAGTACATATTTTAAACAAACAAAAAAAACATGTGCCCAACGCATAGGGCAAAAATTCACTGATGACAACAGTAATTTCGAGGAGTTTACTTATCTCGGAGTAAATATCAACTCTACAAATGACATCTTATTGGAGATTCGGCGAAGACTCACCTAAGGAAACTGTTTCGGCTTGGCGAAACAAATGAGTTCAAAACTCTCAGAAGAAATGTATGCTCTGCAAAACTTTATAAGAACATACCCAAAAGTTGTCAACGGAGCCGCTATCCGTCGGTCTGGTCGTCCCTTTGTCACAGGGACCATAACAGGTAGACATCTGCGATTTTTACAGAATTTGTGCTACTATGGCTGCTATAACAACAAATAGTAAAAACGATATAAGAAAAAAAGCTTTTAAAGTGAATATAAAGTATTGCATACGAAAGGGTTGTACGGGACCCTTCGGGTGAGAGTAGAATTTACTTTTGTCCAATTTATTTACTTTAAAATTGTATTTTCAATCGTTTTTGACTTGAAAAATCGTTTCTCGGTATTTTTTGCGAATGCCAATTAAAAGTCTTAAAGATTTATAAGCATCACTTCGAGCTGAAACCATTTCCATTCCATTATCTGTTTTTTATCCAGCTTTGAGTTTCAGACAGAACTTTTCTGAAAAAAATTTATAATCTACTTCTATATCTGACCATGTTATTGACCTAATTTGTAGGTCTTACGGGTGAGACAAGATAATCGGCTTGGGGAAGGTTGTACTCTGAAAGTTCAAAACTACTTTCACACTCCATTGTTGACACCTTTTTGCCACTTTTCAAGTCATGAATTTAGATCAAGGCAAACTTTCAATATTCAGTTATTAAATTTACAAAGGAAGAACCTTAAACAATTACGTCCATTACCGTCCTTCGGCCACTTCTGCTTCCAAGTATCCTTAGTCTAATGAAAAACTTAAAATAATTTCAATATTGAAGCTTTTCAGCAAAAGGATTATTATTCCTGTCTGACTGTCTATCGTCCCAATCCCTACACCAAGATATGGACTTGCATATTGAAGGTATAAGATTCTGCTCATGTTCTGCTCGCTCTGCAAAATCATAACTTTCTATCGGGTGCCATGAAAGTTTTTCCAAAACTTTTATTTCACTTCTTTTTTTGTTTTGCAGATGAGACAATTGGAAGAAAATCAGTAAAATAGGTTAGGAAAAAGAATAGAAAGGAACTTTGACTGACCAACACTTTGTGTATTTGTCCTTTTATGAGGAACGCGGAAAGGAGGAGGGAGGCGGGACAAAAGTAAGACATTTAAGCAAAAAGTCTATCGGTAAACACGGTCAACATTGAAGGAAACTTTTGCAATCTGTTCGTTTCGGATGTCAGAAAGTACGACGAAGAACTTATTGTTTCGGAAGTTCGGACGCGCTGTATCTATGTGTGCTATAATTGGACATAGAAATTCATAATCATATCTGAAACTTAAGTTCGTCCTTGGCATGGTTGGCATGTGCATAAAATGCAGTTACGACGGACAGGAAGACACATATCTTGAAGTTTTGCTACAGAATGGATGACAATCTCGGTAGCAAGAATTGGTAAACAGTGACATCATCTACAGACGCAAAGCCCGCAAAGTCGCAATGGAAAAAAAAAACTTAAATTGGCGTCGCTTGTTTTAGGAAAATATGTCAATGCAAATACATTAGTAAAGAATCTTAGATTTTAAATCTTCTCTGATGAGTTAGTCCTTGGCTCGAACACTGCAAACTTTGAGGTATATTTGGCCCATGTTGCGAAGATTTGAGCCAACATAAGCTACCAAACGAACTTATAGTTCACCATCCATGGGCATATTTTCATTTTTCTAAAATCCTCATTCAAGTCGATCTTAATTTGCACAACTCTGTCTATTAGAATATTATTTTGCGAACATGCGAATGCCAATGGTAGTCTGAACCAGTCGCTATGCTTCCTCTGTAGTGGTGTGGATGCCGCCACAAGCATTGTTCTCCTTGAATTTAGAAACTTTATCTGTTGTAAAAGACTTGAGCTGTAACGAGACAAAAATTGATTGCATATTTCGTCGCTCCTGAAGCATGTAAAAAATGGTGCCTCATATTCCATACCAGCTCACATTGACTATGAGATTGAAGCAGTCAGCTCTACGGACCAAAATTAAATACAGGACGTCAATTTTAATACTTGCGAAACTGTTGGGTAAGGCTTTTCATCTGTCCTTCTCTTCTGGTTTCTTCTTGACTGAGTAGATGGAAGGCAGCATTTGGTCAGTACATCGCTAAACTAAGTGAAATTGATGTTTCAATAGCATTAGTATTTAAATGAATCTTAGCGTAATAAAATGTAAGTATACTAGCATGTAAGTATGTCCCACCTATACCGAATGCCAACGGTTAAAGAATTTTGAAACTAATCGGGTTCGTTCACATAGTGGGTTGGAACGTTGCTCACGTATTTTGCATTTTGCGGGTTCTGGGTTCAAATCTGGCTGGAATTTTTTATTTTTATACGCAGAATTAACATTTTTATTCTTTTGCATTTTTTTTTTCGTTGTCAGAGTCATTTAGACAACGTTTTGTCAGAATTAGCAGTTACCTTTTTCACCACAAAAACAGAGGTGTCCCTCAATTTTTCCGACAATCAGCAGCGTATATAAAAATTAATAATGTTCCGATGTTAATAGCACTTGTACTTACATCTCTGATCTGTCTGATATTTAAAAAACAATAAAAATCCGCCTCGAATCGTATTCCAATATCTGTGCAGATGTCTAAAGAACCTCAGCTCTACAGGGCTCAAAATCGAGAAAAAGAATATACCAAAATACGTATTCCGAAGTCAGACTCGACTCGTTTCAACACTAACGTAAGGTTTCGTGAGTTAAGCTTTTTCATTGTCTTTTTAGGGTTCCGCTCCAAAAGGGTCCAAAGAAAGCACCCGCTGTCCGTTCGTCCGATCGTCCGTCTTTCCGTCTGTCCATGCGTCTGTCACAGAGGTGTATCTCCTAAACCGTTATAGCGAGACACACGCAATTTTAACAGAGGATATACTGCAATTGCCGCTACGACGATAAATAATAAAAATGATTTAAAGTATAAAAAATTAAATGGGGCTAACCCATTGCAATAAAGTGCAATTTTATATCGTGGGCTATAGTCCATAAAAATGGATGAAAAAAGGCTGTTTCAGACTTTTTCTTTTTTCTCGATATTTGCCTTAAAAAAATTTTGTTTTTATTATTTTCACTATATATATGCTCAGTTTGAAGCCCTTGTTGGGAAAAACGGCACAGTTTTAATGAAACTCAAAATCATGAAAAAAGTGCAATTTTATATCGTGGGCTATATCGCAACTCAACTTAACACCTTAAATTAGAAAATCATCCCCTTTCATGGAGCGACTTAACAAGCTTTTAAAGAATGCAATGTTCCCGTCCTTCGAACAAACAGTTAAAGATCGAATTCAGATTCGAAAAATGAATAAAAGAGAAGATCATTCATGGGAAACTTGTGGAAATGTTTCTACCTAACGAAAGAAGTGTATTTTTTTACGTAGCAGCATTCTTCTCAGTCCGAAACAAATTATAACAATATTTTCTACCAAGAACTTCCTGATGGGAACCCTTTAAACAAAGGGTTGAAATATAAAAGTAAAATGTAAAAATGTAAAAATGTAAATTTAATGTTTAGATGATTTTTTTCTTATTTTTCAAAACACGTACACTGTTGTGACAGGCGTTAGGGTGGGAAATTATAATTCGCACTTATACCACCAAATTTTGACGTTCATCAACGAATGCCTGCTCTTATGAAGCGCGGAACCCTTCATGTTACAGACGTCTTTCACTTGGCTTCTTTTCATTTTTTTAAACAGTGCTCCACCAAATTAGCCAGCTACATTCCCCATCTCATCAATTTCATCGTTCAACTCTACCCGGCAGGAGCATCGTCAATGAAACGCTCTCCTCCACTTGGTTTTTCCTAATCTTAACAAATAAGAGCAGTTCAAAAACACTGTTGTTAATAATAAAACTATTTAGTTCTAATATTAACAACAGTAACTTCGATTCTGCACTCTCCTATTTCTATGACGAAATTCTCGCCTGCTTCATACTTTCTGTACGCTACTCCCCGCAAAAGAAATTTACATCCTCCCCTCCTTGGTACAGTGATGAGTAACGTTCTCTTCGTAATAAACGAAAAAAACTGTGGCAATCATATCTTAAATCACGGGTCCAGTCGCACTAAGCACGGTACCACTTCGCGCAAACTCAAAAATTACTAGACCTTGACTACATAAATTAAATGCAGATCAGCCTATCTTCAGATCCTTAATGCTTTTATAAATTTATCAACATGAAAAGCAATAGTGATGGTTACCCGCAAACCTTAAAGCATTACGACTTATCCTCATCTGATCCTCAAAAAACGCCAGAATGTTCGCTAAATTCTTTAGCCAATCTTTTTCCGACAATACAGAGAGAAACGAAATATCCAACTACAGGCCCATCGCTAAACTTTCATACATTTCAAAGCTGATATGTCATATCATGATATGATATGATATATGAAAAGATGATATGTTTTTTCACTGCAGATCAATACTTTCTTCAAATCAACATGGACACTTGAAAGGCAGATCAACAACCACAAACTTAGTCGAGTTTGTATCTCATACTATCTGCGCCATAGAAGTTGGCAACGAAGTTGACGATATTGCTTCTGATTTTAGTAAGGCCGTCGCAAAATATCTCACAAAACCATAGTCTTAAAGCTTAAAGTTTTTGGTTTTCGACAACTTTTTACCTCGAAGATCGCCAATATGTAGACCTCTTCAAGTCTTCCGCATCCATCCCATTTATTGTAACCTCAGGCCTGGCTCAAGGTTGTCATATTAGTCCGATGGTTTTCATAAATCATGACATTGATTTATAAAACAAATACTCGCGTCTATCCATTTGCGCCGACGCCATGAAAATATTTTAGAATATTTCTTCCCCCTCTAACTTGGCATCTACCAGACGATCTGAATAGGTTCTCGATTTGGGGCAAACACAATTTCCTCGAACTGGACATCAGCAAATGTCAGACCATAACATTCTGTAGGAGACGCGATCCTCCGTTGTTGCGAAACTTTTTCATTAACAACAAACCTGTTCCTTGTGGTTCATCACTGCGCGTTCTGGGTGTCATTCGCGGCTCTGAACTCAACATTTGCCTGCATTATCAGTGCTTGGCTTTGTCAAACGGTGGTCAAAGGATTTTTTCAATCCGTGTGTTACTAAAGCCCTGTACATCACTTTCGTAAGACCAGTGCGCGAATACTACAGCCAAGTCTGGTCTTCGTATTACGACACTCATATTCTATGAATCGAAGCTGTCCAAAGACGATTTCTCGGTTTGCCTTAAGAGGTCTTCCTTTGGATGATCATTCAACCTCCCTCCATATATCCAACGCTTACAATTTATGAAGCTAGAGTCCCTTGAGCGTCGCCATGTCGCTGCAGATATAATATTTGTTCAACAATTATTATCCATTAACCTTGATTGTAATAATCTTCTTATGAAAATAAACGTACACACGAATCCACTTTGCTTAAGAAATTTCTCGCTTCGCACTAATAACGCAGGTGATGAACCCATGTCTAGAATGCTATGCAAGTCGAATGATGTCCAAAGCGTTTTTGACTTTCAATTAGACAAGGACTCTCTCCAGAGACTCATTTTATCGATTATAACTATTCCTTCCTCATGCTTTCCTTAAACTCGTTTTTCTTCTGTTTTGTTAATTTTTAAGTGTTTTATTTAATGTTTATTTTTAACCATAGTTTTCCAGTTAATTTTATCGCTTCCCTATCCTATAAATCAAATAAATTATAATAATGCCTATCAAATAAATGACAATAATAACAACAGCTTCCTTGCTGATCAGATCCAAGCGCGGTATGCCTTGTCAGTAAAAGGGTATTCAGATCCCCATGAAAAAAAAAACTGCTCACAAAAATGACGATCCATCGTGGTGACCAAAATCGACATCACCGACACAACAACAGGCACATGGTCCAAGCCCGAAGAGACTCATGTAGAGAGAGCAAGGAAAGACATGTCCTTCTTGGACACACATAAGTGTAGATGGTGTTCAGGGCACCTATTGCAAACGGTTGGAGTAGATAACTCACGATCAAGCTGGCCGAAAAAAAACTTCTTGTTTAGGTTGCAAATCTACCCTGGATTATAACACCATCGAAGCCAATATCGAAATTTATTTATTTAATAAAAATTTCATTTTTTTAAAAGACCGCTTCGTTAAAACTCTTGATGAAAATACATCAAACATACTTTCGTACTAAAACTCCTCAACTTGCAGAGGAAATGCCATCCAAAAAAAAAAAATGTATTCTTTAATTAAAACTTAACGTCAATTTAATTAAAATTAATTGCAGTGATTGATATCACATCATGCGCTACCTTAATAAATCCCTGTTCACCGCTGGAAAATTGAAATTTATTAAAATTGCAAAATAAACCTCTGCCACCAAGCAAAGCAGTAATTATTTTTCCATAACGACATTCATTTCATCATCAAGTTATATGGAAAGATACATGCTCCCTCTATCCTGTTGCCACTTTGTACTGCACCGTGGCATCTTGGCGCCTCAAACAAGCCACAAACTCTGTATAAAGTGTGTTGTTATTTTTAAAGAATACTTTGCATTTTCCTGATCTTTAGCCTCTGAGCTAAACTTAACTTTTGCAATTTTATGGTGGAGCCAACAAGGATTACATAATAAAAATGTAGTACTCCCTCTTTTCGCATCGTTGTTTGTTGCATTTCAAGTGGGAGCATCCTTGCGAGAGAAAGGATATTTGAATTTTCGTAGAGTTACTCGCAGGTCCACATGTGTAATGGACAATGTGTGCCATTATTCATGGAGGAGAATTGCTGGCTGCAGATTTTGTTGAGAGCTTGAGATGAGGTTTTGGTTGAGATATTGTACCGATTTGAGTCAAAAATTTGATATTATTAAGACATGTATTGTAGTGCAAGGATGGAAACGTTCTTTGAGTGGTTAAGCTTAAAGAAATTTGTGAATACTCATTGCAGTTCCTTGGAAACATAATTTTCGTTGAGGATAAAAGTAAGGCACTAGTGAAATAAATAAAAACTAAATTTTGTTCGCCTAGTTCCACAGACTCTGTGGTACCGGTAGATTGTTCCGGTTTAGTGTTAAAAGCGTCCGTGATGAAGGTATCCAGTTTAAATTAAAACCAAATAGTGACACACGCGGTCTCTTAACGATGTAAAAATATCGAGCTCTTCACATCCACTATGTTGAAGATTTTGATATAAGCTGTTAGCTTAAATTCATATGTGATCCAACTGTTGCAACAATTGAAGCTAAATAATCAATGTCGCAAGAAAAACTGCTGCCAGATTCTGTCAATCGCAACTATCTTACTTTCAGCTGAAAGATGCAGAGTGATTTTATTCTTCGTCGAGATACATCATCAGATCACCACTTCAGGATATACTCTGTGTCCAAAAAATAAGGTGACATTGTATTTATTTTGAAAATTCTTTATTTATTCTTCCAAATCAATTTCATACCCTTCAAAGTAATCCCCTCCCGATGCAATGCACTTATGCCAACGGACTTTCCAATCTTTGAAACACTGGTTGTAGTCACTTTCCGGGATGGCCTTCAGTTCCGTCTTCGCTGCGGCTTGAATCTCCTCTATCGTATCAAAACGGTGTCCCCGGAGCGGTCTTTTGAGCTTGTTGAACAGCCAGAAGTCGCACGGCGCCAGATCAGGTGAATACGGTGGTTGCGGAACGATATGGGTTGAGTTTTTGGCGAAATGATCACGAATTACGAGTGCGATATGGGATGGTGCATTATCGTGGTGTAAAAACCAAGAATTATCTTTCCACAATTCTGACCTTTTTAGGCGGATAGCGTTACGCAAACGACGCAAGACGTTCAAATAATATTCCTTGTTGACTGTTTGGCCGGTTGGAAGGAATTCATAAAGCACAACACCACGATAACATGACCTTGATTTTTGAGCGACTTTGGCGCGGTTTTTTTGGTCTCGGCTCTCCTTTGGCGCGATATTCGCTCGATTGGTCGGTTGTTTCGGAGTCGTAAGTATAGATCCAAGTCTCATCGCCAGTTATAATGCGTTCCATGACATCCTGGTAGTCGGAAAGCATTGTTTCACACACTTCAACGCGACGCCTTTTTTCCAAAAAATTCAATGTTTTCGGTATCAGTCGAGATTTGACGCGCTTGAGGCATAAAGCATCCTTCAAAATGGTATTGACTGAGTCTTTCGATAAGCCAACTTCATCAGGAAGGTCTCTAATCATTAATCGATGGTTTTTCAACATCAAATCTTTGATTTGTTGGACGTGAGCTTCATCGGTTGAGGTTGATGGTCGCCCAGAACGCTCTTCGTCTTCGACACGTTCACGGCCGGCTTGGAAATCACTATACCGCTTGTAATCATTTTTTTTAGACATAGCCATATCATCAAAGGCTTTCTGCACCATCCTCAACGTCTCCGCAGCAGAAAATTGATTCCGCAAACAAAATTTAATGCAAATTCTTTGCTCAATAAATTTCGACATCGCAAAAAACGAAAAACTCACTTTTAGCAGCTCACAAAACGACGCGTATCTCAAACACTATGAATATATTTTGACATGAAATTTCACATAGATGTCACTGACAGTACTACCAACCTAAAAAGAAAGAAAATTTTCCAAATCCTTCGACGCGCGCAGTTTAAATTCATATGTCACCATATTTTTGGAACACAGTAGTATTCTTGAATAGTTAAGCTTTGAAAATATAAAAAAAATCGTTTTTTTTTTAATTTCTAGGCTAGAATACGACCCTACCTGTTTGGGTATTACTCTCTGCATGATAATTTTCCAAAGTGTACTCACAGCTGAGTCCAAGCTGCCCAAAATCCTTTACGGTTTCCTGGTATCCGCAATTGCTTCAACTTTGAAATGGACATTGTGTTCTTTCTCCTTCGTTCACCTGCCTCATAAACAGGACCGTGTATCAACCGCCGTGGAAGCTTCAATTACGACAGGTTGATTGAGAGTGAGGATTCCAATATTGCATTTCATGTTGTCTTCTCGTTGCATCATCGGTTCAGAAACTATGTTGATGAGTCCGGTGCACATCAGGATAAGGCCCAACTTGCTTATGCAGATTTGTTTGTTGCAAAACGACTTAAGACGTTTACACAATGTACATAGTAGAGTTAGATGACGTTTAGCAGAGAGGCTTATGATTGCCTTTTTCGTAAATGGGCCAGACCGAAATGAGTTATGATCTGAAGCGTGCTCCTGTCCATAATATCTCCACCTTATTTTATCTGATGTGAATGTTTCAATGCTATCCTCATCAGGATTCCAAAAATGGAATAAAGCAGCATTACCTTTTTTACTCTCCAAACACTTTCGTTCTATGTTAATGATAAGAAATATTTTGAATAAGTTATTAAATTTTGCGAATTCCAATTCAAAAATAATGCAACGAATTAAGAAAATTTATACAAATTATTTTGTATAATTACTATTATTATTTCTTCATTAATAAGTTATTAAATAACAAAAAGGATAAAAAGGATAAAAGCACTGCTGTAGGCTTAAATAATTATAAAAATTTTTAATTCCTTTAAGACCCTACAATTTTTTTTTCAAATCTTGAGTACAACAGCATCAGTCGGCCGTTCGAACTTGAAACTTTAAAACAAAAACGTAATAACGCACAACTAAAGACGACCAAAGGTAATTTATTTACCAAGCCAATACCCTAAATTTGCAAACCACAACAATCGATATTTCCAAAAAAAAAAGAAATAGAAAACGGTTTACCTCCGATGTCAGACTAACGATTCAAAACCTCAAAAGCCTCTTTTTTTATTCCCTCTCAAAAGGGACATTATGCTTATTTTATTCAATAAAAAAAAAAACTTTAAAAAACCCAACCACTTGATAATGCATGTTGAATTTGAAAAGGAAATTTTGAAATACAACAAAAAAAAACAACCAAAAGTTCTTCTGGAAATAAGGGTTCGGAAAGTTTCCCTTTCTTAAAAATTGCTGAAGGCAAGAATCTCATGGATATCTATCGACTTGAAAAACCATCCTTCGCGCACACCTTCGTATTCTCGTGTGTTATCACTCCATCTTTGGAAAATCAAATTGAAAGCAAAAGACCCCTCCGATCCTTGAGGGGGAAATGAAAATCGATTGAGGTTTAGTTGCTGATATGTATGGGATGATCGGGGTTGAAATATTGATTACCTATTCATCCTTTTGTGGAAACAATTTTCTCCTTTTCTTCCCTTGGAAAAAAATGGGCAATTTACCTAAGTTGTGTAGCCACATACCTTTGGGTATATTAATTTTGAAACATGGCTTGTGGTATTAAGGAATTATGACGGTGCCCTACGCCCGCCGAGGGATACATGCATGTGTCGAAATGTGTGTGTGATATTTATGTTTTGGTTATAGGGAATCACCTGTAACATGTTTCATGGAACAGCGATGATAAAATTCTCAAATTAAAGTATAAAGTCTTTTTTTTTCAACGTTGAAGGCGTTTGTCTTGTCAATTTAAGCATGCTTGGAAAGGAGGTGTAATATTGCTGAAATAATAAAATTTAAATAAATTAAAAAAATTCGAATACATGGCATTCGTTATTTTAAAGGTTTTCTTTTAACCATGTATGAGCCTTGTTTATAGTTTGTGGCTCTCCTCGGAGCTTACTGACTTTTAAGGACTGAAACAATGCATCGAAATGCTTGCCTTGAATTTAAAAATAGATATTGCATTTGTTTTGTAGAGAAAAAGTGTGTCCTTATTTAAGGAAAGGGGTTTGCTGAGACTGTATCGCGAGTTGCGTGAAATATATTCCTTGGCTGCTGATGCTTTTATACAATATAATTCTGGGTACGATTATCTTAAAACTATCAGTCCAAACAAGTAGAAAGGCTCAGCAATTTCATTCAGCTTAGTTCATTATTAAGACTGAAGACGAACTTCTTATTGATGAGGATTATTTCCAGCAAAAGTAATTAACGTCAGCTTTTTAAGATCTGAACGGAAAATAGGTCTCAAAACAAGGAACTACCGAAAACAAGCCTCGGATAAGAATGACATCAATATCAACGATTCTTGATAACGTACATGTATAGCCACACTTTGAACCCGAAGACTTCCACGGTATCGACATGCCGTTCACATTTTAGGGTTACGTTACCAAAGGATGCCAACGACATCCTATTTCAAAGACGCCACTGTCCATCCGTCTAGCAGACAGACTGGTAGACACTTGCAATTTTCACAGAATATAGACAACTATGGCCACTCTAAGAACTATTAATAAAACAAAAATAAAGGTGCGTCCCCATACGAAAAAAAAACATTGTTTTTTTTAATTTTGAAATTTGAACATGTCAACGCTCTAGATGCCGTCTCAGGCCATGACGCAAGGCCGAGCACCTTAAAACAAATTTCGCGTAACAATTTTGCAGAACTTTGGTGATATTTCAGTAATTAAGTCATGACTGTTTTCCTAAAACATCAAGGTTGTGGTTGTTTTATTGGTGTTCACTTTTTCCTCGAGTATCTAATTTGTTGTCGTCTTTTTGGAATCGATTTGTTTTGTGGGCCTAACTGATTCAAGCAAAAGCCAAGGACATTTCTTCAAGTTTCGAAATTTTTTCATGTCATATGAAACTTTAACTGGATTGCGTCCAGCATTCTTAAGGAAATAGGACCCAATGACGCCGATTGTGTACCGATTGACGGTTTTCGGTGCTCAAGTATTCGAAACCTAGCTTACTTACAAATCGAGCAAAGTTCAAATATGCTTCGCTGCTCATGATGAATGCGAAGTTTATCTTAACCAATTTTGCCACCGTTTATCGTCATTTTCCTGCAACTGTTGTACATATTTCGTATAATTTTGAACAAGAGCAAAGTTATATCTTTTTCGATAGTTTTTCCAGAGAAAGGTAACCAGATATTCACTTACACTCTTCCTCACTGGAGAAATCTTTTCTGTTGTACGTACGCTTAATCTTTGCAGAGACTGTACTTCATTAATTTTTTTTTTTTTTACATAATTTATTACATGCTGAATGGCTGATCGCTTTAGTAGATGATCTAAATTAAAAAAATCACGAAATTTTTTTTTTTTTACAGCGTATACACTATCGAAAAAAAAGCGCCAAGTTTGACTCTTACACGAAGGGTTCCATACCACCCGACAGTATGCAACACTTGATTTTTCTTTAATTTCAGTTTTCTCAATGCATTTCACATATGTAGGAGTAAATCAATTGACGATTGGTAATGTTGAAATGCGATGCGCAACCAGATAGAAATTTTTGAAAACTGTCCAAAATAATAGCTCAAAATCGGTCAATAGCATCTTATATGAGAAGTGAATAAAAGACACTATTCGGACAAAGGAATTCAAAACTTTAAATTAAATTTACAATTTACATTTACCAATTTAAAGTGTCAAAATTAAAAGCTGTTATGATGCTGTCTTTTTTCGGAAATATTTCAATCTAAGATTCCTACTTTTTTTGCCAATTTCATGCGAGAAAAACATCTGAATGCGACTGCAAAAACACAAATCGGATTCGATAACATTATTTTGGCTTTGCACCAAAGCAACAAAATTCTAAAATAAATTGAATAAGAAAACTCAAGTTCCAAAAATAATTCGGAGCTGCAAAAAACGCTTAAGGACACTGTAGAATTTTATCGCTCAACTTACCCAATTCTTTCATAATAACATTAACCTGTTTGGGTGGTAAAAACCGTTCTCAAGGATGTACAAACTACTTAACGAATATGTATCAAGATCTCGATCTTAACAGGAAGTGCGCTTAATTATTTGCTGGTTGATTTTCAAACAAATGATTTCACAAAAGTTATCTCGTTAAAAAAAAGATAAAAATTAAGACCGGCAGATCCAAAACATGCAAATTAAATTTCACTGCAGTCCAAAAGATGGACCGCACTTGGGTATTTGAATGCGATATTGGCTAAGTTAATATGAGTTAATCGTTCACTTTCGACTAACGTTGACAGATTTCGCTGCCCGGACTTCCAATTCAAATATCCCAATACAGCTTAGGAGATTCTGTGCAGACAGTTTCTAGGTGTGGCAGAAATGCCTGCAGTGTGATGCCGGAATTAAACACTCAAATTTCGCCGATCCTAAGGAAAGGATTTTATGAAATTTTCCAAACAACAGAGAAATAAAACCAGCATGGCCAAAATATGAGTTCGGCTTAAGGCTTGTATACCACCTTGATTAAAAAGGTTCCGAAATTTATTCAGGAAATTAAAAATACAAATTAATTCATCTAAATCTATATTGTCCCTTTCAAAGTAATCCCCATCGAGTGCGACACACTTATGCCAGTACTTGATCTAATTCTCGCAACATTTTTCATATTCGGTTTTCGATATGTCCATCAGTGCAATGGCTTTTTTACTCTATTGAACAGGACAAGTTAATTCGGTGCCTGTTGGATGTTATCTGTTACATCCCTCGTCAAAAAATTACGAACAATGATGTTTCATGAAGCGATTGAGTCCACTCTGGCCTCTTCCAGAAATTTATTTAAATATTTGAATTTTCAACCAAATGCTAAGCAAAGTGTGATCCTGAAATAAATCAACACTTAAGAATATTGTGGGTTAAACGACCGTAGGGCTCGTCATGTTCAATGACATAAAAATATTGAAAAGAAGGCAATGAAGTTCCGAGATCCGAATTCAGTAATCTGAAAACGAAATTTTTAGGATCGATCCAAAGAACTACAATAAATAAAAACATCTATTTTTTTATAAAAGAAACAATTTATTAAATTGCTACACATGACAAAAACGTTGCAAAAAACTTGTTTCACCGAACACACCCAACTGTTGGTATTATAATCGAACACTCTTTAAGATGTTGTATTTTTGAGGAAGGAAAGGAACACATTCTCATCAGATTGAAGCTCCTTGGCACCAAAGTCTCAACTTGCTGGAATAGTAGCTCACGATCTCCAAAAAGGTAGCCATTTCTCAGTAGGTTTAATCTCATCAACTTTCTCCATTACGATCGAGTCCCTTTTCAATATTATAAATATGTTTTTCAATTATAAATCGATTAATTTCATACTGCGAAAATGTAATACTGATCATCATAACCTCAAAACGAAAGTTTCGCCTCGAGGAGAACTTCTTAAAAAATCTTGGTAATCTGAGGAGGCATTGCTGAACGGGTCCTCATTTATCTTAAAAAAATTTATACTATCTTGCTAGTGGACCAAAATCTAGATCCCATCAGAATGAACCAGAAGTGTTCCAACTGTGCTGGCAACAAGGCGTAGAAAAACAAACTGATTTCCGTCATGTTCCACAACTAATCCAATTCATTAGAATTCATCTTTTGCGCACCGCAGAAGCTTCTTACTTCAGCACATTCATTTCGAGGTTCGTATAAAATTTCACATCACACCAACTCGTATATTGACTTCAACCCCGTTCGTAGTTTTATGAACTTAATTAGAGGTTACGCGAATCTTCTCCAACTGATATCATGCCAACGTATCGCATGCATCACTTTCACGCACGAACATAATTTCATTTGATTAAAACAAAGTTCTCCTATGAGGCGCGCGAAAACTTGGATAACTTTCCTCAGAAGATTGGTTAATTAAGTAAGTTTTCATCGCGCCCTCTTAGGACTTACGTTGGGTGAAGTGCTCATTAGCGAATGCTTCTTCCGGGAATACTCGTATCATGAAACCTTCAGAGATTTTAAGGGTACCTACTGGCTGAACAAATGGCTGATGCATAATATTAGTGCTTTCGTATTGTTCTTGAGAATATGTGCATAAGTTTCAAGGACTTCAAAAAGGTCTAATGTAATATTAATCCTGTATATAAATATTTGGGATGAATGTGGCTTGAGGTTTAGGTAAATGATGGTTAGCGTAACACAACAACCCTAATATATTGCGGTTATTGAAATTTACCCGCTGTGGCCAATTTATTGGGTCAGTTATTGTACGCCATTGGAAAACCTGAGGTGTTAAACGATACGGGAATTTGTATTGAATTGCGGCATTATTGCTCCACACCATAAACAGCTGACTAACTCTCCAAATAGAATGTGAAAGTTTTTTGTTTATGCTGATGTGAAGATGTATATTCGAACAATTGTCGAAGAAATCACACTTGAATTGCTTTGTCAGTTGCAGGGCATCAAGAACAGGTGAGTCATATAGGAAGAACCACTCCTGCTTATTGCCTTCTGAAGATCTTAAATGTGGCTCCTCCCGACGATAATTTATATAAATTTGTAAAATAACAGAAGTAGTATCTGTTGTTAAAAACCATGAAGCTGGTTCAGTTGGTGACCACAGACCGATAAGCATTTTACACCGGCTTTCGAAATCTTTTAAAAAGTTTAAAGATAAGTAAACTAATTGTCACTTCCAATCCAATGCAATCCAATCCATGCTTAAGATAATAGGTGACATCAGACAGAATATTGAGAAAGGTCCCTTCCCTTTCCATGCTTGCTAGTAGACTTCTCAGAAGTCTTCGGTTTAGTAATCGTTTGTGCTACAAATTGGAACGCTTTTCCAAATTAAATGAAACGACAGTCTTATTTGCAGCTACAAATCTTAATGACAGGCAATAGAGGAAATAAATGTTGGCCCTATAAATTCATCACGCCAGCAGTACCTCAGGGCTCGATTCTTGGCCCGATATTGTTTTGTTATTTTATTAATGACCTGCCATCCTCATGTTATCATATAAATGGCTCATATGCTGATTGTTCTTGTCTAGGCCTAAGCTGAGTTGCATACTAAATTTAATGATGATTTGATCCTCTTCATTTGGACTCGCCTCTAACCCAGATTAGTTAAAATAATTCCAATTTGGACTTGGCCTTTAATATTCTAGCCGATACAACTCGTTTGTCCACAAATCACAAGCCTCGGTTTTAGATTAAACTCAAAGCTATCGTGTATTGAGGATGCCAATAGTCTATGGAGAATCGAGGTTGACTGGTCCAAAATTTTCTTATCTTCATAATTAACTAGGTTGGGATCGTCTGCATTAATTTGGGCAGCACAAACTTGAAGTTGGATTTAATGACTCAATGATCTATAGTTACGCACAAAAGAGTTATGCTCAAATTTGTCGATTGTTTTTGTTTGTATTGGGTTGCTCTCTGTACGAAACTGCATCTACAAAAAGAAAGATTTTCAGATCAGAACAGCTCGGTAAGCTGTTTTATTTTTCATACTCCAAAGGACATTCAAGATCAAAACACTTACTTTCAAATATTTGAACACTTTCCGATTTAATTTTTTGTTCATAGATTTAGCTTTTAATTAGTTAATTATTTATTTATTGATTTACATTCGCGTATTTGTAGTTTTTTTTTTACCTGTGTATCTTAGCACTCTTATTATAATCGTTATAAACATAAATACTTCTTGTTTAATATTTGACAATGAACTTTTACTTTTGATTTTATATCTTTATATAATTTGTATTATCGTTCGAAGCATTTTTTTTTTGTAAGTGAGACTTTTATTCCATCGCCTCAAATTTTTTTGCACATCTATCGCTTGTCGCTTTACATCCGGCCTGCTAGTGGCTAGTATATTCACTGGGTACTCACTCACTCTTTTTTTCGCCTAGAGGTACGCAATTGTTTTGTTTTATTTTTTTCTCGTGAAAAATTTATAATCTTTTGGATGGACAATATCCAAAAGTTGGCAAACGATGATTTATCTCTGAAGGATCCCTTTCAAAGGAATCAAAAGCTGGTGAGAACTCCACTCCGGGTTCGGGACTACGTTCGTCTCTGCGCTGAAAGACACTCATTTAAGCGCCCAACAGAACATGACAAAAAAGCATAGGTCGGCCAGCTACCTCCCGCATATGAGAGACATACTAAGTCCAATTAGACGCTCGTGCCAAAAATGTAAAAATGAAAGAATGTGGTTTCATAAAATCACACAATGTTTTTTGTAATACTGAAGACTTTGTTGATATTGGGTAATTTTAAATTTTACATTATAGAGATTCGATATGAAGTAAACTTGCTACTAAAATATTATTTACTATTGATGAAGTTATATTTTAATATTAACATAACACATTAATAGTACAATTGCTCAAATGGTATTGTAATATTATATTATATTTACATAGATAAAATAAATAAATCAAGGACTATGTGCATAATAGTGTAGAAATGTACATTTATAATAAACGAATAAACAAGCACAAAATAAATAAATAGATAAATAAGCATAAGAAGTTTATACATCATATTGTGACACTTGTAAATCTGAATGAAGTATTTACAATATTTCAAGAGTATGACTGTCACATGAAAGCCCATTGTTCCGCACCTTATGTCTAATTGAAAATGTTAAGTTTTCTATGCTAAGCACAAATGTGTGTGTGAGATCTCTCGCTATTCTTTGCTGAATACTTGTATATCATCTTTATTTGAAAAATGGGTGCAAACGAGAATTCCTATAAAACGCATCAATTTCGCTCCAAAAAAACAAATGTCGCCACTGTAGATGACTTAAATTTTGATCAACTTAGGCTTTTCGGAGGAAATCCTGGTTTATTCATCCTTTTACTTGACGCTATGCTATGAACTCAGAAGATGAAAAAATAACCGAATTAAACGTTGATCATCCCCCACATATACGATGCATGCATTTTAAGGCCTTGTTCTCCGCGTTCGCATGGATGATTGATGAACAGAGCCTTTTTGATGGGGCATTTGTTTTGAACATGACAGTAAACAGTGCCAACGGAGTGAACTACTTTGAACTATTCCCTACTTGATACTCCTACTGCCATGCAATGAATCCTCATCCCAGATGTCGTCATTCTGCTCTCATTCTTCTTGCATATTCAACCCCACTTCACGCTGTATTCAAAAAGGAACATGAAATCAAATAAATGACTATGATGGGCCAGAGTGGATCAGTGAGCGGCAGCTCAGTTACTCAGTCTTTTCGGGAATTAAACCAAAGGCGCTTCTCCTCCATCCATACATCAAGTGGTCATGTAAGTGAAGTTTGATCATGGCTAACCATCAGTAAATAATAACTTATACTCTTTTGATTCGGTAACTTTTCCTCAAACAGATGATCGATAAAAAGAATAAACAGTACAGGACTAAGGAAGCATCCCTGCTGTACACTTACTTTGAGTGAAAAATCTTGGGCGGATCCCGATGGACATCTCACTCTTGTACAAAACCATCTGCAACTCCTCGTTCCAGCACCAATATGTTAAAAATATGAAGGGAATGCTTTTGCCATATGTAAATTTTTTTAAGGGACCAAGAAGTTTTTCCATTATGATTATCCACGAAATCCTTATAGGAGCTCAACAAACTTCTTGGTGTGACATCGCCTAACTATGCCGATATTAACCATAGTTTTAAGGATGACTATTCATCACCGTTCAATAAACATCCTGAGCCATGTGGACCCGAAGTCCCTAAACTTTTCCCGAAATGTTGAGGTCTTTCCCAACTGTTATTCTAATTTTTGAAGCATTTTACCGCCAACTGAACTTCAACGATGACAATGCTGGATAGTCATCCGTAGTTAGGTACGGCTCTTGGGAAGTATAGCCTTCGGAAACTTCGGACGGCTGCGCGCTATTTCCAGTGAGAAAGGCTCTTGATCAAGTTCAAATGCAGCTGCAGGCGGCAGCATGGAATTCCAAATGTCCAATGCCTTACACTCTCAATTTCAAAATTCAGTGACAATATTACAGAGGAAATTTCATGTTTTTTTATTCGTTTCCTTACGGTTTTGAGAAAATAATAAAAGTTAAAAAAGGAAAGAGAGAGCTGATATTCTGGTCGTGTAGCATGCTTTCATCCTTCTATATCTGACAGATGATCTGGTACTAGTTGCTGATCAGAACACCTCCGCAATTTGTTCAAATTTTGTTTTTTAATCCATCGGAAACTTACCAGAACTTACCAGAACTTACACGAATGTCTGGTTGGTAGACAAAGGATCTCAAGGCTTACTCTTTCGTTTGAATGGGTACCCCAACCACCTTATCGGCAACAGTCTCTTTATTAATCGTTCATTATTTTTTTAGGCTCAATTATGCCAAATATTTAAGGGAAAATTTTGAACCCCGCCACAGCCACTCTCATTTGAAGGCATCGAAATTATCACTCTAATTAGTCCTGCGCCAATAAGGTTATCGTTAAATTCAACAAAGCTTCACAAACAATGTCCATTTCCACCTCATTAGATCGATAATTTGCTAAATGCTTTCACTGTGGCAATAGTGACCAGAAAAGATAATGACGACAACTGTGGCTATCTAATTCATATCTACGCAAGGATTACTACGCCACCAGAAACCAGCGAGAAATGAGCAAGCAAAGATGCTTTTCCCAGAAACCGACATCTATGCCAGCCAGCCATAACAGCGATGACAAATAAAGAAGCGCTCAAATTGAAGTGGCAATTAAGTTCAAAATGGTTATGAACACCACCACCACGAGTCCTTATTGTCCTTATAATTGCGGTTATTTTCGAATAAATTTCGAATTTTCACCCGAACAGGCAGAGGACTATGCGCCAGGAGCAAAAATAAGTTAGTTAATTTATTTAATTCATTCTTTTCGGTTGAAGTCCTGTTGATTAGTCATACCCAGTCGGGTAGCAGTCCTGGGCCATTAGAAACAATTTTTATGACACTCGACACGCAACTAGTGTGCTGTGGGCATAGATAGAGTTTGATTGCGCGTTAGAAATTAAGTCCCACGAAAAGATGGTTCAGAGCGTACTCCTAGGTGGTAATGAGTTCTTTGAACTAGTATCCTTAGGTCTTATAATACGAACAAATGGATGGAAGCGAAATATTGTTTCAGGAAAACGCTCTTGAAGCCAAGTCTAGTGTAACCTCGACCTTCTGCCCGAGCAAGAAGTCAAAGATCAGTTGTAAATGAGTACGAATTTAAACAAATAATTTTCGGGACCCTTGAACTCTTCTCCAAATTGATGGCATTTCGAAAAAAAAATTGTTTTGAAAAAACTACCGGGAAAGGACGCACTCTTAATAGTAAGAATAAAGAGTATGGGTCCCAAATTACTTCTTTGGGTCGGGCCTTATTGGTCTTGAGTTTGGCTTCCCTGAAAGTTGACTTTCCACAGGCTTATATCGACACTTTCTCTTCGACAACGTTTCCGATTTTCAGAAATAGCGACGTCACACGTGCCAAAAACTTTCTGAGCAAATGCATGTCGTATGAGGTTAAGTTGTGAACTTCTAACTTAATATAAATATTTATTTTCATTTAAGATCGATCTCTTTTATTATTGGCTTTCGTTGGAAATCATAAAATCATACACAAAGTCACCCATCCGTACTCCCACAGCCTTGTAATCAATTCCAAGGAAATCGAATGCTCTTTCCTGGAGCTACACGAAGCACAAATGCGACCTTGGGGCTTTTCGTCTTGCCATTGTTATCATTTGTATTTGAAAATTGGAAATTCTATACAATGGCAACGAGATGAGGTTTTGCTTTCCTTATTGACGTGATTCCTTTTGCATACCAAGCTCTGATTAGAAGGACTTTTGTGCAGCGCATTCGATTTGTCCTCTTTGGATGATTTCCAAAGAGATTACTCTGAATTTAAGATGTCTGTGCGAATGCGAGAGTCGTTTGAATTCACAACAGGATTATGAAAACAAATCATGAACATTGCTGGAGGTTAGATACGCTGGGATAACCCGCAGGGAACCAGAAATACCTGTAATCTATGATTCTCCTCTCCCGAGTTGTGTTTTGGTTTTTTTTTTTATGATTCTAACCGGCTTGACGGTATTTGTCTGTTTATTGTGTGGAACTTTTGCTTTGATTTTGAAGGATATGCCTGATTTCTTGCGGGGAACAAAGTTTAAAATTGAAGGTTTCTCATAAACAGTTGTACCAGTTGGCAATCGAAAAGGAGAGCGATCATCGGCAAATTCACGTGCGCTGTATTTCAAAAGAGTTTGTGCACCTTTAAAATTGATCCGACTGTAATAAGGAGACAAAAGGTCACATTGATTCAAGAAAACAACCGCTCACTGAATCCGAAATCATAATTAGTTCTCATAGAAACTCCAAGATGATGAATAGAATCGACAGGGAGAGTTGGAATAACAATAAAAGCATATTTCTGAGGGAGAGCGATGATGTTTACGGGAATAAACGAAAGGCTTGGACTTGTCGATATTTAGGTAAGGCAAGTTTCTGTTAAATCTGTTCAAAAAACTCTGCAATTTTTAAAAATCGATAAGGGATGAACACATAGCAGATCTAAATAAATTATTATTTTCAAGAAATCATAAGTCAATCAAAATGAAAAGTATTGGTCAATGGTGGTTACCTTGAGGCACTCCAGAAAAAACAAATAAACGAGTAGTGTTAGCTACTAAGGTCTTAAAATAACCTTTTACTATAGATTTATTAAGTAAAAATGAATGAGAAAAGACGAGGGCCCTTGACTTAAGAAAATAATTGGTCGGGAAATATTAACGAAGGCTTTGCTGAAGCCGGTAGTATCATTGACTTATTTTGGCAATGTTTCCTTACTAATATTGTAGGGCTCATGGTCATGGTTTCTCCACTCGAAAATCCATGCTGAATTTAAGAGGATAAAGTTTTGCTGAAAGATTTGATGAAAAACCACAGAGTGCTCTCGGAAAGCTACCGTGAAGATTTTCGTGATTGGCCGGTTTTTTTACTTTTCTCTCCAGTTTTATTGCTAAGGTTAAATAGTGCGTTGGTTCATTGAGTTGAAAAGGGATTCTTGGTTGCAAAAAGTTGGGATGTGGCAAAGTAACTTTTACCGAGATATTTTTAGTAAAGAGATTAACACTGTTTTGAGAAATGGGAGTAGATCAGTAGGTAGTTACGGAAGTTATATAAAGTCGGCTGTTGAGATCAATTCTTGTCATTTTCCCTTGTTTTGTTATACTACACCAATTCGACTGAATAGTCTAGAGTATTTCAATCTCAAAACAGGGACATTAACGATACTTATTTTCTTTTTTGCCGAACTTTGGGTTTCGTTTTTTCGATCTATATTGTCAAGTTGTAGCTCTATTGATACTCAATTTGCCAAGAAACTATCCACTGCGATTAACCTACTTTAAGAAGGGTGATGGCTGCATTTTTTTTTTTCAAAATTTTTAATAGAACGCTTCTGTTGGAAAATATGAGCATATGTTTCAACATGCTCTATGCATTTTCAGTTAAGAAAATTAATTTTAAATACTAGAAAGTAATCCATAAAAAATCAATCTACATGAATGAAGCGAAGAGCTTTAATGTAAAATGCAGGCCTAACATTAAATTAATTAGTTCAGCAAACAAATTACGCTTATTTGCAAGCCTTTATGGAAAAGATAAACGTTCTAAGTCGGTTGCATAAAAAAAAGTCGTTTACCTCAATAAAAAACACTGAACTTTATAGAACCAGTTAAAAAACCTACCCACCGATTAATAGTGAATCGGAGAGGATTTCAAAGAACACACGCAACAGCTTCTGTATGCACAAAATATTTGTAATGCACAAAATAGAAAATCTAAATCTAGTAGATGGAACAGAATTGAGGAAGTTGGCAAGGGACAAGCTCTGGTAAACTTCTCTAAGTTTTTTATGAGTCAGAAATGCCAAATATGAGATAGAATTCCCCACTCCTGTTCTTCTACTTCACTGTACGATCGAAATTGAGCTTAAGGCTGAACTGATTACGCTGTGTAAGTTTTAATGAGGAATGCAGATCACTATTTTTGTCTCCTTTGGGGAACATGAAACCGAGAATGAATGTGAAAAACTAGGTGTACTGCCATCAGCGAAAGAGTAAATTATATTAAATGCCACCGTGAAGATGCGATGGAGCACTGTGGAAAACCAGCTTCTATATGGGCAAATTCACACGTTTAACTGTCTAAGCCAACTTAGTATTGAAGTATTTTCTCGTATTAAATTTTTGATCCAAATTGGTGTCATTCAAATTTACAAAGTTAATCCCTGAAAAGGTTTGCGTGAATTTAAATAGGGTGGTTTTCTCTAAACAACAGAAAAACTGTCAAAAACGAACGATTTCATTCAAGTTCCTTATAAGATATCAGTGTATGTTTTAATATATACACTTCCGTTCATAAGTTTCCGGATAGTTAAATCTGTCAAAGAAATTCATATAAAATTATTTGTCTTTTTCTTGATTTACTATATTATTAAGAAAATTATATAAAAAGAATACGTTAACTGAGCACAAGGCTACATAAGGCATACCAAATAAATAAAAAGATTTTGGTATTAAATACAGTTCGTCCTCATTTTTGTCGAAAAACCATTTGGCGGTTAATCCAGATATTGAATCGATCAACTTATTAATGATTCTCAACGTTATTTATCTCAAGACTACTTGAAAGATGTATGATGGAACATCCTAAGACAATTATGGAGCCATTGCCATACGTGACTGGGTGGACAAAGACCAAGAAGACCCAGAAAATAAATTCTGTGTTTTTTGTGAAAAAAACTTTAAATTTCTACATATCCGGTGCTTGTCGTACAATTGTCCATATAAACGCTACACCACCTGCTGAAGGCTTGCTGTAGCTAAACGCTTTTTGTCCACATAAGTGAAAAATCCATACTAGTCAAAATAAATCGAAAAATAGATGATTAAAGAAGTTCACAAAGCCCGAAGATTGATTAAATTTTCCGCTGTTGTGGTGTCTGATTCTGAACCAAATCTTAGAGATCTTTACAGAAAAGGACAAAGAGCTAGTCGCACATGCTAATGGCTAAGATTCAACAATCACTGGTTAATTTCCTCCAAAGATGGTCAATCTGTTGAAATCGACTTGGAAGGTGCTATCAAAATCCTCAAACAAAACCGCACCGGATGTGATCTAGTCAAAGACAAAACTGCAACTATTTACCAGAAAGAAAAAGATCCCATTTTGGAAACACTCCTTCAGCTTGATACGAATATTTTGCACCTCTCGACTGAAGCTACGAGCCTCGACTCCAAGTCAAACCATACATGAAATCCAACATTAGCGTTGTTGAAAACATTATAGTGATAATGAAATCAAATTAGCTAAGGTAATTGGAGATTGGAATATCCATTAGAAAGAAACAAATGATAGTCAGGGAACTTTCAAATTTGTTGAAAGTGATTTAAATTTAATAATGCCCGACAAATTGTAAACCATTAACAACGATATCTAGAAAAGTTGCGCTCATGATATTAACGATGAAACTATTCACCACTTCGTTGTCTAACAGAGTTAAGTCAAATAAGACCTAACATTTTTCGAGAAAAAATCAGATGTGATTCATCACCCACTCTCCTTTTAACAAACAATTTTTTTAAGTTCAAAATTCTTATCAAATTAAGTTTGCTCATCGTTAAGCAACTTTTAAGCAATATCCATCACGGAAATAGGTTATCGAAGAGCTTTCTGTACTTGTGCTATTTGACATTGCTCCTTTTCAAATTTTCATTTTCATTTTCATTTTCAGCATTAACAGTCATGTCAACAGCTCTACAACTATTCTACTAAAAAATGTTCTTCGAATTTCAGCATGCTTTCCTTGCTAACGAAAGCAAATACATCTGTATAATCAGTGTAACCTTGTAGCATAAGACTGTCTTATTCCAACAATGCACAACATGTTTCGCTGCATATGCATTATTTGAACTAAAAACTTCTCACATCCTGTTCAGTGAATTCCTTATCCCATTTGTAGAAATAATTTGCCTTTTACTTGTGGTTTAACTTCAGGTTTCCAACTTTCAACCTCTAATGCTAAATAGAACCAAAAAAAAAAGAAATATAAAACATGCAAGTGTACATGCTTCCACCATCATTGTCTTACAAATGGTTTCCCTTCGGCACAGATTCCATTGCACGAAATCATTCCACTGCAGATTATATTTCTTAGAAGCAATTAAATACCAAGAAGCATAAGAAAGCCACAGAGAATATATATGACCTCATTAAACAGAACAACTTGGCTTTCCCTGGCACATCAATTGGGGTGGCTATCCATTTTTCAGACTAAATGCACCACATTAGAAGGCATTCATTGCTGATAATGCAGCCGTAGACTAATGGAAATGCAGAGACTTCCAAGGCGACCTCTATATCTAAGCCTTGCAACACAAAACCAAATCCATTATTTTAATTGCAAAATTTCGGCCAAAGAGAAAGCCTCCCTTCAAGTTAACGTGTCAAACTTAATGTATCATCCCAAAGAATCTCCCCGAATTTACAACTAAACTTGGTTCAAGATAAAACCAATGATTTATAACTTCCAATGACCCACATCATAGCTGGCAAGTGGGGGCAACCAAAAACCAATAAAAATCCAATGCACATCGCCCAGATACAGCGGTAGCCAAATCCATGATCATTTCACGATTAGTCAATAAAAATGCAGCAATGAATTTTTACATCGGCTGCCCTCGCGTCTGACGATACAATAAGCGCTCCCCCAGAAGGTCATGGATGGAGTAGAACGTCTGACTGAGAACTACTTTGCAACAAAAAATAAGCAGACGTATAAAATTTAATATGCTTCCTTGGCCATACACTCTTTCGCTGTCTGGCAATTGAATTCATAAATCCAGTGCACTCATGTTGGGATCGTGCCCTGGTGAATCTGGAGGCAACCAAGAAAAGAGTACAGATTGCAACCAGACACGCTTTTTCCATATTTGGTAGGGGCGTCGAGGCAATGTTCAAAAATAGAAAGCACATCGCGGAAGACTTTTCCAAAATGGAATTTTCTAATCTCTTTTCTAATCTTTTTTTTTGGCATCATGGAGTCTGTGATGAGCGCTTTACTCGTAATGAGGAATTTCACAAACTTAGCCCAGATGCGGATGCATCTGACGACGCCGATAATGGGCGTCAAGATGCCATCCACTGATACGAGTTGGAGTACATTGTCAGTAATTAATATCTTTATTGTGAAATGCTGGAATTTATGGACGGAGGCAAATGGAGGTCAAAGCGGTGGATTAATGAGAAGTTATGGACAACATGCGGTTGGATAATGGAAATTGGAGCAAGGCGCACAGAGAGATTGAACAGAATTTGAAGTTGATTGTTTCATAGAAGCTAATTGGTTATCGGTGAGTAATTAAGGCCGCAGCAAGCAGATGTTGAAACCAGTGATAATAAGGCACACTTTCATTGAACAGGAATTGAATGTAAGGGAACATGAAATAAACTTTTTGGAACAATTTTTCTAAGAGAAAGCCAAACCGACATTTTGTTTTTGGAAACACGTTCTATTGAAGTGATTTCTACTCTCTTCTTAGTCTAAATTCTACTCTTCTGGAGGATACACTTCCTACTCCTATCCCTGACATTAATTTCAAGATAAGTTATGTTAAAATTGCGGCAAGTGAATCAAATCTCTCCAATTTTAAACGATATTCTAGTCTAGAAATTTGAAAAAAAACAATTTTTTATTAAATATTTTCAAGATTTTTCAAACAAATTATTTTTGGAGATATCGAAATTGTTTTTTTCTTCAGGCAGTCGCTATTTCGTCTTTCCAACTTTTCCATAATTCCAGACATTACGGCATTATTCTTGATATTCTTTTTTTGGGTTGAAATCGTGGGTATGGTTACGCGCTAATTTTTTTCATCAACTGCTAATTTTTGAAATTTTCAACTTTTTTTAATTTTTTGATTTTTTTCTATATTCTTGTTATGTTAAAAAATAACAAATAAAAAAATGGATTGTAAAAATATTAATTGCCTTCTTTTAATGACACTTCAAAAATTACATGAAATTCATGCCTCTAGACTAGAATACGTGTGTTTTTTCTCTTATTTCTTTATTTACGATTTTATTTAACTTGGTCGGTTGGTTGGTTAAGATGAGCTTCGTAAGCTCGTTGTTGCTGGGCAGAGGGAATGCTCCAGATCTTCCTCTTCCTCCTTACAGCTTTGGCATGTTGATGTTTTGCTAGTCCGAGTCTATGTAAGTAGAGCTTAAGGTTAATGTGCCCTGTTACCAGTCCCCCAATAAGCCTTAGATTCCGTTTGTTGGAGTTCAGATCTCGTTTCGCACCTTGTAAGTAGGTTTATCTAATATCGTTGTAAGGTTGACTAAATGGTTTCTGAATTTCTGGGTTGCGCATTCGTTTATTACTTTTTAGTTATGGTGGCTGTTTCCTGCTCCTTTCCCAACCAGTTCATCCGCTTTTTCGTTTCCCGTTACACCTTTGTATCCCGAACTCAAGTTAGACTGACGTCATTCACTGTTGCTAGTTTGTTAAGGTTGTGTTTGCACTTTCTTACCAGTGTCGATACTGATAGAGGGTTTGTGATAGCTATGATAGCTGCAGTGCTATCGGAGCAGATGAGTATTTGCTTCTCCTGTATATCGAGTTCGGTGAGCTTTTCTACTCCAAATAGTATTGCGAAGACTTTTGCTTGAAACACCGTGACGAATGATCGAAGGTGCTTCGAAACTTTTATCGGATTCAGACGATATGTTGCAACCGGCCGTATAAATTGTGATAACACCGGGGTCTACTGTGTTTCCGTCCGTCCAAGAAGCTCTGGTTGGAAAAATTGTCTTAAAATTGTTTTTGAAGGTGAAAATTTTCTCATCTAGGGCGCTTTGTTTATGTTTACAATTTTCCTATGCCCGGTGTTTTTCCTGTCGTCAAAATGAGCCAGTTCCATGAGTCTTATAGCCGCGAGTCCTGCTCGTCTTTGCACTTCCAGTTGTACTGGGGTTATATTTAGAATTGCTACTGCTTTGATGGCAGCGATCGGCGTGGAGTCTTGTGCGCCTGTTATTCCAAGGCATGCCAATCATTGCACTTTAATGAACCTATCGGTTCCACCATGTAATGCCGTAAAGAAGGGTTGGTTTCATAACACATAGTTATGTATATATCCAGTGGATTTGTTTTGATCTCAGCCACGGGACCTCCCAAATGCCCTCGTGCATATCCGATATGCCCTCTTGGCTTTAGCAGAGCGTTCCTCCTCGATTTCAAGTTTAGTACCTCCAACCTCAGGGATGAGGAAGTCACTAATTTTGGTCGTTTTTGTGAAGAGGACCAAAAACGTTTTGCTAGGGTTAACATTTAGTCCGTTTTCAATCGCCCATATGTTGTAACGGTGTTGAGAATGTCCTGCATTATTTCCCATTTTTTGTTTCGGGTGTTTTCCTCAAACTAGGATTGCTAAGTCGTCTGCATATGCTTAACATTTGGCGCATGTTCTTTCAAATCTTTTTTAGGAGCTTGTCCATCACTAGTAGCCATTAGAGAGGTGATATTATTCCTCAATGAGGTGGCCCTTCTAGGACTTTGCCTTTCATTATTTCTACTCTGATGGAGGCTGTGATGATGCGGTTTGATAGCATAAGTTCCAACTACTTGATTTTTTTTTAACCTTGGCCTATATTAAAATTCAGATGGTTTGGAAATATTTTAACCTTGTGCTTTAAAGGTACCTCCTCCTACCGACCCAGATTCTTAGGTTTTTGGCAGAGGGTAACCAAATCTTGAAACTGAAAATATATTTTTGGCTCAAGGCTGGTGAGACTTTTTAAATTTGGCATCCATTAAAAAACCTACAGAGATCTCCATTAAAAAATGTTGATTGAAAACTTTGTGACAGCCTCATTCGTATTCAATTTACATCCTTAATTGGTTTTTTTTTTTGAATTGCAAATTCTCAAAAGATTTCACATTTAAAACAACATTGTTCCACTGCGACAGCCTTGATTGACTTCATCGATTTGTTGCTTGAGTTGCCATGAAATTAATCTCGCACGCAAGTTCATACGTCTGTCCTCGAAGAATGTCTTTATTAACCTAATTGAAATTTGTCAATTTTTAGTCGAGCACTCATCTCACTGATTAGAAAAGAAAAGAACACGATGAATACTTGAGTTCTCCGAGTCATCATTTTAAATTATTTACCTCCTTCATCAATGGAATCGTCCTCGTATGTTTTTTGTCTCGGAATCCCATTTTTACAAATTTAAATGCACACCAATGAATCAAGTATGCGATGGTGGCATTTATTTTTGCATATGGCATAACTTGCGTCATTTATTAACAAGGCCTCATGAGACGACTTTATATGGTCTTTAAGAACAAAAGTGACAGCCAAGAGGGAATCCAACTTGTGTAACGTGGGTCTTATGGAATTAATGCGGCAAGTTGAAACACTTGAGCCATCTGAGCCCTTTCTTGGGTGCCAAAATAACCCTCAAAAGTAATCTTGTCTGATAGGGATTAGACATCGTTAACTACCGTCTAAGGAGGAAGAATGAATGCATACAGATGGTTTTGTTGCATGTAATGGATGTGTGGAGACACATTGTTCGAATTGTTAGGTTTCGAAAAGCTCCTTAAACCTTTTCATTGGTGAATAATGTGTTGCGGGTGATAGTGTTAACCTTAAAGACATTTTGTACACTACTGTCTTACAAGATTTAGAGAGGATGTGGTGGTAGAAACAGTCAGGCTAACTTAAGTAATATACACAGGCCGACAAAATTCATCGTACGATAGACAAAGTTCTAATATATTTATGTATGTATATGGATAGGACTACATCTTTTAACAATTTTTTTTTATTTCTTATGGCTAATGATCTTTTTATTACCCATAATATTTCCTTCATTCTATCCCTTTTACTCAAGTTATTCATAAAAGCAATAAATCCGAGCTTTCATCTTTGCAAAAAATGCATGTCAGTTGAACAACGGGGAAAAGAAACGACCCAAGATTTCCGTCCGGGAAGTGTTGATTGCGTTCGAAGAACAGATCATCCACGCAAATTCCATGAGAGGAGTGAAAGGCTCATCCTAAATACTATCCAGAAAAAACCCAAAAACATATTCTCCTACAATCATACAAATAGTCGCGGATACATGCCGGGCACGCGTACAATCGAAAGGACTCTCAACAGACCAAGAAAAAAAAACCGTCCATGAGTGAAATGAATAAGAAAAAACGTAAAGACGGTGATCTTTCTTTCTAGAAGAAAGTTGTGTTCACCGACGAGAGACACATTTTTGGTGCCGATGGTCTTTCAAGAGTTTGGCGAAAGAGTGACACTGAAATGGAAGCTCAAACTCTACAAAGAGCAGTGAAGCATGATGGAGGTAGGGTTATGGGGTGGGTGAGCATGGCTTGGTTCGGCGTAGTTATTGAAGATCACAAGGATCAGCACATGTATCTTGACATACTAAAAGAAAATCGACGCCCATTAGTTGAGAAATTAAGTTAGGAACCCGGCTGGATATTTCAGCAAAATAATGACCCCAAACACACCGCTAGAAAAGTCGAAAAGGAATGGTTGTTATACTATGCTCCAAGACAACCACGAGCCCGGCCTTAAACCCAATAGAGCATTTATTAGACTACTCGGAAAAACAACTTCATAAACACTGAATTTCGTCAAAAGCGATCCTGAACGAAGCTCTCCAAATAGAATGGGATCGTATGCCAGAAGATTTTACCCAAAATCTGGTATCATCAAGATATCATCAAGATGTTAATTTTAAATGAAATGAATTATTCCTTATTCTTCAACTTATAAGATATAAAAACAAATTTCAATTTAATCTAATCTCTAAAAAAAACTTTCGTTTTTATCCTGATTCTTTCATCTTCGTCCTTTTTTGAGTAAACGGTGTAGGTACCGAAAAACTGCATTTATATCTGCCGTAGAATGAATGATGTCGGCCTGTGTATTTTATTTGAAACTAGCGGCAACCTGCGACTTCGTCCAACGTTAAATCCGTAGAAAAGTTAACAAACTCAAAAAGTTATATTGGCTCTCCGCAGACACCAAAGCGTATTGATTGTCCATTTTTAATCAACAGGGTGGACCAAAAGTATCTTTCCTATGTAAAAAAATAATAGTTCTTTCATTTTTAGATACTCAACACTATTACGCATTCCGCTTGGCATTGTTCGTTGGATTTGGAGGAAGGATCTGCAGCCATACCCTTACAAAATGCAGTTGATGAAACAATTCAATCCTGGTGATCTAGAAAAATGTTTGAATTATGACGAAACTGTTCTCAACATCACCGAAAATGACAGAGAACTTTTAGAATATGATTGAGGGACTTTTGGGCCACCATGTATATTTTTATTTATATTTTAACAATTTGTGTATAAACCTTAACATATAGAGACGCAAATGTCGTCGCAGACTTTTTTTTATGAGTTCTTCAACTTTCCTAGGTTTGCGTTCGAAAAAAAACGTTTTCTCTCGACCATTTTTTTTAACGGCTTTCATTCGTTTCAAAACAAGTCGCCACGAAGTACTCTTTTATTTAAACAGGACAATATATAGCCTTAGTTCATTCTGAAGGCCCATTCTAAATTTGAATGAAAGGATTTTTGAAATCGGATGAGTAGTTTCTAGAGTCCTTTTTCAAGCCTCACAGTTGCAATTGGGGATCTTGTTATTTCTCGTAAATAGTGGCTTTTGGAATTCTTAGACAATCGCTTCCATTGTGTAATTTTTTGTGGATTTTTGTAGTTCTTGCCGTGCGAATTCTGATACGTTGCTTATCATTACAAGAAGTTCAGCTGTAATCGAATTAATTAAGTCATCCACATCAAAAACTTGTTTTTCGTTTTCCTCGGTGGTACCCATCTGTCTTGCCGAGTTTTTTTTCCAATATAACAGATTTTTCTGCTGTAAAGCATTTCTTGCCTTTGGGAGCTTAATTTTTGTTTCCGGTGTTTGTGCACTGCAAATTTGAAGGCCCAATACATTGGGCGGTCTCTGTTTGTAATTCAACTGTTTCACCTTCAACATGTAATATGAACTAAGTCCTTTGCTATCATTTTGCTTCGCGTCCGTAGCTTTTTACTATGAATACGAAAGACTCCAGTCATTATATCAACCGACTGATCAAAAGGCTTATGGACGAAAAAGAAAAATTCTAAGTTTTTTGACAAAAATGGAAAGCATGCGCTCGGCGTCAATCAAGCATGACTGTAGCTCCAATATTAGTTAGAAATCTTTGAAATGTTTCTGGTTCTTCTATATTTAAGCCCACATCCTTCTCGTGGAAATCATGAATGCAAAAACATAAAGACTGCAATTCATTTATCCGAGCTGATGATCCAAAATATTCTTTGAAGCTTCGCCGAGGAAACATAGATCAAGAAGAAAAAAAGGAGCTTTGCAAAGTTTGATATGGCCTGCCAAGTCATCCCACTTGGACTCAATAAAGTTGTTTTTGGACACACTTCATAGAAATGTTCAAATCTCGAATAACAAACTTTCGGAGATCTTTCTAGAAGCCTAGAGATCAATAACATTTCTCCAAAGCTTATACTTTTTTCATTAAGCGAAGATGCTTGGTAGGTGGAAAGCCATATTGTAATTTTCTATTCAGTTTAGTGTTGTGAACGGAAATATCAAGCAGAAGCAAACCGGTGGATTTTCTTGGAGTGTACCGTTTTGACATGATTGGGAATCCAAAGAACCTGGTTTAGTTACTCTTTTAGTCTGTACTCTTACACCCGCCAAAGCATCGTGATCCGGAGTGGCCCAGTGGAGGAAAAGGGTCCCTGGATACCAGGAGACAATGTCCTTTATACACATAGTACACAGATAGACGGTTACTCTGCAACTAACTTGAGTCTTAAGTTCAGAGATATCTGCAATCGTTACTGTACTGCACATCAATTAAGATAAAACGGCATTGCCGAAAGTCGAACTAATGCTGCTTTTAAAGCTATTCTTCAAATGTTGCAGGGATTGTCAAGTTTAAGAGGCTAGACTAGTCAAACTTTGTAACGTTGACTTTTGTTACTGGACATTTCCACTATGGCAAATAGTTCTTCTTCAGCTATCCGAAAACGTAGGAATGATGTTATCTTGTTGACCTTCAGTTTAAGGAAACCACTCTCCTGTCTGTAGACATAGGTTTGGCGCTCTTGTTGCAACATATTCGTTAGTTAAAGCTTAACGGTAGTTTTCATGTAGAGGCTCTATTGTCCTTGGTTGACGGTTTATCCGATTTTTCTGGCATTAACAAAAAAAATCACTTTCAGACTTCAACGACCAACAGCTCTTATTGGATGACACTTCATTGTTTTACAATCATTCACGTCAATCGTAATTTGAATTTTTGTTTCTTCGAAAATGGGTCAAAAAGAACAATGTGGCCTGATGCTATTTTTGCATTATCAAGGCTAACCTCCAAAATTGAAGCCAATTGGCAAGTGGTTTTAGGGGACTCTGCTCCGTCACTTCACATGGCAAAACGAGGGGCAGCTCTATACAAGTATAGTTGTAAGCGGCTTAACTGACGATGAACTTTCGGGATGTAAGTAAGAATTTACACACTTACTTAAGGTTGCGGTCCGGAGTGGACCTGGGCATCAAACATCTTGATCTTTAGCTAACTGCCTTCAGTTTCGCACGCGTAGTTGGTTGAAGTCCCTTTCCAATTGCGTGCGCTACCCAAGTCGCGGTCTTTCTCGGGACTGGATTCCAAGTTTTCGGGCCTAAGCACTGGTTTCTTCATGTCCTAGCCATCTCAATAGTTGGATCTTCACTCTTCTGGTTAAGTCCATATCGCTAAACAGCTCGTACAGTTCGTTGTTATATCTCCTCCTCCACTCACCATCTACGTAAAAGAAATACCATATCGAAAAAATGCGTTTTCCACAAATAGGCTTAAAATTTGAAAACATAAAAAATTTATCCGCAGGTTGGGAACAACGGTTGTCAAGTTGGAAAAAAATGTATCCCGCTGAACATTCCCAATGTTCTGTTGGAGCCACTGGAGCAAAATAAAGCGAATATAATGCAGATTTGGATCCACCAGAATTTGAAACTTAAGAGCCTGCAGAACTGCGAAGGCAAAGCCTACCCTAAAATATTAAATACGGTTCTATCTCATGAAAGACTCAAATATTTTAATAGATTTCATGAAAATATATTAACCAAACTTATATTTAAAAGGTTTGAATAAGCGAATGTAAGGACATGTTGATCTCCTCAGATTCCCTTCGTACATTTGCGACTCATTCTGGTTCAATCTTTATTTTGATGCCTTAATATGCAACCCTTCATTATTTATTTTTTTCCATTCTACAAGAAACAGGGTTAAACTTAATCGTTGGTGTTTGTGAGAGGTAAGGCTGTGAAAATTTGCCAGTTGTTATTTGGCGTTTGTGAATCACCTAACCACTAATGAGCCCGAATTCACACAATCAAGTCTAATTGATCGAAATTATAACGATTCAAATACACGTATCCATCCTTTCATAAAATAGGAAATTATTCCGATTAATAATTTTCACAAAGCATTCGATTCCATCGAGGTCTAGACATTAACACTTCCGTGCCAGCAGATCGCTGCAATTTAGAAATAAAAACATTGTTCCCCGGCGTAAAATTGACCTCGTTCGAAAATAACCGAGAACAACCAAATCAAAACAAAATGCAAACTGAGGGTAAGGAAAAAAAATTAACACGACCTTATACAAGCCTACACGCATTACGTCTTATTTGCCGGAAGCAAATAGCTAACAAGGACATGGCGAATGGTGAAAGGACCAATCTTCGCTTTATTGCAAAACACACCGCAAAGTTGCTGCTGTAATCCCCGAAATCATTTCGTCAGTCTATCTGTGGTGGGGCGGTTTAATTCGCCCCTAGGGTTTTAGGGCCGAATGATACTGATACAACGTTAGTAGGCATTCTGGCTGGTTTAACATACTTCCATGCGAATCCTCCAGAGGCTGATAATTGTTTTCTCGCTTCGGTTTCCTTTTATAAGGACTTTTCTCACAATCAGATACAATTTAAGTTTTTTTCCCTTACATGGATATTAGATAAAATGGCGGCATTATGCGGGTTTGAATATTGTTATGGTGGATTTTACAAGCACTTTGGTTTGCAGCAATTCGCTTTCCTTTTATGCAGCAAATTTGAATGGTTTCAACTGAAGTGAATAAGTGCGTATTATTTTCAAGAGCTTTTAAGCCATTTGGTGGAAAATCGTGGTGGATCCTGCTGTAGTTATGTAAGTTTAACCTAACTGGATTCCGAGACTGAATATCTTAAGTTTAAGATTTGCAATTTTCGATTATTGATCTTTTAAAAGACGCTTAATGTGCCGAAATCGTGAGAATTTGCATAGGTACATTTCGCGCACATAAAGTTAACTTAAACTTCGAAGCAAGGCTTAGAAAATATTTTATTACCCGGATAAGTTAATTAAGGGCTTTCTTTCCTAAAACTTAAATGAAACAAAATTTATAAAATTATGTATGAATTATAACATCGCTCAAATATCTGCCGCTGTTTCTCTAGGTGGTGCGCATCCGAAATTTCCAATTTTCCATGACTCTGGCGCATAAATCAGGCTGAATTTGACCGATGGCATATGTTATGTTGGCTTTGAGGGTCGCTTTAGTTTGTGGCTAATTTGCATGGACCTGTGACTTCAAAAAAACCCACAAGAAAAAGTCTTAAATGGTCAAATCACATGTTCTCGATGGCTGGTTAACATCACCTTCATATGAGATGACTATGCCCCCGACTATGCAGAATTTCTAATGTTACGTGAGCTGTGTGGCACATTCAGCCATCCAGTTGAAACGACATGTTCTTGGTATACATTTGAACCAATTCATCTTAAAAGAGGTTGATAATCATCGACCCACTGTACTCGCCATTGACGGTGATGTCCTGGGCAAGATATATGGACCGATGAATCCGTCAGCCTAAAATCCACAGTAAACAGTGACTTTTTCAGGATGCATTGGATGCTTATGGATTTCATGTGCATGTGCAATATTACCCCAAATTTTAAAATTTCGTTTGTTGACAAACCTATTCATCCAGAAATAAGCCTAATCGCTGAAGATGATTTTTGTCATAAACATTAGGGTCCGTTTCCAACTGCTCCAGAGTCCATTCAGCGAACACACCTCGTTGTCTGTCATCGTTTACCTACAGCTCTACGGTCGATTGAATTTTGAACGGGTGCCGAAATCACGAGCCATGTTGTGGTCTGCGAAAGGCCGAGTTTTTGTGAGCGATGCGAAATTAACTGCATTGGATTCTTCTGCCCATTCTCACGGACAGCGGCGTTGTTTTCAGCAGATTTTGCGTTTTGTCAACGTACATAATAGGACTACCGGTTGAAAATGTCGTTATTGCAGACAACTTCATATCTATTACTCTGAGGTGAATTTTGACCATGACAGCTATCACATCAGAAACTTCATGTCATTGTCTAATTATTTCAGTCTAGGTTATTGGTCATTAGTGAAAACACACAAGTTTTTGTAAAGCCGTAAAATGTCTACATTCGTGCCATCAAAACAACATTTGCCGGAAGTTTTAATATGCTTCTTACTCCGAAGCGCATCAATTGCTTACCGAAGCTTACCCGGGCTATACTATAGACGTTAGAATGGGTCAGCCGTGGTTTAAGCGGTTCAAAGATGGTGATTTCGAAACCGAAGACAAAGAACGCCACGGCCAAGTGAAAAAGTTTGAAGACCATGAATTGGAGGCATTGCTCGATCAAGATCCGTCACAAACGCAAGAGGAACCTGCAAAATCACTTGGCGTCGCTCAGCAAACCATTTCCGATCGTTTGGGAATGGCAATGGGAATGGCAATGGGAATGATCCGAAAGGTAGGACATTGAATTGAAGCCACGAGACGTCGAATGCCGATTTTGCATGTCCGAAATGCTGCTTAAACGCCACAAAAAGGAGTCTTTTTTGCATCGAATCGTCACTGGTGATGAATGGGTACATTACGACAATCCAAAACGTCGGGCAACGTATGGATACCCCGGACATGCCTCAACATCGACGGCCGTTCAGAATATTCATAGCCTGAAGGTTATGCTGTGCAATTCTGTGGGACCAGGAGGGTGTTGTGTATTATGAGCTGCTTAAATTGAATGAAACAATCACAGGCGAGGTCTACCGACGACAATTGATGCGTTTGAGCCGAGCACTGAAGGAAAAACGGCCGGAAACGGTCGCAAGACACGATAAAGTTATTTTGCAACATGACAATGCTCCGCCACATGTTGAAAATGTCGTCAAAACATACCTTGAAACGCTCAAATGGGATGTCCTAACCCACCCGCCGTATAGTCCAGACCTTGCGCCATCCGATTACTATCTCTTCCGATCGATGCAACACGGTCTGGCTGACTAGCACTTCCGTCATTTCGATGATGTCAAAATATGAATCGATTCGTGGATTGCGGCCAAACCGGTCGAATTTTTCAGAACGGATATCCATGAATTGCCAGAAAAATGGGAAAAATGTATACCTAGCGATGGGCAATACTTTGAATATTGAATTTATTTCTATTTTTCCTTAATAAAGCATTGACATTTTCAACCGGTAGCCCTATTATGTTGGTTGGCTATTTACTAGCGAGTTTATCCATCACACTCCGAATTTTCCTCTCGAATTATGGCGACCGTAAAATGGCCGAAGCGCGCCCAGAAAACGAATTTTGATAAAATAATTGTATTATTTGAATTGCGACTTTTGCGAATTGCGAAAGTCCCTATTGGAAGACCCTTTATTCAAGATTTCAACGATGCGGGTGAGTTCTGCAACACCAGCTCCACAATGAAGCAACCGTCATGTTTAACACTGGTAAGGGATCACCTTTATTTCATCAACGTTATCACCTCTTCTGTCCACAAACTTCAAATTCCAACTCATCCGTCTTTAAAGCATTTGATTAGTCGGTTGATATCCAATTTTGGTATTTTCGTGACCCAATTTTGTTTACGACGACTAGACTTTGTCGTACAGGTTTATGTAATGCTTTAGAGGATTTGCAAAAACCAAACGATATTTTTTATCGTTCAGTCAAGCTGCTAGCTATAATAAACTCAAAACACAAATTCTCTGAATCAATTGTTTTCCTATGCGAAGTCTCGAGGCATAGCAAACAAATACCAAATGACGTCTCAAATAGCCATTTGCAGAATGTAAAGAGCCTGAGTATGAATCAATGGAACTACGGATATCCGTATGTCCAAGAATCGCTTCCTTCTTCTTCTTCTTTGCGTCGTAGATTTGGTTGAACCTATGCCTCAAATAACATGTGTCTCCGATTATCACGGTACCTAGCTGAATCCTTTGACTTGCAGACTCCAAATGGTTGATGTCACTCCTGATTTGTGCGCGCCAATATTTGCTGGCTGTTCCTCCTGAACAGGTTCAAAGACTCTACGAGCTTTTCATGCCCAAACTCATTCTCTGTCCGGTGGTGCCTATTCAGATTAGCATGGGAAGGATAAGGGTAAGCAAGTATAGTACATTGGTGGAACCTTGAATCGGATCATTTCCATTCTATTACCAGCAAGCAAATTGAGCAGGTCACACTTTTATAATTATATTTTTTTCTCCTGAGAATGGATGAAAAAACTGTATTGGGAGCTACACCAACAATGCACCAATATGCAGTGCTGCATTGCTTTTTGAGGAGGAAACCACAAAAAAAATATTAAAAGAAGGGGGCAAGTGGGTAAAATTGGATAGTATGTTTGGATCTTGCTGTAATTCAGCCGGCCTGACGTCATCCAGGTGTGGGGAGTCTTTTAACCGCCCAATCCAGCTAAGATTTCGTTAGAGAACCAGCTGCTATAGGGCTATGGTGCAGTCAGTATTTATGGAATCCTTATTCCCAGGTTTATAATAAGTGTCGATCAAGAGTTTGAGGGTCTCTTTAGTGGATTCCGTTCAGACCTTTCCGATGATTGAATAAACGTTGGCATGGTTGCTGTCTTTGAAAGTAGAAATCTTAACCAACCACAATCTTAAGTGTTATCTATAGCACCACAAAAAGCTTTCAAGGATTCTTTTTGTGCCCCCTTGACTTCCTTTTCGTTGAGATTTTGCTTGTAGAGATCCAAGTCCGCTGTCTCTGTGGAGAAATTTGCACAGTTGAAAATTCTTCTGCTTTCCTTGCATAGAATTGAAAGGTCAGAGTTCCACTGTTGCGGTTTGCTGCTTTTACTCAATCTGTTAACTGAGTAGGCTGTTGAGAAAGCAGAGTTCATAGCTTTTGTAATTTTCTCTACCGTGACACTGACTAAGACTGACACTGACTTAGTTGTCAGTTTCCGTGTGAGCCGACTTCTTTGCCTAATTTTTTGTGGAGTGTGTCCTTATGCCTATTCTTATTGGTTCTGCTAGATCTTCGGAAGGATCTGACTAGAGGTGTATCGTATAACCTCTAGTAATGTATAACACTTCCTGTCTGAACATATTTATAAAAGTTAGCTCTGAGCCTACATTACAAAGGTATACAATAGATTGAGTCAAAAGTTTCTCACCTCTGTCATTGATGTTGCTGCTTCCCCAAATAGTGCGCCGTGCGTTGCCGTCAGCACCTATCACTAGGGGGATGCTTGCCTTTTCTACTGAAGCAACCCAGATCCGTTTTCCGCCACTAGTGTTGATCTCCAGACAAGTGAAATCTAGAACGCTGTGTGGTAGGAAAAAGGTTTTTATTGAGAAAAGCTGGTCAATAATGAAACTTAAGGTCGCAAGAAGCATCCAGTGTCAATTGAAAACTTCAAATATGTACATACATACTTATCTGGACCTGAAACACCATCCTGCATCCACATGGTAAAAACCTTGCTTAGTCAATGTCTCGCCGATGTGCAGCTGTAATAAAAGCAAGAGGAGGTTCAATAAAGAACAAATAAAAAAAACACTGCATCACTACACTGCACGTTTCTTTAATCCCTAAAAATTAGTCAGCTAACACAAGAAACCCATTTCCAATCCTTCTTGCATTTCGACATCGTTCCAACACCGTTTTTTATCTACCCGGAATGTGCGTCGATCTTGATCTGTATATCTGAAAGATTTGGCAAGTCTTCATCACCTCATCAGATTGAAGCGAACAATTTGGTAAGTGCGTCCCGCTGACGTGATAAAATGCTTTAAAAAACAAAAACCCTGGCGGTTTACCGTGTCATTAATTTCAGCCTGTTTATCTTTTTGAGGGCGCACTTTCCCATTCATTCTCTCATTATGTTCCACAAAAGTAAGACTTGTTAAATCTGCCTTAAAATTAATGATCATTTTACTACATATCCTTATCTCAATGCTAGTTACGAATCCCAAAGACACACAAAAATAAATATCCTTATTCGCAATAATCCTTTGCGACTTAGTCATCATTAGTCTGCCAAACTGTAGACGTCTTCATCAATTAAGATCAAACGACTCAATAAAAAAGCAAGCAAGCAAACTTATAAACACATCAGGCAGGACTTCCCGCCCCACCAAAATATATAATCGAAGAAATATTTGACTAATCAAATTAACTGAACCAAAACACCATCAATCCTGATTTAAATTCTGCAAGCCAAAGCTACCATGTCTGATGTCTCTGTTCATCCATCCACCGTTCGGCCTCTATTTGGCATGTCACGAACTGACAGATATAAATGAAGCGTCTTTGAATTGGCATTTAGCCTGCGAAAGTGGCATTATGATCCAGCAAGTGGCTTGAAAGGCAAATGGACATCCCTTCACACACCAGGCGACCAGGAAAACTAACAAAGCCATTGACCTCGCTTTCGTTATGGTGTTCTCTTCCAGCAGTTCAGAAAACGAAAATGCTTATCATTGATGCCTCCTGGGAGTATGATGCACGTTCACAGTAGGAGGGAGAAAATTGAATCTCTATTGTAGCGCGTCAACACAATTCCATTGAGGGGGAGCCTTTTGGATGAGCACCGAAACGAAACACATTATCACCTCGTTTCCTCATCGTTGCACATACACACACAACCAAAGGCATCCACAAGTCATTTTGCATTGTTTGCATAAAGGAAAGCGGATGGAGGGGGGGTGTTTGGCATGGCATAGTGTCGATGAATGAAGGGGCTAAAGTCGGTCAAGGAAGTTCTAGTTCAGTGTTTCATGGCCATTACACCATTACACTTTGCTCGTCCTTCCATTTTGATGGTTTTCGCTTTTTACATCCTTCTCCCCCCGCCCCCGCCCAGAGTCAATAGCTGGTGAAATAACAACGCAAATTACACCCAGACCCACTCCAATGCCAATTCAAATCCCATTCCCATTCAAATCCTCCTCGCTGCAGAGCCTTTTTTCCAAAGGATTGCAAAGGAAACAAATTAAATTTCGTTGACAAGGAATGTCTATGACCTGGCAGTGAAAATTGAAAGAAAAAAAAAATACATATATATATATAGGAAAACATTTCAGGGAAGCCTTTGGGAATCCTAAGAACAGCCTGTTTGTCTTTTGTGGTTAATCTACCTTGACTGAGCACGTAGGATCCTTTCTTTTGCATATAAAGACTTATTTCTAGTTTGGGTTGCGCTTTGAATGTGGAACTCATTGTGTGTTGTTGGCCTAATTCTGTCAATTTGGTAGCTGCTTTGGTTGGGCACAGTACACAGAGTACATTTGTGTATGCTTGAGCATGCATGAAAGGAAATGCCAGAGTGTATGTTGGGCAATTTGCCAGGAGTCCTTCTATTGATGACTCAAGTGTCGGACCGAAATGCGTGCTTTTTGAAGAATGGCTGGGATGAAGGAAAGTTACGAAGCTGGAAAAAGGGTTGACGAGTAGTTCTTTTAAGGGAGCCAGGAGGTTTGTTAGCCAACTCAGTGCACAATATGTCGGATTGATGATAGGTCTTATGATAGTTGTGGGGGTTGGCGTTTCCAGGATTTCATTTTTTTTTTTTTCTTTTTTTTGATAAATTGACTGCCACAGTGGCAGGCGATTTTGTCAAAAGCAGTTGAGACAGATTAGCAATGAAGCTTTTTTGAAGTTAAGTAAGATTGAGGGGATGTACCACACGTTAAGGGGTTTTGTTAATACTGATCCTACAAATGAGTAATTTTCAACCATAAAGAAAAAGTTTGAAATAAGTTTGCATACAATTCGAATCAGAGAAATGAAAACAAAAACAGTTCTTAAAAGAATATTGGTTCGAAATTTTTGTAACGAATGTCAAAATGTACTGGTGTTAGTTAGAATTCAATGGTCTTCTACATAACTAATGAAGAATTAAATCCGTGTGTTTCGCTTTCGTTGCTTCTTTTTATGCGAATATATCAAACAAAATTTCCTAAAAATAAATTATTGAAGAGGATATTTCATGGGATTTTGAATAATGTTTGAGTTATGGTTGTCCCAGCATTTCAAAAATCACTTAAAACAGAGTGTTAGGAAATAAAGAAAATTGTAAAGACCGAATGACGTTGTGTCTGTTTGGTAACATTTAAGGATTACACCACAATGCTTTTCAACGCTTAGATTTAATTTATTTTTAAATTTTTTTCAATCCCTTGCTTAAAGCAATTTCTTGAATACATTGACAATTATAACTTAAGCACATTTCCAAATCACGTGATACACTCTTCTTTAATTATTGATTTAAAAAAAATAACTCAGATGTTTGATCTCAAATCACGTAATTTGGCAAGAATTTACCAAAAAGAAGGCAGAATCATAGAATCACACATTTCTATAAAAAGTCTGCATCAAATAACACTTTTATTGGAAACCTTTTAATTCCTTCTCCCTTAAAAAATTTTCTTATTAGCACAACAAGTAAATCGATATCGAGCTTCACTTTGTGTGGTTTTCACGAGCGCGGAACTCTTCGTGTTAGAATCAAATTTCAAAATCAATGGTTTATTGTACAAAAAAATAAACTGAATTCCCACCTTACTTCCGCTAAAACCTTCCACGGTTTCCCTACGGGTCGTAAATACTTTGTTTTGGTAGGAACATCTACTTCACCACTTTTTTAAAACTCATGCAGGAGTAGCGCAAGGCACAAAGCTTGGTCAGCCTTTTTAATTTCCATACCCATGACCGACCCCGACCGACCTGCTATTCGCGGATGACTCAGTCACGTATTCTTCTCCAAGAATGCCGTCTGTAGCTCTCCGCACTAACAAGGAACATATCCTTATACTATGGGACACCTATAAAAAATGGGGAATTGAAATAAATACGACAAAAACCAAACTAATTTGTTTCAGGACAGCCTTATACAATGGTTCGCCCACCAAGTGCAATAGCCTTTCCTTGACCATGCCGACAACTCAATTATTCGACCAAAACCTACGAATTCACTTCGAGAAAAGATTCAGGTTCAATTCCCATTCGAAAGTCACTCTAAAAAAGGCCAACCATGCGCTATCCCTAATCCTCCCATTGATTAGAATAAGAAAGAAAGCAAGAAACTCTTGCTATACAAGCAACTAGTCCGTTCCATCGTGACATATTGTTTCCCAATAGGGTTTACGATAAGTCGAAGCCTAATGAAGGCAATTCAAATCTTTGAGCGAAAAGCACTTCGGTACTGAACAGCTCTGCACAGAAATCCAGAAATCCGTCACTTCTATAGCAATGAAATATGATACTACATAACACAACAAAATTGCTACTTTCCCCGAAAATATTATAGATATAATTACAGGTATCCCGAACATTGGAGACGGCTTTCTCTATGTCCCTTCCATGATGGACCCTGGATAGAAATTACCTCATGAAGAAGAATTTATAGAAGACTTCCACAAGAGCAAGCAGAATCAATCCAACTATCACCGGGGCTAAAACTAAGAAACCATGCTTAAATATTTGCAGATTAGCAAATTTTCTTAGTCGTGAGGCCATTGAGCTCGCAGAAATTAGTTTATACAACTTATAAGTCCAAAATTAAAGAGAAATTGTAAATTTTAAACAACATTTGAGCAATAATGATTAAATTGTAAAATTGAGAGTCAAATTCTCACTTTGCCGCTTTTATTTTTTTTTCTTTATTCATTTTCACTTATACTAGGTTACCATTTTAGTAAATATTACTTTTCAAAATTAATTTACAAAGTGAATCTAAATTTTGGGTCCAAAAATTATTAACAAATTTTGCGCAAAACATAATTGATGTGGGATACCATTAGCTTGTTGACCCGCAAATTATAGATTGAAGATTTTTCTTGATGTTATATTTTCGCTGTTTAAAAAATGTGGTAGATATTTCTGAAGGCAGGCTAATAAAACATGCTCTCCCAAAATGCTTATTTGACTAACTCCCCAGCTAACAGTTCCACATTGCAGTGTCTCGCTTGAACTAATCCGAAATAAAATATTGATAGAACTTTGCGCGAGAAGCGAATAGATAGAGACTAGAATAGCCAAGCGAAGCTTTTCTCGAAGGGCTTCGTGTTTTTTTTGGACCCTTATACTTTGTGTTTGGATTATGCCAGATCAACAAAACTGGGATATGTTGTCAATAGCAGACTTATTAAACATACAAAGTTTTAATTGCATAGCTCCTATACTTTAGATTTTATTGATTACCAAAAAAACCCAGATTTCGTCTCTGACTCACTGATGATCATCAAAATTCTTAGCGTATTTCCTTCTGTCCTAAAAAGCTGAAATAAGTGCACAAACAACAAAAACATAAAAATTGAGACTTTTATCCTCCAACCCTTTAGACTAGTGGATGAGAGTTTGTGTAAGACCTGCAATTTTGACGCTAGAAGTCTGATCTGATTTGAAAATTGATGCCTCCAGACATATATATACTCCTTGTTATAATAAATTATAATAAATAAAAAAAATAACCTAACAAAAAAAAATTCTTCTTAAAAAAAAAAACTTCAAACTTAATCGACATATAGTATATCGAGACATATACTTCATATCATATAAATATAAATAGTAGTGCGCGACAGCGAGCGCATCGATTATCAATTGTCTTAGATAGACATCTATATAATTAGTAGGCCAAAAGCCAAGGGCTAAGTTTAAATAATGCTTTCAATGATATTGAATCACCTTTGAGTCGCCCTGATCTATCACTTATTATAAACAGTAAACCAACAACGAAAAAGGCAAAGATAGAGAGTGGGCTATAAAAGAGGCGCCTCTGATGTGAAAGAAATACACCCCAAAAAAATAAAAAAATAAAAGTAATAATATAAAATAATATTTTGTTGCAAACAACATGTAAAATGATGGCAAGACGAGACCATATGACTCGCACTGTCAAAAAGTTATCAGATCTCATGATTCTCAAGCTTCAAACTCTACAAGGCCCAACTTCAAAAATTCTACAACTTAGTTAGTTTGATTTCCTGGAAGGTCTTGTGTAAGATTAAAAAATCATTAAATGAGTTTTTGGAAACAAAACCAGATCAGATCGTGGTGGATCAACACTAACTTTTGCTATGCATTCATTTATCGAAGGTTCAGTGTAACTAAAACCGATATCATCTGACAATGCACCACGATTTTCAAAATAGTTTTGAACGAAAACAGAATTAATGTAAACGAGGAACAATAAAGAATTCAGAATGGAGCCATTGACTGACTTGTGTTAACACCAGTAAACAAATCCCAACAGACACTTAAAATGACATCTTCTGTGGATCTGCCTGGTTTAAGGTTCTGTTGATATTTTGAAACGAAATTTAAGAGCGCTCGTGATTTCATCGATTGTTCGAAAATTTTGGAGAGAATTAGAAATTTCCCTCATACTTTTGCGATTCCCTTTCTTCTTCCTTCTTTTATAGAATTGAGAAACTTTGCGCGGTAAACACTGACGTCGAAAAGATGACACAGAATATCAGTCTTTCATGTAAGATAAGGATATTCAAACCAGAGGTGTTTGATGATCTTAAGCTCCTTTTCGCCTTCACAGTTTCTAAAGTAGGCGTAAGATGTGATGCCCAGTTTGACGTAAAGCATCGCATCAGAGTACCAGTAAAGACGCGAGGACCATTTTCAGTGGCTTTAAGTATTATCTTAAGCACCTCAGTCTCATTCTTTACTGCAAATAGTGGCACGCGCAGTGGCTCATATTAATTTTTTGATCATTTGTTCCTAATTTTGATAATTTTCCAGCGATTATTTCTGTTGTTTTGCTGTCGTTCTGCAATTCAGATGATGGTGACTTGGTGTTGTTCCCCGATTTCATTAAAAACCTCACTAAACCTAACATAGTTGCTCTACAATGGTTTAATCACTGCTTGGCTATCAACAAATATGTTTTCGTGGAAGCGGATTTTTTTTTTGTAAATCTTCACAAAATAAAAGATTTGCATAACTTGTGAACTGGTGAGTGCCATGGATGCCCATCTCAAGGATTCAAGGACGAAATGTTTAGATGATCAAAAGATCGTTTAGATGATCAGAGTTGGCATTCGAATCTTTGTACTTTATCAACTCTTGACATTAGTGACATTTCTATCTGTATTGCCGGTCTTTTTCTGTGGCTTTCTGGTCATGCTCAAGATTGTTCATGGAAAGATTTTTGCTGACCTTTAAGAGGTGTCTCAAATTTGTTTAAGGGCAGTGTGTTGGAATGACAAGTAACCAAAGCCAAAGGTTCATTCAATTTCAGAGACAAGCAATTTCAGAGCTCTAGAGGAGGAAAAGGTAAAAAAAAAAGTTTCTATGATAGATCTGTTTCCCGCACAAAAAACTCAATTCAAGAAATTCTTTTCTCTGCCGGCCTAAGTTTATTAAGGCTTATTTATGGCTTCCAGGTCTTTATAGCTTTTCTTGAAGTTGTGGAGTTTTAGAAACGCTTTCGTTTTCGTATCCTTGTCCGGAGACTCATTTTCGAATGCCATAGATATCCAGGTATGAAATCAGGATCGTTGAGTCCGTCGACATCGTCAAAATTTAGACGATCTTTAGGATTTCCAGCTGTATTTCCGTTTCCCTGTATAAGAAGAAGACGGTAAAAGAAGACGAAAACTGAATTTGAATTTTTGTCGATGATTAAACAAAAACCGTTTATAAACAACAAAAATAATATCCTTGTAAACAAAACGAAACAATTTCATATTTCGCTTGAAATAGTTACTCGAACCTGTAAGGTTCTTTTTCTTTCATTTTTCGAGTCCGGATCTCAAAAGTAAAAACTTTACTTTAAAGGATTTATTCGTCGTCCGTCTTTCTATTTGTTAAGACACTTTCTCTCAGGAACGCACGAATTTATCAAGTTGAAGTCGATTCAAAATACAAACATTAAAAATTAAAGCTCAATACAACGCCAAAGGTAGGCAAATAGAAATTTAAAATTAGAAAAATATTTACGGTGTACGGAACCCATCCGGTACATCTCCGACTTGAACTGTGTCACTTTCTTGGTAACGATATCGGCCAAATGCTCATCGCAGTTTGCTGCTGAGCATTTGGATCATTTGAACTTCTCACACTTATTTTCATAGATCTGTGTCTTCAAAACCAATCGGGCGTCCCAATTCATCAATATACAACACCAAGAACTCATCGATTATAGTTCGGTATCGGTTTCCATTTAAAGTAAAAGTTTACCCCACGGCCTTATCAAAAAAATGAAGCTAGCTGACAACGCTGGCGTGAATGGCGTATCATGCATTTACTTGAGCGGATGAAATGGCTTTTCGTGAATGATAAGTGGATTCCTTGTGCTCGGGAAACGTAATTTTTCAAATTCCAAAATCTTCGCTTGGACGGCTTTGACGGCTCGCCTGCGATAGACTTCTACCCTTTTCGACACGTACCCTTATCTCTTAAAGTTGAGAGGCTTTATGACTTACTGGTCAACAACTTGGCCAAGGGCGGATAGGCTATCTGAGCCGAAATTCACGTTGTCCCAAAATCGGTGCCAAATTATTCCGTAACAAAAGTCTTCATAAGCACCGCGCAATAGTTGCACAATTTTCTGATGCTTACTCTTCTTCTGCTTTTCCAACTTCATAAAAATCCAACCGATTGCCGCTTATTACAAAAGTTATGGCATCTTTCGATAGGGTGATACATTTTGGGTCACATTGTAAGCATCGTGAATTTGAAAAAAACATTAACACCACCTTTTAGCTGCAGATAATGTTATTATGAAATATGTCACCATACCCAAAAGATCTTAATCCATTTAGATCTCGATTGAGCATGGACATCTTGTCAAGGACATTAAGTAAATTTCTAAGAGTCCGGAATGTTCTTTAATACCCCGTCAGACTTTTCAAGTATTGTTCACACAAAGAGTTTATTAAAAATTTCTATTTCAAAGGCGAAACACACTCTAGAGGTTCACAGTATCAATTGACACCTCTAGGTCAATGGTAAACCCACTTGCAGCCGCCAATTCGTATCCACACACTCAAGTGGAGCAGTGCAAACCGAGACCTATCAACGTAGCATCAATCCAGTAACGATCTCAAAGTGTTCCACGCCAATTGCTGCCTCACAGCCCTAGCCATCCCAGCAACAAATGTCGAACTGGAATTTGAAAAACTCCAAAGCCCTCGTGGAGGCTCTAAGGCACTCGACAAGTTCCCTGCGTGTGCGAGATGTAGAGAGAAGTTTCGTTACCCCTGACAAGGCAATGAAATCCAAGTGGTGAAATGCCACATACACATGCTCTTGTAATTGACTTGGAGTGACTGATGCGGCAGTAGGGTACCATGGCATAGCTTCTGAATGCATAGGCTCATTAATTGAGTTGCCACTGCGATGAACAGGCAAGAGCCGTCCACTTGGATGCAATTAGAACCCCAAAGATGAGAACGCAATGAGGTGAAAGTTGTATGAACTTGGTTGTAGAGCTTGTGCTCAATCAATGGCATGCTGTCCTTGGAATAGGATCTACTATAGAAACTACACTGAAAGAGAGGCCGTTGGCTTGTCCATTAAACACTGTTCTCTTTAATTAAGATAGTGTCCTGTGGTCGACCAGACGGTTGGTAATTAAAATCCTCGTGCAAATGACTTGTGCATTGTGCAGCCCTTCTCTGTTATTGTATGCAGATCATTGAGGAGGTGTAGTAAAATGCAGTGGCTGCATTAAATCAACCCGGTGAATAGATGGAACAAGGAAATATGTTTTCGAAACCAACTATTCTATGACTTGAAGTTGACCAAAGGTCCTACGGAAGTGCCCCAGAGTATCTGACGGCTACACGATGGAGAAATAATGACGTTGCCTTGGAGTATATTAAATCGATATTTTTTGCTACAATTAAAGGTGTACTGGGTCTTTTGTTTTTTTTTTTGAAAGTCTACAGAAGCCATGGGTGAATGTGAATCAGAGGTAGCTGCTGTATTGGCACACTTTGGTCTAAAATTCACATAGTCGTAGGGAACCCAAAGCATCCTGAACCTGTGACTGACTGTGTCTTTCAAAGAGATAATGAAAAACAGAGTAACAATGTAGAGCTCTACCAAAGCATGGTTACCAAATTTTCACGGTCAGATATTGAAATGGGGCTACGATTCGATATCACTGGATTATTAAGTTTCTCATCTGGAAGTTCTTGAGTCCGATTTTCGGAATTCTTGGTCCCACGAGTCGAGTTTTTTTAAATTTAGCAAAATTCCAGTGTGTGTGTGCGTGTGTACGTGCAGACATTTTCGTCTCACAGACGTCGAGGACAAATCAAACTTTCAAATCCAAATTGATTTCATTCGAAGCGTATTTGCAAAATGAACACTCGTCTTTTGTTGCATTCGATTCAATTGTTTCAAAATTAAAACAGAAAAACATTTGTCAGAAAAATGGACAATTTTATTCATTCTATTATTATTATTATATTATTTTTTGTCAAATTAGTTTTCTTATTAAAAAAATTGCATGATAAATATATTTTATGAACAGTTTCCAAGTTTCAAAAATATTTATTAAAATGTACATTGTCGTTCAAACGTTTTCGGAAAGTACATTCTGTCAATAAAAATGTTATGCAAATAGATTTATCAGTATTTTGTTCTTTAAGCCGAATAACCGAATCAAGTTAGCCTTTTACATAAAAAGACTTGGGTATTAAACGTAAGTTCGAACTGATTGTCAAAAGATCTGAACAGTTTCCTCGTAAAGAGTCATTTAATCTAACGGGTCCGCCAAATAACTTTTTTTCTTGAAAATGCTATACAAAAAAAACTGCTCAATATTTTCTCAAATTTCTTTTTTTATTTGAAAGTAGAATCCTTCCGGTTAATAATGAAAAATAATTTTATTCAAATATACGATCGGTCCAATTTTTAAGCACATTATCGATTGTGTGCAGCTGTATTTCACCAATAGCTTCACGAATATTGTCCTTTAAAGCGTCAAATGTCTCTAGCTTGTAGGCGTCATACTTATCTTTGAGGGCACCCACAAATAATAGTCCAACGGTGTCAAATCGCAGCTCCGAGGTGGCCAAACGACATCAGCTCTGCGGCTGATAATGCGATCTTCAAAAACAAGGCGCAAAACATCGAGTGTAGCTTCGGCTGTGTGGCACGTAGCGCCATCCTGTTAAAACCAAATGTTGCCAATACCCTCCTCTTCAATTTTTGTGAACAAAAATTCGTTCAACATGGCCCGATAATGATCGCCATTGACTGTTACGGCCACTCCTTGCTCATTTTCGAAGAAAAATGGCCCAACTATGCCTCTGGACCGAAATCCGCACCAAACTTGACTCGTTTTGGGTGCATCGGCTTTTCAATGTATGCGTGCGGGTTTTCTGTGCCCCAAATGCGACAATTTTCCTTGTTTACATACCCGCCAAGATCAAAATGAGCTTCATCTGAAAAGATGATTTTTTTTTGGCAAAATCGGCATCTTCTGTAAGTCGATCGCAGGCCCACTTAGCGAAGCGAAAACGCATTGGATGGTCAGTTGGCTTCAACTCCTGAACCAATTGGACTTTGTATGGCGTCATACCAAGGTCTTTAAGCAAAATTCGACTTTCTGCCACAGCAGCAATATTCTCGGGTGTACGCACTGTTTTTGGCTTTTCACGCTTTGGTTTATCGATGAGGATGCCAGTTTCTTTCACTTTTTTCACAAGATAACGAACTTACGGAGCTGACGGGGCTTCTCTTCTTCCAAAATCCGTACGCAATTTTCGCACACATTCTGCAACATTACCATGATTTTCAAAGTAATGTCGCAATATTTCCCAGCGTTGTTCAAGCGTATAAACAACCATTTTCGTTCAACGGAAGGATAAAACTAATTATCTGTCAAATCAGATATGAGCTAAGTGTTACCATTCTCGAAATGAGCACTAGTTGATGGCGGACCCTTTATCAATTTCTTTTGATCTCTTGACTACCTGAAGTACCTTTCAAAAATTAATTGTCTTTCGATTTCGGGCTCACGAGTTCGGATGAGGCACCAAAAACAACCTTAAATAATTATAAAGCCAAGCCCATGCTGGTCTGTTTGGAATACCCAGCCTTAGAGTAATACTTCGAATTTCGAATGACCTGTGCATAAGCCTTTTTAGGCTCCGCGCTAAGGCCTGATAAGTGCACCTCAGAATTTATGAGTCCACTGATTTTGTAAACGAAGCATCAGAAGAGTAAATTCATGGCAAGTAATCCCATTCAAAGTTGAAGCATATGGACAGAATGACAATTTAATAATTTTATCATTGTTGTGGTTTCTTAGTTTACACCAAATCCAAGAGAAAAACGTACTAAAGATTGTTGGAAATGTTGATCACTTATATCTTCTGATTTTCCAAAGATTAGCAATCTATCAAAATCCGCGCGGCAAACACGGATGCAACTAAAAACGGTTTAGAAGTGATCCCCTCAAAGACTGATTTGCCTCCTTTCAGCAGAAAGAGAAAGATCCCACAGATCTTCGAAATATAACTCGATAAAGTAACCACGGTGCACTTCGCCATTTGAAAAAGCAAACTATATGCAAAGATATCTGCAGAAGCTGCGCTTATGAATATGAATGTGCATATCATTATTTGACTTCACGTTCTTTCAGTAAAAATTACTTTAACTTACCAGAGGGCAATAATTTTTTTTATAATCATATGAGAAGTTGCTGGAGTGGGCAAAGCGAAATACACACAACCCAATCGTTTACTTTTGTTGAGATAGTTCGATTTCTCTGTATTAAGTACGAGACCATTTGCACTAATCAAAATGTTTTTGTAAGTCTTCATTGCAGAGCCACTCCCGAGAACATCTTTAATTTCGTTTATATGCAGACAGAAGTGCAACGGACCTTATATTGAACTTTGAGGAACCACTCTTAGCACGAGAAGGAAGTCCTTGAAGAAGTCGAGAACTTTTCTTATGGCGTCTATTACATTGGGGGGATCTGTGGTGCCATTATGTTCTTGGAAGCAAGCCTTATTGTGATGTAGAACAAAGTTCAAGATAATATCAAATGGTTTGTAAATGACAGAACCTATTGAAACAAACCAGTTGTTAGATCAGGAACACATAACACATCTTTTACAACAATATTAAATTGTAAACCATCAACAAATGTTGTAATCTCAGTATCTCCTGAACACAACACTGGCATAGTTGTTCTATTTGCAACTATAATCCCTTTATTGTAGGGTTGAACTTCATGTTTTTTATGGTTTCTTGACTGATAACCATGTGACTGCTGGCTCCTGAATCAATGTACCATTCATGTTTTCCATAACTGCCATTAAGAAAGACCGCACTAAAAGCGTTCACTATTTTTTTTTTATTTGTGGGTATTGGATTTTATAATGGCCAGTTTGTTTACATTTGTAACATCGAACCACAGGTCGGCTTGACGTTTCCCCAGATTTGCCAACCTTGCTATCTTTGCTATACTTTCTTCGTTGCCAACCTTTAGAAGAGAAAAAGGCGTGGTCCGATTCATTGTTGCCAACATCAATTTTCTTTTTATTACATCAGCGGGAATGGCGATTCCAGAGTGTTCGATAGCCATTATCATTGGAGAATATATTTCGGGGAGACCCGCCAACAATAATGATCCGACAGATTCTTCATTAATTTCAATACCAGTACCTATTAGTTTATGCGCCGTATCAATAATCTGAGTTATATATGCCGTCATTGACTCGCTACTTTCCAGACGGATTGAAATTAGAGTTCGCAACAAACTAATCCTTCGTGTGAATCCCGAGTCATCAAAGAGCGAATTTAGCTTCTTCCACACACCCTGCACTGTATTCTCGCACTTAATATGTACGTACAAGGATGAATGTCATGGTCATTACTAGTTTTGCCTTAGCTTTTTGAGTTTCGACGCTAGCTGCCGCATCGCCATCTTTCTTGTTAATATCGACGCCTTCTAAAATCAAGAAGTTTTCTGCTGCAAACGCCCACTCGTCGTAGTTTTCTCGTCCCTTCAGTTTCGGTACATTAACAATATAGCTCCCAGCCATTTCACTGCTTAACTATTGAAATAATTTTTCTTTCTCTAGCAAAAAACAAAAAAAAAAAACAGGGACTGGGCCCATAACCTACTGAAACAAACTAGTGTTGACAACAGACTGAAAGAATATTTTATTAAAAAAGAGACAATACAATAGATTCACATTTCTTACACTAGGTGTCACTAGCATATAAATACATTTACTATATGTATGTGTTATTTCGATACTACTTTAACAAAAGTTCAGTAATTGGAACGTCTACCTTGCTGATGTCTGCTTGAACCATGCTAGCTTGGCTCTGGAGATATCAAATTTTGAGGCTCCATTTTAGAGGCGCTTATATAAAGGTAGTGAGGTTCTTAGAAAGGTCATTCCTTCTTAAGAAACTCGTGGGCAGCGCCCCAAGAAACTGAGCCTTGTAACGGCGCCATGGTCTTGGTGGCCACAAAGTTGTTTTGTTCTACACAGTGTGTCTTTTAATTACGAAAGTCGATAACATAAATTTAGAAGTATGATAAATACATCCTTCGGAATTATGTAACGCTAAAGCACCTTTTCTATTTACAGCGATAGTTCTCTCAACGTCGCCCATGCAAATGACGTATTTTGCCACCATACAAATGACGTATTTTGAGGATTTGGCTTGTTATGGCTTGAAAGCTAATGGTATCATATAATAGTCTACTTTCCACAGAAAAATTTACTGCGTTTCCATCTAAGCTTTGGGTCCGGGATGACGCAAAGGATTTTTTTTAAGCTTGGTTGTGAACAGCATCAGTTTAGTTTTGCTCGGTTTTACACGGATCTTATTAATGAAAGGTAAATGGTAATTCAGAAAATTAATGGATGACAGCGTATTTGCTGTCCAAAGACCAATTTGAGAAGCCGAAAATTCGATCAGGTCAAATTTTTTTTAATACATCCAGGTGCTGTCAGAAAAAGAATCGGAGAATATCAATTGAGCTTCCTTTAGCCTATCATAAAAGTCTTAAGTTCAACACAAGAATAGTTTCTTACTTCTGGAGTATTATAATTACGAAACGCTCACGTCGCATTATCCTTGTTACAAAACCTAATGAAATTGATCTCCTAGAATGTCCGGATGTCCTCTGTCACGAGTACGCTCCAGCATGCATCCTCGTGACCGATGGCACTTATTTCTCATTAAACAAAAACACCGGTCTCGAGGGATCCTCTCTAATCAAACCAATCAGGACCCATCTACAAACATTACGTGTCGTCCTTAAGTTCTGCTCAGCCAGCAGGACACAGCACCAACAATCAAGATGCATATCTTCGTCCGGCCTCCGAACAACACAAATTATCTACAATTATTAGATACAAACATTGGCGCGCAACACACTGGCACGTGCTACATGTGTTTGCAATAAATCTGAATTATTAATCCACAAAACAGTTTGAATAATAAATTATACATATCGCCCCGCATGCGACAACCGACAGCCTGGTCCTTAGCAAAGCATAAGTGTATGCAGGCATTTTGGTATATAATTTAAGCGGCTGATACAAGGTGCTTTAGTCCTTTGAACTGCGAGTACGCAAAAGGATTAGTAAAGCTTACCGAGGGTGTATCCTTAATTTTGCAATTTGTGGGCAAATCCATTTGCGGTTTTGTTGTTATAATGATTAACGAAGATTCTCTTGAGTCCTTTTCTTTTATTCATTTGTTCATTATTCGTGGCGTCATCGTCATTTGAATAAAACCAGAATTTCAGTTCATGAGAAAAACGACGCGACCTTGTTTCCAGGATTTCCATGAGCCTTTTGAATTTTAAGCAACCGAAAGCTTTTTGCGTCATTAACATGAGAATAATTTTTAAACAGAAAATTTTCTCATGACTGAATCGTTTGACATTGAAGGACATCTGGTTTGTTGCAAATGAGAGCATTTGGGAAACCCGCAACTCGGATTAGATGTGGCCAATGGATGGGTCAGCTGTGAGCTTTATTTGAAAAATGAAGAAGATCAATTACACGCTGTACCTAACTAAATGTGGGAGTAAATCTGAATAACACGCGCGTTTTCTTGTCCTGGAGAGTTAAAGAGTAACAATGTCCTTGGAGATACATGCTTACTGAATGGTAAGTAAAATTTCTCGTCTTGATGATAACGCTTTGACTTTTAGAAGAACATGGATTCGCAATGAATTCTTGGGCAATGTTCCGTCTTTGCCTTTTTCGATTCGAAAAAGCTCCTGAAAATTTTACCTTAATTGGTCTATACTCAGCTTTGACCTTATCAGTCTTGTCCATGGTTCATGTTAAATTACTGATAAGTGTGTCGTATTACACGCATAAAGTATCTGATGACTTTTTCAACGATTTCCTCGGTAACCACGTCTTCTTGCCCTCCGATTCTCATAGGCGGTGAAGATGGAGATCATTCTACTTCAGTTTCATTTCCTCGAAATTCCTACATCCAAAAATAAGAATAGAATCACGGATCGATTTTTTATCGAGAAACACAAAACGCGGGTAACAGAATTAATACTAAGCTCCCTCAGCAACGTCACCTGTTTCCAAACACGAGTTAACTTTTCGCGTAATATTCATAAGGGGCGATTTAATTCTATTCTTTTTCCATTCCCATGGATTGGTATAAAACTATCGGCAGTGTATGCAGCCATTTTAGCCACTAAACACTTATATTGAATTTTACTCGAGGTTCATATACCATATCTTATATACATGTCAAGTACAAATTCGTTCAAAGGATATTTTCTTGAAGCTCTTCGTGATATCAGAAAAATCGTTTTCCTTGTTTGTTCTTGGGAACCGAGATATTTTTTGCAGAAGAACTGGCTGATGTTTTAATTTCATATTTTCTCGAAGGCTTGAGAGACAGCTAGAAAGGCATTAACTACTTGATCCACTCATATGAGACCAACGATCCTTGAACCAAAGGCTGGGTACCTTTGGATATAAGAGGGCAAAATGAGTTGATGGTTTTTGAATCCTCTCAATTCTCAGTGAATGCAAATAATTAAAGGAACTGAACAACATTCTGATGTCGAACGAACAAGAGAAACAAACAATGATTTCAGAGTTAAGGGATCAGTAAATTCTTTACTACTTCGTTTAATAAAAGTCATCATAAAGCGCCTGCGTTTCAATAAGGTTATAGGTTCGAATATTGTCTTGAACTTTATCAGGATTCGAATATAGATAAGTGATAGGATGAAGTGAGAAGGCATGCTTGGGAAGGTGACTTGCAGTTGCTAGTATTTCAACTTATATCATATTAAATACTGTAAATCAAGCGAATGCAAATAATTCGAATCAACTTCTTCATCGATAATCGAGACTCCACCTAAAGAACAATGAAAATTCAAAAACATCTGAGTTCCAAACCGCTACGGAGGCGCTCAATTCTTTTCCTTATGCTAATGCTCGTTCTATGCAAAATGAGTTGAAACAATAGGCAAACATTCTTGAGAGCAGAAGTCTTCCATAATTCTCGGTACAAAAATGAATCAAGGAATTGTAGTGGCATTTCGACTGAAATATTGAACACAAAAAATAAAGAGCAAGGGCATTGCTAACATAATTAAACATTTTTGTTGAGAGTATTGTAGGCCCAAAAGCACTTAAAGCAACAAAAAATCTATACAGGCGTTTCGTCGTGTTCCACTCGGTGACTGTACTGAGTTGGATGTGATCTCCAGCCAGGAAGCTGTAAGGATTTCTCTGTAAGAAAAGGGGTTGATCAATAATTTTGAATATCTCAGCCTTGGTAGATTTCTCCAGTGGATGATACGGAGCTTGTTTTTCAATTATTATTGACCCGACCTGTGGCTGCAGTCCAGTTTACGTCACAGAAAGTTTCTGGACCAGTGAACGCAGTCTTAGAACCAACCCTGACTTGTTCGTCCGCGAATTCATGGCCTTCGATTCCATGATGACCTGAAACATATCCTAACCTAACTTGGTAACGTTTTGTTAGGTATTGTAAGGTGTCGTAGTTGCTTTTGACAGATTTGGATTCTATTAGATTGGATGACATTGCCCATGACTATGGTACAGGATTCGATGGCTTGTAGTTTGGCCTGAAAAACACTTTGATGCCTTCCCATAGGTATAGAGATTTTAGTGTTGGGTTCATAAACACTGGCACCTACACCAATTGCTATTTTTGAGCCAACAGTATACCAGATTAAGATTCTGGGATCGGGGACAGGTGTGTTACACGACTAAATGTCTCGGTAAGGAATGTCTTCTTCAAAAAGTCGCGCAAAACAGTATGTCGTCTTCATATGTCGAGCAGAACATGTCTTTATCCGTGATGCAATTGAGTATTCTCATGCCCCGTCTGGTAACGTATTTTGTATTTCATTGCCAATTGCATTTTTAGGGCATTAGGGCGCCTGTTTTTATAATGAAAATGCCTAAAGGAGTCAGGTCTATGACAAGTTTAAGTGCTATCATAGGGCAGATGCTCATAGCACCAGTGATGCACAAACAAACACCTTTGGAATGATGTGATCAAGGTGTAAAGAAAAACTAATTGTTTTGATCGAAAATCAATCCTATGTCGGTTGTTGTAAAAGCCTCATTATTCAAGAAGTACTGAGTCACAATTGTAAAAATTTTCTGCTGACATTTTTTTTAATTCAAAATCAACTCAATATCGTGACACTTTTGGTGGAAGGAGGTAAGGTCCTGTTTTTTCCGCAGCGCTTATTGATTAAACCATCGCAAATCATCATTGTCTGCGAATAGAAGACACTGTCAGAAAAAAATAAAAAAAAACAAAGATGCCCTAAGCGGCAACCCTATAGAACCACAGACTGAACATTAAAGTATCTAGAGAAAAGACTACTGATGCAAACACATTGCCTTCTGTTCGAGAGGCAAGACACAACAAGCCACTTTAACATCACTGAGTGGAAACCAAATTCCTCTTATTTTTGACTGAATAATTCAAAATTGACTTTGTCGAAGGTTTTAATAAATTCGTTTAGACTGTGACAGCGTGACCGGTTTTTTATAAATAGGGACAATACAATATATTTTTCACCTATATAACAACTTAATTTTTTTATGGCAGCATTAAAAAACAACAAACGACGGAGCACATTTTCAAGAATGCATTTTAGATATTGTCATTATATTGTTTTGGGTTAGCATCAAGTTTTCCTGAGAGCAGATAATAAATCAACTTCCTAGTGTTGCAAAGAGTAAATAGAAGATCTACTTTATTCATATCTACCCGTTTCAAGACCTTCTTACGTGCTAGAGTATTTGTCCTTAAATCTCAATTGATTAATAGTGCCATTAACCTTATAAGAAGCTACCTATCTAATAGAATCCAAAAAGTAGTGATCAACAGTAAAACCTCAAACCCTGGAAGTCTCTTTGAGGGAGTGCCACAGGGATCGATTTTGGGTCCCACTCTCTTTTGTTTCCTCATGTTAGTAAAAATGTGTCCTTTCACATCTTTGCTGACGATTTACAGATATACTAATCGATGCCTATTGGTCTCATTGAAGACTTAATAGCCAGAATGAATGAAGACTTGAATGAAATAAGCAAGTGGTCGAAAATGAATAGCCTTACTCTTAACCCAGGAAAAATACAGGCGATCGTAATGTCGAAAAAGTAATGCAACACAGATACTTTTCCTCCTATTTTTATCCAATCAACTATTATACCATTTTTCAATTCCATTATTAGATTAGGCTTCCGAGTAAGTAACAATCTATCCTGAATTGAACAAGTCAACTCAATTATCGGACGCGTTTACGGGACACTCAGGAAACTTTGGATTTCTTGCAGTTTTATTCCATTTGAAATAAGGCTACGATTAGCCAAAACTTTACTCTCCAACGCAGAAGTCATTCCTCCAAAACTAGACTCTAAGTCTTTACTCGATACGCATATGGTTTGCCAAGATACCACATTTCAACATACCAGACATTTATTTTGGGTTGCACTCTTTCCCAGTTCTTAAAAGGCCGAAATTGCATATTCTTACATGAGATCATATACACAAAGTTGCCGGCTTATTTTGTTTTTTAGAAAAATCTACTTTTGCCAGTCTACCAGAAGGTTCAATATTGTACCACCGTCATTTAATTACTAAAACTCATATAAACAAATCGCCTTTACTTTGTCAAAAGCGTTCGTATTTGGAACTCTATGCCGTCTAGTCAGCCCTTTTTTTAATTAAATGAGCTTTCATTAATGTTGCAATGTTTTAATATTTTACTTGTTAATAACCTACACTCTTGCCATTTGTATTGTTTATTTAACCTTAAGTTTGTCATTTTGCATTAATTATACTTTAAGAGAACAGTGTCTTGAAATTTAAATTGTAATTAATTTGGAATTCCACTTGATTTTCTTTTGTTATTAAGATAGGCCTATAATAACTTACTACTAGATTAATATTTTTGTTCAGTATCAATAATATTATTGCGATACGGAATTTATAGTTCAAATTCTTTCCCTTTTTTTAAAAACTTTATCGTGTTTTTGTGAGTCTTCTCTTTCAGACAGGCTTTACATGCTTTATTTTTAGCATTTTTTTAGTTTAAGAAGTTTTTTTATTTTACCACGGAATATTATTTATGATTTTTTAACGGAACAAATAAATTTAACGCTTCTGCAATGATATCCAAAAAGATTGAAAACATCGTCTCCGTATTCTTGTTTTTAAAAATATTTTTCGCATCAAAATGAGCCTCGTGAGATAATAACGCAGGATAATCAGTTTCTTTAACAATACAATAATAAAATAACTTTTAGTTAAATTTTAAATGTTTATGATGAGAGGCGCAATTACTTTTATACATTAATGATTCAGAAATGCCATCAAGCTATACCTTTTGAGTCGTAATGTGCCGACGCTTTCAAATTCTGTATAGTGTGTTCTACTATAGCCGCTACATCAGCGAATAATGGGCTTATGTTTTAAACCGTAACTCAATTTAACGGCAAAAAGAAGGATATGTAGGGAAACCTTCATGTTCGTACCACTTTGTTATCAAGATTCAGTGTAGTACAATCCGTGAAATTTCAAGTTTCCGAAAATAATATTATCGCGACTTTGATCCAACGAACTGGTTCAATCAAACTTTTCAATTTGTTCAATAATTTCACTTTTAACGTCGCCTCTTGGCACATCCACTCAATAACAAATGCGTCCTGTCAGAAACAACACCACGCATCTGTCTCGTCTTCCACTTAAAGATGAAACGTTTATTTGTACAGAAAACATTGATTCCATCTTTAAAACATTATGTCATCGCATCAAGAATCATCCTCTTGTCGATAGCATCTGCTCGTACACCGCCGACAGACGACGCCCCCATTCCAAAGCGTCATTCTGTCATTTGCATATATTCCTCTGCAGGTTCCCATTTTGTTGGGGAAAAATAACATGATGCCTGGCATACACTCTGGAGCATATTCAATTTTAATATGCAAATGCCAGGATCTCGTATACAAGTGTACGTACGTATTTGTGTAATGGGTGTGTTGCAGTTGAAACAAAATAGAAACACATTTCACGGTTCAAAGGATGCTTACTCTACATTAAGCAAATATCGATTTAGAAGCTTTCCAACATCTACACACATACATACTCGTATTCGTACGCACTTCCTGGAAAGGATCACAGAACGCCGCCGATTCCAATTCAATTCACTTCATTTATGTTCGATTATTATTATTGAACGATATTGATGAAATTGAAAGTGGAGGCATTATTACCATAATTTTCAAGGCACACGCATCCTTTCGATAGGATGGTGGGTTACAGCCTAGGACCGCCCTCGACCAAGTCCTTGTTTGCCTTCAATTTTTTTTTTTTTTTTTTTAATGTTCATTTGTGTGCACTTGTGATACAAGCACGCGACATTTATGTTCATAATCGCGTTTGGCACAAAGCCATTTGTTACTTATTTGCTTTTTGAAATTGTTATAATGGAATGTGAATTCTTATAATGAAAGGTAAATACAGCAGTAAATGAACCGATGTTATAAGAGGGTGCATAATGACGGCATGTTATGAGGAGCTTTGAATGGTAATAGGAAATAATTAGATGTTGCATTGCAGAGAGTTTTAAATGACGTTCTATTATTCCAAGGGATTACGGCCATCTTTATAATCTAGTTTGCAAAGAACACGCAGACACTCAGTTTTATTTTGGTTTCATTTGTTCCATGGGTGGGGTCTGAAGTGGAATAGAGAATTTGACATTAACTTTCGCTTTCTTCGCAGTATTTTATTCGACATTAGTTCTTATTTTTTATTCTATTTATTTATTTACTTTTTTAAGTATTTATTTATTTATTTATTTATTTAGTTATTTATTTATTTATTCATTTATATATTCATCTATTTATTCATTTATTTATTATTTTTTATAACTTATTTAATTATATATTTATGTATTTATTTTCCCATAACAGCAATTCTTTATGCAGCAGAATTTAAAAATAGAGATCAATCCGTAGCTAAAAAGTTAGTGTGGCAAGATCCAGCGGGTAGGTAACAATAAATACAATCAAATTTGTGTTTGTGGCATTCGTAATACAATATTTTTATAAAAATAATGCAGTGAAAACAAAAGAGCAATAAAAAAAGAGGATAAACAAATTTACAATGGTATACAATTTGCATAAAACTCAATGAAAACCAATGAGAGTAAAATTTACTTCATAATAGTGTTGGATTAATTCCCCCGGAATCTCTTCTGGATAACGAAGTACTCTCGACATTTTTCCTTGGTTCAGTTACTGAAGCTGAGGTTTCGCTTGTTGTATCCAACCTGAAACTAAAAAACTCCTGTGGGATTGATGGTATTAGTAGTTTGGTAGTAAAAAAAATCAGAGACAACATCATAAAGCCATTGGGTTTTTGTTTAATGAAAGCTTTGAAAATGGCTTCTTTCCGGATTGTCTTAAAACTTCTATAGTAGTTCCGATACACAAAAAAGGTGATTTCGTTGCTCTCTGTTTTTTTCCAAAAGTTTTGAGAAAATCATCACGAAACGAATGATTGCATTCCTCAGTAAATATGAATTTTTGAGCAAGTATCAATTTGGCTATAGGAAAGGCAAGTCTACAGAAGATGCCATATTATCCCTCTTGGAAGACATTAATAAAGGACTCGATAAAAGCAAAAAAAACCGCTGCTCTATTTCTAGATCTAACTAAAGCTTTTGATCTAGTGAATTATAAACTTCTATTTAAAATTCTTCATAGAACTGGATTTAGAAGCAATATCCACAATTGGTTCGCTTCTTATGTTAAAAACCGAAAACAGCTGGTACGAGTTAACGGTACATTGAGCGATTCCCTGAGCAGCCCAGGTATCGGAGTACCCCAAGGATCCGTCCTTGGATGATTGCTCTTTCATAAATTCAATCTTTAAGTTGTCGCTGAAGAATCCGGACATTTGTTGATGATCTGGTTCTTTGTTATGTTGCTCCATCTGCGAACTCTGTTAAATCAGAAATGCTTACAGACTTGTCCATGTTAAAAAATTGGTTCGCCTACCACCAAATGGTGTTAAGCAGCAAATCTAAAGTTTTGTTCTTTTCTCTTACAAAACAACGACCTATGGATGGAACTTGTCTCCATGATTCAAAGCATAAAAACTTAAGTTGTTCAAATGATTGCATAAAACTAGAGTCTGTCCCAGAATTCAAGTACTTAGGTGTTACCCTCGATAGTAGATTAAACTCGAAAGCACACATTACTACTATCAAGAAATCTGTTTATATTGCCATGAACAAGATCTTCCACTTACGTAAATTAGTTCCGTCCAACTTACTTAAGACTGTATACTATGCGCTGGTGAACTCTCGCCTAGAGTACGGAATTTCATGCTGGGGCAATGCTTATGTGAGTATTCTTCAACCCCTTATCACAGCTCAGAAGAAAGTTGTACGTATTATGATATTTAAATCTAGATGGGAACCATCCTTTCCTCTATTTCAAATCCTCAATAATTTGCCACTCAGACATTTATATGTGTATAAAGTTTTAAGACTTTTCTATCTGCGTGGAGGTTATTCTAATTCTAGAAGAGGATAGTACCAAAAGTGAACACCGAAATTTTTCAGACGCTTCGCAACTATTATAGCACCTTTTATTTTCAACAGATTACGTCCAGATATATGCAGTCGTGTCCAATGTAAATCCAGATTTCTTAAAAGCTTGAGAACCTGACTACTGACAAGATCTGACGTAGAAAATCTAATGCATGTTACAACTTAACAAGATAAACCGGTCCATCTTCTTTTATATCTATATATATTTAAAATACAACTAAAACGTCTCATTATTAAAATTTTTTAACGTAATTATCTTTTTTAATTTTTCCATTCCTTGCTTCTTCGTGTTTCACTTCGTCTTTCACCTATCTCTTACCTTTCACTGGAAATCTGCTTCTACAATAAATTTTTCTTTCACTTCTTCTAGCGGCTTTCACGCAATTTTTGATTATCTTTAATAAATAATGCACTTAGCACTGATATTTTTTATCACCAAGTGTATAAAAGACACCATTTTAATAAATATATTTTATAACAGAATTCATGGTTAAAAATGTACCTAGTTATGTTATTAAACTCAATATCTAAAATGGGTTATGCAAATGTTTAATTGTTTGAAATATGAATTATTTTATTGTTCGAATATTGTAACTTTGAAATGGAAATAAACTAAACTAAACTAAAAAATAAAAAAATCATATAAAAATTCAATGAAAAACAAAATGAGCACTTTAATAGGAGCACAATAAGAAGAAGTGCAAGTCGAAATAAGAGCAAATAAGGGCCAGCGCAGAGAATGAAGATTTTTTTAAACAAATAATCCTGACTAAACGTTTTTATAAGAAAAACTCCAACTTGGGTTACCAAACTGTAACTTGTATTGAGCAAGGCCGTTGTATATTGTCCATAATAATTTCAAGGAACAATTTTACGCATTATTAGGAGCATATTTATTTTTATAATTTGAATTTTATCATTCCAGTTAAAGTTATGTGCAAGTAATCTTAAAATAACTATTGGAACATTGAAGGGCTTAAGTTTAGCTTTTTTCGCAAATCATCAGTTTTTTGTTCCGTAAACCAAAATTTCATGGTTTTCTTCCAAAATTATTAAAAGTTAAAGTCAATTAAAGCCAGTATCGATTTGATAACTTAAGACTGTGTCGTTTGCAAAGGCAGCTAGAACTCAATTTATATTAAGTTGAAAGTGCGAGTTAATGCAAACTAAAAACAGCAAAGGACCGAGAACTGAACCCTGTGGAATAAACATTTACTTTTTCTTTTCTACTTTTTAGATAGGAATTAAACCATTTATGAATTGCTTTTCTAAAACCAATATTGTACAATTATTTTTAACAGTTACCTTGAAGATTTCACTTGAAGAAAACTGTTGGAAAATAAAACTGTTTGTTTATGTTTTTCCTGTGGTTGGTTAACAAGAAAGTGTTTTCGTATTATGAAGGAGAAGCAACAGAATTGGTGCTAATCGAATCCAATGATCCTTGCGAATCCATACTGTCAGTGCGTGTAACTTCAACAGCCTGGCTCCAATTAAATGCTGCTGCTGCTGCTGTTCCATTTAGGATTCATTTCATGTAATTTTCTAAGCTTTTTTTAATTTATAATTTTTAATAGTTTTCGAAAGACTTGTTCATCTTTATCGGTTTAGACACTAGAATTTAGTGTCTTTTCGCGGCATAAATAATAAATGAATATTTTCTTCTTCGTTATTTAGAACAATTGAAACATCTTCCATTTCATTTTCGAATCAACTAGCTGTCATGTGATTTTGCTACTCCCGTGAGAAAAACAAATGTCAACCATCTTAAGATGGCTGTCATGAATCATGATGAAAAAAAAAAAAATTTTGACAGTCACTTTGGGTTATTTTGAATAATTGCCATTGACATTATCGCAGACACTGTTAATGTCAAGAACATAATAGTTAATTAGCAAATCAAGTCGACAGCAAATAATAAAAGCTGCAAGTTCAGAGGGACATTTCATTAAATTCTAGTACTTATGGCATCCCTGTGGAGAGTTAATTAATTAATTCGCTCCGCAGTTATTTCTAAAATTGCGTTTGTGCGCTGACAATTAAATTAAATTTCATGACAATGATTCCCGGAGTGTAGGGATGCTGTGACTCTAATTAATGGTTATGAATTTAAATTGTCTGAGAATTGCCCATAAGTCTTGCTCATGTTTAGTCCGTCAGAGGAGGTCCTGCCCTATAAAATCACCCTTAATATAAATGCCTCGCCCTATAATTCATTTTTTTGAAAAGGTTAAACTTGATGTGTGTGAAATTGAGCCAGAATAGCATTTGTTCTGATTGTTGTTTGTTTAATTAAAAGAAGTCAATGATTTAGTTGGTACTCTAAGCAGGAGAAATAATTCTTTCAAAAACATCAATTGCTTCATTTGAAGACAAGACAAGATGTTTTCCTGATAGTTTCGTTATGACCAAATGATGTCGCTTATGTTAAGTATTTTGAATTTATTTATTTGGCATTTTGGATGCAGGTCCAGGTACCACTCAGGACCTAATATTATGAAACATAAGACCCACATTGAACTGAATTTGAAAGAAAATGATTACAATAAATTACTCATAGCGTTTTTATTCAGAAAATGTTGGGTCTATTGTGAGTCAGTGCAAGCGGATATGCTTGAAAAACCGCTCGCTTTTGTAACTCTGCCAGTGACAAAATTGATGTCAAATAGTCTCATTTTGATTTCAGTAGCGCAGCTTTAGTAGTTGTCGTTGTACATGGTTTTCAATTTCCGCCTCGACAGAACCAATGGCAATGTGCAGCAATTGAGTTCAGGTTATGGTGCACGCAACGTTTTTCTTAACCAGACGGTTTTCTTTTTATAGTTCCTGGCAGACGTGTTCCGGATGATTCCAATGCTGGAAGAGCTTTACATGTAATCGGAATGACTTGGTCATCACCCCGAACGACAATTTACTTTCCATGTTCGAAAAAAAAATCAGTCTTCGGAGGTTTCCATAGTTTCTGCTGAGTTTTAAGGGTTCCGCATCAAAAGGTTGCCAACGAAAGCGTAAAACCAAGGCGCCGCTGTTCGTCCGTCCGTCTATCACACGGCAGCCGCTTTAAAATTGCCAAAAAAATTTCGGAATCGTAGAATCACACATAACTTCATTTCCGCAATAAGTCTGCATTAAAAAACGTTATAAGTGTGATACTTTTGATTAATAAATGCACGCTTGAAAAATTCCTTGTTTTCAATTCTTAACTGGAATTGCATGTGAACCGATTTTGAGCTTTTACTTTGTGTCGGATAGGCTCTAGAAAATCACTACCGAGTGTCGTGTCGCACGACAACATTACAAATCATCAATTGATTTACATGCCTATATATCTGCGAAGATACGACAATTATAAAGTATTGAATAAAAGAGCGTGGTACGGGACCCTTCGTGTGAAAGTCAAACTAGTCCTTGGCCGCTTTTTCTTCAATATAAGAGTTCGCGATTCTTCTCCTTATTGTCCCTTTAATCAAATCTGTTAGGATAATGCTGTTTTCTTTTGCCTTTGGGAGCTTTATGAATTGTTTGGTTGTTCGGAATTTGTCTCCTTATTCTCTAACAGAATGTGATCACTGCCAAGACCTCGTGTACTTTGCTTTTAAGAGCATTTTGAGTAAAATATCTAACATATTTTAGCGGAATATTTTTATTAAGTCCTTCAGATGTAACGATTTGCACGATGTGATCCTATCTCTCGTACAAATTTGTCGGTCCCTTATCATTCTCAAAAGCCTTTTTGCTAGCCGATAGTACTTCACAGACTCCTGTCTATACTTCATCTAAAAGGGGCTTCAAATTCGTTTAACAAGTACGGCATGATGAATGATTGATGAACGTTTGACCAAATTTATCCAACATGTAGTCAAACATGCTTTCGAATAAGAATTTCTACCACGAAGGACGTTCTGACTGCAGATTTGGTAATTGATAAAATTTTGGATGACGCAGAAAAGCAAAGAAGCCAACTAATAAAAAGAAGCATCCAAAACTTTCAGTTTATTTGACGAGTTCAAAGTGACTTGTTCTCGAAAATACAAGACTTAACTCAGCAAGAATAATGGAGAAAAGTATAAAGAAGTGTAAGCCATGGTAAGACCACACATCATTTCACCCAATAAAAGCCTTTCTTCTACTTTAAGCACCTATATCGCAAAGTTTAATCTCAGAAAGTTTATAAAGGGTGATTTTTTAGCTATTATCTTTTTGGCAACACTGGTTTACACGCACGTTTCGTGTTTTGTTTCATTGCCAAACATCTTCAGTTTGGTCTATAATTTAACCATGAATCGTCTTACAAACTAACAACGCTTGCAAATTATTGAATTTTATTATCAAAATGCGTGCTCTGTTAAGAAAGTTCATCGCGCGCTTCTTCCATTTTATGGTCAGTTTAATCGACCCACTGAAGCGGCTATTCGGGCTATTGTGACTAAATTTCGCACCAAATTTACATTGTTGGACATTAAACCACCAACACGCTTACGTAGAGTGCGAACTGAAGAAAATATCGCAGCTGTATAGGCCAATGTTAATGATGACCATCAATTATCGATTTTTCGCCGTTCGCAGCAATTGGGCCTCTGTTACTCAACAACGTGGAAAATTTTGCGGAAGGATTTAGGTGTGATGCCTTTCAAAATACAGCTGGTGCAAGAATTGAAGCCGAACGACCTACCGCAGCGTAAAATTTTTGGTGAATGGGCTCTTGGAAAGTTGGTCGAAGATCCACTTTTTTACCGAAAAATTGTGTTCAGCGACGAAGCTCATTTTTGACTCAATAAGTACGTAAATAAGCAGAATTGTCGATTTTGGAGTGAATATCAGCCAGAAGCATTGCAAGAGCTACCAATGCATCCAGAAAAAGTCACAGTTTGGTGCGATTTATGGCTGGTGGCATCATTGGACCATACTTCTTCAAAGATGATGCGAATCGTAACGGAACTGTGAATGGTGAGCGCAACCGTGAGGTGAGATCCAACTTTTTTTTACCCAAAATGCAAGAGCTTGACTTGCATGATATGCGGTTTCAGCAAGACGGTGCCACATGCCACACAGCACGCGCAACAATGGACTTATTGAGAGGCGAGTTCGGTGAACATTTTATTTCACGTTCGGGACCGGTCAATTGGCCGCCTAGATCGTGCGATTTAACGCCTTTAGACTATTTTTTGTGGGACTATGTTAAAGCTCATGTCTATACAGACAAGCTCGCTTCAATCGCCTCATTGGAAGACAACATTGAAGCATTTATTCGTGAGATACCGGCCGAAATGTTGGAAAGAGTATGCCAAAATTAGATTAAGCGGATGGACCATTTGAGGCGCAGTCAAGGTCAACATTTGCTTGAAATAATCTTCAAAAATGAAATGATATGAACCGTACTATCGATTCAAATAAAGATTTCATGCATTTTTCTGAATTTTATGTGTTTTTTTTAAAAAACTTTCCTAAAGCTTTTAAAAAATCACCCTTTTATTTTATTTTAGGCACGCATTCACATTTTTAAGCTTGCTTGACAAGCTAGAAAAATATTAATGTATTTTGAAATCCATTCAGCATGTTTGGCACACTGTTGGATAGAGCTTTCAGTTTGAGAAAGTGAATCCACTTTTTGTTATGTTTCTGAATTTTTGTCAGACGACCGGGTGAAGGCTTTTTTTGTAGGCTAGTCGCATTGTGACACTTTTGAGCATGAAAAGATGAAAAGTGGCTACATAATGGTCTTAGGATGTTTCACGTCCGTAAGTGTTGCAGATCTCATCAAAAGAAATAACCCGTAAAATACTAAGTTTTACGAGAATACGATTTCAAGTTGAAGGCATAGGAAAACTTGAAAAGGTCTACTTGCAACTGAATAAAACTATTTTGGTAACTTATATAAAAACGAGGTTCAAATACAGTATTTAATGTCGAAAAACAATTCTTGAGAGGGCTTCTAAGTAGTTGGAAAACATTAGGATGTAAATATATTTCAAATTTAGATTGCACACCACATTTTTGCAAGTTTTCGATGGATTTTTGGCAACAAAGAGTTCAAATTATTTTTTTTTAAATATTTTCTTGATTTAATAATTTGCAATAAAAGTTCATTCTGGAACCTTATATATAAAAATGTCTATATTATTTTGAAAAACACTTGAAAACTGTGTTATTATAACAACAAATTTTAAGGTTATCGAACTACTGACTATTTCTTTTGTTATTTTTTTTATAAAATTTTAACCACCTAATCAAAGGTTTCATCAAGATTTGCAAAACTTCGGAGTCAAAATTTTGCGTTGAAAATGAGGATCAACCTGAATCAATTTTTCGGCCCATACACCGAACTTACGATCGGTATAAAGACCACGCGGTTTCAACTCTTGCATCGGTTGGACCTTTAAAGCTTCTAAGCCTAGAACGTTCCGTAAAATCTTCCAGAAAGTGGTTGGGCATAGCTCCAATTACTCTACATAAATCGGCTCATTCGGATTCTCCTCAACACTGTGCTCGCACTGTTTATCGTCTTTTGGTATGCGTATTATCCACTAAAGAAAGTGTAGGTACGTGGTGTGAAAACGATTCATCGTGTTCTGAATAAACTTGCTCATATAGACGATTATGCCGACTATAAAATGGACGCAGCGCATGATAAGTTTGGCGAACCGAACCATGGTTTTCAAAATAATTTAGCATAATTTGCACGCGTTGTTCTATTCATCGTTAAATGGTTAAACTTATTAATAACAAATAAAGTTTAAATTGTCAAATTGAAAATCTGTTGACACATTGTTGCCCGTTTAAAAACCAAACCTGTTCAAAAAATACCCTTCACGTACGTTAAAATTTTAAATTTCGAAAATTGGACCCATGCGAAGTTGATAAAATTTTTTTCAATGTTATTAGTTTTCATATTAATTCATAATTTTGAATAATTAATAACAAGTTTGTGAAACTAAGCCAAACTCTTTACATAACCAAATGCAAAGTTTTCTTCCCTGCTCCCACCATTATTTTTCGTCCTCCTTTTCCAACTGTTTGTGTTTTTTATAGCTCATTCCTATAGTATATCCACTTGTGTGCTTGCCTTGTGTAAATTGTCTTCATTTTTATTCGCAAGGAAGTTTCCACTGCGAATAGTTGTCAAATATTCTGAGACTTGCGGAAAGTTTTTCCTTGTCTGATACTTTTCTCTGTGACAACTTCCTGAGTTTTGTACTCACACTGATGCCACACGCAAAAGACTAACAAAAGAGAAAACAAATCCTGCTCGCATTTTTGTTTACAATTTTTAATGGAAATGCAGTCATTATTCCGATATAATACACTTGCATCAGTTTGTGGAAAGTTATGCTCGTTTTCCGACTTTGCGGGACTTGACACTAATTTTGATTTTTAACTTGGATGCAATTAGTTTATTTTTTTGTTTTGATTATTTAAAAAACTTAACAGTTGACAGAAATTCTTTTACTTGTTTGATGGTCCTTAAGACATTTGAGGACTTTAGTTATTTTTTTTCACATCTGGATCTGGAATAAGTCAAATGTTCTTGTTCCTTACGATATAGTTCATCGAGTCTTAAACGGACCAGTTTCAGTTTTAGAGTTTTAGAATGCCATGTAAATTTTTAGAGGCAAAAACTAAAACTGAATTCAAAATGAATTTTTGTCTTTAAATAAAATAAACTCACTTTTAACCACGTTACAAATTTTTTATTTAAAACCCTAAATACTTTTTAATTGGGACGAGCGATAGCTTGGAGGGTTTACTGTCGATTGATTTCAAATAGAGTACGTAAAGGGTCCGCCACCTAACGTTTTTTTTTTCAACTAGTGCTTATTTCGTGAATGGTAACACTTAGCTCATATCTGATTTGACAGATAATTAGTTTTATCCTTCCGCTGAACGAATATGGTTGTGTATACGCTTAAACAACGCTGGGAAATATTGCGGCATTACTTTGAAAATCATGGTAATGTTGCAGAATGTGTGCGAAAATTGCGTACGGATTTTGGAAGAAGAGAAGCACCGTCAGCTCCGTATGTTCGTTATCTTGTGAAAAGGGGAAAGAAACTGGCATCCTCATCGATAAACCAAAGCGTGAAAAGCCAAAAACAGTGCGTATACCCGAGAATATTGCTGCTGTGGCAGAAAGTGTGCGTGAAGCGCCATCAACATCAATTCACCGTCGTTCTCAACAAATGAACATTTCGGAGACATCATTGAGACGAACTTTGCTCAAAGACTTTGGTATGACGCGATACAAAGTCCAATTGCTTCAGGAGTTGAAGCCAACTGACCATCCAATGCGTTTTCGCTTCGCTAAGTGGGCCTGCGATCGACTTACAGAAGATGCCGATTTTGCCAAAAAAAATCATCTTTTCAGATGAAGCTCATTTTGATCTTGGCGGGTATGTAAACAAGCAAAATTGTCGCATTTGGGGCACAGAAAACCCGCACGCATATATAAAAAAGCCGATGCACCCAAAACGAGTCACTGCTTGGTGCGGATTTTGGTCCAGAGGCATAATTGGGCCATTTATCGTCGAAAATGAGCAAGGAGTGGCCGTTACAGTCAATGGCGATCGTTATCGGGCTATGTTGAACGAATTTTTGTTCACAAAAATTGAAGAGGAGGATATTGGCAACATTTGGTTTCAACAGGACGGCGCTACGTGCCCCACAGCCGAAGCTACACTCGATGTTTTGCGCCCTGTTTTTGAAGATCGCATTATCAGCCGCAGAGCTGATGTCGTTTGGCCATTTGACACCGTTGGACTATTATTTGTGGGTGCCCTCAAAGATAAGTGTGACGCCTACTAGCCAGAGACAATTGACGCTTTAAAGGACAATATTCGTGAAGCCATTGGTGAAATACAGCTGCACACAATCGATAATGTGCTTAAAAATTGGACCGATCGTGTAGCTACTGCATGGCCAGCCGAGGCAGCCATTTGAATGAAATTATTTTCTATTATTAACCGGAAGGATTGTACTTTCAAATAAAAAAAGAAATTTGAGAAAATGTTCAGCAGTTTTTTTATTATAGCATTTTCAAAAAAAAAAGTTATTTTGCGGACCCTTTATAAGGTCAGAAGATGGATTTAGTGAAAATGGTGGTATTTCAGAATCCTTTTTTTTTTGGTTGAGCGGAAAACTATAAATGCCATATTTTTTTCACGATTGGCTGCAGTGTATGTATAGCATAGCAGTAAAAGATAGGATGGTAATGAATAATGGTGATCGTGCAAAATTAAGTAAATTTTCGATTTGCCGGACTGGAGGCCATTTCGGTGCTGCCCGACTTGTGTGTCAGGAAAAAGCTTCAAAGGTTCACATAGAAATGCATACGTCGAATTTCCTATAATCAATAACTACTAACAGTCAAGAGCATTCATGTTATGGTGGCACAAGTTTAATAAAATTAAAAAAAACAATAATGGTCTCCTTCTCGAGCCGTGTGGATCACTGAAAAATATTTAAGTTTTATTGCTGGTTGCTTTTACAAATTCAACCTCGACTAATTTTCAAGTCTTCCTTTCAATTTGCTTTATAAGAAATATTTTGACTTGCTGAATGAAATTTTAACAATAAACGACATATTTAAATACGAGTTGGACATGCGTATGAAGGGTTCCGCTCCACCATTCAATATACGTTTCTTAATTATTTTTAATTTCTCATAGCCTACTTGTTGTTATAGTGCCTGGAGTGGTACTTACTATGTTAAAATTAAAAGTGTCTTCAGAAACTACAGCTCTATGATGGACGAACGCTCGGATAGCGGAGACTTGATAATTGGGTTCGTTTGCAATCTTTTTTAAAGTTAACCCCAGAAAACCTTATCGCTGAGAGAGTAGAATTTTTTTTGATTTTCAATTGAAGTGTCAAAGCTCTTGACGAACCCCGCCGCTCACTATTACCTGATAGATAAAAAGAGAGCATGGATTTCGGGAGACGAGATCAACAGAACAAAGATAACTAAAAAAAACCGGCCAAAGACGAATCGGACGCTCGCAACGAACGTTCCGTACAATCTTTTAGGTATGCAAATACTTCGTTCATCACGGAAATCGACTTTCGAATAGTTTTCCCTCTTTCTTTGTATGACTCACTTGGGAGAAGCAAATTATGCTGCATGCTAGACATTTTTCTAATTTTAAATTTCATCTAAATTTGGCGAAAAATTGAGTTACGACTTGAAAATTTTTTTTACTGATTTTGAATTTTTCCCTTACTTATGCTACAAGGCATTGCTTCTTGTCAAATATAATGATCATCAAAATATGCAGCAAAAACAGCCTATCTTTTGACTGCGTGGATTAAGAAGCTCGACTTTTTCTTACAGCTTTAAAGGACTTCAATCGTTAGTGTTTAATATTAATTTCAACTGGATAAGCGTTCCTATAATGGTCCGTGATCATGTAATGGTTAAGTTATTCCTTTTGAGAAACGGCACCTTAAAAATGAGCATCTTTATCGGAGTCCTGCCTGATCATGGACACCTTCAATAAGCAGCCCTCTCCTGAAATGTTCATAGATGAAATTTTTAAATTTTTAGGCATTTCGGGCTTTTAGAATCCCGCAGCTTACTTGCGACAATAAACTACCAGTCGGATATTACGTGTTCAAGTTTAAATAGACCTCTTGGCGCACCGAAGTTCACGTTTGTGTGGATTGATCAGAATTCTCTTCTGCTGGTTCTGTAGTCTTGGAGCTGTTCATCTATACGTAAAATATTCTGGAAGAAAGGAAAGTGTGTTTTTATTAAGCCAAAGTTGGACGGAGGCAAGGGCTCTCTGGATATCAATAAAACATTATAAATTTTTATGTCAACTAGGACACTCAGCCGTTTTTCACTTTTAACACATTTAGCTACTTTGGTGGTTTTAAGACAGTGTTGAGATTATTCTTTCTTTCCCTCTGAATATTCAGACTTTTAAAAGAAGATTGTTTTTATTATTATTTCTTTCTTTTTGTATATAAAAAATAAGATTGATAAAAATTATCTGACCACGAAAAAAAAACACTGCCTTCACGTTGTTTACCAAAGCATAAAGAGCTACAATCGGACGGTATAAAAAAGTCAAATGCTAAATTGGGGTAATGTGGTCACCTCGCGACATCTGTCCTGACAAAGGTTTATTAGAAACTCTTTTTCCATTTTCGACATTTCAGAAAAAAACGTAATGCTCCTTTTGTTTTCATATCTCTTTCCAAGCTATTTATTTATAATTCAAAAGGACCCCACGAGGCATGTCCTTTGTTACACTGTCATCAAAAACTCTAAGAAAAAAAAAAGGAAACAAAAAAACGCTCACTGCTGATTGCAAATCACGTGGTGTCCACTCTACTTGTTTTCTGACTTTAACCTGCAATTATCCTTAGCACTCGTGCCTTTGTGTTCGCCATGGAATTATTTAAACACATTAAGAATCCCTTTGGTCCTCTCCATATGAAATAAGACAGCAACAGTAGCAGCAGCAGCATTTGCTGCTGCCATTGTTCACGTGTAATTTGATGTCATGCTCCTTAATTTTACATTTGCCATGCAATTGCAATGAAGCACACGCCGACTTAGGTCCTGTCATTGTCGTCGTCGTTGCTACATGTATTGTTTTCGTCCCGTCCCAAACGGCATGTGTAATGTTGGCCTGGTGTATCCTTGGAATAAGCAAATTTCAGCTTAATCTCCCAACAGTTCTCGCACGTTGTGAGCGCCTCTTGTCCGGAATGCATGCACAGAAATGTCGCGGGATATAATTCTTTTAGGTTATTTTTTTTCTGTGCTGCACAAGCAGAAATAATTTCATCATAAATTTCCATCAAGTCAAGCCGACTTGCATCAGTGGCAGTGTTGTGAAACAGCACATGATTTTTTTATAAGGCCTTTGGGGTCCTGTGAAAAAAAGTGTGGACCATCCAAGGAGGGGTTTTATGTTGCACCGAGTGCGTTATATAAGATAAGGACGGTTGTTTTAAGTCTAGTTTATTAGAATTATGCACCCTGCAACGGAAAAACGTCAGCACAAAAACTGTTCAGAATTACTCCAACACGGTGCATAGAAACACAAGATTTATCCAGTTGACACATTTCTGAATGTTGGGATGCCTCAGGGATCTGTGCTTTCACCCAACTTCTTTTCAAGTGCAAATCAACAAACTGATTGAGTTGACAAACCAGGTCTTAAGTTTTTCTGATCCACATGGGATTTGTCTTAAAATGCTTTCAATAAACTACCAAAGAATAAAACGGCTGGGTTTCGCAGAAAAACGGTCTCAGATTCAACTCTCAAGATAATCTAATCTAGTTTTTGAATCTTGTCTAGGCATAATATTCTTTTGGGAGCAAATAAACGGGGGCAGAGTGGTTGATTAGTGAAAGAAGTAGTGGTAGACTAAGTTGGTAGTCGAGCTGCAGTGATTACTTAATCGACTTACTACTGTGTCCAAAAAATAAGGTGACATATGAATTTAAACTGCGCGCGTCGAAGGATTTGGAAATTTTTCTTTCTTTTTAGGTTGGTAGTACTGTCAGTGACATCTATGTGAAATTTCATGTCAAAATATATTCATAGTGTTTGAGATACGCGTCGTTTTGTGAGCTGCTAAAAGTGAGTTTTTCGTCTTTTGCGATGTCGAAATTTATTGAGCAAAGAATTTGCATTAAATTTTGTTTGCGGAATCAATTTTCTGCTGCGGATACGTTGAGGATGGTGCAGAAAGCCTTTGATGATGAGGCTATGTCTAAAAAAAATGTTTACAAGTGGTATAGTGATTTCCAAGCCGGCCGTGAACGTGTCGAAGACGTAGAGCGTTCTGGGCGACCATCAACCTCAACCGATGAAGCTCACGTCCAACAAATCAAAGATTTGGTGTTGAAAAACCATCGATTAACGATAAGAGACCTTGCCGATGAAGTTGGCTTATCGAAAGGCTGAGTCAATACCATTTTGAAGGATGCTTTGGGCCTCAAGCGCGTCAAATCTCGACTGATACCGAAAACATTGAATTTTTTGGAAAAAAGGCGTCGCGTTGAAGTGTGTGAAACAATGCTTTCCGACTACCAGGATGGCATGGAACGCATTATAACTGGCGATGAGACTTGGATCTATGCTTACGACCCCGAAACAACCGATCAATCGAGCGAATATCGTGCCAAAGGAGAGCCGAGACCAAGAAAACCGCGCCAAAGTCGCTCAAAAATCAAGGTCATGTTGACTGTTTTCTTCGATTATCGTGGTGTTGTGCTTTATGAATTCCTTCCAACCGGCCAAACAGTCAACAAGGAATATTATTTGAACGTCTTGCGTCGTTTGCGTAACGCTATTCGCCTAAAAAGGCCAGAATTGTGGAAAGATAATTCTTGGTTTTTACACCACGATAATGCACCATCCCATATCGCACTCGTAATTCGTGATCATTTCGCCAAAAACTCAACCCATATCGTTCCGCAACCACCGTATTCACCTGATCTGGCGCCGTGCGACTTCTGGCTGTTCAACAAGCTCAAAAGACCGCTCCGGAGACACCGTTTTGATACGATAGAGGAGATTCAAGCCGCAGCGAAGACGGAACTGAAGGCCATCCCGGAAAGTGACTACAACCAGTGTTTCAAAGATTGGAAAATCCGTTGGCAAAAGTGCATTGCATCGGGAGGGGATTACTTTGAAGGGGATGAAATTGATTTGGAAGAATTAATAAAGAATTTTCAAAATAAATACAATGTCACCTTATTTTTTGGGCACAGTAGTATCAAGCTCGAGTTCCCTGTGAAGATGATTTCGTATGCTCAATCTTCTTAACGATTTCGGTAATCAGTGACTATCCCACAGGTGGCCATGTGGATCGGTGTCTCTTACCTCAACATAAATCTGAAACCTGAGACCAAAACTTATGAAGTTCTCCCTTCAATCAATCTCTAACTCGTACGTGTCCAAAAAGAAGCTTTCTTTATCACCACTATGGTATTTCAGAAAGATGCATTAACCTACATCCTACTTTTTAGACTGTTTAGAATTCCTGAGCCGCACGTAATCAAGTACAATATTCGACCAGAAGTGATTTTACCGATTCGCTTCGGACAAATGTAAATCAGATCCCCATCAATATATCCAACCATACAGTTTTTGTTTCTTAAGTCACCAAAAGACTTTGGATTACTTTTGTAAGGTAGGTGCTTGCCTCTCAATTGAAATAATAAGTGAGTTTGAATCATAGATTAAATCTAAATCTTTTAACCAGTTGCCAAATCCGGTTCTGTCACCATTTGTCGTTGTGATCAAATTGACAGCACAAGGACTAGAGTGGTCGACCATGGATAGAGGTCTAACCATGTGGTTGTCCATGCTAAAGTGGATATTGTATCGGCTGTTATCGAAATAATGGTTCGTGTAGATGATCTGACTGACAGCAAGGTGATGAACCAATCTTCTTAAAATACTTCTTCTAGTTAAAGAACTTATGGCGAATAAAATATTGTGAACTGAGCAAATGTCAATAAATAATATTATATTTATTTAGACTTCACTCTCAGCAGTCGAAACGGAAAATCCATGACACATTCTTTCAGTTCTTTTCCCTGATTATCTGCTCGCTCTGAGCATTATAAAGGTAGTCATAAGCCTTCTTGCTAGTCTAACGAGACTCGCAAAGAACTTAATAATGATTAGTCTCCTTAGCACCGTTTTGACTTTTCCGATTATCTGTCTGTTGATAACTGCCCTGAAAGGCCAAGATCGATTTCCGTACACATTAAACCCTTCTTCCATCTAGGCTCTTACAGCAACATTATGGTTCAGAATATTTTTTGTTCGCATCTCCTTCATAACCATCCAACCCCACCAGTTAGTTAATTTATCCTAAATCGTTATTTATGCTTGGTTTTAAAATAACCATTTGTTCTATAAAAAAGACATTCACATAATCCTTTGACCACTAAACAGATATCAAAGGGCTCCCCCGCTCGAAGCTCCTTCAGCTTTAATCTCACATCATTCAAATGACATGCGGACGCGTTTATCCGAAGGTGCGGCGCAGTCCCTGACAGCTGATCCCAAACGACAATCGGAGAAGTTTATTCCAAGTGAAGGGATACACCCAATGGCCGCATACATTATTTATATTTGCATATGCCAGCCTTGTTGCAACAAACGGCAGCAGAATTAAGTATTTCCGTCAAGGATAAGAGTGCTTACACCACACTCGGATAGGACGACGACGCAAGGGACTGAGGGTTAAATTTGCAAATGATGTCGGTTTTATTTATCAAGGACATCGTCATGCATTTATATGCAGAGGAGTGGAAACAAACGCCGAACAAGAACTGTCCCCGTGTTCGAGAATTTTCGCCAGGATAAGGGCGCTCGTGAAGCACTCCTTATGTGGTAGGAATAAATTTCATCTTTTCACTATGGTGCAGCGGATATTTTACAAAGACATGCAGCGCATGAATTCAGGATTAGGATTTCGGTGGAGTACCAGCACTTCAAAGTGGCGCACTTGCTGCTGATCCCAGATAAAAGGACTTGCACACTCGTTTTTCATATTTTAAATTATTTAATGTAACCTGATAGAGTGTGAGGTCTCCGGCTTTTTTTTGGAAATACTTTAGTCTCGCACAGGAGAAGAAATTTATATGGTTTCATGCCGTAATTTGTAGTTTTAACAAAGGATCTGTTTGGTTATATCATACCTAAAAAAGAAATTTTGGATAAAACACATGATACTGTGTCCTAGAAGTCGAAATAGACTTAGAAAAAAATTACAAAATAAAAATGTCTGGCAATATTTAAAACGGTTCTGCAGATGGATACTAAGTCTACGAGTATGGCTTCTCAAATAAAAATCCTATGGATGTTGAATTGGTCTCATCGCATATGTAGCAAACCTTCTTCGCGATGGATATCTCGCGTGTACAACTAGAACAATACCGGCCCACGGACACTTCCTTGTGGAACTCCGGTAGTTATGTTGATTAATTTCCGTGTTTTATACGGAAAAGTCTTTTTTCCAGAGTAGATTCTAGTAGCCTTCACTGTTGCGTCAACAAAAAAAGACTTATATTAGCTTATACCTGCTCGGATGCTCGGATTTCATGTTCCTGACGATCGGTTGTAGATACTTCAAAAATAACCTTTGGAAAACGTTCGACTAAAGCGATTTTGAAATGATTTTAGCAGCCTTATCGCGACAGTTATTATAGTCAACAACTATCCTTGAAAATTCTTTTTAATTATAAAATCGTTACCGAAAGCATTGTTTAGTTGATTTTTAACCGCAAAAGTTTTGCTTTTATTTGAACATTGTCTAGAAGGTCCATCAGGACATTAAAAGGAAAAAAGTTTCAGTTAATTAATTAGAGCAAAGTTATACAATCCTTTTTAGATTAATCAATTGTTAAAATCCAGATTTTATGGCAATAAAATGGACAACAAATTCTATTTAATTAATTAAGCGCACAAGCCAAAAACTTGAGATTTGACATACATAGTAAAAAGTAAATCCTCGAGAATTTAAAAAACGAACCAAGTGAGAGTCGGACTTGCGAAACAAAGGTTCCGTACAAACGTGTACGCATGTAAATAGTTCGTCAATCACGGAAATCGAGTCACGAAGAGATTTCCTTAAGGTTTTCCTGAGAAAGAGGGTAGTGATAGACAGACGGACAACAGAGCAATCCCATTATGGTTCTGTTTTTCCTTTTGAGGAATGGAACCTTAAAACGAGTGCAGCACTAGAGGTGGTTCTAGCTATATATAATGTTGCAAAAGATTATCACATTTTATGTAATTATTATCTTTAGTATGAACCTGGCTTATGCAGAGTCTTAACAATTCAAAGTTGAAAGAGTAAATGAAAATGTAAAAAAAAATTAGAGTCACTCTGGCAACAGTTGGATTTTGTGGAGTATCGTAGGCATACGGAGTGACTTTGCAACTCATAAACTGTCTTTTGGATGTTGATAAATTCCATTATTATATTATTTTTATTGATTTGAGGCAACTCAACCCGATATCAATTGTGACCCAAGCATTTTTATCGCAGTCTCGCCGTCACTTAACATTGACAGAAGAAGTGTTCTAAGTTTTCGTCTGTCTTCCCCAGTGCAAAGTTGCACTCAAACCGAGTCTCCAGTCGTGAAATGATGACCAGTTTGGTGCATTTTTTACAGCGGTCGCCATTCTGTGTACTAAAAAGTTATCGCAATGTTTTCAAATGCCAGGTTTGTTCTGTCATTTAAAATTTATTTGGTTAAAGTCAAGGGATTCCTGTATTCCCAACGGGGTCGACGTTTTGAATTCCTTCTTCCTTTCTGGCTAGTACAACCTCTCAGGCTTACAAATACCCCTTTTTGTACGAAGAGAGAAAAATTCTGTAGTGGTTCGAAACAAGGGTGTGTTTTGAGGGTTGAAGTCTGAATTTGCGTGGAAACTTTGATATCAACTTATTGCATTCGCTAGACTCACAGAATTTTTTTTCGCCAAACTAATGACATAATTTTCACAAATAATTATTTCGTAGACACGAACTTACTTGGATCTCCAAAACGATGAAAAGATTGAATGACATCTTTAATTTGATCTGAACACCAATTGTTGACTTAGACTATTCAATGTTTATTCTAGAATTCTTTCTATGAATCGACCCATTTGAAGGGAAGGGTCTTGGGTCACTCAGTTTCTGCTATAAAATGCATTTTCAAAAATATTTTCAAGCGTATTACAGTGCTCACAAGTTCGCAAAAGTTGAATGCTGCTCAGTTTTGGGATTATGCACGCGAAAGTAAAAGTAAAATGGAAAATTGGCCACAAAGCGAAGAAAATTACACTGACCTAGTTCGAGATACTTTAGTTTCATTTTCTTCTTTGCTCCCAGCAAAATTTTCCCTTTCCAGATAACGAGTCCAACAGAATATAGCGGTTCTAGCAAGTTTTCCTTTGGAAAACATTCTTTATTGCAAATGAGAGTCACTTAAGACTTCGTCCTTGGAAGAAATTTTTCAGAAACACGATGGAAAAGCATGCTGCCAGTGGAAGTATTTTTATAAGAAGAAAACAAAACAAAACCGTAAAATTCTTTAAAGGTGTAAATTGGCCGGAATTAATGGCAAAACGAAATGGAACCGGTGTGATTTAAAGGTGTATAATGAAAGCGATCCTTTGGTCATTTTTTGTTTTCATTTATTTCATGCTCCCAAAATTTCCAACTCAAATGAATAGCATTCTGAAATCATTTAAAAAATACAAAGCACCTTCATCCCTTGACACAATGAAGAGTCATCAAAAAATAACTGACTTCCTGCATACGTATATGCCTAGCTAGATGATATCCAAGAATCCTGACTCACTCGCACATCACATCGTAATTTAACGTATCATTACGTTATCACATGCGGACATATTCTCGATTCCATGCAGGATGCCCAAAAGGGAAGACATAAAGGGGGATGATATTGGTTAAAGATGGAACCTAAGGCTGCTGTTAAGGTTTCCAATTTGCCCTCAGGAAGCCTTCAAAGCCACTCAGATACGCAATCTTTGGCACCGCAATGCCACCATCCAGCCCAAGTCATGTCCCATCCCAATGTTGGAAAATTAAAATTTCAATTTTCGGTTTTGATCGGAATGTGAGGGTGCTGGTGCTGTGCAGTGCTTTAGTGTCCTTTTGTGTATAATATTCGTTGAGAATAATACTTTGGGAATTGTTTCGGAAATTGACATCTCGAATGATGTTGATGGCAATGGCATGTGTTTTATCGTATGGATTTGGGAAGGTTGAGCATCATTCGGAAAGGTTTTGACAAAAGGAAACTCAAAGTGCTTTGGCAGGCAGGAATGTTTTTTCAAATGGGTATAAGAAAATGTCCTGATTCCATTACGATATTAACGCATTTTGAAATGTCTTCAATTTTCATACCGGAAATGTTTTACACATGCCATGAAAGGGGTTGCCAAAGGGGACAGTCATTTGCCAAAAGGAAATGTGTAAAGCTCCAAAAGAGAGTGCTGTGTGTCGCACAGGCTGTTAAGGATATGACGAATTGCCTCACAAAATTGTGAAGCTTTGAATGTAACCATTTCTGGAGGGAACAATAAGCTAACATGCTTGATGAATATGCAATAAAGTGAATGGACATATAATTAATCATTGCTTTGTTAAATTTTTAAATAACGTCATAAGAATCGAAGCATGGTACTAGCGTCGAAGTCTATATTATGATAACCCCTTTAACCCCATAAAGCTCACGTCATGAAAACAAAGAGCCACTGAACTACACCCAGTCCTTCTGTGAAAGAGATCCTCGTAAATGAGCCGACTTGCCATGATTATTAATTAAGGCTTTCCTTGCTTTGAAATTACAATCGAAGTAGGTAGTTTGAAAGGCTAAAAACAAACGTCATGTAACTTTCAAACCACGAGACCCTTGTGATATCAGACAAACAGCTTCAGAGAGAAATATAAGAATGGAGTTTTGATCTCGCATTGCAGTTAAAAGCCAACTCGATCTCAGGTGAAGACGAAAGCAGGCGGCAAGCTTCCCATATCTGTGTTTACATTTTTTTAGTCCAAGATTTTTGCCCACTACAGGAAAAGGAACTTATAGTACAAGAAAGTTGGAACAAAATTAACAGGAGAAAACTTTTCTGTGTTCTTCTTCCAGTTGCTGGAAGATCTCGTACAGATCAAAATGATGTAAATATTGCTCGGGTGCAAGCAAGTATTCCACCAGGCGACGTTCTCAGCAGTTGATGATGCCCACGCGGTCTTTGCAAATAATTTTAATTCAGTAACATCTTTTTCCAAAAAAAACGCATTCAGTATGCTCGACGTTTTCAAGACATGTTCCGAGAGCAGAACCAGTTTTTAAACAAACTCTTAATGAGCGATGAGGCTCATTTTATCCTCAACGGTTATGTGAATAAACAAAATTCCAGAATATGGGGCATCAAAAATACAAAAATAATTATTGGACGTCCAATTCACGCACTTAGATGCACAGTATGGTATGGAATAAAGCCAGAAAACCATATTTTTCGAAAACGACGAACTAGTTGTGATAAATGAGGATGGCTTTCAATATCAGTCAATGATTGAAAATTTTACGCATTGCCGTCTATGCTTTAACGGCAAGTGTAGCTGAGGCTTGATGAATCCTATCTAAGAACAAGCATCAACTTCACAAACAATGATGAAGATCCGGCGAAGACTTATCCTAAGCGATCGATACCAGTTCGGTAGGATCAAAAATCCTAGCTCGAAGGACCAAAATCGTGCTCTACCAGCTAAACACTCATCTTGCTTGAATCGAATTCTAGAATATTAGCAAGACAGGGGAATAGTTTTGGGACATTCGAAAGAAAATTTGTCCCTTGGATACATGGTTCTGTCTGCTAAGAGGGGGAATAAATGCGAAGGAACAACAGCGAACTCCACAAGCTACAAAAAGTCAGTCCTATCATGAAGCAAAGCTCGTTTTATGAGCTTGGCACTTGTCACGTCTGTCATGGAAGACCTTATGGACCATTAATTGTTAATTGCCTAGTTTGTCCAATTACTTAGGGTACTCTTCTCTTGTTGGGCATGTTTTTGCTCGTTTGCATTAAGACTTTTGATTTTTGGAACTCAGTACTGCTATCGGTTGACGTTGCCAGTTAAGATGCTGCTCAGCTATTTGTGACTATTCTTGTCGCCGCCAAAATGCCTGAGCTGATCAAAATTTGCTTGAATTTGGTGAGCACATCTGCTCCCTTTTGTTTGATGAACATTTCTGACTAGAATACCGTGACGAGAGATCAAAAGACCTTCAAATTGTGACACTTTTGATTCATGAATAATCGTTTGAAAGATGTTTTCTTTTTTTATTGGAATTGCATTTAACCCGATTTTGAGCTTTTTTTTGTATTGGACAAGGTTCAGAAAATCACTACCAGGTATCACGTCGCATGACAACATTACCAATAATCAATTGGTTTACTAGTACATTTGTGCGATGCTATGAGAGATCTAAAATTAAAGAAATAAAAATTGTTGCTTAATGGAGAGTGGTGCGGAGCCCTTAGTGTCAGGGTTAAAATCGCACTTGACCGGTTTTTATCAACTGAAAAGCCGAGTCCACCTTCTTTTCTTGTTGAGCTCATGAAAATCTTTCATGATTCTTTAAAGTCCCAATTTTTAGGTGAGCTTGTCGGCCCTCTTTATCAACTTAAACCATAATCTCAGCTTAATCCCGTCGCTGAATCGCTACTCAAACCAGGTTTGAACTTTTGCACACCATTTAACCAAAGTGCATCAATGGATTATTTGCAAGTAGACATAAACGTTGAATTCATAGACTTGATCCGCAAATATACGATCTCCAGTGACAGCCAGTTAACATTAAAAGGAACCCACGCCGAAAAGAATAAGAAAATTATCGTAATAATTCTGAAAGAAGAAACCTCAACGAACGTGCAGACGGCTGATTTAATCGTTGCAGTTTGGCGACTAACTTTTTCAATACCTTGAATTATTTGAAGCTTACTACTGTGAAATAAGAGTTGCTTAATGCAGATGTTATACAATGACCTCTTGGGTTGAGTTTTTGAAGAGCATTTTGCTAAAAAGAATCAAAGAATAATACGGAGCAAGTTTAGAGTAGTTGTCGCTTCTTCCAACAATGTTTTTTTATATCAAGAAATATCAACCAAACAAAATCGACTAAAAGCCTTTTCCTGCTAAAGACGAAGTGAAAATTATTTCATTGACCCGCTCCCCTCCGAATTGCTTTCATTTTTGTCTTTGAATGAATCTCATCGGGAAAATGTTAAAGCATGCCCATTGAACTAGCAATAAATCTTTTACAATCGAATCAACTTTATACAAAATTGAATTCATTCGCACAACATAAAAAGAAAAAGTTCACTAAGAGGGCGACGCCAATCAGCCATGATGGAGTGGCTTGGCATAAACGGGGCAGCAAGTGGTCCAAAAATCGAGATCTTAAAACAAATTTCGAGGAAGAACCGAGAGGAATTCGTGTGTAATGAACTTTCTGCGGAGGAAGCGATTTGGTCCATTGTTTTTTAGTGTCTGTATTGGAGGAGGATTCAAACGAATCTGTTGCGAGAGTGTTAGAGTGTATACTTTAAACATTAAATTTTTTGCCTTCATCGGTGCATCGGTCCCTGCAAAAAAGATCCCTGAATAAGTTCTAAGGCTCTTTTAAGACCCAATGGACATCACGCATCAAATCTTCCATTTGAGAAAAGAGTGCATTTGGCATCAATCAACTTTTATTTTCAAAAGCAGTTACAAATTTGCTCTTAATTTTGAAATCGCTGGTGTACCACAGGGCTCCCATTTGATAACTATTTTTGTTTTAATTTTTATGAAATATCTCTAATCTGCCGCGACTCATCTAAAATTTCACTGATTACATTAGGCTCAGTTTTTCATAGACATCTTTTTTAACGAGGGAAGTGGAGTGGCAGAGTTTGTTAGATTTGCGACACCGATGGACTGAAACGTTTAGCGGCGAAATTAAGCGGCAAGGGTTTTCCATTGGGTTAATACCTCAATCATGCCTATTCTAGTGAGAGAATTTTTTAATGAGAGAGCATTCATCAGAACCGAAGACAACAGGAAAACAGAGTGTGTGTGGAACCTGCGATCCATATACAGTAAAGCCAAGAGTGGAATACCATAACTTGTTGGTTGAATATGTGGACATGAGCCTTTTCAAAATGCGGAGAATCCCCACAGAAAGAAATTTTACGAACGTTCTACTACCCAAATTAATGGAGAAAATTACTTTTACTGATTGGCCGAGACAAAAGATTAGGGCTTCTATCCCACAGACTGTTTTCAGCAGCTAGTTAGACGGTGTTTCAAAGCATGAGCTCACCTCACCAAAAAACAACAATGCAGCGATTAATGAGACAATAACTTCGTCAAAAGTACGTACGGTGTCACTTTTCAGACTAAGCTCGAGTGTTCTGTGCTAGAAAACTGGGACAGACAATGAACAGGAGGTTCGACATTCGACAGTGTATGAAAAGTGCTAGGCAATATTTCTAAAGAAAGTGCTCAGTATTTAGATCTTTGTTGTCAAAAGCATTAATTCAGAACCCGTTGGATGGTCATGCTCCAGACATCGTCGGCATACGCACCTATTTTAATTCCGTTTTCATTGAAACAGTCTAAAAAAAATTAAATAACTCCACCTTGCGACCGATATATCGGTCCGATACCGATCTAATTTGTGTGGAACTTGCTAATTTCTATTTCTGCTTTTCAGGGGTGAGATCGCAACCGAAAAGATGAAACATCTTCAGTCGACTTTAGGTGTCTTTTTTTTAATAAGCCTTATTATTACTATTATCAGAGGAGCATAGTTCTGTCTTATTCGCATTCTCTATTATCAGTTCTTTCTCATTTAATGGCGAGAAAAAGATTCATCTTGTGAAGGAAAATGAAATGGTGACAAAAGGTAAAATATTTTAAGTCCAGATTAGATGTTGTGTTTAATCGAACCAAAAACATGTATGTAGACTTAAGGTTATTTTATCTTGAGTGTTTTAAATAAAAATCTAGAAAAGTGTGTTTTTAACTGAGTATTTCCTTCCGCTAAGTTTGGGGAATTCAGTAGCAGAGCTTATAGTAAATTTGCGGTTAAAGGATATTGAAAAAACTTTTTCTGATCGGTAAAGAAAAATCACATGTGACAAGTTTTCAAATTGAGCTCAGCTAGATGTTTACGGTTCAAGAAAACATTTTGAAAAGTCAAATAAAAGTCCAGCTTAAAAGAGGATGAGTGATGTGAATACGCTATATAAGGACCCATAAAAAAACGTGTTACATAGAAAAAAGACCTTGTGGATATAATCGTAAGTGTGTTAAGTATTTCTGATTTGTTTTTCAAAATGTAGTTTTGTAAATTGTAGGAATAAATGGGTTTAAAAAAAAACTATCATGACTTCTCACTAAACTTGCCATCCAATGATCAACTGGATATCCATATATCCAGATCTTTGAGAAGAAGAAGAAGGATTAGTCTCTGAAGCAGCTTATATTCAATAATATTTGCCTTGAAGTTTTATAACTCAAATGCTATGTTAACGTAAATATTTTTTTATATTTGATATCAAATTTATTTTCATAGCATTGGCATTGCATCGGAATTAATTATTGAAAAAAAAGTTCAAAATAGGTAAGCGATCTGAAGTCATATTTTATAATTCAATTTTTTTTATTCTTAGAAGCCTACGAGAGTCTGGTCCGAAAATTTTCCGACCTCAACGCGAAGATAGCGGCACTCGTCAACGAAAGCTAAGGAATGCAAAGTTTTAACAATTCTGGATGCCCTGTTTTTAGTTGACAGTTGGTTGAATAAATCAGTATGAGAATTTTTGTGAAAATGGAAAATTTGTGTATCGAGTCATCATTTAGTTAATTTTTTTTTGAAAGACAGTACCTCGTACGTTTAGAAGTTTTATTGGAAAGCTTCTCTTAAGAATTTATTTTTTTACTCTCATGAAAAATTTTAAAATTGGACTTAAGAAGATTTACCTCTTCAGTCAAGAGCTCATTCATTAGCAGATGGTTTCTGCTACTTGAGTACTTACGTTCCCTTCTTTTATATCCAGAGTTGTCGATAACCCAAAATGTCTCATTCTGAGTGACGGCTTCTTAACCGCCTCCCAATGCGTTCCTGGCTCAAGGTCTGAAAATCAGCTTGTTGAATCGAAAATCCCAGGATGTAAGCGTTAATGAGTCAGAAATTCTTCTTGATATGAAATGATTTATGTATTTCCTTCATTTTTCTTAAGCATTTGATAAGGTAAATCATGTTACTTTATGTAAAAAAAAATACCGATATAAGGTTAAGTAAAATTTCTATACGATTTACTGCATGTAACTTGAAATTGTCTATCCGTGACTGTTTTTCTTAATTTTTCGATTTATTCAAAGGAGTCCAACAGGGGTCTAGTCTTAGGCTTATTTTGTTCCGCATATATATAAAACGACCTACAAAAAGTATATAAAAAAACATGTTACTCTGTCCATATAGACTTTCTATCATCCGCCCATACGGCGTTGTGCAGGACTGGTTGCTATTTAGCTAAAGTTACTAGTCTCGATTTCTAGCTAACCAAAAGTATCTCTGCAACAGATCTTAAAAACAATAAAGCTCTTCGCAAACTTTGCCTGTCTGTGGCAACCAATTAACCAACAATGCTTAAGCTCGTCAACACACTTTGAGTTCGAATTGCCAGCTAAGCTGCGATTACCAGTTCCAGCATCATTATCGCTCTAAGTGACACGATAAGATACGAATGCGAACTGCCCAGATGTGACTTAGCTTACTTTACTGAAACTTTAATGAAATTCATAATTAAATTCTTCACTTTTATAAAAGCACAACGTTCTAATATATTAATTTGTTTAAAAAAAAAAAAATACTGCGAACAGAGCGAATGCAAATAAGCTAATGATTGATTCTCGAACACCACCATTGGGGCAATTAAAGTAAAACTACACCCGAGTTTTAAACCACAATAAAATCGTTCCATTCTACTCCTGATCCTTCTGTGAAAAATATTATAAGGATAGACAGAATCCCTTGAAAACAAGCAAATAATAATTAAAGAACATTCCGTAAATTTTTAAGCGCATAAGAGTTGCCGGTTTCAAAATATCTTGAGTCTAAAAAGAACCTCGCGCCCAGATTCAAAACATTCAAAGATTCATAAATCCGTAACACTGATAAATGCCATAAGACAATCTACCCCAGAAAAGCAAATTCAATTTCGCATATATTTTTATGGCGGCATTACCTTCAGAGACACGATTCCATTCTCAAGGGCATACTTGAAACTTCATGACATTGCCGTTAGCCAAGAAAGTTAGCAAGATTGCAATTATGTGGCTAACGACGTTAGTACCAAAGTCATGGCCATTCGAATCGATTCGTTTATCGACTAAATATGCGGCCAATTCATAACGATAAGCCAATTATCCTTGAAGAGCTTATCCACCCCCAGTTCGAAAGCCAATGAACGAAATTGTGCTGTGCGTGCTGGGAGCCAATTGGAATAATCCAATGCGTACGTATCCACATTGCTTGCCTGCGGCAATTAAATCCCACGAACTTGACCTTCAAACCAGGAAACTATATTAAAGCCTTCTTGCCAAAAAAAACGTATATTACCAAAAAAAAAGGACTATTCTATTTTGGAAAGTCTTTTGACTTTCTTCAGGCAATGTAAGAGTATTTCCAAAATTATACTGCATTATCCTTTTGCCGACAAATTCCCCCATCTATTAAAACACACACATTCAATGCATCCTGGTTAAATTAAGTTCTCTGGCATTTGCACATGTGATTAATTATTTGTTGGCACATTTGTACGAAAACCAAGGCCCACCACACACACACACACACGCACTGTAACGAATGTTCATCTGGCGGCGGATTAGTGGTAACGTGCAATTTTAATAAAATGACATTTAGGACTTAATTGGACGCAGTAATCCTTATGACAAGGCCAACAACAAAATCAGACATGACACACACAGGATAAACAAATTTCGTTGTGTGGCCGGAGCTTTGGCTTCTCAAGTAGATTAACCAAAGCTCTGCTACTCAACCTTATGCGGGGGGGATTACCATTCGTTTTGGCAGATTTAATTAAGGCCACAAGGAACTTGCCTGAAAATGAGTTCCTTTGGGGTTGACTTGGTTTGTTTGTGTCCTTCCCTTTTTTTTCTATCAAAAGAAACTCGTGTCAGCTGGTGGATTTGCAGGTAAGACGCCAGCGGCAATCAGTGCGAATCCGTTTTGATCATTGGGCTTCCATTTTTGTGAGTGCAATAAACCTAAAGCTTTGTCGCATCAAAGTGTCATTCTGTCTGGCATGTAAGTGACTTATGAAAGCCTTGTTCTTATCGTGGTTGGGTATCTAGTCAAATTAGAAAAAATAAAAGAAAGTCAACGTTCTTCTAAAATGGCGAAACATAAGTCTTATTCATGCAACTGTCAAAATAGAAACAACAAAAGTATCCTCATAGACTGAGTGTACACTTCTGACTATGATAATAACAGTAGAGCGTCATGTTATTATGTGTCATGTTCAGTTGTTGCCGTGATATCTTTTAAGGGTACAAGAAAAAAGTCAGTCAGTCAGTTTAAAAGACAGTCAATCTTCCAGAGCACTAACATTGGAAATCATCTGTGGAGTTCACATTTCAAAAGAAAGGATTCATAATGAAACGAATGCATGACAGTTTGCATTCAGATGGGCACAAAAAATATATATTATAAAAAACCTATTGTGAGTGCTCATACGGTACTTGCATGACTGTCAGACTGACGTTTCAGTGTCATCGTTAACACATGTTTTGCATTAAACAATTTCACAATATTTCCAACCGAATGATGACGTTTCGTGCTGGAGGTGTTGTTCCGTGCACGACTTTGAGTGTGTTTACATCACACAGAGCTGGCATAATGCATGCCTAGTAACTGTACTCGTACGCGAACGTGAGTTATGAGAAAAATACAGATGACATTTACTACGAATATTGAGACGTTTGTTGACAGGTTTCTGTGTGCAAGCTTAATGAAAATTTGTAGACGATAAATTGATGATAAAAAGTATAATACATTTTACAAGGGGTTCATGTTCTATAAGGGTGTCTCGAAATAAGGGAGCTTGAGGCTAGCGTTGAATAATAAATTCGCACACTACTTTTCAGGAAGCAACATAGGGACACAGACCTAGTAACTTGGAATTAACAAATCAAAATCGCTCTTATCTGCTAACGTTCTTCTTCCATGGAGCAACAGTTCGTGATACACCTGCGCTTAAGCCATCTCAATCCTCATCTATATGCATCCAAATGCGTGCACTGAGCTAAAGGGTGATTTTTTAGCTATTACCTTTTTGGCAACACTGGTTTAAACAGCTGACGCACGTTTCGTGTTATGTTTCACTGTCAAACATCTTCAGTTTGGTCTATAATTTGACAATGAATCGTCTTACAAACGAACAACGCTTGCAAATTATTGAATTTTATTATCAAAATGCGTGCTCTGTTAAGAAAGTTCATCGTGCGCTTTTTACCGAAAAATTGTGTTCAGCGACGAAGCTCATTTTTGGCTCAATGGGTACGTAAATAATGAATAGTGAATATCAGCCAGAAGCATTGCAAGGGCTACCAATGCATCCAGAAAAAGTCACAGTTTGGTACGGTTTATGGGCTGGTGGCATCATTGGACCGTACTTCTTCAAAGATGATGCGTATCGTAACGTAACTGTGAATGGTGAGCGCTACCGTGAGATGATATCCAACTTTTTTTTGTCCAAAATGCAAGAGCTTGACTTGCATGACATGTGGTTTCAACAAGACTGTGCCACATGCCATACAGCACGCATAACAATGGACTTATTGAGAGGCGAGTTCGGTGAACATTTTATTTCACGTTCGGGACCGGCCAATTGGCCGCCTAGATCGTGCGCTTTAACGCCTTTAGACTATTTTTTGTCGCGCTATGTTAAAGCTCATGTGTATACAGACAAGCCCGCTTCAATTGACACATTGGAAGACAACATTGAAGCATTAATTCGTGAGATACCGGCAGAAATGTTGGAAAGAGTATGCCAAGATTGGACTAAGCGGATGGACCCTTTGAGGCGCAGTTAAGGTCAACATTTGCATGAAATAATCTGCAAACATTTTTCTGTATTTTATGTGTTTTTATTTTTTTGAAAAACTTTCCTAAAGCTTTTAAAAATCACCCTTTAGCTGAGGTATCCTCTACTGTCTCTGGTGTAGATTCAAGGACTAGTCTCATGTTTTCTTCCATCAGTTGATGGGGACCAGCCTGTCCGTATGAGGTTTTTAATTTTTCCCAAACTTGTGCAGATATGCTCTACAATACTCGTAGGGTATGAAGCAGCTATATTTATGACACTTCCTCATTTCCCCGACTCATTTAGCTGAGTCTATCATGAAGTTTTTGTAATAGAAACTTACTTACTTACATATTTCGGGGATGTGATAGTCGGAGAAGACAACCAACAAGTTTTTTTCCAGTCACTCCATTCCTTGGCTAGCTGCCTCCATTTGAATGCGAAACAAAAGGCTAGGTCTTATTCAATAATGCTATTCCTCTAGTGTAAATCTGAAGACTCTTCGTGCCGCTGTGTTGATTTTCATCTGTTGTAAATATCTCACCCACATGAGTCGTTCTTCATAGAACCTTCTGGATTCCAACCCCAGGATTTTTTTTCTCAAACTTTATCTCGACTTCGGTCAACTTTTGTTCCTCGGTTTCAGAATTTGCAAACGCACCAATAAATGCTCGTTGTGCTCTGAATAGATTTCTGAAGATTTGAAGATAAGTTTGGAACGATACTTTCGAGAACAAAAGGTTGTCACCGGTCTTAATGTTTCAGCGAACATTCTCCATCATCATCCTCTGCAACCAAACGAATATGGCCAGAACTAGGCATGGTTTCGTATGGCGGATGGATTTTAGCGAACAAATTGTAAACATCATGCACCATTGCGACTCGATTACATCCATTCCCGCAAATAGAACATTAGACAGATCAGTTTTTATTCATGAAACAAATGTCTCTGAAATGTTACGAATAATTGGTTGGATCGACGAAAATAAGTCGCCTGGTATTGATGGACGAGTTGGATATTAAAACACACGCGGAAATTTTTGCGCCGATTTTGTGCAAATTTGTTAATCTAAGTATCACACAAGCTAAAACCCCAGAAACCTTAAAAACTGCTGTGGTCAGACCAATATATAAGGGAGGTACTAAATGTCAACTGAGCAATTACAGGCCAATATCTATATTGCCGCTAATTGAAATGTGCCATGAAGATATTATAACAAGAAGATTGCAAAATTTTATTGAAAAACACTCAATCATCCACGAAAGTCAATACGGTTTCCAAAAAGGGAAAAGCACAGGCAAACAGGGAGTTTGCAAATCATGTTTATGAAAACCTTAACAAAAGTTATCACGTTTTGGTTCTATTTATGGACTTTAGTAAGGCCTTCGACACGCTCAATCATTCGAAGCTAATAGCTGCCCTGGAATGCATCGGAATACGGGGATTAATGTCTGATTGGTTTAAGGAATACCTACACAATAGACTTTTCTGTGTCAAGATCAACGGGACCTATAGCCAAAAAGAACAAATAAAATACGGAGTCCCGCAAGGATCGAAACTGGACCCACTTCTATTTATATTATACGTCAATGAGCTTCTTCGCATTTTCAACAGAGCCAAACCATTTGCTTATGCCGATGATACAGCGATAGTGGTATGTCACAGATCCCTGCAAACGGCAACCACAATACTTCAAGAGGAGTTCGACACTGCAGTAAAATGGTGTCATGATCATGGTTTAATGATCAACGCATCCAAAACGAAAATGATGCACATAAGACACCCACAGTTCAATGCTACCGAACAACAAATATTCTTTAGGAATGATCTCTGCCGCACATCTACTAGCTCTCCTATAGATATAGTAGAAAGCTACAAATATCTAGGAGTCATAATTGATAGTAACTTTTTATGGGATGCGCATATTGATGAGTTACGTACGAGCCTTAAAAGAGCACTATACGCGCTAACACATTTGCAGTACCATGCTCCAGCATCTGTGCTAAGGCAAGTGTACTTTGGGTTGGTGGAATCCAAGCTTAGATATGGAATACTTGCATGGGGCAAGGCATCAGTAACACATAAAAAAAATGCAGCTCTAAAAAAAATAAATTCTAATACTCATCGAAATATTGCTGAGCAGGGAAGGTTTAATATTCTTCAACTGGAAGACATCTTTAAGATGACGCTTATATTAGAGTATTACAATGACACACGATTCATCACACCAATTAACCATGGGATAAACACAAGAAGACATGCGCAAGGTATGCTCCAAGAACCCCGATCCTGCATCAATTATGGAAGAAGACAGTTGAAATGCAATGTACCTGAAGTTTTCCGCAAGAATTTAAAAACATTAGAAATCTTAAAACTAGAAAAAAGAACACATAAAACTTTCTTTTACATCAAAATTCGAGCAACTGAAGGTTTAATGTCAATACAAATGTTAAAATCTCAACTCTTTACATGAATAAAACAATCAAAAGTATTTAGCTATTTTGATTTATTTTATATCTCAACTTATTTTATATAATGTATATTAAACTAAGCTTACTTAATTTCATTTACTAATGTTAGAAACGCAACATTGTGCAGAACAGCCCCTAAGGCTTCGCGGAAATGTGTAACCAATGTTGATTTTTTTAATGAAATTTAATGAAATTAAATAATAATAATAATAGTAATGGCTTGTTAAATACCTTGTCATTCGAGGCCTTAGAACCGATGACCAAATGGTGAGTAGCAAATTGGAACTCGTGTGGTTTTTACAAGATCTGGCGTAATATGAAGACTTAACGGATTACGAATTTTTCAAGTCTTAAATTACCAAGGGTTATAGGCGTGCACAGCAGCGACTTTTGGATTCTGAAAATTTAAGTTTTAAGAGAATATATCCTTTCGCGAGAACGGCTCAATGTCGCAGTTGGTTAAGCACGTGTCTTACACTTCTTACTAGTTTTGATCCTGTCACTATTGGTGACATTATGATAGAAGTCTGACCTAGTGGATTGCTATATTGAAGTGGTTGCTGTATCGACTACTGGTATTTTTAATTCGTGCTGTCAAAAAGATTGTTTTGTGTAAATTATCTGTCAGTGGCTATGGTGTTAAGTCATAAAACTGACAACCGAGTGATGATCCAATCGTCCAAAACACAACTTTGTAGCATATCCATGTCGAATAAAAAACTGCGAACTAAGTCAATGCAAATAAGTCTATACATAATTTTCGGTCGCGCTTCAACCCAAAATACCATTCTTACCATTCTTCTCTCTTCATCTAACGAACTACCATTCGAATTATGATGTAAAGGCGATTGTTCCTCATCATTATAAACAAATTTGGAAAATGTTACTGCAGACTTATAGCCCAATGAAGACCTCATTTCCCGCCAATTGCAATAATAAACTCCAATCTGTTTAACGCCTTACTTATAACCTTTACAGCGGCATAAATATCAAAATTTAACTAGATTTCCACTCGAGCACCTAATAATCACGATAGCCTTTAATTGATCCACGCCCTTCTCGCATGGGGATTGTAAAAATCATCAGCCTCAAATGTGCAGATGTGGTTATTAACGAGATCATAAAACGTCGAATAACTAGAGGGCTTTGAAATACGACCATCATCAAAAGCAACATCCAAATGAATTTTACATGAAGGCCTGATCCGATGGCATGACCACATGTTGTAGCCGCAATCATTTTCGAAATTCAGAGAATGATGCCCGGCTGCCAGCAAATGTCAATTGGAATCGGCTTGTGTATTCAGTTTTCATATCATCGTTGGAGCAGTGCATATTCCAATGCAATACTTCGGATCATATAAATTGATGCCTTTCGATTTTGTTGGTATTTCTGGGGCTAAATAGTTCAATCTTTTCTATCATGATGTGCAGAACCACTTGTGAAAGGGAGTGAAATATTTTGAGGCTCCATCTAAAATTTTCGAAAGTGCTAATTTTAGGTCAGGTCTGACTTAATCGTAAATGCTTATTTACGTGCTGGCAATTGCAGTCTAGAGGGGATCTGTGGGCAAAGCAATGATTATCTCCAGCAAAGCTCTTTAAAAAGCTTACTTAACTAAGCTGCCTGAGGTTTACCTGTTTGACCCATCAAAGATGAGGTCTGCCCATACCGCGAAGGAGATCTAAATTTAATGAACATTTTTTTCATCTCTGGACAGGCTTCTATCCGCAAAATTCAAACCGATAAAAGGAAGGTAAGGAAGATCTTCCTTAGTTAGAAGTTTCATGAAGTTAGAAGTACACACAATGTTGGGAATGCAAGGAAGACTTAACTTTAAAAAAAAACTTGTTTTAAAGTCAAAGATTGATATGCAACCTTTCTGCGAAATTACTGGTTCTTCATAGGTTTGACCAACGCCATTCGGCAAACCCGGATATAGATTTGGCCTTTGACTGATGTAATTCTTATGTAACCTACATTTACTTAAGCTTTAAGCCAAACGTTGAAAGCAAAATAATCTTTTTCGGGGCTTGCCTTATCTTTCCAGGAAGCTACAAACGTTTATTCGGTCAAACGTCGATTTGTACTGCATTTGTCGCGATGAAGCTTCAAAGGCAATGTTACATACCTGCAAGTCGCTAAGCATGCAGAGCCGACAAATATTTTAAGATGATTTGATGATTTAAATTTTCAGAAATATTTGTTTACTGCATTCGAAAATTTCTCAAATTTGGATCAGATACGAATGACAGAACGATGGTGTAACCACTACGCTACAGTCTAATTCAAAACTTTTGAAAGGTTGATGTTGATTCGTTTGCATTCGGTCAATTCGCAGTTTTTTGTTTTTGTCATTATTTTTGATGATTGTGCTGGTTTTAGTGTTAACTCTTGGTAGGAGATTCAATGACATCATCTAAATAAACGGCAAATGGTGAGAGAACTCAATTCGGAAACTTGATAGAAGTTAAAGATTTTGCTAAGGATTCGATTCTGCGGGAGGCGACTGCACCGCTCAAACTCTTGTTCGAAAGTAATTGCACTACACGACTGGTAAAGTGATAGCCCATAGCACCGTTGAAGGCGCCACGAAGGTAAAAGAGGTACACATTCACATTGTTTTTACAAATTTTTAAATTGTTGTGAGAATGAAATAGGAGGAATCCTTATTCTCTAGCTCGTGGGTCAACCGAATTCAATTAAGAAGAAATTTGTCGATACCTTATGCATGCTTTTTCAACTAAAGTAACATTTTTGAATTCATTCAAAATATTTCCAATATTCAACTGTTTTAGGGACGCGTTAGATGGAAAGTGCTAGGAAGAGGCACGAAGAGTAAGAAAGCTAAAAAATTTATTTATTTACTTATACTTAGGAAGAAGGGGGAAATACCATCTTGTAAAGGAGTTTCTTGAATTTGAAGATCTTTAAATTCACTTGCTACTGTACAAGTGCGAACGTAGATGCGCCTCCTTGCGCTTGAGCTTCTATACGATGAACGATTTTCGTATGCTGCTGGTAAATTAACTTGTTCGGTGTTGGCTCATACTCACGACAACTTGCCGAGCAGTTATAGATAAAATTATCTGTTGTTTAAGTTTGGTAAACGCTCATCGTTAAATTTATATTTTAAACCAATTTTTAGCCTGTTGTTATCTTCATCATTAAATACCGCATCGAAAACCTTCGTTTGCTTTATTGTTTGAATGAATATCATCGCAGAGACGTTGCTTTCATAAAATGATGTTGAAAAATAGAATCGAAATTCTCATTTCTCATTTGGGCTTAAGCTAAACCATGGACATATCCATCTGCTGACATTTCCACCATATCAAATCGTATAATTCATTTATCAAGTTGAATTGTTATTTTTTCTGTCATGAAGTTAGACAGTTTCCCCTGATGGCATTCGCTTGCACAATCCGGAGCCGAAGTCGATGACGGATACTTTAAAAACAATCTAACATTTAATTTTTCATCCCGCTGAGCTTTAAACTGTTCTCCTTTTAACTGACAGTGAAAATTTAATGTGGAAATTGCTGTCCAAGATTTTATTGGTACACATGTATTCAAAAGTGTACTTCTATACCCTACAAATGCAAAACAGAAAAACTCTGTAGACCAGGTTAGATGCAAACTTCTCATAGGGCTTTCATACTTTCGAAATCAATGATATTTTTCAATAAATTAAACTGCACTCTCCTGAAATTCCATGAAGAGTCTTTCCTATAAGGAACGTGGTATCGACCTAAAGATTGAAATACTACCTACATATTGAACTCTAGAAATATAAGTCAGAAAAAGTTATTTAAGGGTGATACCGCAGCTATTTTGAACTGCTTTAAACTTTGAGGAATTGGTCGAATTTTTAACGTTAAAAATCGTTCTGGGGGAAAAACTCAATCGGTGTGGTCGGGAGCACAGGATATTCGATGCCAAATTATTCTATTACAAATTAAATTCCCGAAAACTTTACAGATGGTTACGTTAGATAAAATACCAGTGGCTGCCATAAGGCTGGTTGTGATACTGCGAAAGCTTTCTGCATTTTACATATAAATAGATATTCAGGGACAGGCATTCACATAAAAGGTGGATGAAGGTTTCCTTCCTCCTCTGAGCAATAACTTCTGCAGAAATCCTACGACTCAGATCAAGCAGCTCCCTGGTTCTTTGTTTGCTGAGGAGAGGCCATGAACAGCTATGGTCGAAATAATAGCAACACTTTCAACGTTTCAAAAACAATCTTTGCAGATTTAATGGTAAATATGTTGTCAACAAATTCTAAGTAGAAATAGGGAAATCGATCTGTTGCAAAGTGCTGGACAAGCTGGACAAAAAACAGCAACACGGGAAACAAAAATATAAAAAAGTTAAACATAGTTTCGATATCGGTAGGTGGTGTTCATTTCTAGAATAGAAATGAGCAGAGGAAAACATTGCACAGAAGCTCAGCGTAAAGCCCTTTTAACGTTAGACAATCGAAATGAATCCATCAGGAAGATTGCAGTAGCCATCGGGTGCTCCTCGAGATTGGTCTTTAGCGCTATACATTTCAAAAAACTCGCTGAAACCAGAGGGCGTCCATCTTAAATGTCCGAGATAAAAAACTTTTTATGCCATCTAAAGATCTTAAAGATGAGACGAGGTAAGAAGTGAGCGCCAGAACAGTCCGAGGTACTCTGGTGGATGCCAAACTATACGCTCGAGCCCCAAACTATACGCTCGAGCCCCAAGGAAAGTGCCACTTCCAAAAGCAGATTGCTTTCGCAAAGCAGTGTAACATACCACTACTACCGCCTGTGAAGCAGTGGAGAAATATACTTTGGAGCGATGCAATGAAAATGAACTTGTTTGGGATGAACGGGAAACAGTTTGTTCGTCGACCAGAAAAAACATGCCTACAATCGCAAGTACACTAAGCCAAGTCTGAAGCATGGTGGAGGTAGCCTGATGATATGGAGTTCTTTTTTCGTGGTATGGCGTTGGCCCTATACATCGAAAAGATGGCATATCGACCAAAGAAAAGTATATAGAGATACTGGAAAGTGTTATGCTGCCATATAAGGACGGAAAAAGTGCCATTAAAATGGCGTTTTCAACAGGACAATGACCCAAAGCTAATATTAGGTTTTAGTAAATATCCTTTTAAATGCCACTCCATGCCATTTCAATCTTTCAATTTGTTCTTGAATTTATGACTTAAAGATGTTCCAAACATTCTCAACTACATTGTGATCCGTGCTTTTCAAAACTTCTTACATGGTTTCCGACAAATATTTTCACATTTCGCTTGAATTGGTGCATTAAGGTATTGAAACATGAAGTTATTTCCAACAAACTCACTCGCTACTTATATAAGGAGAATAAACAATAGACGCAGTTTCGAGAGGGAAATTATTTATTTTTTAAGGCGATGAATGAAAATTCGGTTTTAAAATTGTTGATTTTTTTTATTTTGAAAACACGAGTTGTAAAGCTTATGTATTATTTTTTTTTAACTTCTTTTTAACGTTTTTAATAAATTTATCATTCTAGTCTAGAGGCATGAATTTCATGTAATTTTTCAAGTGTCATATAAAAAGGCAATTAATATTTTTAATATCCATTTTTTATTAGTTATTTATTAACATAACAAGAATACAGAAAAAAATCAAAAATTAAAAAAAGTTGAAAATTTCATAAATTAGCAGTTGATGAAAAAAATTGGCGCGTAACCATACCCACGATTTCAACCCTCCTAGCAATCTGAAACCACAAAAAAAAGGTTATTAAGAATAGAATAATGTCGGAATGTCTGGAACTACGGAAAAGTTGGCGACTGCCTGAAAAAAAAACAATATTTTTACCACTTCTTTTGACTGTTTCGAATTTTTTTAAGGAAAAAAAAGTAATAAAATTTGGGGATGAGATAAAGATAAGTCTATAAAGAAGACTCTCAAAAAAATTCAGGTTAATCGGTCGAGTAGAACATGAGAAATCTTGGGTATTGTTTTGAAAAAGAGAGTTTCGAGAAAAACGCGTTTAATGTTTCGCGTTAAGTTTTTCGCCATCTAAGTCATGAAATAATATTGTAGACTTACATTTATTCATAATTCATGCTTCATAAATCGGACGTTCCTCGATTTCGAAAAAACTATTTTTCGTGTTTCTCTCTTCCTATCGAGCAGTTCTGGCCCCCTTTGATGCGGTCAATCCGGGCGTTGTCTCGTTTCACAGCAAATGAATGAGCTTCCGGAACAATTCTCATTCCCATAAGCTCCATCATTTTTAAAATAGGAATCAAGCCTTCATAAAAAATGCAAACAGCAATGTACATATGCATTTGTACGTCCACGTGGTTTTAAGGTTAGAATTCAACTTGTAGCAGCTGGACGTAAGTGAACACTAAATATAAAAGAAAAAAGTCACCTTGGGTTCTTGTATTACAATATATACAAAGGACAAAAGGTTTTACTGAGAAATATGGATTCAGTTAGACGGAGAATCCCTAATGTCTTTTGTTCGATTAGTTCCGACCGAAACAGTTTGGATGCCGGGTCAGTAAAATACTGATATCTCCGAAAATAATTTGAATTTGGAAAATCCTCCTGTAAGACTTTGAAAATATAAAAAAAATCCATTTTTTTAAATCACTAGACTAGAATACCCCTTTAATCTAATCTAAAGTCAAAGATTCGCCCTTACATCCGTAGCAAAATTGTTTAAAATTTTTAAGTTAAATGTGGCCCCTTTGACACCATGAGAATGTCGAATTGGCTGAATTGTGAGCTGATTAATCTTTCCTTTTGTTTAGGATAGAAGTATTTCCTTCCATAAGTAAAGACGTATTAGCACGCAGTCTCATAGACCGCTAGCTTGTTTATATGTTCTTTACTAATTCCATGTGAGGTGTTTTTTTACTGTTCTTGCTCTTTAGAAGTTTTCTTTCAAGATATTACACTTCCGTCTACCGTCTAACGTCTTTCAATCGCGTTGACTATTCTCTGCATTACAGCTTTGAAGTAAACAGTTCTTCTTCTGCAATGGAATGTCTCGTGACAGCTGTTGCCGAAAAAGCGTTTCAAAATTCAACAATGAAAGCGTCTCTCCTTTCTATAGACAATCTCCACTTGACTCGAATGAAAAGGATTCACTTTTTGTTAACAATTCGATCGCACTCCCCAAGTAGCAAAACGGGGCAGCTGACGATATAAGCATTAGCGCCAACTATTAGCATAATTATCATTTATTCTCAGAACGTTAATTATTGACTTTTCAGAAGTTTTTCGGTCAATTATTCATTGACAAACATTGATTATTGAATCGAAACCATCCACAAAAAATTTCATCAAAATTGGTCTAGCCGTTAAGGGGGAGTTCAGTGACTAACACACACAGTACAGAAGAATTCTAGCACCATGTCTTACTGTGTAAATTGAATTGAATAATCGCTCGGAATATGGCCTTTAAGGAGAGTTCCTTGAAGCTATTAACATAAAATCTCGCTAAATACTACCACACGAATATCATCTCACAATTCATCACAAGAAATCCCATCGCTGCTAGTCTTTTAAAAAAAAGTACACCGCGTTATCCTAAAATTTTGCACCCAACCCCACACATCATCAAGAGTGTGTTTCACGTTCCTTTCAAATCACCTTTTTAAGGTGAGAAACTCGCATCAATTTTATGAATATGCATGTACCTACATTTTCCCTAACTACTCCGGCACGTATAATATCTAATAAAAAAAAATAAATAAGGGAAGCAAATGTTAAAGTGAGGGACGCGGCGAAGTGGCACACACAACGAGCAACTTGTTAAATTGGCAATACGAGTACACGAAATAAATTTCCATCGTTGGATCCTTGCCTTAAACGAAAAATGAAGTAAGAACCGCAGTTTGTTTTTATGCCTCGACACTGATGAAAGCTTTAAATTAAATTCTCCACCGTTATTCACCATTGAATGTCTTTACGACTAAATAAACATTTAATATGCCTGAGCGACTGAATAAGGACATGCCTGTACCATGTACCGTGCGTACGTACACCGATTCCGATACCCTGGCAATTACAGGATCACCATAAACATGCCAACATACGAATGTGAGTACATCAATGTTTTGTTAACCTTGCGATAGGTCCTGAAGGCTTATTTCATTCCATTTTGCCTTTGAATGCACGTTTATTTTTCTTTTGCGAAGTAAATGTATTGAACAATATTTTACGATGATTTGACTGAATCCTTGGGTCGTAAAATTGGAAATTGTACTCTGTGCGAGGCGAGAAGGCGAAATATTTATTATTTTTTGGCAAAAATGTTGCATAACCTGAAATGAAGCAAAGAAAATCAATTAGCTGAGTATTTCCTCCTCCGATGTTTTTGGGTAAAGATATTACGGCAAATTAAACAGAAAGGACTAATTTAGTACGGTAAGGATATTATGTTGTTTGGCCCGAAGCGTTCACATTTTATTATGTGTTTTATTGGTGCTTTTAAATGCCTGATAGGTCATGGGTATATTGGGCTTAAGTTGGTTATTTTGCACAGCCCCGTTGATGCTTTATTTCCATTGAAAAGAATTGAAGGATTCGTAGATTCGAGAAAGTGTTTCAATATTTTAATAGGATTACTTTTTTTTAAAACTGAACCTTTAACCTTTTAGACTTTTAACCTGTCAAATGGAAAAATTTAGCCGCAAAATTAATTTCAAATTCTTTGATTGGTAACTGTGGGTGTCCTTTGACTCACTTAACATGGACCACACTTCGGGTCTAAAAAGGTTCAAGGTATATCATGCGAGATATTAGCATAAAAGTTTCCTTAGGTGGAAGAAGTTTCTGCCCACAATTATCTTTCTTCTTGCGGGTAGTGTAGGACATTCGGATAGCTGATAATGGACCGACTCCATACGCCTGATAAGCGTCGGATACCTTTGCGACTCTGATACTATATGCTCGCTCTCGGGGGACTATAACTACCCTTATAATGCATTTTGCACAGATCGGGCTGAATTCAAAGAAAAAGAATTATAAGACTTGTTTAGTGTTTTGAAACTCATATGTACTCTGATTTCGATTGTTTCATGGGTGAAGTTCAAATACGGATGAAAACTTTGAATTTTTTTTTCACTCGTTTAATTCACAGAATTTTATTCGGCAATAGTTGCGAGTGGATTTTTCTTTCGTTTGGAAGATTGCTTCGTTACTCTGCTGTTATTGTTATGGTGTGACAGGGAAATCAATGGGATTAAAAATCGTCTGATCACTCAGACCAGTAATAACGCCATTATTCTATTATTACCGAAAGATTATACCGGACTCAGCTTAGTTCAAGCGACTTGTATAACTTAACTAAAAATAAATTATCGGGTAAAGAGGGTTTGCATTCTGGAAATTGGTTCATTTGAGGCATTCTTGGTGCAATGATGAAAGATTGAGACAAATCTTATGCTTCGGGGATTGGTGTGTATGGAGATGAATCGAAGCAGAGCGTTGCAGTCGCATTAACTGTTAGAAGCTGGTGCATAGAAAATCGGCAAAGCCACGGCGGAATAGAAAATCGGCAATGCCACGGCGTTCATCGAGGGACTGCGAACTTATAAGTTGCAAGCTATGTTGCCGTAGAATGTAACTATGTATTCACGAGAGACCGCGTAAGGCAAAACAAGGAAATCGTCGCTGCAGGTGTTATGTCGCTAAGGAATAAATTCAGCAATTTATTATGAACACTTCATTTTATTATTTTATTAAACAGTAACGTTAAGTTTTAGTTAAGTACTTTGCAATTCAAATAAATAGGTTTAAGTATTCATTTACTTTTCACAATGTTTCTATGACGAGAGCAGGCAGCGAACTAAACATTTAGATGATATGGTGGTTTTTTACTCACTGAATTTCTGTTAACTTTTAAAACGGACGACGGCTTTTTGTATCCGAGCTGATCTTCTTGGAGTGGATGCTGGTGATGGACATGAAGTTGGCGAGACTACATGACTTTCACTTATCCTGCGGGGCCGGGCTCTTGAATCTGAGTAATTCTGCAAAATACAAAATTATTGTTAAACACTTCAGAGTTACCTATTTGACCATTTGTGTGCTGATCTTTAGCTGAAGTATTCTAAGCTAATACTCGAGCTGTGCTGTGGCTGAAGTCATCATGTCTGGCCTTTAGTTGATTTTGATGGCGATTTCAAATGCCTTTGGAAGTGCGAACTAAGTATATAATGGGACAAAGTTGCGATATCACAGTTCCTTTATACCATCTGGGACTCTTGGCAAAGCTTCGAACGTAAACGTTCTGATTGAACGCAATTTTAAGCCCTTGAGGACTACGACTGGTGACCCTACTACTCAGCACCATTTGCGATTAAATAGTTCGATGAACTCGTCCATGAAGAATTTCGTAGGAGGCCAGACTTCGGAAGCATATTCAAGGATGAGTCTAATAAAAGGTAAAGTGGAGGAACATATTCATTGTAGTTAAAGAAAGATCTGTCAGATCGGGGTAGAATCATGGTTTTATTTAGATTAAGGAATTTTCTTTGCGCCAGGAGGCATAAATATTTTCGCATCATCCGCATATACGGGAACATATTTAAATGCTGTTGGTCATTCAAACTCTTATCTTCAAGCACCAAATCGATGCATGTTCTACGCATCCTGCGGTCTTGAGTGAGTTTAACTTTTTATGGTTTAGATGTCAAATATGCCTTAAGATAAGCCAAGACGCTTTGCCTGTCACGAAATCAAAATTGTTAGATTTTCTTCAACACTTTCACTAAAGGCAGCCTTATTTTTTGTAGAGACTGCATTTCGTTGAAGGAAATCCTTTGAGACATCTCGAATAGTGGTCTTCTCTTCACGATTTCCTAAATCACACTCAGGTGGACCATTGTGCCAACCATGGCCTGCTTGAATCAACCAACTACATGATCACAATTTTTTTGCTACGCATTCTTATCTCTCAAATTGTTTACACTTAAAAATGGTAAAACGCCAAACTTTTAACTAAACATATACAGTCTCGGATGACAGTTCGGTTACAGACTCAAGTTTTGTGCAACAAAAAATTTAAAATCAATTTTTTTTAAACATAAATGTAAGTATGTCTGCTGTAGTTGTATTTATTAAGCAATTTTTGTTTTTGTAGTCTTCAAAATCTTTTCCATCACTCACTCCACTAAAAAAACTTCTGATTAATTTCTATGTATTTCGTATTCAATTGACGTAAACATCACCAAAACTCTCACTTTCATACCCAAACATCCATTTGTTCCAGCAAATAACCTTACATGTCTAATTAATTATTACCAGCCGCAGTTCATTAAAAACACCAAAAACTTTACCACGCTTCAGTCTATTAACAACGATTCACCTAATCACATCCGTACTGTTCAATAAATGACGGCAAACCAAGCGAAAACACGTCTCCATTTACTGAAAAATTAGTTTCCATTAGTCGAGGACGAAAAAGAATACCTGGTGTCAAATGAGCTGTTGAGGAATACGTTAAGGGACGACTTTCAAATTGCTTCCCATGTGTTTCCTGTTCGGGATGCTGCTGCTGTGCCTGTCTCTCAAAGTGATCGATCCAAGCTGACACACGAAAATTGATGGAAATCGTTTTCGGGAGCAGATATTTGTCTCATCGGAGAACAGGTGTCACATTTGGATTCTTGGGGGATAATCTTATAGTTTTTCCATGCTTGTATATATTTGGCTTCAAAGTTGAGAATATGAACATTTATATATTAGTTAAATGAATTTTGTTAACCGAATTTTGTTTCCCCGCAAATCAAAAGTATGGATCTGGAAGAATTGTGATTTTGTCAATACCAAATCTAACTTCACAGCACGTTCCGGCTGTATTTCACGAAAAAGATTGTTTCAGAGTTACTTTGCATTTTGGTCTTGTGATTTATTTTGTAGAATTATGCAATTAATGTGCTTATGTTCACCATCCGTAATTTTAAAATTGAATATTCATTCAGTCTTGGCCGAGTTAAATCAAAGAAATCAATGTTTTGATTGATGCAATCGAATTCATAAAAGACTGCAAATCAAATCAAATCCAATCACAATTCTTTTGAAACCAATGACAAGCGTTTTCAATTTAAAGCAATCAACGAATTCAAATCACTTTAGGAAATCAATTGAGTTCACTTGAAAAAAGTTGAAGTCACGAGTGAATTCGTGTCATTAGATGAAGTCATTGTTTCAAATTCATTCAAACTAATTTCCTGTGAATTCACTTCTAATATACTTCTTACTCTATTGTCTTCTTCCTCCATTCATATGTGATCGGGGCAAGCGAGATCCGAGCACTTTACAGTAGCCCCTCTGGTCCTCCTATGTGACCCGCCGGTTGGCCAATTTTGCAGTAACCATAACTACGAAATCTCAATGTATGTATATCTGATCGAATTCACTTAGCTCACTTCAAAAAAAATTCTTTCGGGCTAAATTATTTACTCACTATTTAAATGAGTTCAAATTGCTTCTTTTGAATCCAATGACTTCGACTGACTTTACGTGACTTGACTGCGCACTTCAAAATACACGTTTTAGGAATAGCAATTAAATTTAAAAAATGCAATCATTTGCCTTACATAATTCAATCATAGGTTCAAACTGAATACATGAATTTTTGACTTTCAAAATAATGGTGACTTATGGTTTTTAAATCTCAATATTTTTTCCACAAAATGACTTCAAATCATTTTGGGTGAATTCAATTGAGTTATATTCCCAAAAGTATGACAATTGAAACTCACAATGGCAAAATCATAATACTACTATATAAATAATATTGACTATCATTTCATCCTGCGTACGAACATATGAAACGCCATCTCAAGGAACATTTTAAGTTACAAAATGAATTTTCATTTCAGGAAATTGGTTAGCGAAATTCTGCATGAAACAAATTGCACTGAACACTAGTATACCTTTAAAACATTCCCCAAGACTTATTTATGGGGCTTTACGATATTTTTTTCGCCTATGTTTGAAGAAACTCAATGCATTTTGAAAGAGGATATTTCAGCCTTTAGAAATTCTTTTTTGACCATCGTTCAAAATACACAAAGTTTTCATGGGTCTGAAAAATTCCAATATCTGGATGACGATCACTCGACAATAGAAGTCAGAATTGACTGAAAACTGAAAATCGATTGTAAAATATCGACCAATAAAATCGCTCTGTTGTTTTAAAAAAATGCAAACGTTTTTGATGGTTTTCCTCGGGGATTGTTTTAGGCGCCAGTTGTTGATATTTTTAACCTTGCCATCGATATGAAAATGTGCTTTATCAGTAAACAAGTGTTCGTGCTGTTTGAAAGCGTTCCAGCATCGTCGTATCTACGACTGTGTCACTGGTACCCAAAATATAGATTATTTGAAAATCATGGTAGAAGAAATAGTAGATTTTGTTAAGAAGCATTTTTTCGAGTCGATTGTATAAGGTGTAATCGCTGACTTTGATAGTCCCGGAAGATTTCGGTTAATTGTTAACCTTTTTGTCTTTACATTTGAACTCATGAACAGGAAAACTTGCAGGGTTAGCTCATCACTTACTTGTCAAAAACTCGTTGCGATCTTTCATTTACTTCTTCTCAAATTTGCATCCCTCTAAGAGACTCTTAAAACTTCCTTAAAAAAATCGCCAAACTCATGAGACTGGCGGCGGATTCTCCACCCTTACAAAACCTGCTAAATTTAACAGCACGATAGATGGATCTAAAATGAGGCTTAATTTCCTTGGCATCTGCCATTTAACGCAAAGTACTTACTGCAACATTTCGCCCTGAAAGCTGTTTTTTATATACATTCGCATGAAAAAACAAGTCATAATCTATTTCAGTCGCAGTCACGTGCAAACCATTCCAATTGACTGTGTTTCACTTCGAACATCTGCGCAAAATGTGCGTTATCCGTCACATAATGCTTCCAAGACACACCTAAGTCCGTGCACAAATATAAATAGCACATGAAGCCTTAAACTCTCGCCATTATTAAGGCCAATTTAACGTCAAGCATCAGCGTCACCTCAAAGTTCAAACGCACAAAACCAAAATGAAAGAAAGCAAAAAAAAATGTGACAATCATTCACATGCTTCCAAAACATATGACCTCGAAATTAAGGCGCGCAAACACACACTCCGGCACAATAAACACGGGCGAGTTTTATTTTTGGCACATTCATCCACAACAGGAAGTTTTGTGATCCAATTTCTGGTGACACTAAATTATTTATTGGCAGCAGTTAAATATTAAATTTTACGATCGTCATTTTGTGTGTGGAGTTTACAGGGAAATTTTTCCAATCAAACATCCTTGCAGCAATTGTGTGACTGGAATGTCCTGGCAAAATATAAAATTGACAGTGTGTTGTGCTGTAGCCAAAATTGAGTTATTAAGCCTTTTTTGTATTCAAAGTTAAAGTACCATTATTGGGGTATGGAGTAATTTAAGAAGGAAAAAAAAAAACAATAACCAATGGCGTAGATTTTATGAAAGGAAGTCCTTTGAGTGGAGCAATAGAAAAGCCATTGAAGAGATGACTTACGAAAGATATTTCAAGACCTTTTGAACAATACGAGCGACATTTAACAGATTATGTGATTTAATTAATCGATGAATAAAGTCTATGTTGACGTAACGTTCAAATAAAGTTTTTTTTTATGTCAGTATTTCTGACATCGGGAAAACTGAAATGCAGTAGTGATGACTGATGACATCTCTTATTCGGCAAACAGGGAATAGAGGTAGAATAAAGGTATACAGCGAAAATGTACAAGCTTACAGGGTGATGCCTTAACGAATTGGGACATGATCACAGAAATAAAAAAAACATTAAGGCCACTCATTGACCTAACAATTATTCCTTGGTGCTTGAGCTTGTCTTCAATTGGGGAAATACCGGTCAGTGCAGGCGTTGCATATATTGACTAGTGCTTGACTGTGTTATTCCATTTGATACGATTATCTAGTGACCTACTTCGCTGTGGTTCGCTGTCCGTAAATGTTCGCAGTTCTAGCAATATTTAAAGTGCACACTCACTTCAATATTCGACAAGGAAGTAAGGAAGTCTACGTAACATGACCTTTGTTTAAAAAAGTACCTGGATAGACATGTTCCTTGTGGTTAAAAAAACCAGTGCGTTATTTTCCATTCGCCTTATGGGGAGGATTTCTTGAATACGACGAATTTTTCAGCGACTATATTTCTTCTCCATTCGTCCAAATCGCAGACAGGACCATAAGCCCAGCGGTCCCTAAGACTTGTCTCTGCTGTCTGCACGCTTTTGGCTCGTCGTTGCATTAAGGGAAGTTGCATCAAGTGTAAAGAATGAGCCTTTGTTGGATGTCCATCAAAAGGAGCATGTTGAAGAAGTCCAATTCGGAGGTTCTGCACGGTATATCCTGTTTTCTCCTAGTCGACCATTGCCTAGTACAATGTATGCTGCCTTGAAGGAGATGAAAAGTTGGCGAAGGTCAACTTTGAATTCGATGGTTTTTTCAAAGATTTAGTATAGAGAGAAAATGTGGTCCACTGAACCAGCAACTTTGGTCTCTTTAAGATTCTTTTTACTGGTAGCATCAGCTTCTTCTACAGAGGTTGGAGCATAAGAGACATACTATAAGTGTACCACATGTTCAAGGATCGTTATCAAAAACCTTAACATTCGACATTGAGTTGTATTAGTTTTGTACTTTGTTCTTTTTAAGTCAGCAAGAGTCAGTCACTGCCGACATGCTTTGCCGAATGATGGACAAGCTTTTGATTACACCACTTTTCTGGTTGGTGTTTCAATGGACATGTTGAAGAACCTTACCCTAGACCCAATCATCGAGTGATGATTTTTCGAGCGCCACTATCCCAACGCTTTGCTCTCAGTTGTTGATAACCTTAAGAGTATATTGCTAGAGAATTTGTGAGGATCAAGCTGGACTTAGATGTCGAACAAATTGTCGAACAACTCGTTTTGCTCCTCAATGTATGATGTATTAGGCAATATTTTTATTGCAAAATAAAACTGCAAATCAGAAAGTCGCTAAAAAATGCTCAACGTTTATTCATCGAGCTAAAACTTGCATAGGACAATTATATTCGAGTTGTCAGTTGGCTCGGGCGCAGAATATTCTTCGTACTACATTCAAAGTATTCTGATCCAATATCATACGATTTGTTCAGTCCCCTTCTTGGACTTAATACTGTGATGTGCAGGTTTCTATGACTTCTCTTATTGAGGCGACAACAATTCTACAACTTGTAACAAAGTTGTTAAACTTTTCACAGAGACAGCATTCGATTTCGTTATTTCTTTTATGTTCGTAAACTGCGCAGTGCGCCTTCAATTGATCAAGGGTCTATTCGTGCAGTTCGAAGTCAGAGCCACATTGCTCGGGTACGAAAAGGTATTAAGGAAACCTCGAAACTTTCACCAGGTGACTTGCTTAGGAACTAGATATGTCTGGGTGGTCACCTCATAACGAAAGCTAAGGCCCGTTTGCACCTGAACGAGCACTTAAATATACAAAACTGCAGAAATAAAGGTACTCGAAATATAAAAATAATAATTTATTTTACACAGTTAGTTAGAAAACAATGAGGAGTTGCGGTTGATATGTTTGTCATTCAATTCCGCACAATGATTGAACTGAGGCGAAGAAAGGTCCCGAATTCTTGTTCCAACAAAATGGAGCCATAGCTTCAGCCCATGAAACAAGGGCTCTCCTGAGGATAATTCTTTTGCGATCGAATAATATAGCTCGAACCAAATTGTTTGAAAAACGGATGTGTGCGTAGAGGGGGGATTCAAGAGAATGAAAATGGTCCGTACAATTGTAAATTTAAAAAGTGAGGTTATTTATTAATTTTTGTAATGCATAACCTAACTTTTTTTTTTGTGCAAGTGCGCTGGAATTTGACGTAAAAAAAACAAAATCTACTGGATAAAAACCATTATCATTCCTCATGAAAAAGTATATCCTCCCATGAAATGTGGTCTCTATTTTACTTCGACGGATACAGAAAACAAAAGTCGTGTCGAGACTGCATTGGTGGAAACTTCGGGACGCACATCTTTTTTTCTGTTTTCAGCATTTTTCTTATCTTTCTTTTGTTTTTTTTTTTAACATAAGAAATGCGAAGAGAAATTTAAATAAATCTTAAGAGACTCGTGCAGTAGATTGGCAAGTGATTTGGTCCAAGTTATAACACAATTTTCAAATTGAAAAAGAGTTGCTTTTTTTTCCTTTAGGAATATCAAAAAGACATCAGCTTAAGACACATATTCAAAAAAAGAGAAGTTTGTTGTGACCAAAAAAGTTGACAAGAGCTATTGGAAAGTTTCTGGAGAGAGCACGAAAGCCTGGAGAGAGCACGGAAGCCAAGTTCGAAGCCAAAAATGAGCACCATTTTGAAGGTGTTATATTCAAAATATGTCATTCATGTGGCTTGTCCGACTGGAGTTCCAAGTTCGGTTTATCACTGACATCAGAGTGATAAAACTATACCGAAGCACAAAAACTGCACTTCAAATTCTGTTGAATAAAATACTCTGAACTGAGCGAATGCAAATAGTTCATAAAAAAAATTCACCAAACAATTGCAAAAGCACAACATTTCAATTCTTCTACTTATTGTTCTGCTAGTTCTGTTCTCAGTGCTTTATAAGGGTCGTCCTAGTCCTCTGAATTCCCTTAAAAATTCTATTTGATTTAATTTTTAAATCAAATTTTCTAACAATTATGCAAATCATCACCTTAAAGCCAAAATTTCTCTTCCTTTCGGTGATTTTCAAACCCTCTAAATTGCATAACACAGATAATTATTCAAAGAACTCATTTCGTTATACTTCACTACGACTCAACAGCAACCAACCAACAACGGACGTCTTCATCTGTAAACTATGGTTCTTGGTAACCCGGAAGCATTTGCACTAACAGCATTTCTTGCATTTCTATTTCGTGTTCCGCAAGTCTGTGTTTCATAAATTATGTTAAAGAGGTGTTGGCACTTGAACCTGCCACGTAGCACGGTGGTTGTTCCCCAGTTGCTGACAGTGCAGGTGCAATTTGCTCTGCCAACTGCTTTGCTCTCACATTTACATTCAATCATGTTTCAAAGCCGCAAACGGAAAACGACAATGAAACAGCCAAACATTTCGAGGAAGAAACAATATGGAGTTCATGAAATTATAATTGTTCTTTCACAATAAAAAAGGACCCACTTTATTCAATAACTTTCTTCAAATCAAACTTTATCAAACCGCATCTTATCATGTAACATTTTCGAAAACTCACTTAAAGCAAAACCAACCACGTCAAACCTTTTTTTTTTTTAAATACTTCTACGAAAGTTGGCAAGAAAAACTTCGATATCCTTGGAACATATTCCCCACGAGGCCCGCAGCGATGAAACGTGATTGGAAAATTTTAGCACACGTGCCCCCTACAAATTCAAACCCGACCGATGATAAGATGTTACACGTTACACCAAGCAAAAAAAAAAAAGGATACATTTACAGGTATGTGGCGGTGATGGTCGGGATGTAAGGTGGTAAATTGGTAGGAAAATTGTAAGAATTCTTATGCTAGGGAAGTCTGTGTGTAGGACGTGCGTTTTTTTTCGCATTTTTTGAGACTGCTTTGTTTGCAATACGGAAGCAGGTGGGTGATGTGAAGGATGCTCCCATTACTAAGGTTATTTTTTACACTTACATAGCTTTGTTTGTATACGAATCTTGAATGCAGGAGGAAAGACCTTTCCTTTTTAGGGCAAAAAGTTAGTGACCTTAGTCGGCGTATGAATTTGTAATAACATTTTAAAGCGCTGGCTTTTGTTCGGATTAGGGTGTCCTTTTTTATATTTTCAGGAATCGATGTTTTTTGTCTCCAAGGTGGGAAAGAAGGGTACGTGTTTATGGCATTGTCTGCCTGACTAGCAGGTTTGTTAATTCTGCATATAAACAGGATTTAAAAGGTGCTTATTTAGCTTTTTAAATGGGTCAGTCGATAGAGGATGATAGTCAAGGTAAACTGGGTCAATTCTATTGAAGTAAATGGCATACAAAATGTCAAGGCTCTAGATAAAGTTGGAGGATATTAAATTGGGACAGAAACATTTCTTAAAATAAAAATAAGCACTAAGTTTATGTACCCGAACATTTGTATTTTAAGAGTAGATTGGCTATCTGCTCTCGAGAAGTAAGTGGATAGGGATTGTATAAATGCTGTGTGTCTTTTATTGTTCGGATAAAGCTTAATATAACTACCAAAGCCTAAGCATAAGATCAAAACTTAAGTCTGGCTCTGACTTGGAACCGTGCTGGTTTTAAGGAAATCTTTGTTCCAAATAGTCAACTCAACTTATTGGATGTAGAACATGCTGCAAATTCATCTCTCAACAAATCATTTAAATATTATTGATGCAAGAGTAGAACCCTGAGGCACTTCAGAATCAGTCGATAGTTCCACGACCGACTACAATAAATGTTAATAGTGTTCTCTTGACCGAGAGGCTTTGAGATATCTAAGGCATATACTCTTGATGCCCTGTGTAGACTGAAGTCCAAAAACGTTGTCTCTTATTAGTCCGGAGTTCAAAACTATTAACTGTATGCGACTTTACCTTAATTTTTTTTTTAGTTTTTTTGTTTTTTCTTGATCAAAAGTGTTTTTGAAGTAAACCCGCCTTGAAACATTGGAAGATTGCCTGTGCACCTTTAGATGAACCTCTTTGCTGCAGTTTGATATCCTGCTGCAAGGAATGCTGCTGAGCTCTTGATTGTCACATATATTCCACCTGATTGCTATATGCGGTGATTGTGATTGTGTTAAGAGCTTGTGAAAATTTCTTAACAAAATAAGCGAAGCTATGAGGAGGGTCCTATACACTTGGCGCACCGGTAGGGACTCGTGGGCTCGAAGTCGAACCGGCAAAAATTACAAATATTAACCTTGCCAAAACTAGAGAAGGTTGGTTTGACCCTTAATATCATTGTGGACAATATGCTTTCTTCATATGAAAAAAAAGGAGGAAAGATGTGGGTTCTCCTACCAGAACTAGCTATATGGTATAGAATGACTTCAGAAACATCTGGCCTTGATGCAGCACAAAGAACAGCCGACATTTCTATCGCAGGTTCCTTACGCACCGCATCTTATGCATTGCTCAAAAACCTTCTTCTATAACAGAGCTTCTGTAAAAAAAATAAACTTAATTTTAAGGGCAATTCTGCGATTTTCAGCGGGATCGTTTCCGATTTCTTCTCTTTAACTACAAAACAAGTGAATCGGCTTTCGGGCTGTGGTTACACTATTCAAGCTCAGATTGTTAACTTTATCAAACGGGCGTGGCACCGTGGAAACTGGTCTTGCTATCGTAAAATGCTTATGGCATCATACATTCAGAGCCACGTCAGAGTAAGTTTGGCTCCGAAAAACAGTAGGCAGGTTACCAAGCTCAGATGTATTAAAATTAAAAAAGCGATCGCATAAGGTAATGTGAATTGTTCCACTGAACGCAGACGGTTTGAGATTAAGCTTCAAAGACCATGTGGTCAGCCAAAATCAAGAAATATGTAGAACGACTCTTCGTATTGTTTCAGGGTTTAACGATAAAGTCACTTATGTCATGTCCTATGTATATTTTGTACTAGCCGTACCTGTAGAAGATATGACAAGCCGACTTTTGACTCGTTTTAAAATTTTGAAGGGAAAAAGGTTGTTTTTAATTAAAACTTTAGTTTTTGTTTTTTCATGTGGATGGCATCTAGAAATTGCGAAAGACTCCGACACTCCGACGATCTTCTTCGAGACAGAAAGCATGAAATTGCAAACTTAAAAATAATTCTGGTGGTCGTGTACTTCTTGATCTCTTTGCTCAGTTATAAGCCCGTGTTTACTCTCAGGACTTTGAAAATTTCTTCTATGATTTGATTTTGGTGAATCGTATGTTCACTGTAACGTCTTGTTGACTGCTTTGAAAACAGCAGCTTGGTAAGTTACTAATCAGTTTCCGCATCACTATGATAAAAGAGAGTAAGCTTTCTTCTAAGCAAGCATAGTCTTTTGCAGATTAAACTGTGGACATTCACTGAAACGAATTTGGCGCTGATTGAAGTTCTTTTCACAAAGCAATCCAATAGACATGCTGAGGTCGCATTTTAGGCATAATTGATATCCTAAGTTGTAAAATTTGTTTTTTCATGAGGTTTAATCCACCGATACCAGGAGTTCTCGAAGAGCTGACGTTTTGTGTGCCTTTGAACTCTGTGTGGCGATAAACGATGACATCAATCGGCGCGCATCCTAAATGTCCAATTTTCCATGAGTCTCGCGCATAAATCAGGCTGAATTTGACCGATGGTATGAGTAATGTTGACTTTAAAGGCAGCTGAGTGGCGAAGTTGGTAGAGCGCCTGCCTTTCAATTGATTCAATTGATAGGTCCCAGGTTCGATTCCTAGAGTAGTGGTCTAGTTTTTCGAATCTGGTCCAGTCACCACTTGCCATTGGGATCAAGTTAATGGTTTATCACTGGGTTGGTCGACCAGCGATAGTAGCCTGACTAATGGGTGGCGTTGTTGTAGTGGTTGTTGTATCGGCTTAGTTCCTAATTCGTGTTTTCAAAATAGCGGTTTGTGTAGATTGTGTGTAGATGGCTCTGCTGTGAAGGCATAACACTGACAGTGGGGTGTTTAAGCCAAATCTTCTAAATATTTAAAGTTCATAGTTCATAACAATGTCGGATAAAATCCTGCGAATTAGATTAAGGGCAATAGGTCGATATCAAAAATCCTACGTCCCGTTTCGAACTCCACCCACGGAAGTGATTTGAAACCAATAAACCAATTACACCTGAGTTTCTCAAACCACTACACAATCTTTCATTATAAGAGTCTTAATATCCTCTTGAAGACCGAGCAAATAATTAAAGACAACGAAAAAAAAAACGCTTTGGTTTTTGGCTTATTCGCAAAGACCTATGGGTCAGTTGAGTTTTGTATGGGTGCAGCCTCAAATCGCGACGCAAAATTCGCCAAGTGATGGTCGGCGAAAGGCATTGCCTCGGATTCTACTGCACACTCTCACGGACGATGTTTACGACAGATCTTGCGTTTCGTCCATGTACGTGTGTTAATGGAATCAATGGACACAAATCATTTTAAGAAGGTGGATTATGGCTACTGTAAGACACCAATTTTGATAAAACAAGTTAATCATTTGCACGTGATGTTGAAGGCCATTTCCATCCATGGTGAAAACGGACTAAAAAAATGACAGCCGATTTGACAGATAAAGCTTCAACAATATGGCTGATATGTATTCTTAAGGTTCGGAAGTCCTTATTGGAAGACCTTTAGTATATCTAAGAGAATAATCCAGCAGATATCAGTCTTTCTTTTGGGGTATTTTTTTTTTAAATATTTATTAAACTGTTAAAGGCAAAAAAGTTCAACCTGAAGAAGAAGTTTTTTGAAATTAAGACTTCAAGTGACCACATCTATAGGAAAACCAATTTTCATGGAAATATTCTTTTTGATAGGTCTTTGAGAATATTTAATCCTCTCTTATGTCTTGAAACTTGACCTCACTACCCATCTTCATTACCTCTTCTCAACCTCGATAGCTCACACCCTCTCACGTTACAAAAACACTTTGCAATTGATTTTACCTCTTGATATGTTAATCATGTTGGTCGTTTTTTGTCATTGTAAATCTAAACTCCTTCAAATGCCTCCTTTTCATCTGACATATAAACCATGCTTGAGCCGAAAAATTTGAATAACTTTCCATCAATGAAAAAGGATATTATTTCATGTTCGCTTCGTGAGAAAATAAGAGCCAAGAATTTTGTTGGCATATTTTTCACTTGTCACGTTGATAAATGTTTACAAATATTTTCGTTATGCGAGCAGAATTTTGTGATATTTTAAGCACGTTCTTTGCCGGATGATCCAATAGGGGCGTCTTTGGAATTCAAAACACACTCGTGCTCATCAATCTGAGGCGCTGCTGCTGCTTCCAATTAATGACGTTTCCGTCATTTGTCTTTCAATCGAATTGATTGATGTGCGCGGGAATATTTTCGTCACCAGGCTTAGTTATGGATATTGTTGGATAAGCTTGCGTGCCTCACATTGTTTGCTAACCTTTTGAATTTATTCGATTGGTAACAACGGCATAGGCCATTGTTTGTCTTTTAATGTTTTTTTCATGCCTTAAACAAGTGAAATTGGAAACAAATTACTTCCGAGAGGTTGCATGTTTGGCATTTCAAGTAACCATGCCTGTTCATGTCAAGGAAACGATATCCTTTTTATTTACAAAAAAAAAATAATAAATATGATTTCTGTTTTTATTGTGTATCGTATATCGCAATCCATGCAACATAGACTTTTGATTGGGAAAATTGACGTGAAGCAATTATCGGTTATTGAACTTGTGAACTTTTTTTTTGGCTTTCACGAGGAGTATTTCCAACATTTCACGATTATTTTAATCGCCTAAACGTACAAGGCTTCTTATGCAGCACAAGGGAAACCTAAGGAAACTTTCTGTTATAAAAATTTTGTGGATTTAAGAACTATTAGTATATTTTCTTTCCCTCACGACGAGTCGCAATCGTTAAGACGTTTTCCATAAAGTTTAAGGGAAAAACCCAGACAGGCCGTAGTGAAAGATCACAAAGCTTTAAGTGCAGGGAAGTAGCTTCCTTTTCAGGAACGGAACCCTTTTACTTCGACTGCGATGTAAACAAGTAAACGCTTGCAGTTTTCACAAATTGTCAACCACAGTGTTCGCTATAACACCAGATAATAATAATAATCAAATATTAAAAATAAAGGGATGCACTTATACAAAAAAAAAGACATGTTTTTCAGAATCGCAACTCAGTTTAACGCAGAAGGTTACGAGAAACTCAAAATTTATTTAAAAAATACCAGTCAAAAAATGTAGCATATTGAACCGTGATACGGAACCCTTTGATTGTTTGCGAATCACGTTCACGACTCCCGTTGACAGTCCTGAATAGTGCTCCAGTATTTTTTTTTCATTTCATTTATGTATTTACCATTATCATTATTATTATATTTTTTTTTGTGACTCATAATAGGCTTATAAAGGGTCCGCCATCTAACTTTTTTTTCAATTAGTGCTTATTTCGTGAATGGTAAAACTTAGCTCATGTCTGATTTGACAGATAATTAGTTTTGTCCTTCCGCTTAACGAATATGGTTGTGTATACGCTTGAACAACGCTGGGAAATATTGCGACATCACTTTGAAAATCATGGTAATGTTGCAGAATGTGTGCGAAAATTGCGTACGGATTTTGGAAGAAGAGCTCCGTATGTTATTTATCTTGTGAAAAAAGTGAAAGAAACTGGCATCCTCATCGATAAACCAAAGCGTGAAAAGCCAAAATCAGTGCGTATACCCGAGAATATTGCTGCTGTGGCAGAAAGTGCGCGTGAAGCGCCATCAACATCAATTCACCGTCGTTCTTAACAACTGAACATTTCGGAGACATCATTGGGACGAATTTTGCATAAAGACCTTGATATGACGCCATACAAAGTCCAATTGCTGCAAGAGTTGAAGCCAACTGACCATACAATGCGTTTTCGCTTAGCTAAGTGAGCCTGCGATCGAGTTACAGAAGATGCCGATTTTGCCAAAAAAAATCATCTTTTCAGATGAAGCTCATTTTGATCTTGCCGTGTATGTAAACAAGCAAAATTGTCGCATTTGGGGCACAGAAAACCCGCACGCATACATTGAAAAGCCGATGCACCCAAAACGAGTCACTGTTTGGTGCGGATTTTGGTCCAGAGGCATAATTGGGCCATTTTTCTTCGAAATTGAGCAAGGAGTGGCCGTTACAGACAATGGCGATCGTTATCGGGCCATGTTGAACGAATTTTTATTCACAAAAATTGAAGAGGAGGATATTGGCAACATTTGGTTTCAACAGGAAGGCGCTACGTGCCACACAGCCGAAGCTACACTCGATGTTTTGCGCCCTGTTTTTGAAGATCGCATTTTCAGCCGCAGAGCTGATGTCGTTTGGCCACCTCGGAGCTGCGATTTGACACCGTTGGAGTATTATTTGTGGGATGCCCTCAAAGATAAGAGTTACGCCGACAAGCCAGAGACAATTGAAGCTTTAAAGGACAATATTCGTGAAGCCATTGGTGAAATACAGCTGGAACGATCGTGTAGGCTACTGCATGGCCAGCCGAGGCAGCCGAGTTATTTGGTGGACCCTTTATAATAAAAATGTTTACATCTTTAAGCATAAGTGAAGAAAGGGAACAAAATATGTTTGCAAGCATTTTTTTCAATTCAAATTTTGGAATTTAAAATAAACTAGTGTTTCTTTTTTAAATGTTTATCCTATAACTCTAAACCTCCTTGGACGTATCCCAAACAAGATGCCGAAAGAGTGATTCACTTAAGCGACCAGTGCCTTCTTATACCGAAAGGAATTGCAGTCGGAGTGCCAATAGCATGAATGAGAAACTGACGATCAGAAGAGGAGTTATTTAGCTTTTCAACAAAGATACGATGGCTGTTTGCTGGTACTGATTCTATGAAGGCATAAAATGATAAAAATCGGAAGACTAATTAATTGATCCAAGTATGGATTCCGACAACGATGAAAAATTTTCCTTACGTTTCAGTGCATAAACATATGAACTGTTAAAGGCAACATTTAGTTTTTTTTTAGTGTTTGAATTTATGCAACAACATACTTAGCATCCAAATGTAAGACTGGGTACCAGTTACGCTTAAGACAGACTTTGTCCTTGGATTGCCATATTTCATGTGTTTACGGAAACGAGTAAAGCTTTTTGAGTGCGATTTTTTTCTTGCTTGTGTTCATCATATACAGAATGGTTAAGTTAAAAAATAAACGAAAATGGCGGCCGTTGCATCTCAGCGAAAAAAAGGTCCTCAAATCACGGGAGGTAAACGGCTAATATCACTGCCCCCCCTTTTTGATCTGAAACCCAAAATATATTATCAATCTGTGGTCATAAAATAACTGATGGGCTTCTCGTTTTGTACAAATTTCGAAAAATGGCGAAATTTAAAAAAATAAAACTCATTTTCGGTTTTTTTTTGCATAAATAATAAATGCAAAATAAATAATGTATCCATTGAAAAAACGATCCGTCATTCCGTGAAGACATATTTTCTCAGTTTGCACTCCAAATTTCCCGTTTAAAAACGTGTTTTCGAGAAAATGGGCTATGCCTGGTCCATAGAGGCACCCTCCTTTTCTTCAAGCTGCTCATGTTGAGCCGCTTACATCTCCTGCTGCTCAGTCCGGGCCTTTTTTGCTGCGTCGGTCACCTGCCTCTCCGCGCATACGATCCTTGCTTTGTCCCGTAAATGGTCAGAGCGCGCTGACGGTGTCAATTTCAAACGCGTTAAAAATATCGTAAGCGTTCGAAGCGTTCGGGAGACGCTTCGGCAGATTTAGTTCTTCTTACATGTAGATTAAGAATTCGTAACAAAAACTATTGATTTTTTTTTTTGAAAATGTTAAGGACAAAGTCTTCTTTAAGCTCAAGGGATGTAGAATCGAGAAATAAATTGTTTCTGCTATCATATTCTTATGATAGTCCCACCATGATTTTTGGTCGAACCAAATGCCAAGATTTTTGGCTTTGCTCATAAACTCAATTGCCTCGCTATTCAGAAAATTAATGGAAATGCTTCCCGAATCAACCTCATCTTGCTGTTTTTAGCACTTGGATTTGCTGTGCTTGATTTGCAAAAAATGTACGCGGGAAAGAGCCACAATAAAATGAAGGTCCTCATTAGCTAACAGCAGTTCTAACAACATCTTCTTTACAATTGATGTATAGCTGCACATCGTCTGCGGACATGTGTATCGTTGAGTTTTCTTTCAAACAAGGAAGTTCGTTAATGTGTAAGGAAAACATTTTTTTTTTGTTTTTTTTTTTTGTGCAAATTTGGTTGACTTAATTACAATGTTATAAATTATTAGTTAGAAAAAGGTGTTTTAAACAGCTGGAAGTATCTTATGTTTTCTTATCCAATTTACTGTCCCTGTGGTATTCTGTCTTTGGACTTAAATTGACAGGTTTTAAATTTTTACACAAAGATAACTTAAAACTTAGAAAATTAAGCTTAAAAGAACTTGGTTGAGTAAACTCTTATAATATCTTTCTCAAAATAACTTTACTCTAAATTAAACACCTGAATTCCATCTTAATATAAACATCATATGTGCAAAACAAGATTATTTAGGCCGGCGTTGTCTGGGCGAAAGCTCTCAATTATAGGACCGCATGGGCAGCCACTGATGAGTCTTAGTCTGATATCTTGGGATTTGGCTGGACCAGGATGTTTTTTTTAACAAAAAATATAAAAAGATGCGGCTCTCGCCAGAGCCAAAGTTGCATTTGACCTTATTAAGAAACGAATTTTTATAGCCAGAAGCTCGATGCTAGGATAAAAGTAATTTGCTACATGGCCCCTCATCCGTCCTATGCTCGTCTATGGATGTCCCGTGTGGTTCAAAGTGGGAGCAAGCTTAATGGAAAAGATTCGGTTGTTTGAAAGGCAATGTCTTAGGACTTGCTTATGTTTAAACAGAACTTCAAAGTCTGAGTACAGAAAATCTTATCCCAACGAGGTGCTTTACAACAAGGCAGACGTAATAAGAGTGGATAATTTCATTATAAAGTTGATGTGAAGTCACATTGCTATGGCAATGAACTCGTCAATAGCCTGATCACCAGGGCTTTTTACCCAAATACAGAGATTTCTCGCCCTAACTGCTCTCTCCGCCCAGATGCTTTCCTCTATCTAGACTCGATAGGTCTGATCTAGTATAGATTAGCGGTTCCACTTATGTTCCACATAGCCCGAAGAGCTGTGGATAAGCGACTAGGCTACGAACGAGACCTCGCCAATAGTTTCTCGGAGCGTTTTCGGTTCAGTAAAGCCGCCACAGGCCGCGATATGAAAGAAGTAGAACGCCAACACCGACAATTCAGATGGATGGTAGAGTAGAATACAGTGGAGGAACTCTTTCGTCGCATCTTTCCATCGACGAGTAGCCCATAAGGGCATTGCTGGCCGCCGTCTTTATGTTTCATAATCATTTTTTTGTTTGTCGTACTAAAAAAATAAAAACAAGATATGTGATCATCCCCTGTTTCCATTGATTTTCTTCATCAATTCCTTTATTTTTTAAGCCACCAAAAATTTCGGTACTGGAGTTGGACTTCTTCTATATCACGGTCAGAAACCGACTAACTAAGCCGTAGACGCTCCACGGAACTATTTGCAACATCTCGCTCATAGTTAAGTCGCTTATTGACAGTTCTTTGGATAATTTTCTTTATAAGTGGTACCGCTCATCTATCCTGGATGAGATCTATTGAATCTGGGTAGAGGAAAGCCACTGTGGGGATAAAACCGTTAAAACGCACCCCCTCGTAATATCTATCAGCTTTCTAAGAAAATTATCTAATCTCATTTTGTTTGCTCTGTTATATTGGACCTCGTTTGGATAGAATTTTTTGTATTCTACCTTGCAAGGCAAGCCATGACACATTGCCTCTCAACCAACCGAGTCTTGCTTGCTTGTCCCGAGGTTGTAAAAGAGCCCTTCTTACCATGTGGTTTCAAAAGCCTTTTCCAAGTCGTTTAGTAGTGGCATGTATGCAATCATGCCCCACCTTGAAAAAAAATTGATTATCCGGAATAATAATCTTGCCTGAAGCCCAGTTAAGCAGGGCTCTATTTATCGCTTTCTTAAACACATTGCACATCGGAAGAAGACCGGAGATTTTCCGGATTGGAGATATCTTTGCCCCATTTAGGGATGGGTTGCACAACTTCCGTCTTCCAATGTTTCGGATAATGTGCATTATCGAGTGCATTGTTGAAGGGGTGGTGTAAATATCTGTCACATCTGGTGGGAGGTATCGAAGCACAATGTTCGATATTCCCTCGATTCCCATCGATTTCTTCTTCTTCAGTGATCTGAAGATGATTTGGGGATTAGCCTTAAATAGAGGAGTCATTGATTTAAGTTCAGTTTGCTTATAAAATTTACTATGGTTTACCATATCAAAGGCCTTGGAGAATGTGGCTTATCTTCTCTAGTTAATCATTAAGTTTTGTCTCGACGACTGAAGACAGTTGTAAGTCTGACTCACGAAGTTGTTTTGTGAGGCGGGTTTCGAGTACTTTGGGGAGTTCTTCTTCTTTGGTTACGACGTCAGGTGAATTCACTTGTTTGAATTTAGAAGATAGATGCGTTTTCATGGGTGAACTTTAACTTGTCTTGAACTTTTGATGAAACAACAATATTGGTTAATGTAAAATTCTTCACGATTCGATGACAAGGCTGGTGATTTTGCGAGTACAACGAGAAATCACTGAGTTTTAGAGCTTACCAAACACCGCCGTGACCACTGCGACTTTTCCCGATCTAATTTGTCAAACTTGACATGACATTTATCACATTCATTAAGCCCGTTGCTTTCCATATTGCAACATTTTCAACATAAAAATTGACTGGCGCAAAATGACAATTTAAGTTCGATTTCAGGCCACTATTCAAATACAGTGGTTCATTTTGGAGCCGTTTGCAAAAATGTGGAATCCGCTCCCCGATTCAATGTTAAACATGACCTCAAAAGTAACGAGTACCAGTGTCTGCCTTTATTTCCGGCCTGGTCTTTTACAACCGATTTACTTATAACAATTTTGAGGGTATTCCTAATCCCTTAAAACTCAATGACCTCAGATAGGGTGTGTTGTAAGCGAACTAGAGCACAGAACTTAAAGCTTCCGTAAAGAGACTGGTTTGGCTTAACATTTTGACTAAATCTGTGGATCAAAATCGAATATCAAGAATTGTTCATTTGTATTATATTGGCTGGCACAAGTACCGCCTCCTTTTCACAAAAAGAGATATGCACACAAAGTCTACCACGTAAAAATAGTCTATTTCTGTCTGTCTTGAAACTTGGAGTACCCAAGTTCTATTGACTCTTTGCTTGGACGCATTCAGTCGCACAGAATCTTTTAATGAATAAAATTAAAATCAAGGCAGGAAATGAAATGTTTTCACGAGCACTTTTGAAGCGCAAAAATGTTAAGTGCTAATTCTTAATAAACAAGTGAATCCTTTCTTCTCTCCTCTTCAGTAACTATATCCGAAAGCCATCAGGTAATGACAAAACTGACTTAATTTGCACTTTATCCTTTGTTTTGACACACTTTCCACCTTTTCCCAAGGAAAAAAAAGAAGAAAATTAAACTGCAAGTCAACAGAAAAATTAATGAAAACAAAGACAAAAAGGATTAAAGCAAAGGAAGATGAGATGTGTTGCCAACTTCTTCTCACCGAAAATTATTTGAAAATTAAAACAGCAAAAAGATTTGTTTTCTGAGATTAACAAATAAGTGAATGACTTGTGTAAGGATTTCGGTTAGTAAAATTAAGGTTTCTGTACTCAAAGTTTACTGGAAATGAGTTTTTGAATTTAATACGAAATACAAATTTAATAATCGTCTTTTGGCAATACTGGTGGCGCACAGCTTGAATTACTTTTTCTCGTTTTTTTTTTTGCTTTCAAACTTAGTTTTCCTTCTTGGCCTGACCATCAAAAATTCAAGCAACAAGGAAGCAATTAGGATTGTGTAACAAAACAAGAAGCAGCTTCATTAGACTCCCGTGACACAAATAAGGTCTCTCTAATTGCGATTATTCTCCAGGACAACGGATAACCGGGCAAACTCTGTCTCGATAGCGATACGAAAAATCCTGCAGCTGAAAATGATGCTGTCTGCTTAGTTGTCTTGTCTTCCTGTGATTTAACTCACGATAACAGGATATATCCCCTTCCAAAAACATGGACACACAACAATAGTGCGACACATGTACGAAGGACATTTGCTCGGTCGGTGATGCTATTCCATTCAGCTTCCTTCGTCTCGATAATAAGCGACAGTCCTTTTTTTTGGTTTTGGTGCAACAGTGAACAATGTTTGTTCTCGGACAAAGGAGCAAAATTACTCGAAGATGGTTATTGGAAGGGCTGAGATGTCCTTTGGACAGCTGTGGTAGCATGCCCATTGCATCCTTTTATTCGATTGTTGAGATGACTATGTGTTGTGCTTTTTAGTCTTTGTTTTGCGTTTTCTTTTATTGCCAATTGACAGCCGAACTCTGTGTGAAAGGAAGAAGATTTCTGTAAAAGAAGTTCAGTGCAAGGACTGCTCTATTGGGTGTTTGTTTACATTTCTTCAGACACAAGAGAAGTTTAAATTACAACTTGAGATCTTTTTAAAGGACTAACGTGATATTTTAAACTGCAGCTTTGCATTGAATAGGTTCAGTAGTTGAAAAAAGTTCCCTATCGACGAAATACATCTGTCTAAAGAGACTAATTCTTTCTCACAGAAGCTTAATTAAGGGGATTAGTACTTAATACAATAACACGATAAAAATAATACTATAAATTATTTCTACAGGCGCATTTTTGTTTAAGAAGTATGTGAGCACTTAGTTAAGTGCTTTCACTTATCGGGTCACAGAATCTGGTTCCCTTTGGTTATCGTCTTTCGAGGATCTCTTTGCTTGCTAATGAGTTAACCTCGTTGTTTGGGTGATATTGTTTCGAGCCTCTTGCAGTAAAAATGTCAACTGTATAAAGGATGTATAATAATGGGTCCAGTAGAGAGCAGAAGCAGTTGGCTGACGTAGTTTTGGCTATCGTTACACAGTGGTTGAGAGAGGTAATGCGGCCTTCAAAGGAACACTAAGCCGAAAAAAACAGCGCTGTTAAGGCGTTATGGAATAAATTTGAAACCCTGGCATTGGGCGATGAAATAATCATCAGGAATTGTGTGTCTAATAACGGCGGCGAAACTTCCAAGATTCTCGTTATTCCCCGCAACATTGTTCCAAGAATCACCATCGCTGCATTTCGCAGTGTCTAAGACTTACAACCGCATTAAATCCCGCTTTTACTGGATTGACAATTCTAGGGATGTTCACCGTTGGTGTGCTCACTGCAAAGTGTGCGCCTTAAGAAAGGGACTCAAATCGACTCTCGAATAGTGATGACAGATGATAGCGGCAGAAAAGGAGGTTCGGTTGGACAGACAGTTGGCCCGAGATTAAACACAGATCAGATGATTGTTGATTTTTGAGAAAAAAATGGTTAATAAATTTAACATATCGACAACCGCGTTATCCTTTTATTTCTTTGCACCACACGTAACAATACTCAGTAATCCTTTGTGCCTTTGGGTGTGCCTTTGTTCGGTACCCAAAGTGTGCCAACGGAAACGTATTACTAAGCATCCGCTGTCCACTGTCCGTCTACCGCAGGGCTGTATAATGTGACGTATTTCTCGCATGAAACTGTCAAAATTAAGTCAGATTCACAGAACTGCATCAAAAAATCTTTTCGATTGTGATATTTTAAATACATTCGTTTAAAAATGTCATTCTTTAAAAATGCTCTCACTGAAATTGTAAACCGATTTCGAATATAAACTTTGGGTAAGATTAAGTCTAAATTTACTTGTTGAGCTATGCATGTCCGACAAGCAGAAGTCAATCCTGTAAAACAATGCTTACCGTGACACTTGTCAGGTTTCCTCGAGTTATGAACATGATCGACAAGTTTTCAACGAGTAAGAATGCAAACAACGCAGCGGACTAAAAGGTTGTCATTTCAAATAAAAAAATCTGTCAAAGAAAAGATGTTCTTTTGGTGCATCTAGTAATGTGATGGTAACAATATGAGCCCACATATTTTGGATCAGAGCAACAAACTACGCCGACTACAAAGACGAAGACTTATTATTTGATATTTGAGATCCACCCGCGTTTAAATAAGCGGATTATACAGAGACTTTCATTGGAAAGTAACCTGCCAAACGTTTTAATTTCAAGAAAGAAAAATTGTTTGAACTAAGTTGCAGTTTGAACATTTAAACAAAAATATTCCAGATGACTTGATTTTGCAATTAAAACCCAAAAGTTTAAAACAGAACTGAGTCCCATCCGAGCCTAATTTACCGCGGAAAATCAGGTGTCCATGAAAAAAAATTAAGTGATGCTTTAAAGAAATCAAAACAAGAATTGGGCTTACAAACAGGACGAATTTTGGCAAAATTTAAAGAAATGCGCAATAATATTTAACTAGTCAATGGGTTATTTTAAAGTAAAAACATACTGTAAACCTGAACCGAACCAATGGTTCGTAAACGCTCAATGAAGAACTTTTATTTGTAAAGCATTGTAGTTTTCTTGAAAGGCTTTCAGCAAGTTTGTGTACGATTGATTTTGATGAGCGAAATTTTTCAATAAACAGATGCTCACTGACATCAATATTACGAATTTTCAACCTATCAAAATTAGCTTGATTTTCAAATGTCCATCAAATTTTATCAAAATTAGCTTGATTTTTAAATGTCCATATTTTTGTCAAAAATCAATTCTGCAACGAAATTTTGAGAAATGTTACTCAGCAACCGGTATTAAGTACTGTAAAAAGATCAATTAACGAATTCAGAAATGTCATGAAAAAAATGAATTTGGAATCCTGGGCTATAGTCCATCAAATGTTATCAAAATTAGCTTGATTTTCAAATGCCCATATTTTTATCAAAAGTCATTACAGTGACGAAATTTTTAGAAATGTAACTCAGCAACCGGTATACAGTACTGTAAAAAGATCAACTAACGAATTCAGAAATTTCATGAAAAATGTGAATTTGGAATCGTGGGCTATAGTCCATCAAATTTTATCAAAATTAGATTGATTTTCAAATGTCCATATTTTTGTCAAAAATCATTTCTATAACGAAATTTTGAGAAATGTTACTCAGCAACCGGTATTAGGTACTGTAAAAAGATCAATTATCGAATTCAGAAATTTCATGAAAAAAGTGAATTTGGAATCCTGGGCTATAGTCCATCAAATTCTATCAAAATTAGCTTGATTTTCAAATGTCCATATTTTTGTAAAAAATCATTTCTATAACGAAATTTTGAGAAATGTTACTCAGCAACCGGTATTAAGTACTGTAAAAAAAACAATAAACGAATTGAGAAATTTCAAGAAAAAAGTGAATCTGGAATCCTGGGCTATAGTCCAACAAATTTTATCAAAATTAGCTTGATTTTCAAATGTCCATATTTTTGTAAAAAATCATTTCTATAACGAAATTTTGAGAAATGTTTCTCAGCAACCGGTATTAAGTACTGTAAAAAGATCAATTAACGAATTGAGAAATTTCAAGAAAAAAGTGAATCTGGAATCCTGGGCTATAGTCCATCAAATTTTATCAAAATTAGCTTGATTTTCAAATGTCCATATTTTTGTCAAAAATCATTACAGTGACGAAATTTTGAGAAATGTTACTCAGCAACCGGTACACAGTACTGTAAAAAGATCAATTAACGAATTGAGAAATTTCAAGAAAAAAGTGAATCTGGAATCCTGGGCTATAGTCCATCAAATTTTATCAAAATTAGCTTGATTTTCAAATGTCCATATTTTTGTAAAAAATCATTTCTATAACGAAATTTTGAGAAATGTTACTCAGCAACCGGTATTAAGTACTGTAAAAAAAAACAATAAACGAATTGAGAAATTTCAAGAAAAAAGTGAATCTGGAATCCTGGGCTATAGTCCAACAAATTTTATCAAAATTAGCTTGATTTTCAAATGTCCATATTTTTGTCAAAAATCATGTCTATAACGAAATTTTGAGAAATGTTACTCAGCAACCGGTATTAAGTACTGTAAAAAGATCAATTAACGAATTGAGAAATTTCAAGAAAAAAGTGAATCTGGAATCCTGGGCTATAGTCCATCAAATTTTATCAAAATTAGCTTGATTTTCAAATGTCCATATTTTTGTAAAAAATCATTTCTATAACGAAATTTTGAGAAATGTTTCTCAGCAACCGGTATTAAGTACTGTAAAAAGATCAATTAACGAATTGAGAAATTTCAAGAAAAAAGTGAATCTGGAATCCTGGGCTATAGTCCATCAAATTTTATCAAAATTAGCTTGATTTTCAAATGTCCATATTTTTGTCAAAAATCATTACAGTGACGAAATTTTGAGAAATGTTACTCAGCAACCGGTACACAGTACTGTAAAAAGATCAATTAACGAATTGAGAAATTTCAAGAAAAAAGTGAATCTGGAATCCTGGGCTATAGTCCATCAAATTTTATCAAAATTAGCTTGATTTTCAAATGTCCATATTTTTGTAAAAAATCATTTCTATAACGAAATTTTGAGAAATGTTACTCAGCAACCGGTATTAAGTACTGTAAAAAAAAACAATAAACGAATTGAGAAATTTCAAGAAAAAAGTGAATCTGGAATCCTGGGCTATAGTCCAACAAATTTTATCAAAATTAGCTTGATTTTCAAATGTCCATATTTTTGTCAAAAATCATGTCTATAACGAAATTTTGAGAAATGTTACTCAGCAACCGGTATTAAGTACTGTAAAAAGATCAATTAACGAATTGAGAAATTTCAAGAAAAAAGTGAATCTGGAATCCTGGGCTATAGTCCATCAAATTTTATCAAAATTAGCTTGATTTTCAAATGTCCATATTTTTGTAAAAAATCATTTCTATAACGAAATTTTGAGAAATGTTTCTCAGCAACCGGTATTAAGTACTGTAAAAAGATCAATTAACGAATTGAGAAATTTCAAGAAAAAAGTGAATCTGGAATCCTGGGCTATAGTCCATCAAATTTTATCAAAATTAGCTTGATTTTCAAATGTCCATATTTTTGTCAAAAATCATTACAGTGACGAAATTTTGAGAAATGTTACTCAGCAACCGGTACACAGTACTGTAAAAAGATCAATTAACGAATTGAGAAATTTCAAGAAAAAAGTGAATCTGGAATCCTGGGCTATAGTCCATCAAATTTTATCAAAATTAGCTTGATTTTCAAATGTCCATATTTTTGTAAAAAATCATTTCTATAACGAAATTTTGAGAAATGTTACTCAGCAACCGGTATTAAGTACTGTAAAAAAAAACAATAAACGAATTGAGAAATTTCAAGAAAAAAGTGAATCTGGAATCCTGGGCTATAGTCCAACAAATTTTATCAAAATTAGCTTGATTTTCAAATGTCCATATTTTTGTCAAAAATCATGTCTATAACGAAATTTTGAGAAATGTTACTCAGCAACCGGTATTAAGTACTGTAAAAAGATCAATTAACGAATTGAGAAATTTCAAGAAAAAAGTGAATCTGGAATCCTGGGCTATAGTCCATCAAATTTTATCAAAATTAGCTTGATTTTCAAATGTCCATATTTTTGTAAAAAATCATTTCTATAACGAAATTTTGAGAAATGTTTCTCAGCAACCGGTATTAAGTACTGTAAAAAGATCAATTAACGAATTGAGAAATTTCAAGAAAAAAGTGAATCTGGAATCCTGGGCTATAGTCCATCAAATTTTATCAAAATTAGCTTGATTTTCAAATGTCCATATTTTTGTCAAAAATCATTACAGTGACGAAATTTTGAGAAATGTTACTCAGCAACCGGTACACAGTACTGTAAAAAGATCAATTAACGAATTGAGAAATTTCAAGAAAAAAGTGAATCTGGAATCCTGGGCTATAGTCCATCAAATTTTATCAAAATTAGCTTGATTTTCAAATGTCCATATTTTTGTAAAAAATCATTTCTATAACGAAATTTTGAGAAATGTTACTCAGCAACCGGTATTAAGTACTGTAAAAAAAAACAATAAACGAATTGAGAAATTTCAAGAAAAAAGTGAATCTGGAATCCTGGGCTATAGTCCAACAAATTTTATCAAAATTAGCTTGATTTTCAAATGTCCATATTTTTGTCAAAAATCATGTCTATAACGAAATTTTGAGAAATGTTACTCAGCAACCGGTATTAAGTACTGTAAAAAGATCAATTAACGAATTGAGAAATTTCAAGAAAAAAGTGAATCTGGAATCCTGGGCTATAGTCCATCAAATTTTATCAAAATTAGCTTGATTTTCAAATGTCCATATTTTTGTAAAAAATCATTTCTATAACGAAATTTTGAGAAATGTTTCTCAGCAACCGGTATTAAGTACTGTAAAAAGATCAATTAACGAATTGAGAAATTTCAAGAAAAAAGTGAATCTGGAATCCTGGGCTATAGTCCATCAAATTTTATCAAAATTAGCTTGATTTTCAAATGTCCATATTTTTGTCAAAAATCATTACAGTGACGAAATTTTGAGAAATGTTACTCAGCAACCGGTACACAGTACTGTAAAAAGATCAATTAACGAATTGAGAAATTTCAAGAAAAAAGTGAATCTGGAATCCTGGGCTATAGTCCATCAAATTTTATCAAAATTAGCTTGATTTTCAAATGTCCATATTTTTGTAAAAAATCATTTCTATAACGAAATTTTGAGAAATGTTACTCAGCAACCGGTATTAAGTACTGTAAAAAAAAACAATAAACGAATTGAGAAATTTCAAGAACAAAGTGAATCTGGAATCCTGGGCTATAGTCCAACAAATTTTATCAAAATTAGCTTGATTTTCAAATGTCCATATTTTTGTCAAAAATCATGTCTATAACGAAATTTTGAGAAATGTTACTCAGCAACCGGTATTAAGTACTGTAAAAAAAAACAATAAACGAATTGAGAAATTTCAAGAAAAAAGTGAATCTGGAATCCTGGGCTATAGTCCAACAAATTTTATCAAAATTAGCTTGATTTTCAAATGTCCATATTTTTGTCAAAAATCATGTCTATAACGAAATTTTGAGAAATGTTACTCAGCAACCGGTATTAAGTACTGTAAAAAGATCAATTAACGAATTGAGAAATTTCAAGAAAAAAGTGAATCTGGAATCCTGGGCTATAGTCCATCAAATTTTATCAAAATTAGCTTGATTTTCAAATGTCCATATTTTTGTAAAAAATCATTTCTATAACGAAATTTTGAGAAATGTTTCTCAGCAACCGGTATTAAGTACTGTAAAAAGATCAATTAACGAATTGAGAAATTTCAAGAAAAAAGTGAATCTGGAATCCTGGGCTATAGTCCATCAAATTTTATCAAAATTAGCTTGATTTTCAAATGTCCATATTTTTGTCAAAAATCATTACAGTGACGAAATTTTGAGAAATGTTACTCAGCAACCGGTACACAGTACTGTAAAAAGATCAATTAACGAATTGAGAAATTTCAAGAAAAAAGTGAATCTGGAATCCTGGGCTATAGTCCATCAAATTTTATCAAAATTAGCTTGATTTTCAAATGTCCATATTTTTGTAAAAAATCATTTCTATAACGAAATTTTGAGAAATGTTACTCAGCAACCGGTATTAAGTACTGTAAAAAAAAACAATAAACGAATTGAGAAATTTCAAGAAAAAAGTGAATCTGGAATCCTGGGCTATAGTCCAACAAATTTTATCAAAATTAGCTTGATTTTCAAATGTCCATATTTTTGTCAAAAATCATGTCTATAACGAAATTTTGAGAAATGTTACTCAGCAACCGGTATTAAGTACTGTAAAAAGATCAATTAACGAATTGAGAAATTTCAAGAAAAAAGTGAATCTGGAATCCTGGGCTATAGTCCATCAAATTTTATCAAAATTAGCTTGATTTTCAAATGTCCATATTTTTGTAAAAAATCATTTCTATAACGAAATTTTGAGAAATGTTTCTCAGCAACCGGTATTAAGTACTGTAAAAAGATCAATTAACGAATTGAGAAATTTCAAGAAAAAAGTGAATCTGGAATCCTGGGCTATAGTCCATCAAATTTTATCAAAATTAGCTTGATTTTCAAATGTCCATATTTTTGTCAAAAATCATTACAGTGACGAAATTTTGAGAAATGTTACTCAGCAACCGGTACACAGTACTGTAAAAAGATCAATTAACGAATTGAGAAATTTCAAGAAAAAAGTGAATCTGGAATCCTGGGCTATAGTCCATCAAATTTTATCAAAATTAGCTTGATTTTCAAATGTCCATATTTTTGTAAAAAATCATTTCTATAACGAAATTTTGAGAAATGTTACTCAGCAACCGGTATTAAGTACTGTAAAAAAAAACAATAAACGAATTGAGAAATTTCAAGAAAAAAGTGAATCTGGAATCCTGGGCTATAGTCCAACAAATTTTATCAAAATTAGCTTGATTTTCAAATGTCCATATTTTTGTCAAAAATCATGTCTATAACGAAATTTTGAGAAATGTTACTCAGCAACCGGTATTAAGTACTGTAAAAAGATCAATTAACGAATTGAGAAATTTCAAGAAAAAAGTGAATCTGGAATCCTGGGCTATAGTCCATCAAATTTTATCAAAATTAGCTTGATTTTCAAATGTCCATATTTTTGTAAAAAATCATTTCTATAACGAAATTTTGAGAAATGTTTCTCAGCAACCGGTATTAAGTACTGTAAAAAGATCAATTAACGAATTGAGAAATTTCAAGAAAAAAGTGAATCTGGAATCCTGGGCTATAGTCCATCAAATTTTATCAAAATTAGCTTGATTTTCAAATGTCCATATTTTTGTCAAAAATCATTACAGTGACGAAATTTTGAGAAATGTTACTCAGCAACCGGTACACAGTACTGTAAAAAGATCAATTAACGAATTGAGAAATTTCAAGAAAAAAGTGAATCTGGAATCCTGGGCTATAGTCCATCAAATTTTATCAAAATTAGCTTGATTTTCAAATGTCCATATTTTTGTAAAAAATCATTTCTATAACGAAATTTTGAGAAATGTTACTCAGCAACCGGTATTAAGTACTGTAAAAAAAAACAATAAACGAATTGAGAAATTTCAAGAAAAAAGTGAATCTGGAATCCTGGGCTATAGTCCAACAAATTTTATCAAAATTAGCTTGATTTTCAAATGTCCATATTTTTGTCAAAAATCATGTCTATAACGAAATTTTGAGAAATGTTACTCAGCAACCGGTATTAAGTACTGTAAAAAGATCAATTAACGAATTGAGAAATTTCAAGAAAAAAGTGAATCTGGAATCCTGGGCTATAGTCCATCAAATTTTATCAAAATTAGCTTGATTTTCAAATGTCCATATTTTTGTAAAAAATCATTTCTATAACGAAATTTTGAGAAATGTTTCTCAGCAACCGGTATTAAGTACTGTAAAAAGATCAATTAACGAATTGAGAAATTTCAAGAAAAAAGTGAATCTGGAATCCTGGGCTATAGTCCATCAAATTTTATCAAAATTAGCTTGATTTTCAAATGTCCATATTTTTGTCAAAAATCATTACAGTGACGAAATTTTGAGAAATGTTACTCAGCAACCGGTACACAGTACTGTAAAAAGATCAATTAACGAATTGAGAAATTTCAAGAAAAAAGTGAATCTGGAATCCTGGGCTATAGTCCATCAAATTTTATCAAAATTAGCTTGATTTTCAAATGTCCATATTTTTGTAAAAAATCATTTCTATAACGAAATTTTGAGAAATGTTACTCAGCAACCGGTATTAAGTACTGTAAAAAAAAACAATAAACGAATTGAGAAATTTCAAGAACAAAGTGAATCTGGAATCCTGGGCTATAGTCCAACAAATTTTATCAAAATTAGCTTGATTTTCAAATGTCCATATTTTTGTCAAAAATCATGTCTATAACGAAATTTTGAGAAATGTTACTCAGCAACCGGTATTAAGTACTGTAAAAAAAAACAATAAACGAATTGAGAAATTTCAAGAAAAAAGTGAATTTGGAATCCTGGGCTATAGTCCATCAAATTCTATCAAAATTAGCTTGATTTTCAAATGTCCATGTTTTTGTAAAAAATCATTTCTGTAACGAAATTTTGAGAAATGTTTCTCAGCAACCGGTATTAAGTACTGTAAAAAGATCAATTAACGAATTGAGAAATTTCAAGAAAAAAGTGAATCTGGAATCCTGTACTATAGTCCAACAAATTATATCAAAATTAGCTTGATTTTCAAATGTCCATATTTTTGTAAAAAATCATTTCTATAACGAAATTTTGAGAAATGTTACTCAGCAACCGGTATTAAGTACTGTAAAAAAAACAATAAACGAATTGAGAAATTTCAAGAAAAAAGTGAATCTGGAATCCTGGGCTATAGTCCAACAAATTTTATCAAAATTAGCTTGATTTTCAAATGTCCATATTTTTGTAAAAAATCATTTCTATAACGAAATTTTGAGAAATGTTTCTCAGCAACCGGTATTAAGTACTGTAAAAAGATCAATTAACGAATTGAGAAATTTCAAGAAAAAAGTGAATCTGGAATCCTGGGCTATAGTCCATCAAATTTTATCAAAATTAGCTTGATTTTCAAATGTCCATATTTTTGTCAAAAATCATTACAGTGACGAAATTTTGAGAAATGTTACTCAGCAACCGGTATACAGTACTGCAAAAAGATCAATTAACGAATTGAGAAATTTCAAGAAAAAAGTGAATCTGGAATCCTGGGCTATAGTCCATCAAATTTTATCAAAATTAGCTTGATTTTCAAATGTCCATATATTTGTCAAAAATCATTTCAGTGGCGAAATTTTGAGAAATGTAAGTCAGCAACCGGTATACAGTTCTGTAAAAAGATCAATTAACGAATTGAGAAATTTCAAGAAAAAAGTGAATCTGGAATCCTGGGCTATAGTCCATCAAATTTTATCAAAATTAGCTTGATTTTTAAATGTCCATATTTTTGTAAAAAATCATTTCTATAACGAAATTTTGAGAAATGTTACTCAGCAACCGGTATTAAGTACTGTAAAAAAAAACAATTAACGAATTGAGAAATTTCAAGAAAAAAGTGAATCTGGAATCCTGGGCTATAGTCCATCAAATTTTATCAAAATTAGCTTGATTTTCAAATGTCCATATTTTTGTCAAAAATCATTACAGTGACGAAATTTTGAGAAATGTTACTCAGCAACCGGTAGACAGTACTGTAAAAAGATCAATTAACGAATTGAGAAATTTCAAGAAAAAAGTGAATCTGGAATCCTGGGCTATAGTCCATCAAATTTTATCAAAATTAGCTTGATTTTCAAATGTCCATATTTTTGTAAAAAATCATTTCTATAACGAAATTTTGAGAAATGTTACTCAGCAACCGGTATTAAGTACTGTAAAAAAAAACAATAAACGAATTGAGAAATTTCAAGAAAAAAGTGAATCTGGAATCCTGGGCTATAGTCCAACAAATTTTATCAAAATTAGCTTGATTTTCAAATGGCCATATTTTTGTCAAAAATCATTTCAGTGACGAAATTTTGAGAAATGTTACTCAGTAACCGGTATTAAGTACTGTAAGAAGATCAATTAACGAATTCAGAAATTTCATGAAAAAAGTGAATTTGGAATCCTGGGCTATAGTCCATCAAATTTCATCAAAATTAGCTTGATTTTCAAATGTCCATATTTTTGTCAAAAATCATTTCAGTGACGAAATTTTGAGAAATGTTACTCAGCAACCGGTATTTAGTACTGTAAAAAGATCAATTTACGAATTCAGAAATTTCATGAAAAAAGTGAATTTGGAATCCTGGGCTATAGTCCATCAAATTTTATCAAAATTAGCTTGATTTTCAAATGTCCATATATTTGTCAAAAATCATTTCAGTGGCGAAATTTTGAGAAATGTAAGTCAGCAACCGGTATACAGTTCTGTAAAAAGATCAATTAACGAATTGAGAAATTTCAAGAAAAAAGTGAATCTGGAATCCTGGGCTATAGTCCATCAAATTTCATCAAAATTAGCTTGATTTTCAAATGTCCATATTTTTGTCAAAAATCATTTCTATAACGAAATTTTGAGAAATCTAACTCGCCAACCGGTATACAGTTCTGTAAAAAGATCAATTAACGAATTGAGAAATTTCAAGAAAAAAGTGAATCTGGAATCCTGGGCTATAGTCCATCAAATTTCATCAAAATTAGCTTGATTTTCAAATGTTCATATTTTTGTCAAAAATCATTTCAGTGACGAAATTTTGAGAAATGTTACTCAGCAACCGGTATACAGTACTGTAAAAAGATCAATTAACGAATTCAGAAATTTCATGAAAAAAGTGAATTTGGAATCCTGGGCTATAGTCCATCAAATTTCATCAAAATTAGCTTGATTTTCAAATGTCCATATTTTTGTCAAAAATCATGTCTATAACGAAATTTTGAGAAATGTTACTCAGCAACCGGTATTAAGTACTGTAAAAAGATCAATTAACGAATTCAGAAATTTCATGAAAAAAGTGAATTTGGAATCCTGGGCTATAGTCCATCAAATTTTATCAAAATTAGCTTGATTTTCAAATGTCCATATTTTTGTCAAAAATCATTTCAGTGACGAAATTTTGAGAAATGTTACTCAGTAACCGGTATTAAGTACTGTAAGAAGATCAATTAACGAATTCAGAAATTTCATGAAAAAAGTGAATTTGGAATCCTGGGCTATAGTCCATCAAATTTCATCAAAATTAGCTTGATTTTCAAATGTCCATATTTTTGTCAAAAATCATTTCAGTGACGAAATTTTGAGAAATGTTACTCAGCAACCGTATTTAGTACTGTAAAAAGATCAATTTACGAATTCAGAAATTTCATGAAAAAAGTGAATTTGGAATCCTGGGCTATAGTCCATCAAATTTTATCAAAATTAGCTTGATTTTCAAATGTCCATATATTTGTCAAAAATCATTTCAGTGGCGAAATTTTGAGAAATGTAAGTCAGCAACCGGTATACAGTTCTGTAAAAAGATCAATTAACGAATTGAGAAATTTCAAGAAAAAAGTGAATCTGGAATCGTGGGCTATAGTCCATCAAATTTCATCAAAATTAGCTTGATTTTCAAATGTCCATATTTTTGTCAAAAATCATTTCTATAACGAAATTTTGAGAAATCTAACTCGCCAACCGGTATACAGTTCTGTAAAAAGATCAATTAACGAATTGAGAAATTTCAAGAAAAAAGTGAATCTGGAATCCTGGGCTATAGTCCATCAAATTTCATCAAAATTAGCTTGATTTTCAAATGTTCATATTTTTGTCAAAAATCATTTCAGTGACGAAATTTTGAGAAATGTTACTCAGCAACCGGTATACAGTACTGTAAAAAGATCAATTAACGAATTCAGAAATTTCATGAAAAAAGTGAATTTGGAATCCTGGGCTATAGTCCATCAAATTTTATCAAAATTAGCTTGATTTTCAAATGTCCATATTTTTGTCAAAAATCATTTCTATAACGAAATTTTGAGAAATGTTTCTCAGCAACCGGTATTAAGTACTGTAAAAAGATCAATTAACGAATTGAGAAATTTCAAGAAAAAAGTGAATCTGGAATCCTGGGCTATAGTCCATCAAATTTTATCAAAATAAGCTTGATTTTCAAATGTCCATATATTTGTCAAAAATCATTTCAGTGGCGAAATTTTGAGAAATGTAACTCAGCAACCGGTATACAGTTCTGTAAAAAGATCAATTAACGAATTGAGAAATTTCAAGAAAAAAGTGAATTTGGAATCCTGGGCTATAGTCCATCAAATTTTATCAAAATTAGCTCGATTTTCAAATGTCCATATTTTTGTCAAAAATCATTTCTATAACGAAATTTTGAGAAATGTTTCTCAGCAACCGGTATTAAATACTGTAAAAAGATCAATTAACGAATTGAGAAATTTCAAGAAAAAAGTGAATCTGGAATCCTGGGCTATAGTCCATGAAATTTTATCAAAATTAGCTTGATTTTCAAATGTCCATATTTTTGTCAAAAATCATTTCTATAACGAAATTTTGAGAAATGTTTCTCAGCAACCGGTATACAGTACTGTAAAAAGATCAATTAACGAATTGAGAAATTTCAAGAAAAAAGTGAATCTGGAATCCTGGGCTATAGTCCATCAAATTTCATCAAAATTAGCTTGATTTTCAAATGTCCATATTTTTGTCAAAAATCATTTCTATAACGAAATTTTGAGAAATGTTTCTCAGCAACCGGTATTAAGTACTGTAAAAAGATCAATTAACGAATTGAGAAATTTCAAGAAAAAAGTGAATCTGGAATCCTGGGCTAAAGTCCATCAAATTTTATCAAAATTAGCTTGATTTTCAAATGTTCATATTTTTGTCAAAAATCATTTCAGTGACGAAACTTTGAGAAATGTTACTCAGCAACCGGTATACAGTACTGCAAAAAGATCAATTAACGAATTGAGAAATTTCAAGAAAAAAGTGAATCTGGAATCCTGGGCTATAGTCCATCAAATTTTATCAAAATTAGCTTGATTTTCAAATGTCCATATATTTGTCAAAAATCATTTCAGTGGCGAAATTTTGAGAAATGTAACTCAGCAACCGGTATACAGTTCTGTAAAAAGATCAATTAACGAATTGAGAAATTTCAAGAAAAAAGTGAATCTGGAATCCTGGGCTATAGTCCATTAAATTTCATCAAAATTAGCTTGATTTTCAAATGTCCATATTTTTGTCAAAAATCATTTCTATAACGAAATTTTGAGAAATGTTTCTCAGCAACCGGTATTAAGTACTGTAAAAAGATCAATTAACGAATTGAGAAATTTCAAGAAAAAAGTGAATCTGGAATCCTGGGCTATAGTCCATCAAATTTTATCAAAATTAGCTTGATTTTCAAATGTCCATATTTTTGTCAAAAATCATTACAGTGACGAAATTTTGAGAAATGTTACTCAGCAACCGATATACAGTACTGTTAAGAGATCAATTAACGAATTCAGAAATTTCATGAAAAAAGTGAATTTGGAATCCTGGGCTATAGTCCATCAAATTTTATCAAAATTAGCTTGATTTTCAAATGTCCATATATTTGTCAAAAATCATTTCAGTGGCGAAATTTTGAGAAATGTTACTCAGCAACCGGAATGAAGAACTGTAAAAAGATCAATTAACGAATTCAAAAATTTCATGAAAAAAGTGAATTTGGAATCCTGGGCTATAGTCCATCAAATTTTATCAAAATTAGCTTGATTTTCAAATGTCCATATTTTTGTCAAAAATCATTTCAGTGACGAAATTTTGAGAAATGTTACTCAGCAACCGGTATACAGTACTGTAAAAAGATCAATTAACGAATTGAGAAATTTCAAGAAAAATGTGAATCTGGAATCCTGGGCTATAGTCCATCAAATTTTATCAAAATTAGCTTGATTTTCAAATGTCCATATTTTTGTCAAAAATCATTTCTATAACGAAATTTTGAGAAATGTTTCTCAGCAATCGGTATTAAGTACTGTAAAAAGATCAATTAACGAATTGAGAAATTTCAAGAAAAAAGTGAATCTGAATCCTGGGCTATAGTCCATTAAATTTTATCAAATTAGCTTGATTTTCAAATGTCCATATTTTTGTCAAAAATCATTTCAGTGACGAAACTTTGAGAAATGTTACTCAGCAACCGGTATACAGTACTGTAAAAAGATCAATTAACGAATTGAGAAATTTCATGAAAAAAGTGAATTTGGAATCCTGGGCTATAGTCCATCAAATTTTATCAAAATTAACTTGATTTTCAAATGTCCATATTTTTGTCAAAAATCATTTCAGTGACGAAACTTTGAGAAATGTTACTCAGCAACCGGTATACAGTACTGTTAAAAGATCAATTAACGAATTGAGAAATATCATGAAAAAAGTGAATTTGGAGTCCTGGGCTATAGTCCATCAAATTTTATCAAAATTAGCTTGATTTTCAAATGTCCATATTTTTGTCAAAAATCATTTCTATAACGAAATTTTGAGAAATGTTTCTCAGCAATCGGTATTAAGTACTGTAAAAAGATCAATTAACGAATTGAGAAATTTCAAGAAAAAAGTGAATCTGGAATCCTGGGCTATAGTCCATTAAATTTTATCAAAATTAGCTTGATTTTCAAATGTCCATATTTTTGTCAAAAATCATTTCAGTGACGAAACTTTGAGAAATGTTACTCAGCAACCGGTATACAGTACTGTAAAAAGATCAATTAACGAATTGAGAAATTTCATGAAAAAAGTGAATTTGGAATCCTGGGCTATAGTCCATCAAATTTTATCAAAATTAACTTGATTTTCAAATGTCCATATTTTTGTCAAAAATCATTTCTATAACGAAATTTTGAGAAATGTTTCTCAGCAATCGGTATTAAGTACTGTAAAAAGATCAATTAACGAATTGAGAAATTTCAAGAAAAAAGTGAATCTGGAATCCTGGGCTATAGTCCATCAAATTTTATCAAAATTAGCTTGATTTTTAAATGTTCATATTTTTGTCAAAAATCATTTCAGTGACGAAATTTTGAGAAATGTTACTCAGCAACCGGTATACAGTACTGTAAAAAGATCAATTATCGAATTCAGAAATTTCATGAAAAAAGTGAATTTGGAATCCTGGGCGTCCATCAAATTTTATCAAAATTAGCTTGATTTTCAAATGTCCATATATTTGTCAAAAATCATTTCAGTGACGAAATTTTGAGAAATGTAACTCAGCAACCAGTATTAAGTATTGTAAAAAGATCAATTAACGAATTGAGAAATTTCAAGAAAAAAGTGAATCTGGAATCCTGGGCTATAGTCCATCAAATTTTATCAAAATTAGCTTGATTTTTAAATGTTCATATTTTTGTCAAAAATCATTTCAGTGACGAAATTTTGAGAAATGTTACTCAGCAACCGGTATACAGTACTGTAAAAAGATCAATTATCGAATTCAGAAATTTCATGAAAAAAGTGAATTTGGAATCCTGGGCTATAGTCCATCAAATTTTATCAAAATTAGCTTGATTTTCGAATGTCCATATTTTTGTCAAAAATCATTTCTATAACGAAATTTTGAGAAATGTTACTCAGCAACCGGTATACAGTACTGTAAAAAGATCAATTAACGAATTGAGAAATTTCATGAAAAAAGTGAATTTGGAATCCTGGGCTATAGTCCATCAAATTTTATCAAAATTAACTTGATTTTCAAATGTCCATATTTTTGTCAAAAATCATTTCTATAACGAAATTTTGAGAAATGTTACTCAGCAACCGGTATACAGTACTGTAAAAAGATCAATTAACGAATTGAGAAATTTCATGAAAAAAGTGAATTTGGAATCCTGGGCTATAGTCCATCAAATTTTATCAAAATTAACTTGATTTTCAAATGTCCATATTTTTGTCAAAAATCATTTCAGTGACGAAACTTTGAGAAATGTTACTCAGCAACCGGTATACAGTACTGTAAAAAGATCAATTTACGAATTGAGAAATATCATGAAAAAAGTGAATTTGGAATCCTGGGCTATAGTCCATCAAATTTTATCAAAATTAGCTTGATTTTCAAATGTCCATATTTTTGTCAAAAATCATTTCTATAACGAAATTTTGAGAAATGTTACTCAGCAACCGGTATACAGTACTGTAAAAAGATCAATTAACGAATTCAGAAATTTCATGAAAAAAGTGAATTTGGAATCCTGGGCTATAGTCCATCAAATTTTATCAAAATTAGCTTGATTTTCAAATGTTCATATTTTTGTCAAAAATCATTTCAGTGACGAAATTTTGAGAAATGTTACTCAGCAACCGGTATACAGTACTGTAAAAAGATCAATTATCGAATTCAGAAATTTCATGAAAAAAGTGAATTTGGAATCCTGGGCTATAGTCCATCAAATTTTATCAAAATTAGCTTGATTTTCAAATGTCCATATTTTTGTAAAAAATCATTTCTACAACGAAATTTTGAGAAATGTTACTCAGCAACCGGTATTAAGTACTGTTAAAAGATCAATTAACGAATTGAGAAATTTCAAGAAAAATGTGAATCTGGAATCCTGGGCTATAGTCCATCAAATTTTATCAAAATTAGCTTGATTTTCAAATGTCCATATTTTTGTCAAAAATCATTTCTATAACGAAATTTTGAGAAATGTTTCTCAGCAATCGGTATTAAGTACTGTAAAAAGATCAATTAACGAATTGAGAAATTTCAAGAAAAAAGTGAATCTGGAATCCTGGGCTATAGTCCATCAAATTTTATCAAAATTAGCTTGATTTTCAAATGTTCATATTTTTGTCAAAAATCATTTCAGTGACGAAATTTTGAGAAATGTTACTCAGCAACCGGTATACAGTACTGTAAAAAGATCAATTATCGAATTCAGAAATTTCATGAAAAAAGTGAATTTGGAATCCTGGGCTATAGTCCATCAAATTTTATCAAAATTAGCTTGATTTTCAAATGTCCATATATTTGTCAAAAATCATTTCAGTGACGAAATTTTGAGAAATGTAACTCAGCAACCAGTATAAAGTATTGTAAAAAGATCAATTAACGAATTCAGAAATTTCATGAAAAAAGTGAATTTGGAATCCTGGGCTATAGTCCATCAAATTTTATCAAAATTAGCTTGATTTTTGAATGTCTATATTTTTGTCAAAAATCATTTCTATAACGAAATTTTGAGAAATGTTACTCAGCAACCGGTATACTGTACTGTTAAAAGATCAATTAACGAATTCAGAAATTTCATGAAAAAAGTGAATTTGGAATCCTGGGCTATAGTCCATCAAATTTTATCAAAATCAGCTTGATTTTCAAATGTCCATATTTTTGTCAAAAAAAGTGACGCAATTCTGAGAAATGTTACTCAGCAACCGGTATACAGTACCGTAAAAAGATCAACTAACGAATTCAGAAATTTCATGAAAAAAGTGAATTTGGAATCCTGGGCTATAGTCCATCAAATTTTATCAAAATTAGCTTGATTTTCAAATGTCCATATTTTTGTCAAAAATCATTTCTATAACGAAATTTTGAGAAATATTACTCAGCAACCGGTATACTGTACTGTTAAAAGATCAATTAACGAATTCAGAAATTTCATGAAAAAAGTGAATTTGGAATCCTGGGCTATAGTCCATCAAATTTTATCAAAATCAGCTTGATTTTCAAATGTCCATATTTTTGTCAAAAAAAGTGACGCAATTTTGAGAAATGTTACTCAGCAACCGGTATACAGTACCGTAAAAAGATCAACTAACGAATTCAGAAATTTCATGAAAAAAGTGAATTTGGAATCCTGGGCTATAGTCCATCAAATTTTATCAAAATTAGCTCGATTTTCAAATGTCCATATTTTTGTCAAAAATCATTTGTATAACGAAATTTTGAGAAATGTTACTCAGCAACCGGTATTAAGTACTGTAAAAAGATCAATTAACGAATTCAGAAATTTCATGAAAAAAGTGAATTTGGAATCCTGGGCTATAGTCCATCAAATTTTATCAAAATTAGCTTGATTTTCAAATGTCCATATTTTTGTCAAAAATCATGCCAGTGACGAAATTTTGAGAAATGTTACTCAGCAACCTTTATACAGTACTGTTAAAAGATCAATTAACGAATTGAGCAATTTCATGAAAAACGTGAATTTGGAATCCTGGGATATAGTCCATCAAATTTTATCAAAATTAGCTCGATTTTCAAATGTCCATATTTTTGTCAAAAATCATTTCTATAACGAAATTTAAAGAAATGTTACTCAGCAACCGGTATTAAGTACTGTTAAAAGATCAATTAACGAATTCAGAAATTTCATGAAAAAAGTGAATTTGGAATCCTGGGCTATAGTCCATCAAATTTTATCAAAATTAGCTTGATTTTCAAATGTCCATATTTTTGTAAAAAATCATTTCTACAACGAAATTTTGAGAAATGTTACTCAGCAACCGGTATAAAGTACTGTAAAAAGATCAATTAACGAATTCAGAAATTTCATGAAAAAAGTGAATTTGGAATCCTGGGCTATAGTCCATCAAATTTTATCAAAATTAGCTTGATTTTCAAATGTCCACATTTTTGTCTAAAATCATTTCAGTGACGAAATTTTGAGAAATGTTACTCAGCAACCGGTATACAGTACTGTAAAAAGATCAATTATCGAATTCAGAAATTTCATGAAAAAAGTGAATTTGGAATCCTGGGCTATAGTCCATCAAATTTTATCAAAATTAGCTTGATTTTCAAATGTCCATATTTTTGTAAAAAATCATTTCTACAACGAAATTTTGAGAAATGTTACTCAGCAACCGGTATTAAGTACTGTAAAAAGATCAATTAACGAATTGAGAAATTTCAAGAAAAATGTGAATCTGGAATCCTGGGCTATAGTCCATCAAATTTTATCAAAATTAGCTTGATTTTCAAATGTCCATATTTTTGTCAAAAATCATTTCTATAACGAAATTTTGAGAAATGTTTCTCAGCAATCGGTATTAAGTACTGTAAAAAGATCAATTAACGAATTGAGAAATTTCAAGAAAAAAGTGAATCTGGAATCCTGGGCTATAGTCCATCAAATTTTATCAAAATTAGCTTGATTTTCAAATGTTCATATTTTTGTCAAAAATCATTTCAGTGACGAAATTTTGAGAAATGTTACTCAGCAACCGGTATACAGTACCGTAAAAAGATCAACTAACGAATTCAGAAATTTCATGAAAAAAGTGAATTTGGAATCCTGGGCTATAGTCCATCAAATTTTATCAAAATTAGCTTGATTTCCAAATGTCCATATTTTTGTCAAAAATCATGTCAGTGACGAAATTTTGAGAAATGTTACTCAGCAACCTTTATACAGTACTGTTAAAAGATCAATTAACGAATTGAGCAATTTCATGAAAAAAGTGAATTTGGAATCCTGGGCTATAGTCCATCAAATTTTATCAAAATTAGCTTGATTTTCAAATGTTCATATTTTTGTCAAAAATCATTTCAGTGACGAAATTTTGAGAAATGTTACTCAGCAACCGGTATACAGTACTGTAAAAAGATCAATTATCGAATTCAGAAATTTCATGAAAAAGGTGAATTTGGAATCCTGGGCTATAGTCCATCAAATTTTATCAAAATTAGCTTGATTTTCAAATGTCCATATATTTGTCAAAAATCATTTCAGTGACGAAATTTTGAGAAATGTAACTCAGCAACCAGTATTAAGTATTGTAAAAAGATCAATTAACGAATTCAGAAATTTCATGAAAAAAGTGAATTTGGAATCCTGGGCTATAGTCCATCAAATTTTATCAAAATTAGCTTGATTTTCGAATGTCCATATTTTTGTCAAAAATCATTTCTATAACGAAATTTTGAGAAATGTTACTCAGCAACCGGTATACTGTACTGTTAAAAGATCAATTAACGAATTCAGAAATTTCATGAAAAAAGTGAATTTGGAATCCTGGGCTATAGTCCATCAAATTTTATCAAAATCAGCTTGATTTTCAAATGTCCATATTTTTGTCAAAAAAAGTGACGCAATTTTGAGAAATGTTACTCAGCAACCGGTATACAGTACCGTAAAAAGATCAACTAACGAATTCAGAAATTTCATGAAAAAAGTGAATTTGGAATCCTGGGCTATAGTCCATCAAATTTTATCAAAATCAGCTTGATTTTCAAATGTCCATATTTTTGTCAAAAAAAGTGACGCAATTCTGAGAAATGTAACTCAGCAACCAGTATTAAGTATTGTAAAAAGATCAATTAACGAATTCAGAAATTTCATGAAAAAAGTGAATTTGGAATCCTGGGCTATAGTCCATCAAATTTTATCAAAATTAGCTTGATTTTCGAATGTCCATATTTTTGTCAAAAATCATTTCTATAACGAAATTTTGAGAAATGTTACTCAGCAACCGGTATACTGTACTGTTAAAAGATCAATTAACGAATTCAGAAATTTCATGAAAAAAGTGAATTTGGAATCCTGGGCTATAGTCCATCAAATTTTATCAAAATCAGCTTGATTTTCAAATGTCCATATTTTTGTCAAAAAAAGTGACGCAATTTTGAGAAATGTTACTCAGCAACCGGTATACAGTACCGTAAAAAGATCAACTAACGAATTCAGAAATTTCATGAAAAAAGTGAATTTGGAATCCTGGGCTATAGTCCATCAAATTTTATCAAAATTAGCTCGATTTTCAAATGTCCATATTTTTGTCAAAAATCATTTGTATAACGAAATTTTGAGAAATGTTACTCAGCAACCGGTATTAAGTACTGTAAAAAGATCAATTAACGAATTCAGAAATTTCATGAAAAAAGTGAATTTGGAATCCTGGGCTATAGTCCATCAAATTTTATCAAAATTAGCTTGATTTTCAAATGTCCATATTTTTGTCAAAAATCATGCCAGTGACGAAATTTTGAGAAATGTTACTCAGCAACCTTTATACAGTACTGTTAAAAGATCAATTAACGAATTGAGCAATTTCATGAAAAAAGTGAATTTGGAATCCTGGGCTATAGTCCATCAAATTTTATCAAAATTAGCTTGATTTTCAAATGTTCATATTTTTGTCAAAAATCATTTCAGTGACGAAATTTTGAGAAATGTTACTCAGCAACCGGTATACAGTACTGTAAAAAGATCAATTATCGAATTCAGAAATTTCATGAAAAAGGTGAATTTGGAATCCTGGGCTATAGTCCATCAAATTTTATCAAAATTAGCTTGATTTTCAAATGTCCATATATTTGTCAAAAATCATTTCAGTGACGAAATTTTGAGAAATGTAACTCAGCAACCAGTATTAAGTATTGTAAAAAGATCAATTAACGAATTCAGAAATTTCATGAAAAAAGTGAATTTGGAATCCTGGGCTATAGTCCATCAAATTTTATCAAAATTAGCTTGATTTTCGAATGTCCATATTTTTGTCAAAAATCATTTCTATAACGAAATTTTGAGAAATGTTACTCAGCAACCGGTATACTGTACTGTTAAAAGATCAATTAACGAATTCAGAAATTTCATGAAAAAAGTGAATTTGGAATCCTGGGCTATAGTCCATCAAATTTTATCAAAATCAGCTTGATTTTCAAATGTCCATATTTTTGTCAAAAAAAGTGACGCAATTTTGAGAAATGTTACTCAGCAACCGGTATACAGTACCGTAAAAAGATCAACTAACGAATTCAGAAATTTCATGAAAAAAGTGAATTTGGAATCCTGGGCTATAGTCCATCAAATTTTATCAAAATCAGCTTGATTTTCAAATGTCCATATTTTTGTCAAAAAAAGTGACGCAATTCTGAGAAATGTAACTCAGCAACCAGTATTAAGTATTGTAAAAAGATCAATTAACGAATTCAGAAATTTCATGAAAAAAGTGAATTTGGAATCCTGGGCTATAGTCCATCAAATTTTATCAAAATTAGCTTGATTTTCGAATGTCCATATTTTTGTCAAAAATCATTTCTATAACGAAATTTTGAGAAATGTTACTCAGCAACCGGTATACTGTACTGTTAAAAGATCAATTAACGAATTCAGAAATTTCATGAAAAAAGTGAATTTGGAATCCTGGGCTATAGTCCATCAAATTTTATCAAAATCAGCTTGATTTTCAAATGTCCATATTTTTGTCAAAAAAAGTGACGCAATTTTGAGAAATGTTACTCAGCAACCGGTATACAGTACCGTAAAAAGATCAACTAACGAATTCAGAAATTTCATGAAAAAAGTGAATTTGGAATCCTGGGCTATAGTCCATCAAATTTTATCAAAATTAGCTCGATTTTCAAATGTCCATATTTTTGTCAAAAATCATTTGTATAACGAAATTTTGAGAAATGTTACTCAGCAACCGGTATTAAGTACTGTAAAAAGATCAATTAACGAATTCAGAAATTTCATGAAAAAAGTGAATTTGGAATCCTGGGCTATAGTCCATCAAATTTTATCAAAATTAGCTCGATTTTCAAATGTCCATATTTTTGTCAAAAATCATTTGTATAACGAAATTTTGAGAAATGTTACTCAGCAACCGGTATTAAGTACTGTAAAAAGATCAATTAACGAATTCAGAAATTTCATGAAAAAAGTGAATTTGGAATCCTGGGCTATAGTCCATCAAATTTTATCAAAATCAGCTTGATTTTCAAATGTCCATATTTTTGTCAAAAAAAGTGACGCAATTCTGAGAAATGTAACTCAGCAACCAGTATTAAGTATTGTAAAAAGATCAATTAACGAATTCAGAAATTTCATGAAAAAAGTGAATTTGGAATCCTGGGCTATAGTCCATCAAATTTTATCAAAATTAGCTTGATTTTCGAATGTCCATATTTTTGTCAAAAATCATTTCTATAACGAAATTTTGAGAAATGTTACTCAGCAACCGGTATACTGTACTGTTAAAAGATCAATTAACGAATTCAGAAATTTCATGAAAAAAGTGAATTTGGAATCCTGGGCTATAGTCCATCAAATTTTATCAAAATCAGCTTGATTTTCAAATGTCCATATTTTTGTCAAAAAAAGTGACGCAATTTTGAGAAATGTTACTCAGCAACCGGTATACAGTACCGTAAAAAGATCAACTAACGAATTCAGAAATTTCATGAAAAAAGTGAATTTGGAATCCTGGGCTATAGTCCATCAAATTTTATCAAAATTAGCTCGATTTTCAAATGTCCATATTTTTGTCAAAAATCATTTGTATAACGAAATTTTGAGAAATGTTACTCAGCAACCGGTATTAAGTACTGTAAAAAGATCAATTAACGAATTCAGAAATTTCATGAAAAAAGTGAATTTGGAATCCTGGGCTATAGTCCATCAAATTTTATCAAAATTAGCTTGATTTTCAAATGTCCATATTTTTGTCAAAAATCATGCCAGTGACGAAATTTTGAGAAATGTTACTCAGCAACCTTTATACAGTACTGTTAAAAGATCAATTAACGAATTGAGCAATTTCATGAAAAACGTGAATTTGGAATCCTGGGATATAGTCCATCAAATTTTATCAAAATTAGCTTGATTTTCAAATGTCCACATTTTTGTCTAAAATCATTTCAGTGACGAAATTTTGAGAAATGTTACTCAGCAACCGGTATACAGTACTGTAAAAAGATCAATTATCGAATTCAGAAATTTCATGAAAAAAGTGAATTTGGAATCCTGGGCTATAGTCCATCAAATTTTATCAAAATTAGCTTGATTTTCAAATGTCCATATTTTTGTAAAAAATCATTTCTACAACGAAATTTTGAGAAATGTTACTCAGCAACCGGTATTAAGTACTGTAAAAAGATCAATTAACGAATTGAGAAATTTCAAGAAAAATGTGAATCTGGAATCCTGGGCTATAGTCCATCAAATTTTATCAAAATTAGCTTGATTTTCAAATGTCCATATTTTTGTCAAAAATCATTTCTATAACGAAATTTTGAGAAATGTTTCTCAGCAATCGGTATTAAGTACTGTAAAAAGATCAATTAACGAATTGAGAAATTTCAAGAAAAAAGTGAATCTGGAATCCTGGGCTATAGTCCATCAAATTTTATCAAAATTAGCTTGATTTTCAAATGTTCATATTTTTGTCAAAAATCATTTCAGTGACGAAATTTTGAGAAATGTTACTCAGCAACCGGTATACAGTACTGTAAAAAGATCAATTATCGAATTCAGAAATTTCATGAAAAAAGTGAATTTGGAATCCTGGGCTATAGTCCATCAAATTTTATCAAAATTAGCTTGATTTTCAAATGTCCATATATTTGTCAAAAATCATTTCAGTGACGAAATTTTGAGAAATGTAACTCAGCAACCAGTATTAAGTATTGTAAAAAGATCAATTAACGAATTCAGAAATTTCATGAAAAAAGTGAATTTGGAATCCTGGGCTATAGTCCATCAAATTTTATCAAAATTAGCTTGATTTTCAAATGTCCACATTTTTGTCTAAAATCATTTCAGTGACGAAATTTTGAGAAATGTTACTCAGCAACCGGTATACAGTACTGTAAAAAGATCAATTATCGAATTCAGAAATTTCATGAAAAAAGTGAATTTGGAATCCTGGGCTATAGTCCATCAAATTTTATCAAAATTAGCTTGATTTTCAAATGTCCATATTTTTGTAAAAAATCATTTCTACAACGAAATTTTGAGAAATGTTACTCAGCAACCGGTATTAAGTACTGTAAAAAGATCAATTAACGAATTGAGAAATTTCAAGAAAAATGTGAATCTGGAATCCTGGGCTATAGTCCATCAAATTTTATCAAAATTAGCTTGATTTTCAAATGTCCATATTTTTGTCAAAAATCATTTCTATAACGAAATTTTGAGAAATGTTTCTCAGCAATCGGTATTAAGTACTGTAAAAAGATCAATTAACGAATTGAGAAATTTCAAGAAAAAAGTGAATCTGGAATCCTGGGCTATAGTCCATCAAATTTTATCAAAATTAGCTTGATTTTCAAATGTTCATATTTTTGTCAAAAATCATTTCAGTGACGAAATTTTGAGAAATGTTACTCAGCAACCGGTATACAGTACTGTAAAAAGATCAATTATCGAATTCAGAAATTTCATGAAAAAAGTGAATTTGGAATCCTGGGCTATAGTCCATCAAATTTTATCAAAATTAGCTTGATTTTCAAATGTCCATATATTTGTCAAAAATCATTTCAGTGACGAAATTTTGAGAAATGTAACTCAGCAACCAGTATTAAGTATTGTAAAAAGATCAATTAACGAATTCAGAAATTTCATGAAAAAAGTGAATTTGGAATCCTGGGCTATAGTCCATCAAATTTTATCAAAATTAGCTTGATTTTCGAATGTCCATATTTTTGTCAAAAATCATTTCTATAACGAAATTTTGAGAAATGTTACTCAGCAACCGGTATACTGTACTGTTAAAAGATCAATTAACGAATTCAGAAATTTTATGAAAAAAGTGAATTTGGAATCCTGGGCTATAGTCCATCAAATTTTATCAAAATCAGCTTGATTTTCAAATGTCCATATTTTTGTCAAAAAAAGTGACGCAATTTTGAGAAATGTTACTCAGCAACCGGTATACAGTACCGTAAAAAGATCAACTAACGAATTCAGAAATTTCATGAAAAAAGTGAATTTGGAATCCTGGGCTATAGTCCATCAAATTTTATCAAAATTAGCTTGATTTCCAAATGTCCATATTTTTGTCAAAAATCATGTCAGTGACGAAATTTTGAGAAATGTTACTCAGCAACCTTTATACAGTACTGTTAAAAGATCAATTAACGAATTGAGCAATTTCATGAAAAAAGTGAATTTGGAATCCTGGGCTATAGTCCATCAAATTTTATCAAAATTAGCTTGATTTTCAAATGTTCATATTTTTGTCAAAAATCATTTCAGTGACGAAATTTTGAGAAATGTTACTCAGCAACCGGTATACAGTACTGTAAAAAGATCAATTATCGAATTCAGAAATTTCATGAAAAAGGTGAATTTGGAATCCTGGGCTATAGTCCATCAAATTTTATCAAAATTAGCTTGATTTTCAAATGTCCATATATTTGTCAAAAATCATTTCAGTGACGAAATTTTGAGAAATGTAACTCAGCAACCAGTATTAAGTATTGTAAAAAGATCAATTAACGAATTCAGAAATTTCATGAAAAAAGTGAATTTGGAATCCTGGGCTATAGTCCATCAAATTTTATCAAAATTAGCTTGATTTTCGAATGTCCATATTTTTGTCAAAAATCATTTCTATAACGAAATTTTGAGAAATGTTACTCAGCAACCGGTATACTGTACTGTTAAAAGATCAATTAACGAATTCAGAAATTTCATGAAAAAAGTGAATTTGGAATCCTGGGCTATAGTCCATCAAATTTTATCAAAATCAGCTTGATTTTCAAATGTCCATATTTTTGTCAAAAAAAGTGACGCAATTTTGAGAAATGTTACTCAGCAACCGGTATACAGTACCGTAAAAAGATCAACTAACGAATTCAGAAATTTCATGAAAAAAGTGAATTTGGAATCCTGGGCTATAGTCCATCAAATTTTATCAAAATCAGCTTGATTTTCAAATGTCCATATTTTTGTCAAAAAAAGTGACGCAATTCTGAGAAATGTAACTCAGCAACCAGTATTAAGTATTGTAAAAAGATCAATTAACGAATTCAGAAATTTCATGAAAAAAGTGAATTTGGAATCCTGGGCTATAGTCCATCAAATTTTATCAAAATTAGCTTGATTTTCGAATGTCCATATTTTTGTCAAAAATCATTTCTATAACGAAATTTTGAGAAATGTTACTCAGCAACCGGTATACTGTACTGTTAAAAGATCAATTAACGAATTCAGAAATTTCATGAAAAAAGTGAATTTGGAATCCTGGGCTATAGTCCATCAAATTTTATCAAAATCAGCTTGATTTTCAAATGTCCATATTTTTGTCAAAAAAAGTGACGCAATTTTGAGAAATGTTACTCAGCAACCGGTATACAGTACCGTAAAAAGATCAACTAACGAATTCAGAAATTTCATGAAAAAAGTGAATTTGGAATCCTGGGCTATAGTCCATCAAATTTTATCAAAATTAGCTCGATTTTCAAATGTCCATATTTTTGTCAAAAATCATTTGTATAACGAAATTTTGAGAAATGTTACTCAGCAACCGGTATTAAGTACTGTAAAAAGATCAATTAACGAATTCAGAAATTTCATGAAAAAAGTGAATTTGGAATCCTGGGCTATAGTCCATCAAATTTTATCAAAATTAGCTTGATTTTCAAATGTCCATATTTTTGTCAAAAATCATGCCAGTGACGAAATTTTGAGAAATGTTACTCAGCAACCTTTATACAGTACTGTTAAAAGATCAATTAACGAATTGAGCAATTTCATGAAAAAAGTGAATTTGGAATCCTGGGCTATAGTCCATCAAATTTTATCAAAATTAGCTTGATTTTCAAATGTTCATATTTTTGTCAAAAATCATTTCAGTGACGAAATTTTGAGAAATGTTACTCAGCAACCGGTATACAGTACTGTAAAAAGATCAATTATCGAATTCAGAAATTTCATGAAAAAGGTGAATTTGGAATCCTGGGCTATAGTCCATCAAATTTTATCAAAATTAGCTTGATTTTCAAATGTCCATATATTTGTCAAAAATCATTTCAGTGACGAAATTTTGAGAAATGTAACTCAGCAACCAGTATTAAGTATTGTAAAAAGATCAATTAACGAATTCAGAAATTTCATGAAAAAAGTGAATTTGGAATCCTGGGCTATAGTCCATCAAATTTTATCAAAATTAGCTTGATTTTCGAATGTCCATATTTTTGTCAAAAATCATTTCTATAACGAAATTTTGAGAAATGTTACTCAGCAACCGGTATACTGTACTGTTAAAAGATCAATTAACGAATTCAGAAATTTCATGAAAAAAGTGAATTTGGAATCCTGGGCTATAGTCCATCAAATTTTATCAAAATCAGCTTGATTTTCAAATGTCCATATTTTTGTCAAAAAAAGTGACGCAATTTTGAGAAATGTTACTCAGCAACCGGTATACAGTACCGTAAAAAGATCAACTAACGAATTCAGAAATTTCATGAAAAAAGTGAATTTGGAATCCTGGGCTATAGTCCATCAAATTTTATCAAAATCAGCTTGATTTTCAAATGTCCATATTTTTGTCAAAAAAAGTGACGCAATTCTGAGAAATGTAACTCAGCAACCAGTATTAAGTATTGTAAAAAGATCAATTAACGAATTCAGAAATTTCATGAAAAAAGTGAATTTGGAATCCTGGGCTATAGTCCATCAAATTTTATCAAAATTAGCTTGATTTTCGAATGTCCATATTTTTGTCAAAAATCATTTCTATAACGAAATTTTGAGAAATGTTACTCAGCAACCGGTATACTGTACTGTTAAAAGATCAATTAACGAATTCAGAAATTTCATGAAAAAAGTGAATTTGGAATCCTGGGCTATAGTCCATCAAATTTTATCAAAATCAGCTTGATTTTCAAATGTCCATATTTTTGTCAAAAAAAGTGACGCAATTTTGAGAAATGTTACTCAGCAACCGGTATACAGTACCGTAAAAAGATCAACTAACGAATTCAGAAATTTCATGAAAAAAGTGAATTTGGAATCCTGGGCTATAGTCCATCAAATTTTATCAAAATTAGCTCGATTTTCAAATGTCCATATTTTTGTCAAAAATCATTTGTATAACGAAATTTTGAGAAATGTTACTCAGCAACCGGTATTAAGTACTGTAAAAAGATCAATTAACGAATTCAGAAATTTCATGAAAAAAGTGAATTTGGAATCCTGGGCTATAGTCCATCAAATTTTATCAAAATTAGCTCGATTTTCAAATGTCCATATTTTTGTCAAAAATCATTTGTATAACGAAATTTTGAGAAATGTTACTCAGCAACCGGTATTAAGTACTGTAAAAAGATCAATTAACGAATTCAGAAATTTCATGAAAAAAGTGAATTTGGAATCCTGGGCTATAGTCCATCAAATTTTATCAAAATCAGCTTGATTTTCAAATGTCCATATTTTTGTCAAAAAAAGTGACGCAATTCTGAGAAATGTAACTCAGCAACCAGTATTAAGTATTGTAAAAAGATCAATTAACGAATTCAGAAATTTCATGAAAAAAGTGAATTTGGAATCCTGGGCTATAGTCCATCAAATTTTATCAAAATTAGCTTGATTTTCGAATGTCCATATTTTTGTCAAAAATCATTTCTATAACGAAATTTTGAGAAATGTTACTCAGCAACCGGTATACTGTACTGTTAAAAGATCAATTAACGAATTCAGAAATTTCATGAAAAAAGTGAATTTGGAATCCTGGGCTATAGTCCATCAAATTTTATCAAAATCAGCTTGATTTTCAAATGTCCATATTTTTGTCAAAAAAAGTGACGCAATTTTGAGAAATGTTACTCAGCAACCGGTATACAGTACCGTAAAAAGATCAACTAACGAATTCAGAAATTTCATGAAAAAAGTGAATTTGGAATCCTGGGCTATAGTCCATCAAATTTTATCAAAATTAGCTCGATTTTCAAATGTCCATATTTTTGTCAAAAATCATTTGTATAACGAAATTTTGAGAAATGTTACTCAGCAACCGGTATTAAGTACTGTAAAAAGATCAATTAACGAATTCAGAAATTTCATGAAAAAAGTGAATTTGGAATCCTGGGCTATAGTCCATCAAATTTTATCAAAATTAGCTTGATTTTCAAATGTCCATATTTTTGTCAAAAATCATGCCAGTGACGAAATTTTGAGAAATGTTACTCAGCAACCTTTATACAGTACTGTTAAAAGATCAATTAACGAATTGAGCAATTTCATGAAAAACGTGAATTTGGAATCCTGGGATATAGTCCATCAAATTTTATCAAAATTAGCTCGATTTTCAAATGTCCATATTTTTGTCAAAAATCATTTCTATAACGAAATTTAAAGAAATGTTACTCAGCAACCGGTATTAAGTACTGTTAAAAGATCAATTAACGAATTCAGAAATTTCATGAAAAAAGTGAATTTGGAATCCTGGGCTATAGTCCATCAAATTTTATCAAAATTAGCTTGATTTTCAAATGTCCATATTTTTGTAAAAAATCATTTCTACAACGAAATTTTGAGAAATGTTACTCAGCAACCGGTATAAAGTACTGTAAAAAGATCAATTAACGAATTCAGAAATTTCATGAAAAAAGTGAATTTGGAATCCTGGGCTATAGTCCATCAAATTTTATCAAAATTAGCTTGATTTTCAAATGTCCACATTTTTGTCTAAAATCATTTCAGTGACGAAATTTTGAGAAATGTTACTCAGCAACCGGTATACAGTACTGTAAAAAGATCAATTATCGAATTCAGAAATTTCATGAAAAAAGTGAATTTGGAATCCTGGGCTATAGTCCATCAAATTTTATCAAAATTAGCTTGATTTTCAAATGTCCATATTTTTGTAAAAAATCATTTCTACAACGAAATTTTGAGAAATGTTACTCAGCAACCGGTATTAAGTACTGTAAAAAGATCAATTAACGAATTGAGAAATTTCAAGAAAAATGTGAATCTGGAATCCTGGGCTATAGTCCATCAAATTTTATCAAAATTAGCTTGATTTTCAAATGTCCATATTTTTGTCAAAAATCATTTCTATAACGAAATTTTGAGAAATGTTTCTCAGCAATCGGTATTAAGTACTGTAAAAAGATCAATTAACGAATTGAGAAATTTCAAGAAAAAAGTGAATCTGGAATCCTGGGCTATAGTCCATCAAATTTTATCAAAATTAGCTTGATTTTCAAATGTTCATATTTTTGTCAAAAATCATTTCAGTGACGAAATTTTGAGAAATGTTACTCAGCAACCGGTATACAGTACTGTAAAAAGATCAATTATCGAATTCAGAAATTTCATGAAAAAAGTGAATTTGGAATCCTGGGCTATAGTCCATCAAATTTTATCAAAATTAGCTTGATTTTCAAATGTCCATATATTTGTCAAAAATCATTTCAGTGACGAAATTTTGAGAAATGTAACTCAGCAACCAGTATTAAGTATTGTAAAAAGATCAATTAACGAATTCAGAAATTTCATGAAAAAAGTGAATTTGGAATCCTGGGCTATAGTCCATCAAATTTTATCAAAATTAGCTTGATTTTCGAATGTCCATATTTTTGTCAAAAATCATTTCTATAACGAAATTTTGAGAAATGTTACTCAGCAACCGGTATACTGTACTGTTAAAAGATCAATTAACGAATTCAGAAATTTTATGAAAAAAGTGAATTTGGAATCCTGGGCTATAGTCCATCAAATTTTATCAAAATCAGCTTGATTTTCAAATGTCCATATTTTTGTCAAAAAAAGTGACGCAATTTTGAGAAATGTTACTCAGCAACCGGTATACAGTACCGTAAAAAGATCAACTAACGAATTCAGAAATTTCATGAAAAAAGTGAATTTGGAATCCTGGGCTATAGTCCATCAAATTTTATCAAAATTAGCTTGATTTCCAAATGTCCATATTTTTGTCAAAAATCATGTCAGTGACGAAATTTTGAGAAATGTTACTCAGCAACCTTTATACAGTACTGTTAAAAGATCAATTAACGAATTGAGCAATTTCATGAAAAAAGTGAATTTGGAATCCTGGGCTATAGTCCATCAAATTTTATCAAAATTAGCTTGATTTTCAAATGTTCATATTTTTGTCAAAAATCATTTCAGTGACGAAATTTTGAGAAATGTTACTCAGCAACCGGTATACAGTACTGTAAAAAGATCAATTATCGAATTCAGAAATTTCATGAAAAAGGTGAATTTGGAATCCTGGGCTATAGTCCATCAAATTTTATCAAAATTAGCTTGATTTTCAAATGTCCATATATTTGTCAAAAATCATTTCATTGACGAAATTTTGAGAAATGTAACTCAGCAACCAGTATTAAGTATTGTAAAAAGATCAATTAACGAATTCAGAAATTTCATGAAAAAAGTGAATTTGGAATCCTGGGCTATAGTCCATCAAATTTTATCAAAATTAGCTTGATTTTCGAATGTCCATATTTTTGTCAAAAATCATTTCTATAACGAAATTTTGAGAAATGTTACTCAGCAACCGGTATACTGTACTGTTAAAAGATCAATTAACGAATTCAGAAATTTCATGAAAAAAGTGAATTTGGAATCCTGGGCTATAGTCCATCAAATTTTATCAAAATCAGCTTGATTTTCAAATGTCCATATTTTTGTCAAAAAAAGTGACGCAATTTTGAGAAATGTTACTCAGCAACCGGTATACAGTACCGTAAAAAGATCAACTAACGAATTCAGAAATTTCATGAAAAAAGTGAATTTGGAATCCTGGGCTATAGTCCATCAAATTTTATCAAAATTAGCTCGATTTTCAAATGTCCATATTTTTGTCAAAAATCATTTGTATAACGAAATTTTGAGAAATGTTACTCAGCAACCGGTATTAAGTACTGTAAAAAGATCAATTAACGAATTCAGAAATTTCATGAAAAAAGTGAATTTGGAATCCTGGGCTATAGTCCATCAAATTTTATCAAAATTAGCTTGATTTTCAAATGTCCATATTTTTGTCAAAAATCATGCCAGTGACGAAATTTTGAGAAATGTTACTCAGCAACCTTTATACAGTACTGTTAAAAGATCAATTAACGAATTGAGCAATTTCATGAAAAAAGTGAATTTGGAATCCTGGGATATAGTCCATCAAATTTTATCAAAATTAGCTCGATTTTCAAATGTCCATATTTTTGTCAAAAATCATTTCTATAACGAAATTTAAAGAAATGTTACTCAGCAACCGGTATTAAGTACTGTTAAAAGATCAATCAACGAATTCAGAAATTTCATGAAAAAAGTGAATTTGGAATCCTGGGCTATAGTCCATCAAATTTTATCAAAATTAGCTTGATTTTCAAATGTCCATATTTTTGTCAAAAATCATGCCAGTGACGAAATTTTGAGAAATGTTACTCAGCAACCTTTATACAGTACTGTTAAAAGATCAATTAACGAATTGAGCAATTTCATGAAAAAAGTGAATTTGGAATCCTGGGATATAGTCCATCAAATTTTATCAAAATAAGCTCGATTTTCAAATGTCCATATTTTTGTCAAAAATCATTTCTATAACGAAATTTTGAGAAATGTTACTCAGCAACCGGTATTAAGTACTGTAAAAAGATCAATTAACGAATTCAGAAATTTCATGAAAAAAGTGAATTTGGAATCTTGGGCTATAGTCCATCAAATTTTATCAAAATTAGCTTGATTTTCAAATGTCCATATTTTTGTCAAAAATCATGCCAGTGACGAAATTTTGAGAAATGTTACTCAGCAACCTTTATACAGTACTGTTAAAAGATCAATTAACGAATTGAGCAATTTCATGAAAAAAGTGAATTTGGAATCCTGGGATATAGTCCATCAAATTTTATCAAAATTAGCTTGATTTTCAAATGTCCATATTTTTGTCAAAAATCATGTCAGTGACGAAATTTTGAGAAATGTAACTCAGCAACCTTTATACAGTACTGTTAAAAGATCAGTTAACGAATTGAGCAATTTCATGAAAAAAGTGAATTTGGAATCCTGGGATATAGTCCATCAAATTTTATCAAAATTAGCTCGATTTTCAAATGTCCATATTTTTGTCAAAAATCATTTCTATAACGAAATTTAAAGAAATGTTACTCAGCAACCGGTATTAAGTACTGTTAAAAGATCAATTAACGAATTCAGAAATTTCATGAAAAAAGTGAATTTGGAATCCTGGGCTATAGTCCATCAAATTTTATCAAAATTAGCTTGATTTTCAAATGTCCACATTTTTGTCTAAAATCATTTCAGTGACGAAATTTTGAGAAATGTTACTCAGCAACCGGTATACAGTACTGTAAAAAGATCAATTATCGAATTCAGAAATTTCATGAAAAAAGTGAATTTGGAATCCTGGGCTATAGTCCATCAAATTTTATCAAAATTAGCTTGATTTTCAAATGTCCATATTTTTGTAAAAAATCATTTCTACAACGAAATTTTGAGAAATGTTACTCAGCAACCGGTATTAAGTACTGTAAAAAGATCAATTAACGAATTGAGAAATTTCAAGAAAAATGTGAATCTGGAATCCTGGGCTATAGTCCATCAAATTTTATCAAAATTAGCTTGATTTTCAAATGTCCATATTTTTGTCAAAAATCATTTCTATAACGAAATTTTGAGAAATGTTTCTCAGCAATCGGTATTAAGTACTGTAAAAAGATCAATTAACGAATTGAGAAATTTCAAGAAAAAAGTGAATCTGGAATCCTGGGCTATAGTCCATCAAATTTTATCAAAATTAGCTTGATTTTCAAATGTTCATATTTTTGTCAAAAATCATTTCAGTGACGAAATTTTGAGAAATGTTACTCAGCAACCGGTATACAGTACTGTAAAAAGATCAATTATCGAATTCAGAAATTTCATGAAAAAAGTGAATTTGGAATCCTGGGCTATAGTCCATCAAATTTTATCAAAATTAGCTTGATTTTCGAATGTCCATATTTTTGTCAAAAATCATTTCTATAACGAAATTTTGAGAAATGTTACTCAGCAACCGGTATACTGTACTGTTAAAAGATCAATTAACGAATTCAGAAATTTTATGAAAAAAGTGAATTTGGAATCCTGGGCTATAGTCCATCAAATTTTATCAAAATCAGCTTGATTTTCAAATGTCCATATTTTTGTCAAAAAAAGTGACGCAATTTTGAGAAATGTTACTCAGCAACCGGTATACAGTACCGTAAAAAGATCAACTAACGAATTCAGAAATTTCATGAAAAAAGTGAATTTGGAATCCTGGGCTATAGTCCATCAAATTTTATCAAAATTAGCTTGATTTCCAAATGTCCATATTTTTGTCAAAAATCATGTCAGTGACGAAATTTTGAGAAATGTTACTCAGCAACCTTTATACAGTACTGTTAAAAGATCAATTAACGAATTGAGCAATTTCATGAAAAAAGTGAATTTGGAATCCTGGGCTATAGTCCATCAAATTTTATCAAAATTAGCTTGATTTTCAAATGTTCATATTTTTGTCAAAAATCATTTCAGTGACGAAATTTTGAGAAATGTTACTCAGCAACCGGTATACAGTACTGTAAAAAGATCAATTATCGAATTCAGAAATTTCATGAAAAAGGTGAATTTGGAATCCTGGGCTATAGTCCATCAAATTTTATCAAAATTAGCTTGATTTTCAAATGTCCATATATTTGTCAAAAATCATTTCAGTGACGAAATTTTGAGAAATGTAACTCAGCAACCAGTATTAAGTATTGTAAAAAGATCAATTAACGAATTCAGAAATTTCATGAAAAAAGTGAATTTGGAATCCTGGGCTATAGTCCATCAAATTTTATCAAAATTAGCTTGATTTTCGAATGTCCATATTTTTGTCAAAAATCATTTCTATAACGAAATTTTGAGAAATGTTACTCAGCAACCGGTATACTGTACTGTTAAAAGATCAATTAACGAATTCAGAAATTTCATGAAAAAAGTGAATTAATTTGGAATCCTGGGCTATAGTCCATCAAATTTTATCAAAATTAGCTTGATTTTCAAATGTCCACATTTTTGTCTAAAATCATTTCAGTGACGAAATTTTGAGAAATGTTACTCAGCAACCTTTATACAGTACTGTTAAAAGATCAATTAACGAATTGAGAAATTTCATGAAAAAAGCGAATTTGGAATCCTGGGCTATAGTCCATCAAATTTTATCAAAATTAGCTTGATTTTCAAATGTCCATATTTTTGTCAAATATCATTTCAGTGACGAAATTTTGAGAAATGTTACTCAGCAACCTTTATACAGTACTGTTAAAAGATCAATTAACGAATTGAGAAATTTCATGAAAAAAGTGAATTTGGAATCCTGGGCTATAGTCCATCAAATTTTATCAAAATTAGATCGATTTTCAAATGTCCATATTTTTGTCAAAAATCATTTCAGTGACGAAATTTTGAGAAAATGTTACTCAGCAACCTTTATACAGTACTGTTAAAAGATCAATTAACGAATTGAGAAATTTCATGAAAAAAAAGAATTTGGAATCCTGGGCTGTCCATCAAATTTTATCAAAATTAGCTTGATTTTCAAATGTCCATATTTTTGTCAAAAATCATTTCAGTGACGAAATTTTGAGAAATGTTACTCAGCAACCGGTATACAGTACTGTAAAAAGATTAACTAACGAATTCAGAAATTTCATGAAAAAAGTGAATTTGGAATCCTGGGCTATAGTCCATCAAATTTTATCAAAATTAGCTTGATTTTCAAATGTCCATATTTTTGTCAAAAATCATTTCTATAACGAAATTTTGAGAAATGTTACTCAGCAACCGGTATTAAGTACTGTAAAAAGATCAATTATCGAATTCAGAAATTTCATGAAAAAAGTGAATTTGGAATCCTGGGCTATAGTCCATCAAATTTTATCAAAATTAGCTCGATTTTCAAATGTCCATATTTTTGTCAAAAATCATTTCTATAACGAAATTTTGAGAAATGTTACTCAGCAACCGGTATAAAGTACTGTAAAAAGATCAATTAACGAATTCAGAAATTTCATGAAAAAAGTGAATTTGGAATTCTGGGCTATAGTCCATCAAATTTTATCAAAATTAGCTTGATTTTCAAATGTCCATATTTTTGTCAAAAATCATGTCAGTGACGAAATTTTGAGAAATGTTACTCAGCAACCTTTATACAGTACTGTTAAAAGATCAATTAACGAATTGAGAAATTTCATGAAAAAAGTGAAGAGTCCATCAAATTTTATCAAAATTAGCTTGATTTTCAAATGTCCATATTTTTGTCAAATATCATTTCAGTGACGAAATTTTGAGAAATGTTACTCAGCAACCTTTATACAGTACTGTTAAAAGATCAATTAACGAATTGAGAAATTTCATGAAAAAAAAGAATTTGGAATCCTGGGCTATCCATCAAATTTTATCAAAATTAGCTTGATTTTCAAATGTCCATATTTTTGTCAAAAATCATTTCAGTGACGAAATTTTGAGAAATGTTACTCAGCAACCGGTATACAGTACTGTAAAAAGATCAATTAACGAATTCAGAAATTTCATGAAAAAAGTGAAGAGTCCATCAAATTTTATCAAAATTAGCTTGATTTTCAAATGTCCATATTTTTGTCAAATATCATTTCAGTGACGAAATTTTGAGAAATGTTACTCAGCAACCTTTATACAGTACTGTTAAGAGATCAATTAACGAATTGAGAAATTTCATAAAAAAAGTGAATTTGGAATCCTGGGCTATAGTCCATCAAATTTTATCAAAATTAGCTCGATTTTCAAATGTCCATATTTTTGTCAAAAATCATTTCTATAACGAAATTTTGAGAAATGTTTCTCAGCAACCGGTATGAAGTACTGTAAAAAGATCAATTATCGAATTCAGAAATTTCATGAAAAAAGTGAATTTGGAATCCTGGGCTATAGTCCATCAAATTTTATCAAAATTAGCTTGATTTTCGAATGTCCATATTTTTGTCAAAAATCATTTCAGTGACGAAATTTCGAGAAATGTTACTCAGCAACCGGTATTAAGTACTGTTAAAAGATCAATTAACGAATTCAGAAATTTCATGAAAAAAGTGAATTTGGAATCCTGGGCTATAGTCCATCAAATTTTATCAAAATTAGCTTGATTTTCATATGTCCAAATTTTTGTCAAAAATCATTTCAGTGACGAAATTTTGAGAAATGTTACTCAGAAACCTTTATACAGTACTGTTAAAAGATCAATTAACGAATTGAGAAATTTCATGAAAAAAAGAATTTGGAATCCTGGGCTGTCCATCAAATTTTATCAAAATTAGCTTGATTTTCAAATGTCCATATTTTTGTCAAAAATCATTTCTATAACGAAATTTTGACTAATATTACTCAGCAACCGGCATTAAGTACTGTAAAAAGATCAATTAACGAATTCAGAAATTTCATGAAAAAAGTGAATTTGGAATCCTGGGCTATAGTCCATCAAATTTTATCAAAATTAGCTTGATTTTCATATGTCCAAATTTTTGTCAAAAATCATTTCAGTGACGAAATTTTGAGAAATGTTACTCAGAAACCTTTATACAGTACTGTTAAAAGATCAATTAACGAATTGAGAAATTTCATGAAAAAAAGAATTTGGAATCCTGGGCTGTCCATCAAATTTTATCAAAATTAGCTCGATTTTCAAATGTCCATATTTTTGTCAAAAATTATTTCTATAACGAAATTTTGAGAAATGTTACTCAGCAACCGGTATTAAGTACTGTAAAAAGATCAATTAACGAATTCAGAAATTTCATGAAAAAAGTGAATTTGGAATCCTGGGCTATAGTCCATCAAATTTTATCAAAATTAGCTTGATTTTCATATGTCCAAATTTTTGTCAAAAATCATTTCAGTGACGAAATTTTGAGAAATGTTACTCAGAAACCTTTATACAGTACTGTTAAAAGATCAATTAACGAATTGAGAAATTTCATGAAAAAAAGAATTTGGAATCCTGGGCTGTCCATCAAATTTTATCAAAATTAGCTTGATTTTCAAATGTCCATATTTTTGTCAAAAATCATTTCTATAACGAAATTTTGACTAATATTACTCAGCAACCGGCATTAAGTACTGTAAAAAGATCAATTAACGAATTCAGAAATTTCATGAAAAAAGTGAATTTGGAATCCTGGGCTATAGTCCATCAAATTTTATCAAAATTAGCTCGATTTTCGAATGTCCATATTTTTGTCAAAAATCATTTCTATAACGAAATTTTGAGAAATGTTACTCAGCAACCTTTATACAGTACTGTTCAAAGATCAATTAACGAATTGAGAAATTTCATGAAAAAAAGAATTTGGAATCCTGGGCTGTCCATCAAATTTTATCAAAATTAGCTTGATTTTCAAATGTCCATATTTTTGTCAAAAATCATTTCAGTGACGAAATTTTGAGAAATGTTACTCAGCAACCTTTATACAGTACTGTTAAAAGATCAATTAACGAATTGAGAAATTTCATGAAAAAAAAGAATTTGGAATCCTGGGCTGTCCATCAAATTTTATCAAAATTAGCTTGATTTTCAAATGTCCATATTTTTGTCAAAAATCATTTCAGTGACGAAATTTTGAGAAATGTTACTCAGCAACCGGTATACAGTACTGTAAAAAGATCAATTAACGAATTCAGAAATTTCATGAAAAAAGTGAAGAGTCCATCAAATTTTATCAAAATTAGCTTGATTTTCAAATGTCCATATTTTTGTCAAATATCATTTCAGTGACGAAATTTTGAGAAATGTTACTCAGCAACCTTTATACAGTACTGTTAAAAGATCAATTAACGAATTGAGAAATTTCATAAAAAAAGTGAATTTGGAATCCTGGGCTATAGTCCATCAAATTTTATCAAAATTAGCTCGATTTTCAAATGTCCATATTTTTGTCAAAAATCATTTCTATAACGAAATTTTGAGAAATGTTTCTCAGCAACCGGTATGAAGTACTGTAAAAAGATCAATTATCGAATTCAGAAATTTCATGAAAAAAGTGAATTTGGAATCCTGGGCTATAGTCCATCAAATTTTATCAAAATTAGCTTGATTTTCGAATGTCCATATTTTTGTCAAAAATCATTTCAGTGACGAAATTTCGAGAAATGTTACTCAGCAACCGGTATTAAGTACTGTTAAAAGATCAATTAACGAATTCAGAAATTTCATGAAAAAAGTGAATTTGGAATCCTGGGCTATAGTCCATCAAATTTTATCAAAATTAGCTTGATTTTCATATGTCCAAATTTTTGTCAAAAATCATTTCAGTGACGAAATTTTGAGAAATGTTACTCAGAAACCTTTATACAGTACTGTTAAAAGATCAATTAACGAATTGAGAAATTTCATGAAAAAAAGAATTTGGAATCCTGGGCTGTCCATCAAATTTTATCAAAATTAGCTTGATTTTCAAATGTCCATATTTTTGTCAAAAATCATTTCTATAACGAAATTTTGACTAATATTACTCAGCAACCGGCATTAAGTACTGTAAAAAGATCAATTAACGAATTCAGAAATTTCATGAAAAAAGTGAATTTGGAATCCTGGGCTATAGTCCATCAAATTTTATCAAAATTAGCTTGATTTTCATATGTCCAAATTTTTGTCAAAAATCATTTCAGTGACGAAATTTTGAGAAATGTTACTCAGAAACCTTTATACAGTACTGTTAAAAGATCAATTAACGAATTGAGAAATTTCATGAAAAAAAGAATTTGGAATCCTGGGCTGTCCATCAAATTTTATCAAAATTAGCTCGATTTTCAAATGTCCATATTTTTGTCAAAAATTATTTCTATAACGAAATTTTGAGAAATGTTACTCAGCAACCGGTATTAAGTACTGTAAAAAGATCAATTAACGAATTCAGAAATTTCATGAAAAAAGTGAATTTGGAATCCTGGGCTATAGTCCATCAAATTTTATCAAAATTAGCTTGATTTTCATATGTCCAAATTTTTGTCAAAAATCATTTCAGTGACGAAATTTTGAGAAATGTTACTCAGAAACCTTTATACAGTACTGTTAAAAGATCAATTAACGAATTGAGAAATTTCATGAAAAAAAGAATTTGGAATCCTGGGCTGTCCATCAAATTTTATCAAAATTAGCTTGATTTTCAAATGTCCATATTTTTGTCAAAAATCATTTCTATAACGAAATTTTGACTAATATTACTCAGCAACCGGCATTAAGTACTGTAAAAAGATCAATTAACGAATTCAGAAATTTCATGAAAAAAGTGAATTTGGAATCCTGGGCTATAGTCCATCAAATTTTATCAAAATTAGCTCGATTTTCGAATGTCCATATTTTTGTCAAAAATCATTTCTATAACGAAATTTTGAGAAATGTTACTCAGCAACCTTTATACAGTACTGTTCAAAGATCAATTAACGAATTGAGAAATTTCATGAAAAAAAAGAATTTGGAATCCTGGGCTATAGTCCATCAAATTTTATCAAAATTAGCTTGATTTTCAAATGTCCATATTTTTGTCAAAAATCATTTCAGTGACGAAATTTCGAGAAATGTTACTCAGCAACCGGTATTAAGTACTGTTAAAAGATCAATTAACGAATTCAGAAATTTCATGAAAAAAGTGAATTTGGAATCCTGGGCTATAGTCCATCAAATTTTATCAAAATTAGCTCGATTTTCGAATGTCCATATTTTTGTCAAAAATCATTTCTATAACGAAATTTTGAGAAATGTTACTCAGCAACCTTTATACAGTACTGTTCAAAGATCAATTAACGAATTGAGAAATTTCATGAAAAAAAAGAATTTGGAATCCTGGGCTATAGTCCATCAAATTTTATCAAAATTAGCTTGATTTTCAAATGTCCATATTTTTGTCAAAAATCATTTCAGTGACGAAATTTTGAGAAATGTTTCTCAGCAACCGGTTAACAGTACTGTAAAAAGATCAACTAACGAATTCAGAAATTTCATGAAAAAAGTGAATTTGGAATCCTGGGCTATAGTCCATCAAATTTTATCAAAATTAGCTTGATTTTCGAATGTCCATATTTTTGTCAAAAATCGTTTCTATAACGAAATTTTGAGAAATGTTACTCAGCAACCGGTATCCAGTACTGTAAAAAGATCAATTAACGAATTCAGAAATTTCGTGAAAAAAGTGAATTTGGAATCCTGGGCTATAGTCCATCAAATTTTATCAAAATTAGCTCGATTTTCGAATGTCCATATTTTTGTCAAAAATCATTTCTATAACGAAATTTTGAGAAATGTTACTCAGCAACCTTTATACAGTACTGTTCAAAGATCAATTAACGAATTGAGAAATTTCATGAAAAAAAAGAATTTGGAATCCTGGGCTATAGTCCATCAAATTTTATCAAAATTAGCTTGATTTTCAAATGTCCATATTTTTGTCAAAAATCATTTCAGTTACGAAATTTTGAGAAATGTTTCTCAGCAACCGGTATACAGTACTGTAAAAAGATCAACTAACGAATTCAGAAATTTCATGAAAAAAGTGAATTTGGAATCCTGGGCTATAGTCCATCAAATTTTATCAAAATTAGCTTGATTTTCGAATGTCCATATTTTTGTCAAAAATCACTTCTATAACGAAATTTTGAGAAATGTTACTCAGCAACCGGTATACAGTACTGTAAAAAGATCAATTAACGAATTCAGAAATTTCATGAAAAAAGTGAATTTGGAATCCTGGGCTATAGTCCATCAAATTTTATCAAAATTAGCTTGATTTTCAAATGTCCATATTTTTGTCAATTCATTTCTATAACGAAATTTTGAGAAATGTTACTCAGCAACCGGTATTAAGTACTGTAAAAAGATCAATTATCGAATTCAGAAATTTCATGAAAAAACTAAATTTGGAATCCTGGGCTATAGTCCATCAAATTTTATCAAAATTAGCTTGATTTTCAAATGTCCATATTTTTGTCAAAAATCATTTCAGTGACGAAATTTTGAGAAATGTTACTCAGCAACCGGTAAACAGTACGAAAATTAAGTAATTTCACGAAAAAAGTGAATTTGGAATCCTGAGCTATAGTCCATCAAATTTTATAAAAATTAGCTTGATTTTCAAATGTCCATATTTTTGTCAAAAATCATTTCAGTGACGAAATTTTGAGAAATGTTACTCAGCAACCGGTATACAGTACTGTAAAAAGATCAACTAACGAATTCAGAAATTTCATGAAAAAAGTGAATTTGGAATCCTTGGCTATAGTCCATCAAATTTTATCAAAATTAGCTCGATTTTCAAATGTCCATATTTTTGTCAAAAATCATTTCTATAACGAAATTTTGAGAAATGTTTCTCAGCAACCGGTATGAAGTACTGTAAAAAGATCAATTATCGAATTCAGAAATTTCATGAAAAAAGTGAATTTGGAATCCTGGGCTATAGTCCATCAAATTTTATCAAAATTAGCTCGATTTTCAAATGTCCATATTTTTGTCAAAAATTATTTCTATAACGAAATTTTGAGAAATGTTACTCAGCAACCGGTATTAAGTACTGTAAAAAGATCAATTAACGAATTCAGAAATTTCATGAAAAAAGTGAATTTGGAATCCTGGGCTATAGTCCATCAAATTTTATCAAAATTAGCTTGATTTTCAAATGTCCAAATTTTTGTCAAAAATCATTTCAGTGACGAAATTTTGAGAAATGTTACTCAGAAACCTTTATACAGTACTGTTAAAAGATCAATTAACGAATTGAGAAATTTCATGAAAAAAAGAATTTGGAATCCTGGGCTGTCCATCAAATTTTATCAAAATTAGCTTGATTTTCAAATGTCCATATTTTTGTCAAAAATCATTTCTATAACGAAATTTTGACTAATATTACTCAGCAACCGGCATTAAGTACTGTAAAAAGATCAATTAACGAATTCAGAAATTTCATGAAAAAAGTGAATTTGGAATCCTGGGCTATAGTCCATCAAATTTTATCAAAATTAGCTCGATTTTCGAATGTCCATATTTTTGTCAAAAATCATTTCTATAACGAAATTTTGAGAAATGTTACTCAGCAACCTTTATACAGTACTGTTCAAAGATCAATTAACGAATTGAGAAATTTCATGAAAAAAAAGAATTTGGAATCCTGGGCTATAGTCCATCAAATTTTATCAAAATTAGCTTGATTTTCAAATGTCCATATTTTTGTCAAAAATCATTTCAGTGACGAAATTTTGAGAAATGTTTCTCAGCAACCGGTATACAGTACTGTAAAAAGATCAACAAACGAATTCAGAAATTTCATGAAAAAAGTGAATTTGGAATCCTGGGCTATAGTCCATCAAATTTTATCAAAATTAGCTTGATTTTCGAATGTCCATATTTTTGTCAAAAATCGTTTCTATAACGAAATTTTGAGAAATGTTACTCAGCAACCGGTATCCAGTACTGTAAAAAGATCAATTAACGAATTCAGAAATTTCATGAAAAAAGTGAATTTGGAATCCTGGGCTATAGTCCATCAAATTTTATCAAAATTAGCTCGATTTTCAAATGTCCATATTTTTGTCAAAAATCATTTCTATAACGAAATTTTGAGAAATGTTTCTCAGCAACCGGTATAAAGTACTGTAAAAAGATCAATTATCGAATTCAGAAATTTCATGAAAATAGTGAATTTGGAATCCTGGGCTATAGTCCGTCAAATTTTATCAAAATTAGCTTGATTTTCGAATGTCCATATTTTTGTCAAAAATCATTTCAGTGACGAAATTTCGAGAAATGTTACTCAGCAACCGGTATTAAGTACTGTTAAAAGATCAATTAACGAATTCAGAAATTTCATGAAAAAAGTGAATTTGGAATCCTGGGCTATAGTCCATCAAATTTTATCAAAATTAGCTCGATTTTCGAATGTCCATATTTTTGTCAAAAATCATTTCTATAACGAAATTTTGAGAAATGTTACTCAGCAACCTTTAAACAGTACTGTTCAAAGATCAATTAACGAATTGAGAAATTTCACGAAAAAAAAGAATTTGGAATCCTGGGCTATAGTCCATCAAATTTTATCAAAATTAGCTTGATTTTCAAATGTCCATATTTTTGTCAAAAATCATTTCAGTGACGAAATTTTGAGAAATGTTTCTCAGCAACCGGTATACAGTACTGTAAAAAGATCAACTAACGAATTCAGAAATTTCATGAAAAAAGTGAATTTGGAATCCTGGGCTATAGTCCATCAAATTTTATCAAAATTAGCTTGATTTTCGAATGTCCATATTTTTGTCAAAAATCGTTTCTATAACGAAATTTTGAGAAATGTTACTCAGCAACCGGTATCCAGTACTGTAAAAAGATCAATTAACGAATTCAGAAATTTCATGAAAAAAGTGAATTTGGAATCCTGGGCTATAGTCCATCAAATTTTATCAAAATTAGCTCGATTTTCGAATGTCCATATTTTTGTCAAAAATCATTTCTATAACGAAATTTTGAGAAATGTTACTCAGCAACCTTTATACAGTACTGTTCAAAGATCAATTAACGAATTGAGAAATTTCATGAAAGAAAAGAATTTGGAATCCTGGGCTATAGTCCATCAAATTTTATCAAAATTAGCTTGATTTTCAAATGTCCATATTTTTGTCAAAAATCATTTCAGTGACGAAATTTTGAGAAATGTTTCTCAGCAACCGGTATACAGTACTGTAAAAAGATCAACTAACGAATTCAGAAATTTCATGAAAAAAGTGAATTTGGAATCCTGGGCTATAGTCCATCAAATTTTATCAAAATTAGCTTGATTTTCGAATGTCCATATTTTTGTCAAAAATCGTTTCTATAACGAAATTTTGAGAAATGTTACTCAGCAACCGGTATCCAGTACTGTAAAAAGATCAATTAACGAATTCAGAAATTTCATGAAAAAAGTGAATTTGGAATCCTGGGCTATAGTCCATCAAATTTTATCAAAATTAGCTCGATTTTCGAATGTCCATATTTTTGTCAAAAATCATTTCTATAACGAAATTTTGAGAAATGTTACTCAGCAACCTTTATACAGTACTGTTCAAAGATCAATTAACGAATTGAGAAATTTCATGAAAGAAAAGAATTTGGAATCCTGGGCTATAGTCCATCAAATTTTATCAAAATTAGCTTGATTTTCAAATGTCCATATTTTTGTCAAAAATCATTTCAGTGACGAAATTTTGAGAAATGTTTCTCAGCAACCGGTATACAGTACTGTAAAAAGATCAACTAACGAATTCAGAAATTTCATGAAAAAAGTGAATTTGGAATCCTGGGCTATAGTCCATCAAATTTTATCAAAATTAGCTTGATTTTCGAATGTCCATATTTTTGTCAAAAATCACTTCACTAACGAAATTTTGAGAAATGTTACTCAGCAACCGGTATACAGTACTGTAAAAAGATCAATTAACGAATTCAGAAATTTCATGAAAAAAGTGAATTTGGAATCCTGGGCTATAGTCCATCAAATTTTATAAAAATTAGCTTGATTTTCAAATGTCCATATTTTTGTCAAAAATCATTTCTATAACGAAATTTTGAGAAATGTTACTCAGCAACTGGTATGAAGTACTGTAAAAAGATCAATTAACGAATTCAGAAATTTCATGAAAAAAGTGAATTTGGAATCCTGGGCTATAGTCCATCAAATTTCATCAAAATTAGCTTGATTTTCAAATGTCCATATTTTTGTCAAAAATCATTTCAATAACGAAATTTTGAGAAATGTTACTCAGCAACCGGTATACAGTACTGTAAAAAGATCAACTAACGAATTCAGAAATTTCATGAAAAAAGTGAATTTGGAATCCTGGGCTATAGTCCATCAAATTTTATCAAAATTAGCTTGATTTTCAAATGTCCATATTTTTGTCAAAAATCATTTCTATAACGAAATTTTGAGAAATGTTACTCAGCAACCGGTATACAGTACTGTAAAAAGATCAACTAACGAATTCAGAAATTTCATGAAAAAAGTGAATTTGGAATCCTGGGCTATAGTCCATCAAATTTTATCAAAATTAGCTTGATTTTCAAATGTCCATATTTTTGTCAAAAATCATTTCTATAACGAAATTTTGAAAAATGTTACTCAGCAACCGGTATACAGTACTGTAAAAAGATCAACTAACGAATTCAGAAATTTCATGAAAAAAGTGAATTTGGAATCCTGGGCTATAGTCCATCAAATTTTATCAAAATTAGCTTGATTTTCAAATGTCCATATTTTTGTCAAAAATCATTTCTATAACGAAATTTTGAGAAATGTTACTCAGCAATCGGTATACAGTACTGTTGAAAGATCAATTAACGAATTGAGAAATTTCATGAAAAAAGTGAATTTGGAATCCTGGGCTATAGTCCATCAAATTTTATCAAAATTAGCTTGATTTTAAAATGTTCGTATTTTTGTCAAAAATCATTTCAGTGACGAAATTTTGAGAAATGTTACTCAGCAACCGGTATACAGTACTGTAAAAAGATCAACTAACGAATTCAGAAATTTCATGAAAAAAGTGAATTTGGAATCCTGGGCTATAGTCCATCAAATTTCATCAAAATAAGCTTGATTTTCAAATGTCCATATTTTTGTCAAAAATCATTTCTATAACGAAATTTTGAGAAATGTTACTCAGCAACTGGTATGAAGTACTGTAAAAAGATCAATTAACGAATTCAGAAATTTCATGAAAAAAGTGAATTTGGAATCCTGGGCTATAGTCCATCAAATTTTATCAAAATTAGCTTGATTTTCAAATGTCCATATTTTTGTCAAAAATCATTTCTATAACGAAATTTTGAGAAATGTTACTTAGCAACCGGTATTAAGTACTGTAAAAAGATCAATTAACGAATTGAGAAATTTCGTGAAAAAAGTGAATTTGGAATCCTGGGCTATAGTCCATCAAATTTTATCAAAATTAGCTTGATTTTCAAGTGTCCATATTTTTGTCAAAAATCATTTCTATAACGAAATTTTGAGAAATGTTACTTAGCAACCTGTATTGAGTACTGTAAGAAGATCAATTAACGAATTGAGAAATTTCATGAAAAAAGTGAATTTGGAATCCTGGGCTATAGTCCATCAAATTTTATCAAAATTAGCTTGATTTTCAAATGTCCATATTTTAGTCAAAAATCGTTTCTATAACGAAATTTTGAGAAATGTTACTTAGCAACCGGTATTAAGTACTGTAAAAAGATCAATTAACGAATTGAGAAATTTCGTGAAAAAAGTGAATTTGGAATCGTGGGCTATAGTCCATCAAATTTTATCAAAATTAGCTTGATTTTCAAATGTCCATATTTTTGTCAAAAATCATTTCTATAACGAAATTTTGAGAAATGTTACTCAGCAACCGGTATTAAGTACTGTAAAAAGATCAATTAACGAATTGAGAAATTTCGTGAAAAAAGTGAATTTGGAATCCTGGGCTATAGTCCATCAAATTTTATCAAAATTAGCTTGATTTTCAAATGTCCATATTTTTGTCAAAAATCATTTCTATAACGAAATTTTGAGAAATGTTACTTAGCAACCGGTATTAAGTACTGTAAAAAGATCAATTAACGAATTGAGAAATTTCATGAAAAAAGTGAATTTGGAATCCTGGGCTATAGTCCATCAAATTTTATCAAAATTAGCTTGATTTTCAAATGTCCATATTTTTGTCAAAAATCATTTCTATAACGAAATTTTGAGAAATGTTACTTAGCAACCGGTATTAAGTACTGTAAAAAGATCAATTAACGAATTGAGAAATTTCATGAAAAATGTGAATTTGGAATCCTGGGCTATAGTCCATCAAATTTTATCAAAATTAGCTTGATTTTCAAATGTCCATTTTTTTGTCAAAAGTCATTACAGTGACGAAATTTTTAGAAATGTAACTCTGCAACCGGTATACAGTACTGTAAAAAGATACTGATAGTATCAATGTCAGAATCAAAAACGTACATTTTGAATTAAATATTCATTTCGTTTATGTGATATCATTCATCACTCTGAAAATTTTCGAAGAAATAAAATTGAATAATAATGTTAAATAGATTTCAGTTTCAGATTGGTAAGGTAAGAAAAAACTAAAATAAACTGAATGTCACACTCGTTTGCTAATATCTAAACAGAGAGGAAGTGTTTATACTATTAACTGGCGCCCAACGTGGGATTGTTTATTTTATTTACTTGCATTGTACCGAATTGATCAAGACTGGACCTATTCGAGCGTACAGTACTTCTTCGTTGACTTTCTCTGAGAAGTTAACTTATTGGTCTATAAGATAAGGAGGAATTTTGCGTCCCTGCTAGGCTTGGGGAATGCGATTGTTTGTGCTACTTTTCATGCTTTGAGAAAATATTTAAGTCGAATTATTGCAATTCACTAAAAATCTAATCTAAATACAGCAGTCAATTTCACTGAATTTTATTTTCCCGGTGCTGATGTTGTCAAAAGCTATGCTGGGTTGTTGGGCGAGTATATCCGCGTTTTCCTTTTCGTACCTGAAGACTTCTTCAAAGTGTTTCGCAAGAACGGCTGCTTTTTCTTGGTAAGTCATGGTCAACGATCCCTCTTGTTTCTTTTGCGATGTTTGAGGCTTTATTTTGTTCACAAGTATTTTGTTTGGCTTCCATGGAGAATAACTCATTTGCGTTTCCCTTTGTACTTTTTAAATATAGTTGGTGTGACGTATTCGTATTTTATTGATCTGCTTATTGGTGTGACTTTTGTTGCTGCATCAGTGAAGACATACTTAAAGAGGCAGAGAGGCAGAGAAGCCTGTAGTTCAGCTAACTTCTCGAGAATGGGGTCTGGCAATAATTTTAAATAGTTTTAAAAGCATATAAGAGAGGCAACAATTGAAAGAACAATTTCTTGCGTGTCATGACCTACACCAGCATAGCAGCCGCATGTTGATAATCTCTGCCTTGAAGTTGGTTTTCAGACATTGTTGGGTCTTCGGAAGGTTATCATTAACGCGGGATTTTAAAACCGGGAGGCACAGATTTAAAGCGGCATCATTTCGTTAAGACTGGCTCTGTTACAAGATGTCTTAAAGCCTTTTCATAATCTCTGTAGAAAATATGGCACTTGTCATTTGATACATAAATTATGTTCAACTCACTCAAGAATTTAAACCGGCTGACCACCGAATTGGGTGCTTAAGCTTCAGCGTTTGGATAACCAATTTCCAAGCAATATTTTTTTCAGCGATGGAACTCATATTTCTCTCTTAGTTTCGACAATAGGGTAAGTTAAAAATGTACAGAAATCTGCCATAAGGCCACTGTATCCACAAAAAATCACTTAAACTGGTGGAGGCATTGGTCCAGCACTTTTTGCAAAATGAGAAAGGTACAATCTTCGCAGTTAATTCTGAAAGAAAGCCGTTGAATTTGATTTTAAATCACGATAACGCGTTTTCTTTTCAGGCTTTCTGATCAAAAACTTAACAAATTACTATATACCGCACAGCCGATGTATTCCTCTGATTGAGTTCCATCCAACCTTTGACTTTTCCAGTACTGAATTTGCAGCGAGCACTGAAGTCGGTTCGGAGTTATAAAATGATTTAAAATATTTTTGCTAATTTTAAAATATTAGGAATTTATTAGGAATTAAAAAACCCCAAACTGTTTTGAACAATTTTGCAGTTTTAACAAATCATTGAAATGACTGACATTATTGCATTCTTTTGTATTCGATTACCGAATTCACTTGATGTCAACTGAAGTCCGGAAAATCAGTTGAATCTGTATTATTTCCCGATCACGGCAAGCCAGCGAACCCGATAGCCAGACCAGAAGGGTTACAGTGAAAGGGTATGCTTCGGTCGCACTTCACGACCTCGCCCCTGAAAGTTGGATGAAGACAATAGAACGACATTAGAAGTGACTCCACATTGAATATCTCAAAATGAATTCAAGCAGTTCAAATTGAATTCACTGACTTCGCAAAATTAAGAGTGAATTCATTAATGTGTTTTAGGCTCGACTCTTTGATTTAAACTCTTTGATTGCTCCAGTCAATGGTTCCAAAAGAATGGTGATTAAAGTACAGGGTGACGCACAAATTATGCAACAGTAAGATTTTCATATAACTTGTTTTTTCAATCGATGTATTTATGTATCCTTTATTTTATTTTGTTGTACAGAAAATTCAATTTTATTTCGTGTAACTGTTTGCTTTTGAAGTCGATACAGAAAATGATTCAATGCGGCCTGAAGGGTTAAAGTCGAGATCGCCTCAATTATTGTTTCAATGGACTGCTTCAATTCAATCAAATTCCTTGGTTTGATTTTATCCATCTCTAGTTTGACATAACCCCATAAAAAAATTCTGATCAGGTGTCCCTGGCGACCAGCGAAAAGTGGAGTTTCTGGATATTAATTTGTTTAGGAATTTTTGCTGAAGCTCCGGTCTGGCTATGTGTGCAGTTTCTCTATCTTACTGGAACCAAATGCTGTTGAGCCGGATAATTCTTCAGCGCAGTTCTAGGTAAACAAAAAAGTCCTTCAACATCTCTTAATAACGATCCCCTTAAATACTTGCTGTTATACCATTTTCTTCAAAGGAGTATGGCCCCACAATGCATCTTGATGAAACTGCCCACCACACAGTGACTCGATCTGGATGCAGTTCCATCTCATGGAGTATTGCTGGATTAGATTCACTCCATCCAATTTAGCTTGATAACATTGCCGTTTAGATCATCATTTCAATAATTTTTTGGAAAAGTTCCAGGCGAATGGACGAATCCAGAGGGTTAAACTTTTTTGTTATTTGGACCCCGCGTGGAAATAAGTTTAAGTCATTATAAATTATCCATAGTAATGACCATCGGCTTACTCCAATTCGCGCCAATAAGTTTCGAATCGAAACGCTTGGATTTTTCTGAATTGACAATGCTACAAACGCGATTGTGTCTTGAGCTCGAACATAGTGCTCTTAATGGTACGGACTTCGTGCGATGCTTCCAAATTCAGCAAATGAGCATATCAACCTCACAAAGATCGATCTATTCAGGAGAGTTACGCCAAACTAGCGCCCAAATTCCCTTTTAAAGTAAATGAAGGACTTTGTATCCTAAGCATTCAATTAAATAAATCTCAATAGTTACTTGCCAAATAATATTCACATAGACTCACATATAAAAAAAATAATTACGTTTTATTTTTGTAGTACGATTCGTGGTCTACCCTGCATTTTAAATTTTTTGTTTTATTTTTAATTCAGTTGCATCAAACAAAAAAATTGAGTAAAATTCCGTAAACGCATTTCAAAAAACATGCATTCTCTTACAACTCTTACCGATTCCAAAAAACGGCTTTATTAAAAATTGCCTTGTCAGAATCAAGCCCTGCTGGAACTTCCGTGGAGGACATTTCAATGATTATAGTTTAATTCGTAGTGATCCAAGCAATCCGGTAAATTAAATGTTTATCAAAATCTGAATCATAAATTTCCATTCCGAAAATAATTAACTGTTTTGAATATCGGCTTTAAAATATCATTGGTATTTACAATTATCATATTTCAATTGACCGTGTATTAAGCCTAAAAAACACATTCCTCAAACGCAACATAAATATCAAAATTTGATTTATCCTTAAATTAGCAAAAAGTAACTCAAACCCCATGATATTAATTGCGGATAGTTTCGAAACTAATTTCGCTAATTAATTCATTAAATTAAACCGAGAGCCTATTCACACAAAACACCAGACGTTGAACGTGTGAATCCAAATTGACTACACTCAAATTGCCTTCCATATTTTGCTGCGCTCAATTTCAACATTTTCGCTGATTCTGTTAAATTGTTTTATTAAATCAAGTCCACCCTCGCACCCAAAAGCCTAAAATATCTAAAATATAAACACCTCGGCAGTCCGAACGAACGTGACTATCGCTACAAATGTCATAGTCCGAACTGCAATCGAGAGTAATTTGCGATTTAGCAAATATCCTGTTTTTTTTTTGTTTATTAACTATTCTGAAATCCTTTTTGAATTTAAGGGATAATTTTATTATGCCACCCTTAATCCGGGCATAGGCAAACCGAATAATAATTTTAAGCACGTAACTGGACAGGCTCGTGTTACAAATGTGCTTATATCCTTGCATTGGTGCAATTGCAACAAACTGAATTTGCACATAATCCTTAAATCCCTGCAGGTAGTATTTTTTTCGATCAAATCAATTTGTGTTGCGAGTGTCCTGTAGCAAAGTAATCGTTTACTTAAGTCCTTGTGGGTGAAAATTATCACGAGACATGATGTCCTGGTATGGTTGAGAAGACTACTTTGAACTTGAAAAAGCCTATTTTCTCGTCCTTTTTTTAATGAATTTAATTACACAAGCGGTGTGTGAATAAATTTGCGTATCGAGCGGGGGTGTTTTTGTATTTTGCGTATCCTTAAATTTGATTACGAAACTTTATTTTATGAAAGTGTCAGGTTGAGTTTTTTGTATTGAAAAGCAATTTCAACATGATTTTCAATTTGTTTTTGTTTTTTGTTTATATAGGTCCTGTGAGTGTGGTCGGATATTGAGGAGGTTGTGCAAGATTCCGGGTCACTGGACGGAATTAACATTAAGTGACAGAATGAAGGTGTATTTTGGTTTGAACTTTTAGACAATGTCAACAGGAAAGTTCAAGTTCAGCATCAGCAACGCTATAAGGATGCTTCGAAGAAAGTCAAAGACGAAGGTTATCCCAAGTAAACAGACCAATGAAGTGAAATGTTACAGTCGCAAGATGACGACGACGATAAAATAATGAATTTCAAAGAAGAACGTAATCGCTCAGTCTTTGAAAAAGGAAAATAATTGTGTTTTAAAGACAGTCAAAAATAAAATAACATTTTCCTTTTTATCCTTTTGCCACTTCCTTCTTTTTTTAATTCCTGTATTATAAAAAGAAATATATTTATATATCCTTCTACTTTAAATAACAGCTTTTTCTTGATGTTTTTTAAGTTGTAAGCAGTTAATAATAAATAAAAATAAATATAAAATAAATAAATTTTTTATTCACCATTTCAGAATTCACAAATTTTTTTTTATTTGAAGGTTGAAACCGGCATTGATAGTCTCAAATGTGAGCTCAGGTATGTCAACATCTCCCACTTCAATGGTGGCTTGCCGGTTAATCGCCTGATAGATTTTGGCGCAGGATAGCTACATTACTTTATATAGTTTAAGTTTACACAAGTTCACGATGAACTTGTATTGTACCGGGATTTGAAAAAGGCTTTCAGAAATACTGGAAGGAATCGGAATACGAAACTGGACTGCTTTGAATGTCATTTAAGATACCGAACAAAATAAGGGAAGTGTACAGAGAAGAAAATTAAATAAAACATGGAGTTTCTCAAGTATCGAAACTGGGACCGGAACTTTTCATTTTATTTTTTAACGATCGTTTTCAGACGGTCTTTACCTTTGAAAGTTTACGACTGGAATCGACATGTTGAAGCACAGGTGAAGAATCTTCGAGGTGCCATATGTTCCCTATTCCGCCTTAGCCGATACTGTGATTTCCATTTCAACAGACAAATTGTTTTTTGTTTTTCTTAAGTCATGTATATGCTGTTAGTAAATGGCTTGCCGCAAAGCGCCACAAGGTATTCAGACTAAAATTTTCAAAACTACTTATAGAAAACGCTCCACACCAAAAAACTGAAGGGGATAAAACTGCTAAGTATACAGCCAATCTTGAAGATATATTTTATTTTCAGAATGCCATAATGACAAAATGAACACCACAAACCTACCAACAATCTTCAACCAGCTTCCAATAGAATTTCTCAACAAGCGCTCAAAATTATTACGTTGCAAAAGCGTATGGATCTGCTCTTATTCATTGGCTCAATTTATCAAGAAATCAGCAAGCTCTTTAGATGAACTGGCATCTATGCCGGCTGCTTCGAAATTGAATTTACCTGCGAATGATTCTCGATCACTCAATAAGTGCTGTACTTCAACTTCATTGCAAACAATCTACAGGCATTAAGAAAAAAAATTAGTGGCGCATCTACTACTGGCCCAACATCTACTGAAGCCGTGGCGTAGTGTCACCATTTGTTTGTGCGTGTTATATTTTTTGAACATGGAGGGCTTGACCAACAGTTTATTGCAAACTCCGACTGGGCGCAGAAGTTTTTTTTTTGACATTTTGTTCCCATCGGAAAGATTGTCATTCACTCGGCGTGAAAAAAAGCCAGATGTTCTTGCCCGGATTCTAAACCGGTTCCTCACGACGACGACGCACTCACCACTGAAACACGGGGCCCACTACATTGATTACCTTGTCATAAACCCAAAGCTTCGATTGTTACTCGAATCAAACTTTTAAGGTGTTTCGTTTTAAGTGCAAAACTACCGTAATGAGAAGTCTGGATCCAGTTCAAATCGAGGATCGCACGGACTTGATATGGGTAATTCAATACCTTTATCGTTGCCCAAGCTTTGTCAGCAGTGCACGGTCCAGGTCATCTCCCTGCAGCACTGTTGACGGCATCCGCGAAAACAAAAGGCCAATCACTTTTTCACATTGAACACCAGGTAGCACAAAATATCACAATCTGCAGATGGAACATTAAGGAAGCAAAGGACTTTATTTTTCTAGGGACGTATTAACTAGATACACTAACATTTCGAATACGAAAAGTATTTCAGTGTCACTGATGCATGTGTTATTCCTGGATTCATGAAATGGACACGGTTGTATTTTGGAGGCACAAAATTTCATTCTGTCCTTTAATACTGTGCGGAATATAATGTACACTTCAATTGCATTTCAACGACTGAAAAAAAGGATCGTCAATTTGCGAACGAAAACCACGCAGTGATGTCATCAGCAAAAGATTGAAAAAGATAAAATGAAACAAATAAAATATCATTGATGCTGACTAAAATAAGATTCGGTGACAAACCGCAGCCCTGTGGCACACCGGCATTTATATATTTATTTGCATGCTTGAAAGCATCCATTACAACTTGAACTGAATAGCCACAATGGAAGTTTCTAATCAATAATTTGGCAGGTTATGACATCATTTTTAAAAAATTTAATTTAATAGTAAAGAGGAGTTGTGACAATAGTCAATAGCTATGTGAAAAAATGTATTTTCTAAATTATAAATTCGGTTGTCTACTTATTTTTTGTAAGAATTAATGTTTTGCTCACGTTTTTTGATAAAAGTCTTATTTAATTTATAGATTAGATTATGTGTGTCTTAAGTCATACTTATGATCATTATACTCCGCTTAAAGATCTAAAAAAAAATGATAGAAAACAGCGCAGATATTTCGCGATCTAATCGAACTTTTAGAAGCTGGGAACAGTTTCTGCCTGTTTATAATCTGGCGCACCAGCTTGGAAGACGAGCCATGATGACGTCGACGCACTTTAAGAAGCCTCGAAAGAAGATGAAAGTTTGACAACACAAATTGCTTCAAAGTGGCCCATTCAGTTATTCTAAAAATTGGAGAGTAGTGAATGGATGACCACGAACTCTTCCAACAAGAATAGAACTAAATGTGTCCGGATATTTTTAATGTTGATTATAATGTATTCCCGGCTTATGTTGAGCCTTAAAATTCCATAAGGCCACATGATGACAAAATCAGAATAACAAAAAAAAATGTGAATATTTAAATAAAAAATCAAATTCAAAACGCTGAAAAGAATGTAAAATTTTGGTTTGAGTCTCAGAGCTGTAAGAACAAAAGAAGCTGATTTCTACCTTCTTAAAAATGCTACAAATGTTTGTTATCAAAACTAGTAACCAGCTTAACTGGTGCCTTGAAATTTCAGTTTTTTCTTAGGTCATTGGCAGCAAATGAGTAAAACCAGCACGATTTGCCAAATCAGCTGACACGGGCTTGAGAAAAATTGTTGACCAATTAACTGTAGACACTTCAAATGGAATTAGACATTTTTTTTCCCGTTCAATGTTGGCACCAATTTCAAGCTGTTGGACATCTAGCCACCTTGCTTAGCTGGTGTGCCCTCCAGCAAGGATCTTGGTTCAGGACAATACAAAACATAGCTCGTTCAAGCAGTGATGCCGAACGGAAAAGCTGGAGGAAGATCTGTTTATGGTCCGGCGGAATCATTGCCCGTATTTTTTCAAAGATATGAATGGCGCTTTCTATCGTTCAAAAATTATGAATTTGAGCTGAACTCGTTCTTGGTTCCAGCAAGACGGCACTACTTTTTACACAACACCCGAAACGATGTTCCAATTGAGAAATGAGTAAGGTGAACAAATTATCTCTCGGTTCTTACATGCGGAAACGTCTAATCATCCATTTTTACCGAGAAGCCAGCATCCATTGCAACCTTACATGACGAAATTGTACTTTTCTTATGAACCACTTAAAACGTAGTCGCAGTCAGGCGTAGTCATATCGAATTTAACATAAAGTTGTTTTTATTTATTTTCAAAAATATTTTGAAATTTTTTTTGAAAATGTTAAAATTTTAAAACTAAAAACAGGGTCTTCACCTCTGTAATAACGGCTGTCTGATTTTTTATAGAACGATGTCTCGTAGCAATGAACGGTGTCCTCGAATTGCTCGTGGGCTGAGGTACCTGAGGTCTGCTGGCGTTCATTACTGATCTCTCGATTTGAATGGTCCTTAAATTTGTCGAGTATCCTCTCGGAAAGCTGTAGCATGTCCATATCGATTTGCATCATGCAAGCATCTTCATACAGCCTAGTGTTGCTGAAGTATTTCAACGTTTTCGGTTTTCGTAAGTCCGGTTGACGGTGACACGGTGAACCATATTGGGCAGCCTTATGTTATCACTGGTCTTATGAGCTGCTTGCAGACCAGAAGTTTGTTTTTTTTGCTCAACCCTGAAACACATGAGTTTCGTTTTGCTGCTGTTGACTTTAAGTCCTTACTTTGAATAGTAATCAAAGAGCTTCCTTAGGTGGTCCCGGATCCTTGGCGCTGCTATGATTGGGGAAAGCGATGCAAGGTATGTGATAGCGTCGTCTATATTTAGTAAACTGGCAACAACTGTCTCACTTTTGTTTAGTCCCGGGGTGATATCATGGTGTAGCTTAAACAGTAAATGAATTGTTGAGTGTTTTTTAGTCATATCGAAATGGTAGCATGCCTCCTATAAGCGGGTTCAGCAAATGATTGTTCGATTTTTTAATAAACTATGGCGATAGCAATGATAAATGAACATAACCATGAATTATGTTACTCTCAGAGGGTCATTTATTGATTTCTTAGTAAGTTTATAGGTCAATTATTCATGCAAAAATAAAGGCGAGTTAAGCCTAACTATCGAGAGACCCGCTCAAACACACACAAATTGTGTGCACCAAAATAAGTCCAGCCGTTTAGGAGGAGTTCAGTGACAAACACACATACAGAAGAATTTTATATGTTTATGTTTATAAAAAGATATTCTTTAAAAAGCAAAAAGCAAGCTTTGAGCATTTTATAAATAACCAAACCTCTAGTCCCAAAACAAAAGAAACAAATATGATATCCTGACATTTAGAATTGTTTCTCCAGTGCTTCGTTTTATGGAAACCTTTGGGCTCAAGAAAAGGCTGTTCCTTGTTATGCCAGTTGAGGCGATCATTCATAAAGACAGCTCAAAAGCTTACTGAATAACTTATGTACATGTAAAAATATTGCACTCTACAGGAAACTGCAATAATTGCTAAGCCAACGCACATGACATCAAACTTTGACGTCTGTTGTCCTGAAAAATGTTTCATTCGGTCCGTCCTTGAAGTGGATAATTTCGAAAAAGTTTGGCCCAAAAATTAATGAAAATTTCATCTAAATTTGACGTTGACTCTGTTGACACAAATCCCCAGGTGAAAGAGCGTTCCTAATTTCATTGTCCTCCACTCCTCGTCGCCCCCACTGGGTATCAGGATAGGATTTTGTTGAAAAATCGAATCACACTGCGAGACTCATTTATAATGGGAAATTTTTGAAGGAGTGAGTTGCGCGTAATTAATTTTTGACAAGGATAAGAGCTGAGAAATTGTGTTGTTTTGTGATTTACAATTAACGAGACCGTGAGCCGTGCCCCATTCTTGCGGGCCGCGCGCCGCGCGCCGCTGGGTTTGGGTCCTATTTCGTGAGACTCGAAGATCGAGAATGAACCTTTTTTGACTAAAGCGCTACAATTAATTAATCACCGTAATGTTAAGTAATTTGATACTATTCTTTTGCTGATTAAAACGCATTGTAGCGCAGGTAGGGAGTTCATTTGATTTTGATTATTCGAGAGACGCAACGTAAAAGGGTTCAATTTTAATTTGATTCCATGTCAAGTGGTTTCATTATGTCGGGAAAGTAACCCTTGGACTAATGAATACATTTAAGATGTTATTACGTATGCTTGAAACTGGTGGAAAATTAGTGATAAATGGTTTCTTATTATTGATGATTATTATTTTGAAGGATGAGCCTCGAGTTGAGTCATTGCTGACATCTTTTGACCCACTGAAACATCTAAGCATTAGGCTTAATGCGGTCTAGAAAAGAGTATTCTTTCAGCTTCTCTGTGCTGTAGATTAGACTTGTTGCACGGTGCCTTGCAGCGTATATACATAACATTTAAATTTAAAATCAGGCAAACAAAAAAAAAGGACAAGGTCGAGTTGGACAGGCACACGAAAGTTTCCGTATTTTAACACAGTTTTTTTTTTTTTAAATAATTTAGAAAAACAATGTTTTTAATTTTATATTAATTAGTTTTATTAGTTGTTATAAAGGCCATAGTTGTACACAATCTGTGAAAACTGCCTATTACGTTTCAGAAGGTATAGCCGAGTGACTGACGCTAGGATTTTCCCAGCATAGCCACACTTATTTTGAAAATAGCGCACCAAATGTTTTCTTCTAAGCCCTCAAATGTAGCAGATTCATTGGGAGATTGTCCAAGTGAAGTGAACTTTTAGCACGCTTTGTGGCACATGGTATCACTTAGAGGATTGCTACTGACATAGAGAATAAAAATGCAAGCCTAAGATTCCTCATCAGATGTTATGCCTGCAGTATTCATGAGTCAAGTCGTTTGGACTGTACTAATTCCAAAAGTATTGCGGTAAAGCGGTTCAACTTTACTTTATGTATGAAGTTATCGATGATTTTTTGGCTGCAATCAGTTCAATGTAGGTGTAGATGCCGAAGTTCTGAGAACGTCATAAAATTCCTACAGAAACGTCGGTTTTTTCCGACACGTGGAATATGAGTTCGAGTTGAATAATGATTATAAATAAGACTATCCGGAGTCATAAATCGACCCATATTATTGCGTATTTGCAACCCCAATGAACGACCCTTAAGTTAGACAAAGTTTTTTATAAGTTTGAAAATATATCGCGATTATTTAAAAGAAGATTTCATGAATATTTAAATGACGGTCCAACGTCCGCCCTTCCATAAAAATCAGTCAGCGATGAGCCAAGTCCAATAATTGATTTGACTGATAACTCTATAGCAAGTTCTCTCATATTATACTCTTTCAGTCATTCTGTTATAGTCCTATCTGATTTGAATAAACCTTTGCCTTTGAGTTCCGGTATTCAGAACGAGCCTTCCTTTCTAGATGTACTTCGTTCATCAACTCGTTCGAGTACTTTCTCCTGTTTCTGGACAAGTTTTTGAATTTCAATAGTTACGGCATTTAACTTGTTTTAATGATTAAATTGTGTGAATTTTCATTCTGTTGTCGTTTTTCGTAAACATTTAAGGCTCTGTTAACGTTTTGAGACAAAGGTAACAAATTGATTGTTTGAATTTGTCGCCCATTGAGCCGGGGAGAGCCTTCAATAACCGTGACTATTAAAAGAATCCATTTTTTGGGTTGGCAAATCAGTAATTGCTGATTTCATTAAGTTGAATTTTTAGGTTTGCTGACGTAATCGAAATTTCAAATTTTGTTATTTGATAGTTGGTACTTCAAACATTGAAAATCGCTTAAAACAACTTTGTCATGTACTATAACTCGGTATATGGGTTCCTCGTGAACTAAAAGAAAATCTTTTAACACAACGCATTAACATCTGTGATTTGTTAAAGAAACGCGATGAAAATGATCCATTTTTAAAACGATTGATAACTGGTGATGAAAATGGGTTGTTTACAACAATGTCAATCGGAAAAGATTGTGAAGCAAGACAGGTAAACCAGCTCAAACAACATCAAAAACTGTTATGTTATCAGTTTCGTGGTTTACAAAGGAATTGTCTACTTAGAACTTTTATCACCCAACCGAACGATCAATTCAGATGTCATCATTGAACAAGAAAAGAAAAGCGACCCGAATTGACAAATCGAAAATGTGTTGCATTCCATTATGTGTTGCAAGGCCACACACATCTTTGGTCACTCGGCAAAAATTATTGGATCTTGGTTGGGATTTTTTGCCATAGTATGCACTAAAAAGTCCTGACTCTGCACCGTCTGATTACATTTTTATTTCAATCTTTGCAAAGCTCCTTGAATGGTAACAATTTTACTAATAAAGATGATGTCGAATCGTACCAGAAAGTTTTATGGACGTGGAATTATGATGCTGCCTGAAAGATGGCAAAAGGCCATTGCTCAAAATGGACAATACATTACAGAATAAAGTCATTTCGTTCCATGAACAAATTGTCTTTTGTTTTCTAAAAAAAAAAATCCGCAATTACTTAGTTGCCCACCTGGTACATGACATTTCATCAAGCTTCAACTTGGCTATGATGAAAATATTGTTTGGGTGAAATAATTGTGGCTTATTCACTGTAGCACTGTTTGAAAAAGCATGTGTGCAATTCACACGTGGTAGAAGTCAAACTTTCAAAAATGTTGGTTTCAAGATACTGAGACGAATGTAAAATTTCGGGAGGAGGATAATTGAGGGTATTAGTAGTAGAGATTAAAAAAAAACTTTAACATACAGTACTTTAGTGTTCTGTACTGTATTTCCATTCCAAAAGAACGGAAACACAAACACAACCTATGGTACCCAAAATACAAAAATTATTACTGAGCATTATGAATAAATGATTTTTCATTTTCAGGTCGGAATGAGGATCAATAAACGTAGCGTTCGTTTATTGTATTTTGTTCTGTATTTTGTGCGTACAGTACGTTTAGTGTACCTAGATCCCTCTCAACTGAGCATTATGAAATCGGAAAGGATTTTTTAAGATATAACCTTAATTCTAAAAACAAGATATTTCTTTATACGTAGAAGGGTAATTAAAGGCCAGTAAGGGGAAAGGTTTTTCTTTGGAAATAGATATAATTCGATTCTAACAGGAAGTTATGAATCAATGCTAATTCCGAGAAGATATATTTAAAAACGGAGAATCTTTTTTTATGGAACTGGAAAAGGAATATACACTCAAGTGACCTAACGGATAAGTATATCCAGGTAGACATAAATGCACATACGTGTAGCAGAACATCTGACCTGTCATAAGAACCACTCACATGGTATAAAACTCTGAACAGATTCGTAACAGGATTGTTACCTATGTTACTGCCAGAGAATTTTTTTGCACCATTTATTAAAAATTAGAATGTGCTGGATATCTGTAGCTGGAGGCAGCAATTATAAAAGCAGATTGCTGATTCTTTTCTTTCTTTTTTCATTTCATATTTGAGGTACTGTACCATAACGTACTGTTTTTTTTTCAATCTCTGATTAGTAGTGATCATAATTATACAAAATTATTCGTATATATTACATAGATTTATTCATATTCATTGCTTACATTTTCGATAAAGGATACAAGTATGAAATAAATACTTTGGTCTTAATATGGTCAACATATCCTTGGAATACTGCGTCAGTTACGGTTTTTGATCTTGTTCTTGATACAGTGCGACTGCTGCTGTCCAAAATCTCTATCAACGGAATCGCTATTTCCGATGCAAAATTTCCATTCGTAATCTTTTTCAAGAATTCTGGTGTGTATTTAATTAAATTTTCATGAAAGAATTCAATAATTGTATTTATTGATTGCTACAATTAATACTTAAATACTATTATCTAATTTGGTTTAGCATGCACACATTTCTCCCCCTAGCTAAACTGATAATGATTCCATTTGTGGAGTAACAACATGGGCTCCGTCATTCGAATTGTTGTAAATTGCAACTCTACGGCATTTGAATGTGGTCTTTTTTAGTAAACTACAATGTCAAAATTAGGAATATCTAAAATGTTTTCATCAATCATCCACGTCTCAAAAAGAATAAGAAAATTCGACGATGCTACTCTGTCAAGATGGAGATCATGAGCATGAACTCGTAAACTTTTGCTGTTAAATGTATACAGGAACAATCCTTGCCTTGTGTTTATAAAATCATATCATAGTTTCTCAACACTCTCTAGCCGATTCAAGCTCAACCTTTGTAACTCAGCTCGCTTAGTAAACGCGCCTTGATAAACACGAGTGGAGGGGGTACGAAGCAGAGCCATAAGAGAATAACGAATATAAGAAACATTGTAAAAAGCTTCCTATCTCATTTTCACATACGTTAAATCCTATGAATTTTTGTGTCTGTCATTCTTTACTGTCACTTTTTCGTTTCATCGATTTTCAAATCACAACGACGCTAAAGAAGTTTTCACTCCAAAAAAGAAACTATAAAAGAGGGAGAAGCAGAAGTCAATGCTAAAGTTTGCGTGAAAAAGAGGTTATTGTCATCAGCAAACACGTCAACTGAAAAAAATAAGAAGAGTGTGGGAGACAAAACAGAACCCTGCGGCACAACAGCGTTGATATTACGAAGTGGAGTGTAGAAATCATCTGGTCTTATTGAATGTAGCATTCAATCAATTAAAGAATTTAGTTGATGATTGCAATGTACGGACTGGAGAAATACTGGTGTATACACCACTTTGGCAGAATTGGAAAAATATTATAATATTGAACTTGAAGGTCTTTGAATACTCTTTCTTTTGTACAAGTATTTGACGAGCTCAAATACAACTTTCAAGCTAAAAAAAAACCAAAAGGATATTAGAAAACAATTTTCAAAAAGAAATTAGACTGCTTATTAAGCTTGTTAGAGACAAAATTTCTGTCAGTTGGAACTTCTAAAAAGATCAACCAGATATGAACTATCTGCTTTCAATGAAATTAAGAAAGGAAATCTAAAGTCTGGTAAAAGTTCTACTGATATAAATGCCAAGATATCGATGGAGAAAAATAACCTATTAGAAGTGGTGAAGTTAAGACATAAAACTGATTTCGTTGCAGCCGGGGAAATGGGTCTATATCAGTTTTTTTCAAAGAGATTTTTTAAGTGGATTTACCCAAAGGTAAGCGAACTCGATTGTTGGAAGTTAAATCTTAAACATTTTTGGAAATGAATGAATGATGAAAAAGTTGAACTGCTTTAATTTGTGCGAAGAACAAGTGCAAGACAATATCAGTTGCATTCCCATGAGCATGGCATCAATCCACTTGATTACTTAATTGCACCACTCAGTGAGCTAAGCTAAACACTCATTAACACAGAAAGGAAGTACGAGTATTTCAATTGTAACAGATACTCGCACTAATTAAGGTCACACATGAGTGTTCATCGAGTGTCCATGCGGCCAACAACTGAATCAAATCGCTTTCAATAATGTTGGACGCGAAAGTGAAACGCGTCCCCCATTGACAACTGACCACACTCGGAGTAACTTATACAATTAAACCTAATTGAAAATGACACACCGACTTGATGCCTAATTAAAAAGCTACCACGAAACAGAAATCATAATCCGTTGACCTATAAAATGTATACGATGAAGTGATGCATGTTTCATTTGGAACTGAAAGTCTGCAGGCTTAAAGACTTCCCCAGACGCTCAGTCATGCAAATCCCCGCAGTTTAAATTATGTAAAAAATGTTTGAAGTGCTCCGCGGAACTCCATAGACCGCCGCTTTTAATTATTTTTATTGTTTCGCATGTCACAATACCAACGTAGCGAGTAAAAAAGGAAAAACCCTTCTTCCTGTGTATGCATTGTGGCAACAGCTTACCGTAAAGTAATTACTCAAGTAGCCTGGCATAAAACGTTTCCCTCTGCATCCATTAGCCGGGAAAGTGTCCTTATTCAAAATTGCAACGACGAGGCAAGGGCGCATTCAACGGACGTCCTTTGCGTCCAAAGAAAGACACACGACTTATGATGCACTTTCTAAGGACGAACTAAAAACAGAATTCAGTCGAGCTTCCTCGAGTTTCTCGTCATTATTATTATTATTACGAGTACGATTGTCCTTGGGCGAGAACCCCCATCTGGTTTGCCATTACCATCCGTTCGCCCGTTTGTCCATTTCTATTTTCGAACGTTGATAATTGCGGCTTTGTGTCCAGGCCTTCGGCTGCTGAGTTTCGACTTCCGAATGTCATTGCACTCGCCATAAAAAGGACCTTACACAAACAGCTTTGCCAGGCCAACAGAGGACGCAAAAAAAAGAAAGATACAATAATGCAGTTTTTTGATTACGGATTGTTTTTAGCATAAATTTTTAGTGGAAAGGATTCAGATCAAAAAATTTGGGTGAAAGGGAAGACTTTCTTTTTCGCCACTTTCTTGCCTACTCGAGTGCTTTTCGAAAATATTTCAAGACTCCTCTCAGACATTATCATTTCAGGACCAACTTTTGTGAATTACCTTCCATAGATTTGCTGGCCAGTAACAGAAATAGCTTTCTACAAATGACCTGAGGAAACCGAAGCGTTAGGTGGTAAACTTTTCACTTGCGCCCCGGAATGCAGAACTTGCCTCAATGTCGACCCACCCCCACACAGCCCAGATGTAAACAGCTTTCTTGGTTGGGAAATTTAAGCAACAATATGAGCGTAGGGGCTGTATGAATGAACAATAAATCTGCATAGAGGGTGGAATGTGTGATAAAACCTTTTCAAATCTTCTCTTAGGGCACGAACTCTAGTGGCAAATTAGACCCTTGTCCTAACCGACTGAAGAAAGTTGGGTAGCTTTCTAGTAGTTATGTGCTTGTGTGTATGTGTTTTGAGCAGCACAATACAATGGGTAACGAGGATATTTTTATGCCTTAATGTAGACAATTTATTTGAATAGATTGCAGTGAGCGTAGAGAGCATGTTATCCTGTCTAGAGTGTTTTATTTCACACTTAAGGCTGATGTGCTTACTAAATTATGATGTGGATGCCTGCTTGACGCTCTGCACGCCTATATTTGTGGATGTGCAGGTGATGCTTTGAATTTCTATATACTTCTTTGGGGGTGTCCGTAAATAGTGCTACAAGATTGAAATGTGCCGACACTTAAAGTTTTATTTCACAGCGACGTTTTTTTGTTTGTCTGTTGATAGCTGGCCAAGGCTGACAGGACATGTAATATTTGCCATAGGGGTACCCAAGATAAATAACGACGACGAAGCTCATTCTCCGCCATGCCACCAATTGTGTGGATATTGCCTTACGACATCAGCTCTGTCGCGGTCTGATACCGCGCTACTAAACCTGAGGGTTTCCGGTGAGCTACTTGCGACGTCTTGGTCGTAGTTGACTCGCCCGTCCACAGCTTTTCGACCAACGTGGAAGATTAACGATACCGCTAATCTATCCTGGAATAGACCTTTTCTGTCGGAATAGAGAAAAGCTTCAGGGGGGATAAGGCCGTTAAGGCGCACTATCTCATGGTGCATATCATTGGGGTTAAAAGACCCTGAGATCAAGTTGTTGGTCGAAGTCATTGCTCTTGCAATGTGACCTCGAATAAGTTTTATCAGAAAGTTGACCACTCTGATCAGGTTGGCCCCGTTGTACAGGACCTCATTACTATAGAATTTTTTGTACTCAGACTCTGGAGTTCTATATAAATGGAGACAAGCCCTAAGACACCGTCTCTCGAAAACCCGTATCTTTTCCTTTAAGTTCTCACGTTTAACCAAACGAGACAGCCATAGGCAAGGACAGGCCAAATAAGGGCCGTGTAGCAGATCACCTTTACCTTGGCATCGAGTTGATTGCTGTGAAACAGCCTCTTCGCAAGGCAAAGGCCGCTTTGGCTCTGGCCAGAGCAGCATCTACATATATGTTTGTTAAAATATAGATATTGATCGAGCCAGATCCCAAGGTATTTGACAACACTTCGATTCTTTAATGGCTGTCCGTTCTGTCCAACGATTGCGAACATTCGCCACTTCTTTCTAGTATTTCTAGAAGCCCTAGACAACGGAGTCCCAAACAGAATGGTCTCGCACTTTTGAAAATTGATTTTAAACTTCCATTCATCGCAATATCCCTGAACCTTTTCGAAGTCACGTTGCAAAAGACTTACAATGACCTCGACCTTCGGACTTGATCCGTACGCGATCAAGTCACCTGCGTACGCTAAGGCGTGGCGGAGAGATCATACAAGATCACTTTTGAAGATCGTAAATAAAATCGGCGAAATTACTACACCCTGTTGTAGACCGTTTTTAATTTCAAAAGTCCCTGCAGACGTCACACTGCCATTTTTCACAATAAACTGTCTGCTGGTGAGCATATCTAAGATTAGCTGGTCAAGCTTGAAAAAGAGCACCTGCAACCAAACAGTGTCAAAGGCCTTCTCCAAGTCAATCAACAAGGCACCCGTGCATTGTTTCTTACCTTTGTTCCATTGGATATCCGATACCAGTTTAGACGCGGCATGTATGCAATCATGCCTCGCTCTGAAGCCGAATTGGTTATCCGGAATAATATTTTTGTCCTCAACCCACACGATCAGGGCTCTATTGATCTCTTTTTCAAACACTTTGCTGATGTTGGGAAGGAGACTTATCGACCGGAGATTTGCCGGATTGGATGTGTCTTTATTCCGTTTAGGAATGGGTTCGTCAAGTGTGATCTTTGTAGTGACAAATGACATTACAACATAATTGAATGAGTTTTAAAAAGAGCTTTGAGTTTTGCCTTGAGTGGACTGCGATGGCAAGACTCATATAATTTCCCAACTTATTCAAACAGACTTAAGGGGGTATTCTAGTCTATAAATTTAAAAAATCGATACATATTTTCAAAGTTTAACTATTCAAGAATATATCTACAAAAGGATTTTTTAAAATTCAAATTATTTTCGGAGATATCCTTATTTAGCTGACCCGGCACCCAAACTGTTTCGGCCGGAACTAATCGAACAAAAGACATTAGGGATTCTCCGTCTACCTGAATCCATATTTCTCAGTAAAACCTTTTATCCTTTGTATATATTGTAAAACAAGAACCCAAGGTGACAAGACACCAGTTTTCGACCGCTCCAAGATACGAGCATCCAACGCATCAAAGAAGGCCAGAACTGCTCGATATGAAGTGAGAAACGCGAAAAATAGTTTTTTCGAAGTCGTGGAAGGTCCGATGTATGAAGCAGGAATGACAGATTGAACAAATGTAAGTCTACAATATCATTTCATTACTTAGACTGCGAAAAACTTTACGCGAAACTTTAAACGCGTTTTTTCTACAAACTATCTTTTTCAAATAGACTTGTCTATGCCTGGTACTATCCCCATCCCCAAATTTCTATTACTTTTTTGGTGGTACAAAAATTGTTTTTTTTTTCAGGCAGTCGTAATTTTGTGAAAAAAAATCTTTCCAACTTTTCCGTACTTCCAGTCATTGCGACATTTTTCTAGATTAATAATCTTTTTTTTTTTAGTTTCAGATTACTAAGAGGGTTGAAATCGTGGGTATGGTAACGCGCCAATTTTTAGACCTCCACTTCATCAACTGCTAATTTTTGAAATTTTCAACTTTTTTAATTTTTTTATTTTTTTCTGTATTCTTGTTATAGTAATAAATAACTAATAAAAAGAAAGGATACTAAAAATATTAAATGCCTTTTTAATGACACTTCAAAAATTACATGAAATTCATGCCTCAAGACTAGTATACCCCCCTTAATCTTTTAAAAATTTGCCTCCTGTCTCGTCTCAATTTCAATGTACCGCAACGATTTTTCAGAAATATACGAAAAAAAATTCTGTAAATCTCGGCTTCGAATCAACTATGGATGGTTCAATCCTTTTAAAAATATATTACTTATTTCACATAAACCTTTTGCATTGCAAATATGTAAACATTAATACCAAACCTTTTTAAAAAAATTAAGCTTACATGTAAATAATCATTCATAATTGTAAACGATATGTAGGTGTGATTTTCACATGTGAAAAAGTTGTGACCAATTTAGATACTGTTTGGACCCATTGTGTTATCACTTACCGGTGATTTATACACCGATTCCTCATTGGAAAGGGGACTAACTGATACCTTAGAAATACCTGATTGGTATCCAAGTGGTCTCTGTAGAGATTGTCCACTTTATTACTGGTTATAACCAGTTTGTTTAGTAAATGAATTTTGCTAAGATCTGAATCTTTATACGTGACATATTTTCATATTATATTGCAGCTCCTGCAAAAGTCGCAATGGGGTGCTCCCATTCTTAATGCAGTGGTAAGCTCACCCTTATTCTAGCTAGATCGTCGGCTCTTTCATTGCCATTTATAAATAAATAAATATCTGCCAGAACATCAACAACATATTCAAAAAGTTTTATCGTATTTGCGAAGAAAACTTCATCGGATGAATTTCAGATTTAGGATACATCAGAGATGTTTTCGCAGGTTTGGGGGGACCGGACCATGATTGACGTTCATTTTCGAAAAAAAGGATATCTATCGGGGAATGCATCTGCACAAGGCAGAGCCATATACTTGCACAGCTATCGACTGATTAGAAAAAGATAACCGCATTTGTCTATACTCATTATACTAACCGGGAAAACTGATCCAGCTTTTTCGCACAGCCGTTTGAACCAAGAACTTTCGAAATATTCTGCCAAAAAGATTTCAATATCTCTTCAATAATAAGTTTGAAGATAAATTGGGATGATCGGGTTTCAAGGCGATCGATATTGACATCATCAGAACTTCAAAGGGGTCTTATATGTGACCCTGTATGCGAAGAGAGCGGACTGAGGAGAAAGTACAACGTTCAACTCTATGAGGCTAAAATACACCGATTAAAATGGAGCTTATGGACAACAATGCTCCAGCTAGCAGTGTCTTTGAATGCAAGCCAATAGGCTCACGAAAACAGTAGACAAAGTCTCCGAAACAAATATAAAGCGAACGTGAATGTAAGGATGTTTGGTCTTACAAAACAGGGAGCACCGGGAATGTTCAAACACTGGGCGAGCGAGTTGTTTAGCAAAAGCATTGAATTGCGACTCAGATATATTAAATTTCGATTCCTTCATGAATGCAGTCCAAATTCAGACGGAGGATCTAATTATTTGCATTCGCTGAGTTCGCAATATTTAATTCGGTTGCATCATCAATGTGCCGTCAGTGTGTTTTCTTCACAGCAGAGACGAAAACAGTTATTTTGACGCCGCGAACTCGGAGCTCCAGCATTACAAGTCGAATGAGGAATCACTACACCATGGCCACTCACTTAGTCAGCCTACTATCACTGGTCCACCACCCCATGAGATTTTTTTTTTAAGAACAAATGCTTATGCGCTATCCAGGTTGGCCAGGTTGGTGTTTCGGGCTCTCGCCAGTTGACTCGCTGTACTGACATGCCTGGCCTTCTTCTTTCGCCTATTCCTGCGCCCATGAGAACAGTGGGAAGGCGCCTTCTAGTCAGCAGAACTATCTCTGTCTTTTCTGTTGCTAGGCTCAGTCTCATGACTTGATTGAGCCGTCTTTGTGAATCTGATCAGTGTCATTTGTGGGTATCAATAGCGGAATGTTATCAGCGTAGCCTACTGGGAAGGTATAATGGGACATCTCCCTGCAGAGGATTCCGTCGTAAGAGATATTCAACAGCTCGGGTGCTAGAATAAAACCTTGCGCAGGGCTGCCTGTAATATGCTTCTTGCGCGGTTCTTCAGTGATTTCGTACATAAGCTCTCGATCTCTGAGGTATGCCCACACCATTCGTAGAATATATCTCGGAACGTCGTTGTTGTTTTGTTGCATATTCAGTATATCGCTCCATCCAGCAGAGTTTAAAGGATTTCTTGCGTCTTGAGTTCCTAGGACGATGGCATTTCTTGTATAGATGCTGCGTTCCTAAGCTTCTTGGAAGGTTCTTACTACTTCTATTGCCTGTTCCTTGAACTATTACCAGAATTCGTGGTTTTCACATCATCTCTTAAAGTTTTTCCGATGTGCCCAACATGCATAAAAGCCTGTACTCTAATTTCTAAGCACCAGCTTCAGCCTTTTGAAATCCTTATGAAAGAAGCCTCCCTGTTAATCACTTCAATGATAGCACTGTTTATTAAAGTTTGAGACTTCCTTTAGGATTCGAATCTGTGGCCTTTCAATTGATCTTTCTTTGAAAATTCCGATAGAAGCACTTTCTCATTCTTGGCAATCGTCTTATGGGAATCACTGGGCTTTCGGGTCAACAAAGAAAGCTTGGTTGCTTATCTCTGATCCATTCGACGTCGGATACCTGTTCGGCATAGCTAAAATATCTGCGGAACTGATTGCCTTAATTATCCTTGATCAGTTTTATGAAACTTTGGTTCTCCTATTGCAGTCATTTGATGGGTGAATATGTGGACTACGATACGATTTTGAGTATCTCATGTAGCCTCATCTGTTTCCTGCCAACCATGGAGTTATCAAAATGAGCCAATGAGTCAAGTTGAACTTCTTGTTCGAGAACAAACTAATGGTATCAAACACTGCATCGTAAAATGATTTAATAATTGACAAGAATCCACGAAATGACTTGTGTGTATTCGTTTTACAAAGAGTCTAGTATCATGATGGCGCACTAACAAAACCCTTTCTCTGTCCACTTGTCTTTTTAACTCTGTTTAAAACAGTGTCAAACAAAAATCTCTATGAAGTGCAATCTAAAAGACTCCTTGCACCAAAACAATTCTAAAGCGAATTAGAAAATAAAAGCTTGAAAAGATTGGATACATTTTCAATTCTCAGCGCAAGAAAGCAGAAAATAAACAAAAACATACACAAATGTCCGCATTGATGTTTACAATGCTTCAACACATGCCCGTCAATTTCCACTCCACATACACTTTGACTTTTTGCTTCGTGCAGTCAAATGAACAAAAAGGCTTCAGAAACCAGCGCCAGCGTAAGGAAAATTTCAATTCTTTTACTCATCCTACCTAAGGGATAATTTATCTGTTCAAGAGCATACACACACAAAGTATATAAGCAGAAGCTTAGTGTAAACTTTCGCTCCATTCCACTAGACCAGACCATTCGATGTACAAAAATCGATTTTTATTTGAGTAGATACGTCGAGTGATTCACTTCGGAAACAGCTTCGCCAGCAACAAAAACTATTTGTCAATAGTTTTGAGAAAAGTTTGTTTCCCTTCCGGCGGAACTAGGAAAAGGTTAAAAAAAAAACAAGTAATGGAACTGAAAATGTCATCGTTCAAAATGATCGAATGTTCAAAGTTTAATAGTGGAACTGTGGAACCAATTTGAATACGCTACTCGAACGCAAATGGCATGTGTGTACTTCAATGTGGGTGACGGCTGACGGGGCTTGACTTTTTAATTTATTACATCTTTAGTTTTGAAAAGTTTACTTTGGTAGCCAGGTATATGTATAAACATATGTACAAGACTGTTTGGTATGGAAACTGACTTTTACTTGAACTGAGGTAAGGAATTGAGTTAGTGTTTTAGGTGAAAGTTTTAGAAAAGTACTCGCCAGGCTTTCCAATGAATTTAAATAGAAAAATTAAGTCTTGAAAACCTGCACAACTTAAACCAGCAGCAGAAAAAATATTGATGTCGAAAAAAAAACTATCTTAAACTGAAATAATTGCAATTTTTTCCTTAAATTTTTCCAAGAGAATACCTCCGACTTCGTTTGCAAGGATTTCGTGCACGTAAAAACTTTGAAAGCCTCAAGAAATATCTTTTCACATCCCGCTGAAGCAGAAACATACTATACTACTGGTTCAAGCTATGTTGTGTAAAAAACAACAATTATAAACATGTTGGCGACCATAAACATAAAAATATTTCCGTAGCCTTAATTTGCTAAATGGCCCAAAAGTGACATTTTTATAATATATATAATAATATGAAAATAATTTTTATAATATTATACTTCTTTAGAAAGAAATTAGTTTTTTGATTTCCTGACAAGTTCAACTATTCACATAAGCTTTTCGAAATACAATATTCAATTCAAGATATGTATATTAGATAGATACATATTTTATTTAGTATCACAAGACTTTACAAGTAGGTTTGTCATCTTTCTACTGTAATATTATTTTTATTTTCTAAAGAAAAGCGATTTATTATATTACATAACATTAAGATTCTGAAGAAAAAAAAACCCGAAAAACCTCCAATTTAAACAGCAAAAACAAATAGGTATGATATTACATAAACAATTTGATGTCAAATAATGGTTTAGCTTTAAACAAAAAATAAAAAAAATTCGACTAAATTGAAGTCAATAAGTAAAGAACTTTTTTTTAAACTAAAGATAAATGAATAAATAAATGAAAAATAAATAAATATGTAAATAAATAAATAAATAATAAAATAAATAAATAAATAAATAAATACTAAAGAGTGTGGGTAAATAAATAAATATAGTATATACATATATAGTTTTGTAAATGACTATGTGAATAAATAACAACTTAAAGGTAATTTAACTCAAATATCACAGAAGAAAAAGATGTCATGAAACATGAAAATCGTTTTAACAAGATCATTTAAGATCAGCTACTTAATTTACCCATGACAGATTAAAATTAATCTTATAGATATGTCATTGATGGCTTTTTTTACAGACCTTTTCTGTACAAGGCAATTGAATATCTCTTAATTTCAAGGCAGTGTTCGCATATTATTATTAATTTTTATTAACCAGAACATAAAATTTATAAGTTAATCTTAAAAACTAACAGCACTAGCTCCAAGGCTTAAGGCTGGGAGAGTTCGCATAGAAAGCTGTCTTTAGAGTATTTTTCGTCAATTTTATTTACAAAATTGTTGGCCTCGAAATGGCCATTTTTATTTAATAATGTATAACCTATGTTCACTCTAAAAGAATAACAGGTTAAAAGAATTTAAAAGATTAGCTCTCATCGATATATCAGCGTTCGTAATAAAACGCATTTGTTCGACTGTTAGTTAGTTGACTTCAGTTACAAAATTGGTCCCTACGAAACGCCATTTTATTAAAAAGGATTAATGTGAATTGTGTTATTAAAATGATATAACGCATTAAATGCAAACAATTTTGGTATTTAAAGGGTTCCGTACCTCGATAGGAAAAAACGGAACAAGCATCTAAGCTAACGCAATCAAAAGATTCAGCCGTTTATGTTGCAAATTTTCGACACTCACAAGGGAATCAAAATTGAGAGGGTAGGTCCCGTGAACTTAGAATCTTGAAATTTGGTGCGAAGTAACGTCTTTATTTATTTATTTATTTGATGCCCGGGGTATATCCAGGACTTTACTTAATACAAGCAATACTTAAATTCTAACTTATAACTAGTGGTGGATGAGAGAGGGTGAGACGAGAGGATATTTTTAAGGGTGGATCTGTTTAGGTGGAAATTAGAGATGTCCTGCGTGGCATTGGCCTTACGCAACATTCTGAACATAGGTTCATAGGAGAACCGTAATTGGTGCGGTGTGGGTCTAAGCGGAATAGGTGAACTGATCTGTCGATTGAAGCAACGTAGGACAGTCAATGATACCGGATAAGAGCTGGTGAATAAAAAGAATGTCGGCAATGTCACGGCGTTGCTCCAAGGACTGGAGATTGATGAGTTGCTAACGATGTGTATAGGGCGGTAGGTTAAAGCTGTCTGTCCAGTGGAGAGCACGCAGTGCGAAGCGTAGAAAACGGCGCTGAACAGCCTCGATTCGCCTGATGTGGGTTTCAAAGTAAGGGGACCAGACTTGTGAAGCATATTCTAGTAATGGTCTAACAAAAGTAATGTAAAGGGCTTTGGTGACAAAGGGGTTTGAGTATTCTTTGGACCATCGCTTAACGTAGCCAAGGGCGGAGTTAGCTCGACTAATGATTGAGTCTATGTGTGTGCGAAAATTGAGTTCTTTATCGCAGATAATACCCAAATCACGATGAGAAGAGACTAGCGGAACAGGTTGATTGAAGAGGAAGTAGGTCCTGGAGGGCTGTGAAAGACGCTGTTATGAATTGGCATTTTTGAAAACTTGAAAACTTTGAAAAAAAAATTGAAAACTTGATCAGATCATCTTGAAGGAGGAACTGGTCGGCTGCAGGCGAAATGGGCGAATATAATTTATTAGATTATCATCTTATTACACAAATAAAAGAACGATTGCGAAAACCGTAAATTTTAAGTAACATCATATAATAAAAATGTTTTTAATAATATTAAACTTACTATATTATCTCTTCTCATGAACGCGCAAAGGTTTTAAATTGAAATTCACACCAAAAGCTCAGGTCTATAACACCTTTAAAATGTAACAGCAATTTATGCCGCGAGGGAATCAAAGCCTAAATTTAAAAAGTGATGTGATCATTATGGAAAGATGTACGAGCCAATAACGAGTCGAAATTATTAAAATTTACTACCGAAATTCGGAGTCAGTGGCCTCAGCGTTAAGAGCGTTCAATTTATGGTCGTCATAATCGTCCTAGCAGATCAACAATTGAGCATCTAGTGGAAAAATTTGAATCCACAGGCACAGTACAAAATGTTTCCGTGCAAGTGAGACAAAGAAGTGGCCGTAGTGTCGAGAATACTGCTGCCGCTGAGACTTCAGTTGCAGAAAGCCCAAATGTGTCTCTCACACGTCGTTCTCAAGCGTTAGGCATCCCTGTGACGTCGCTGTGGCGAATTCTGCGAAAAGATCTTGGCCTTCATCCTTAAAAGATTAAATTGACGCAAGAACTGAAGCCGCTTGACCACCAGAAGCGTCATATGTTCGTGAATTGGGCTGAGCAACAACTTGAAAATGATTCGGATTTTCATCGAAAAATCATCTTCAGCGATGAGGCTCATTTCTGGCTGAATGGCACCGTCAATAAACAAAATATGCGGTATTGGTCAGGCAGCAATCCACACGTACTCCATGATTCATCATTGCATCCCGAAAAAATTACGGTTTGGTGTGGTTTACGGGCCGGCGGCGTCATTGGGCCGTACTTCTTCCGTGATGATCAAGACCAGCACGTTACTGTGAATGAGGATCGCTGCCGTTTAATGATAACCGAATATTTTTGGCCCCAATTGGATGATATGGACTTGGAGGACATGTGGTTCCAACAGGACGGCGCCACAAGCCACAATTTATTGGAAGCCAAGTTTGGAGAACGTGTTATCTGACGAAATGGTCCAGTCGGTTGGCCGCCTCGGTCGTGCGATTTAACGCCGTTAGACTGTTTCCTGTGGGGCTACGTCATCTATGGTCTATGCCAACAAGCCAGTGAAATTGCAGCAGTATCGACCAATTTATGCTTTAAAAACCGTCGAAAATTGGGTGCAGCGTCTGGATTTCTGCAAACGTGCCCGTGGTGGCCATGCAAAAGAAATCGAGTTTCAGACATAATTGCATTGAACGTTCTTTCACAGGAATAAAAAAATTCATTGACTTTTGTAGCGCTCTTATTGAAAAATTCTTTTTAAATAAAGGATAACTGAAACGAATAAGAACCATTTGTCTTTAAAAATATCATAACTATGACTGGATTGCCGTGATGGGTGAACTTTAACTGCCGGCTCAAAGGACCATGTTCCGAGCTAGTCGAGCGGGAAATATTATTATAAGAAAACCAAGTAAGTTGTAATTAGGCTGCCCTAAGGTTATGAGCTTTTGTTTAAAAAACCTTTATTCAACTTCCTTCTCAGAATGATTTTTCGAAGTGTCGGAATTCTTTTCGCCGACTTCCCACGAAACCTTACAGCTGTTTTTTTATATAAAATTAAGTTCAGTACATTCAGCAGTTGCGTTTAATCACAATAAAATTAAAAGATATACTATATACATGGATTGTTAGAGATGGATTCTATCCCTGTTTCTGTATCGGCCATCATGAAAGCTCCTTATTTGTCCCGAGTAGAATGGGTAGCATAAGTTTAGGGTAAAGACCACAGGAAGGGGAGAGATAGAGAATATTTTGCCAATATCATTTTGACATTTAGTGTTGACAATTACCATTCCCGATTTTTGTTCAATTTGCCGGTAATTCCTTTCCTCAATCTTGTTGGTGGCAACTAACAATATACCTACAGGTTTGTACGGAACCCTCGGTGCGCGAGTCCGACTCGCACTTGGCCGGTTTTTTAATTTAATGATGATAAACATCAACAACTTGTATATTTATTTATTGGACTTATTGCAGAACTGTTCTGTCAAGCCGCAGACATTTTATTACTTTTAAAAGTCTTGTACCCGTAATTTTTAAACATTTTTTTTATTGCTTTATTAATTATACATTTATTAAATTATTCATTTATTTATGTATTGATATATGCTATGCCTATGCTCATTTCTACTTTTTGCTTGCTATTTATAATATTTTGAATAATTTTTCTTCAATTTTTTATCTCTGCATAAATATAAATATGCATAACATTTTTTTTCCAGATCATACTGAGCCCACTCCAGTTCTCTAGATTTTTGGTACTAGAAATATCCTCGACATCATAATTATGACGATCCAATTCTGCCATCATTACGCAAGCTTTTTTGAATAGTTTTTTATTTATCAAGCTAACATTAAGCTAGTCTTTGAAGTGAAGACTTTGATAAAAGGCTTTACATCCTTCGTAAAGAAGGCACAATCGGCATGTTTTCCAAAAACAATTACGAAAACAGCCAAAAATTTAACCCAAACAAATTGTAAATCATGCAATTTCTCAGAAAAATCAGTATACGATGCTTGGAAAAAACATTGTGTACTAAAAAACACTACGTCGGCAAGATATAGAGCTAGAATTTCAATGGAGAAGCTGATGGCAATTTTATCGTAAGCCAGGTGGCTTTCAACGCTTTCTGCTCAAATAACGTCTCCTCATTTTTGAACTTCCATAAAGATTCGTTAAAAGAAACCTGGAATGAAAGGGCAGCTGAACTAACCGAGTGTGGTTATTACCATCCGAAGCTTCAAAATCATTTCTCAGTTAACCTCAGATGAAGGTGTCTCAACGGAAAGATTTGGAAAATGGAACATGTTAGCAATGGACACTCATCACCTAAACAGGGTATGCTACAAGAACATGAGTATGAGTGAAACACTTCTTTGTGAATGTCTAGTAGGTGACTGTGAGTTCAAAACATATTACAGAACCAGGATACTTTTTCTTTCCAAAATTCTTCAAGTAGCTTCAAACTCCGATAAGATACTTTTAATCGAAAACAAAAACTTTTCGCTTGAATGCATTCTTAATCGAAATCGATACAAAGTCCCTCAATCAGCACTTCAACAAAAACTCCTCATTTAGTGTTCTCCGATGACCTTCCTCCATGAAAAGAAATGAACACCAACGGCTTATGTAGTGCGATCCTTGCGCGTATCCACCGAACAAAAGCTGTTGTAAATGAGAAACTCAAGGAAAAAGTTTCCATCTTTATGCAAGTCGAGCAAGTAGTTTGTCCTCGTATTTTTCTTATTTTTTTTTTTTTTCAATGTTCAGTGATACAATTCATTACCACCGAGGCAGGAATTTCTTGCAAGTCAGCGACAGTGACCAACGATGACTACAACAACGGCTACCATTTGCTGGTGAGATTTTTTATTCAAACTCTCGGCGAGGTCACCAAGTGATGATGCACATTATTCACTCAGCTGAAGACATATTGCTTCACAGAGAGCCAATTACACGGCATGACTTTCAGTCCACAGAGTCCTTGCGGTTGAAGATCTATTCAAGTCGACAAGGAACCAATGTCAGCTGTTAATTAAAGGAACTGGGATGTTTGCAGTTTTGTAAACTATTTTTATGGGGACTGCATTCGCAGGAATAATTAAGCAGGCTCGCTTCAAGAATCTATAATTTTCACTTTTCATTAGCATTATGGCCAATGATAATTACAACAATGTCAACTTAATCGGCGGAGGCATACAATATGGACATCCATACCTGGGATCATTGAAAATGAATTAAAATAAATTTGAAATGCAATACCTTGCCAGATGTGAGCCCACGGGAGTGTTCTCTTTTTCTGTCCACATCTACCATCTCCGTTTGTATCAATTACTTTTTCCAACTACCACAGGCACCCTCGAGGAAATTCAAGAAAGTGCATTGAGGGGTTGACGGTTGGATTCACCTTCCAATACCACACCACCAGCGGCTCCGCACAATATCTGGTCTGTAACTTAAAACACTTGATGTACCCTTGTCGCGCCCTCGGCTAAATTATCTCTAGATCGATGTCAATTTGGTTTCAGTCTCTAGACTAAAGGTCGGAGCGCTTCGATTCCACACACAAACAATTGACTTTAGCGAACGGCTTCGTCTCGGATGATAGCCAAACAACATACATTCGAGCATAGCCTCAATAGCTTGGTAGCAAGCATTGTCGGAGGAGGATACATTTCACTGACATTATTATTGTCGCCGATAAAGTGTAAAGATGAAAACAGCTATCACGTGCCAGTTCCATGGACCGTGGCCATGGAGTGAGCGTCGAATGGTGGGTTGGATACTTTGGGGGAAGGAAAAAAAGTCTGCGGCAACAAATGAGATCATGGTATGATATCTTTTCGTTTTTCATAAAACAAATGCCGCCTTGCGCTCTGTACTTGTTTATGTGGGCCCTACTGACCAGTCAGTCAAGGAATACATTTATGACTTGGATTACTTTTCCAGAAGTTAAATTAAGCTTAAATGATTTCATGTGAAAATCAAAAATCATATATTTTGTCGCAAAATTTTCGTGGGCCATGATTTTCAGATCCGGTTTTCCACAAACTTGATTTTGACTTCAAAAGACTACGTTTGTTTGACAAAAGGCTGTTTAACAAGTTTTTAGTCGAACTATAAGCAATCCGGAAATATAAAAATACGAAATCAAAAATCATGTTTTCTGCCGCAAAATTTTTCTGGGCTACGATTTTCAGACCCGTTTTTCCACAAAATTGATTTTGACCTCGAAAGACTGTTTTTGTTTACTAAAACACTGCTTAATAAGTTTTTAGGCGAAATATAAACAGTTCGGAAATATAAAAATGCGAAATCAAAAATCATGTTTTTGGTCGAAAAATTTTCGTGGGCCATGATTTTCAGACCGGTTTTTCCACAAACCTGATTTTGACTTCAAAAGACTGCTTTCGTTTACTAAAAAGCTGTTTAACAAATTTTTAGTCGAAATATAATCAATCAAAAATCATGTTTTGGTCGAAAAATTTTCGTGGGCCATGATTTTCAGACCCGTTTTTCCACAAATTTGATTTTGACTTCAAAAAACTGCGTTTGTTTGACAAAAGGTTGTTTAACAAGTTTTTAGTCGAAATATAAACAGTTCGGAAATATAAAAATGCGAAATCAAAAATCATGTTTTTGGTCGAAAAATTTTTGTGGGCGATGATTTTCAGACCGGGTTTTCAACAAATTTGATTTTGACTTCGAAAGCCTGCTTTTGTTTACTAAAAGGCTGTTTAACAAGTTCTTAGTTGAAATATAAACAGTTCGGAAATATAAAAATGCGAAATCAAAATTCATGTTTTTGGTCGAAAAATGTTCGTGGGCGATTTTCAGACCGGTTTTTCAACAAATTTGATTTTGACTTCGAAAGCCTGCTTTTGTTTGACAAAAGGCTGTTTAAATAGTTTTTAGTCGAAAAATAAACAGTTCGGAAATATAAAAATGCGAAATCAAAAATCATGTTTTTTGTCGCAAAATTTTTGTGGGCGATGATTTTCAGACCGGGTTTTCAACAAATTTGATTTTGACTTCGAAAGCCTACTTTTGTTTACTAAAAGGCTGTTTAACAAGTTCTTAGTCGAAATATAAGCAATCGGAAAATATTAAAAAATGAAATCAAAAATCATGTTTTCTGCCGCAAAATGTTCGTGGGCCATGATTTTCAGATCCGGTTTTCCACAAACTTGATTTTGACTTCAAAAGACTACGTTTGTTTGACAAAAGGCTGTTTAAATAGTTTTTAGTCGAAATATAAACAGTTCGGAAATATAAAAATGCGAAATCAAAAATCATGTTTTTGGTCGAAAAATTTTTGTGGGCGATGATTTTCAGACCGGTTTTTCAACAAATTTGATTTTGACTTCGAAAGCCTGCTTTTGTTTACTAAATGGCTGTTTAACAAGTTTTTAGTCGAAATATAAACAGTTCGGAAATATAAAAATGCGAAATCAAAAATCATGTTTTTGGTCGAAAAATTTTTGTGGGCGATGATTTTCAGACCGGGTTTTCAACAAATTTGATTTTGACTTCGAAAGCCTGCTTTTGTTTACTAAAAGGCTGTTTAACAAGTTCTTAGTTGAAATATAAACAGTTCGGAAATATAAAAATGCGAAATCAAAAATCATGTTTTTGGTCGAAAAATTTTTGTGGGCGATGATTTTCAGACCGGGTTTTCAACAAATTTGATTTTGACCTCGAAAGCCTGCTTTTGTTTACTAAAAGGCTGTTAAACAAGTTTTTAGTCGAAATATAAGCAATCGGAAAATATTAAAAAATGATATCAAAAATCATGTTTTCTGCCGCAAAATTTTCGTGGGCCATGATTTTCAGATCCGGTTTTCCACAAACTTGATTTTGACTTCGAAAGCCTGCTTTTGTTTACTAAAAGGCTGTTTAACAAGTTCTTAGTCGAAATATAAGCAATCGGAAAATATTAAAAAATGAAATCAAAAATCATGTTTTCTGCCGCAAAATTTTCGTTTACTAAAAGGCTGTTTACTAAAAGGCTGTTTAACAAGTTCTTAGTCGAAATATAAGCAATCGGAAAATATTAAAAAATGAAATCAAAAATCATGTTTTCTGCCGCAAAATTTTTGTGGGCCATTATTTTCAGATCCGGTTTTCCACAAACTCGATTTTGACTTCAAAAGACTACGTTTTTTTAACAAAAGGCTGTTTAAATAGTTTTTGGTCGAAATATCAACAGTTCGGAAATATAAAAATGCGAAATCAAAAATCATGTTTTTGGTCGAAAAATTTTTGTGGGCGATGATTTTCAGACCGGTTTTTCAACAAATTTGATTTTGACTTCGAAATCCTGCTTTTGTTTACTAAAAGGCTGTTTAACAAGTTCTTAGTCGAAATATAAGCAATGGGAAAATATTAAAAAATGATATCAAAAATCATGTTTTCTGCCGCAAAATTTTCGTGGGCCATGATTTTCAGATCCGGTTTTCCGCAAACTTGATTTTGACTTCAAAAGACTACTTTTGTTTACTAAAAAGCTTTTTAACAAGTTTTGACTCGAAATATAATCAATCAAAAATCATGTTTTTGGTCGAAAAATCTTTGTGGGCGATGATTTTCAGACCCGGATTTCAACAAACTTGATTTTGACTTCAAAAGACTACGTGTGTTTGACAAAAGGCTGTTTAAAAAGGTTTTAGTCGAAATATAAAGAATTCGGAAATATAAAAATTCGAAATCAAAAATCATGTTTTTTTTCGCAAAATTTTCGTGGGCCATGAATTTCAGACCCGTTTTTCCACAAAATTGATTTTGACTTCAAAAGACTGCTTTCGTTTACTAAAAAGCTGTTTAACAAGTTTTTAGTCGAAATATAATCAATCAAAAATCATGTTTTTGGTCGAAAAATTTACGTGGGCCATGATTTTCAGACCCGTTTTTCCACAAACTTGGTTTCGATCTCAAATGACCTGCTGATTTTGTTCTCCACGATGAAATCTGGTGGCTCGTTGGATATTTCTCGAACGTCAGTGTTACAGACTTTATCTTAAATCATCGATGAAGAAAAGTATAGGCTTAAAGGACTCTAATTTTTGCCAGATAATGATTCGAAAAGTACTAAGCTATACCAAACGTAAATCGGCAGGTACAGAAAGCGGGACAACAGATGGTAATTTAATAGGCGAAATTGTTTTTTTTTTTATTCTTATATTATTATTGTTGTCACATCTTAACCACTAAAGCAAACTTAACCAAAACCTATTAAGATGTTAATTTTTTTCATTTCTCGAAATCAGTCGTCTTCGAAAACTTGATTTATTCTTCAGATACGCTTGACGAGAAAATTCGTCATCTTCTACAAACAATGAAATCCAACTCGAGAGACCTCGAAACGTTGAAATATTACAAAATTCTAAATTCCGAAAATAATACTCAATGCAAGAACTTTCCGACGGTGTGTTTGTTAGCAAATCGGAATGCATATTTAAATCTTAATTCGAACAATAATTTTTTGTAGTCACTGAGATCATTTCACGTTTACCGGTTTAAAGAAATTTGAATTGATTTTCAATCATTGCATTCACTTTAAGTCTTATGAAATCTTTGAATATAGCTGAAACTATTCCTTCAAAAAACAATACAAATGATAAAGTCCTCAAAACGTGGAGATAGGAAAATGCTTAAAATACTTGAGGCCTAACGTTGGGCCCTAATTAAAATCTGTAGTTTGGTAAAACAGTTGATAGGTGAACCAAGAATAATATCCACACCTAACATACCTTAGCTTATCGAGCTTATATTGAGACGTCACCATGAATTGCGATGGTTCCTGTCGGTGCGATTATGGTTCAATGAACTTGCCGTAGACAAGCATAAGGATAAGTGCAGGTGAATGTTTTGATTAATTTGTTACATACATTTTTTTTTATGTGTTGTGCCTTAATTTGCATCAGATATTCAAAGTGATAAATTTCTAATGCATCCTTTCCCATTTAAGTTCTCAATTCACTTCAAATCATCAAAAACACCTTTAAACTAAATCAAAGGTGCCGCGAAAGTTCAATAGACCCAGAGCCAGTGGCGATTTCCAAAATCAACATCAAAGCGTCCAGCAAACAAACAAACAATCAAAGTGTGAAAACTTGAAATTCATTCCCCGCCCCAGCGCGGGAGCCATGTCCTCATCTCTCACAATGTTATTTATTATCCTTCTGTTAAATCTTCGTGCCTACATTCGAATCCAAACAACAAAAATTGAACAAAAAACAGTATGAAACAAAATCAATATCCTCGACTCGACATCGACATCGACATCGACAGACAATCCGAGTGGACAAACGTGCGGAATGAAGCAGAGGTGGACACAAAGAGACCAATTTTTAACGTTCCACCGGCGCATTCAATTGCGTAAAACCATAAACGCTTCACTAGGTTTCTATGCTGATCCTGGTACACAGGCACAACACAGCCCAATACATTGAGAGAAATTGTGGTCCACTCCGTCCAGGGCCAGCTGAGGCAGATATCCTCCTCCACATTCAATGTTGGTCATTGGACATTGGCGCAATGTGTATACATTTTTCATGTTATTGGGCAGAGCGGTCAGGATGGCTGTTACTCCTTGGCAACTGAAATTAGGTCCATCGTCTGAAGGAGGAGGGCGCAAAGGAGTTAACCAGGTCCAGCTGAATGTTGTGTGGATCAGGAATGTTTTTTGTTGTGTCATCGTGTATCGAGATATCGACACACAGACAGAGAGAGTTTGGACAAATTCCGATAAATTGTCCCAGGCTTACTGGAGCGTATATTTATGGTGTGATAACAGAATGAAGAACAAAACACGGTTAACGCTCCGAAAAGGATATTGTACTTTTCGTGATGAAATTTTAAAGGATTAAATTCGAATTTGTTTCGAAACTCTCCGGATGCGTACATTGTTTTTGTTTTCCAATCTTTTCCTATACATGTAAGGAGAGTAGTAGAGAAGCTTATTTGGTTATGTTAACAAAAAGTTGGATTAAATATTAAAATGGTTCGTGTGCAGGTCCTTTTTTGGTGTTATCAATTATGCAAGATTTAATATTTGAACAGAATGTTGGCAGATTTTTTGTTTTTTTTTTTGCAGGACCACAGCTTTGGGTTGCACGAACCTTGATTTAGGAGATTATCCTTGCGTTGCAAATCAAAACAGTATAACATGGCTGAAAATATTAGATTGTAGGTGGAACGTGTTTGGGCTGTCATGTTTTACATGAATGGTAAATGGACACGAACGCGATTAGGGGTGACAAATACGGTACAAAGTCGCACGTCAAGTAATTTATGTGATTCGTTTTTTTTTTTTTAAACAAATAAAACTGGTGCGACTGGTCTGACTTCGGTACATCGACCCAATTTTCACCTCCAATGTCAGCAACCGTTTCGGTTGAGAGTCCATTCACCTCAGATTTATGTTGGATTGTTTTTAGCCTCTTCTTTTACCTTATTTATAAACTGATGACCAACACGATATGTTCATTTTTTAAAGGAAGGAAAGGTTGTTGTGACGAGTGACGTCAGATAAACCGAATCGATCGATTTTTTTCTTTACAAAGAGCATAAGCGATAATTTAATTACTGTCAAAGAAAGTCTCGAACCCTCTTCTGACCACTCTTCGGTAATTTTTCAAATTGGTGAAGCGCTGATCAAGAAAGAAGGAACTCCAAGACTCACTAGCAAAAGAAAAAACTGGGAGGGCTTTGAAAATGATTGCGAAACAAGTGGAATGCAAGCCGAAGTTGATCGTTGTGTGGAAGCAATGAAAAGAGCAGCATGCAAAAACGCTCCTTATAGAAGCTTTAATATAATCAGCTAAGAAAGAAAAATAAAGCAAAAGAGAAATGACAACTCACTCGTGCAGCGCAGCACAAACCTGTCCTCAACCGGCTTTGTCAATCGACCAAGTGTACAAAGTAATTGACGCGATTAAGAAATCTCTTGAAGAAAACAAGAAATGTTGTCTCACAAGCTTTCGATAAAATTTAGCACGAAGGAGTACAAATTGAAACTACTTTTGCCACGGCACCTCTTTCTAATTTCACGATCGCACCTCACCGAGAAACTTTTTCTTGTTAAGCATTGAAATAATTACTCTGAATTGCGGCCGGAGTCCCACAAGGTTATGTCATTGGCCCGCTTCTATATGAACTGTGCACGCGTGATATTCCGCAGGAAGGAAACTACGTTTGTCAGGTTTTCAAACGATACAGCAACCAACAGGCGACACAATAAACGTAAGAACCGAAAAGCTGCAACATTCTAATAATAAAATCCACGACTGGAAGAATTCTTGGTGTGTTGACAAAGTTTGATTTAAAACACAAGCATCGTGTTTATGGCCATCGTTATCGTACTGTAATTCAACTACTTAGCGCGAACAATTCAATTCGTCGCCTGCAAAGGATAAACCCTTTGACCCCGCATCACAACTTATACTGGTTTCGAAAAACGCAGAACCTTTCATTGGAATTTAACCTGTCCAAAGTGCTACATTCTGCTAAGCTATGTTATAAACGAACCAATAGCCACTGTTATAAACGAATATATTCAATTCAATTTCAATTCAATTATTTTCTTTATTCTCACTTAAAATATCATTTACAAAATTCATAGCTTACATATAATATACTAGATGAGAATAGCTACTGGCATCTGTTAACAATGTGTTGCTTGAGATGATGCCACATTAAAGTGTAATTTTATTGTGGGGTGAATACAGTATGATGAAAGGGAACAAAAAATAAATAAAATAAAGTATATGTAAAAAATACTATAAAGAGCTATACTATACTACATACTATACTTTCTTGCATTAGAAATAGGGCTCTGCAAATAACCACCTCTAATGAAGAACACTTTTAAGACTTTGAAGAAATATAAATGTCGCAGTGGAAGAATTTTTAAGTTTCTAAAAAGATCTAATGTATGATAGCGGATTTTTGGATGATTGAGAGTGGTTGGAGCCTGTTTAAATGAGCACCACCGCAGCAGCAGAGACCGTACTGTAGCTTTGATTGGAAGATGTCATAATAAACTGTCTTTTATAGATTTATAGAGCAATATTTTTGCAACCTGTAAAAGCAACGAGTAGTTTTGAGCAGATATTGTTTTAAGTTTAAAATATGTGTGGACCATTTCATATTTCGGTCTTTAGTAACACCGGGGTATTTAAACTCATTAACACATTCGATATTAAGACACCTGTCACTGCAGATGGGGTTACTATTGAACGCTTGAATGCGATGTGCACTGCATTGACTATTAATGAGCATACAATTTTTACAGTCAAATGAATGAAATTTTATATCCATATCCGAATTTCAGCGCCCACTAGGTTAAAAAACATTACTTTAGTCTTATTACTTACAAAAAGTTCGTGTTCGGAAAACCAACATCTTCACAATTGAACATCATGATTTAACTCTGCAATAAGATTCAATTTACTATCAGAGCAGTAGGCAATCCCAGGGTCATCTGCAAAAGCTTTGATCCTACCAAAAAATGGAAGCTTAAACAGAGAGTTGATAAATATGAGGAATAAAATGGAACCAAGAACGGAGCCCTGGGGAACACCAATGTTATTTGTTGTTGGTCTACTAAAACTGCTACCAACCCTCACATACTGTTTCCTGTTTTTAAGGTAAGACTCAAACCATTTGTACATGAACCCTCTGAAGCCCACTTTTTGCAATGAATTCAAAAGAATTTTGTGACTGACCATGTCAAAGGCTTTCATTATATCAACAAATAGGCAAGCACAACAGTTTTTGTTATCTAGACCTTTTTGCAGATTGCAACAAAAATCCACTAATGCGTCTTCAGTTGAAAGGCCAGTTCTGAAGCCAAATTGCAAAGTACTACAAAAATTAATTTTGTTTAAATATGAAAGCATTCTAACTTTTATGACTTTTTCAAAAACTTTAGAAATTGATGACAACAATGAAATTGGCCTGTAGTTTGAAATATCAGATTTATTTCCTTTTTTATGCAGAGGGATAACCAAGGCAAATTTCAGGTGTAAAACTGCTAATATAAAAAAACTTATATAAGCGTCTACTTAATTGTAGTATTAGTTTGGGAGAGAGGTATTTTATGTGGGTTAAGATCTCACATTATTAAAAGCATGCGAGGTCGGGTCTTATTGTGTATTTTTGAAGACTCCCACCTGCTGTCGGCCATAAAAGAAATAAAAAGAGTCGCATATTCCCAAGTTCATTGAGAGCACAAAATCAGTACGAATTTCTTCGACGAAGATCAACAAATACTTTCTTAATAGAATTCATATCTCGAATGCTAGTTATGCTGGAAGAAACAGAACAAACTGATGCAATTGCCATTAACTTCAAAAAACTGTTTGTGTGGTCAAAATCCAATGAAAAATCATCGCTAACTTCCGATCCCCTAAATCTAATCCGTTTCTGTCCACCTTAGGAGTCCCTCGGGGGAGCCACATAGGACCCGTGATTTTTATTTGAACTATTTATTAGTCCGATCTAAGCATCCACAGCTGTAACAAGCAAAGTGTTCAACTTGTTGATAACAACGTAAGTAAATGCCACGACACCACATTCACTTCATCCTCAACAAACCTAATTCATAGAAATTGGTGTTATCTGCGATAATGATCTCAATTATCGATTAGATTCCATTTTAAACACTTGTATCCAATACGCGATGGTTCAAAGACGTCTTTAAAAAATACTTCAATTCCTTAAAAACTTTTTAAGACATGTCTTCAACCATGCTTCCCAAGTCGGGTCCCTACGTCGCTACGAAACCCAATCCGGCCCATAAGTAAAAACTGTAGGAAGTTATTTCCCGAATTAAAATTCGAAAACCTCGCATTCTTCTGTTCGATCAACAAAACACTGAAATCTTAAAAGCGACGACATTAAGAAGATATCTAAAGTTGGCGCGATTGAGAGGGTCTTCTTCCATCAACCGGCCGTTTTTAAGAAAAGTTGAGTTGGCGTAATTGGATCTCTTAAGAAGTATTGCGATGCTGGATCGACAAATTTATTGGCGTCCTGAACCCATTTTTTTGAAGACAAAATTTTTTTGAAGATTTTGAGGCATGGGAAATGTCTGCCTGAATTTATAAGATGTTTACCAGAGTTGTTTTGATCAATGATGAAAGTTGTTATCGATCAATCGATTTTTCTTTTTAAAATATGTCTCTTAAAGGTAACCAAATAACCGGACTCTTCCATCATATTCCTTAAATCAAAAGCTTTATTTGTGTTTTATAATGCTTTTTGATAACAACCAATTTTTCGAAGAATATGCCAGAAGATTTGGCCTAAAAATGAATTGCAATGAAATGATGACAAATCGATCCGTCGAAAAACAGTTGAGATAAAACATCACAATCGATAGTTACAATATTGAGGTAGTAAGGGAGCAGTTTTAAACTCCACATTTAAAACTTTAGTGGAGTTCCGACGAAGACCCATTCTAAGCAATTGCTGCTTGTCGTAACAACTAGGATCATAACCCTTATACGACGGCTGCACATCCATTTCAATCCAATCGCAGATGGCAAACTTTGTCTTATAAACTTGAAGCAGTGTGCCCGGAAAAACTGATAGATGCAAAGCAGCTTAACCTGAACAAATTGCCATGTTTCTTGGCAAACCTGCAACCTCATCAAGCTGTCAGGTCCTTCTATATTGCACTTGAGCTTATCAAAAATCCGGCGTATCAACTTGTCCTCGCGCGGAGTTTCGCGTGGTCTCTCATTTTATTCTGATTCTAAATGTCTCCACATGGCTGGTGACATCTAGACTATCAATTCAATCAAAGCTGTAAATGAATGCATTCTTTCAGCAATCAATTGAATAATCTTAATTAATATATTTCGTTGAAGTGACAAATGAATTCACCTTTGGTCGGTTGAAGTCAGTCAACTGAACTAATATTGTTTGAATTCACTTCAAAAGCTCGCTGGTAAATAATTACAATTTAACTCGTATGAAAAACTTAAGATCTTAAGCGAGATTGCTTGTGAAGCATTAACAAATTAAGAAAAAGGTAACAACGGTCACCCTCAGGTCAGAATAAATTTTATTGTACCTCAGCGATGCCTTACTTGAGTAAGAGAACTGGAAAAATAATCATTTCGCCGGCCTGTTTACAAGGCTTGCAAAAGCAGAGCACGGTGGCAGCTGAGTTCAAACGAATTCAACCTATCTCAGTTGAATTCATTGACTTCAACTGATTTTGGGTGAATTCAGTAATTTTATTCAAAGTTTAAATGATTGTAATGATTGTTGAAAACTTAATGCACTAATTTCTAACTCCAAAAGAATGGTGACTTAGGTATCTACTTTAAAGCGTTAATTGAATTATCATCCCAAGAAATTTAGTTCTTCTTCAACTCTCAAGTTCAATGCACTGGAAATTTAAGCAAATGTCAGGATCATGGGACCCACTTTAAAGGTGGCGACCTACTTATGATGACTTGGTCCATTTTTTAACACAATTTCAAAATATGTGTTTGAAAAAACATTTGATATGCAAAATCTCATCTCCCACATATTGTATTGGCGACAAAAAAAAAAGTAAAACTGCAATATTCAAAAATATTTCCATCATCACATTTGTTTTTTTAATTCCCTGGAGGCAAAATAATATCCTGCAACGGAAAATCTCCAAAACCTGGATTTATTAAATAGAAATTTTGCCCCCGATTTCATCTGCACAAGTGGGGAAATTGGTTTTGCGCGAAAACTTTTTAACACGAACATTTGGTCGACCCACAACAGCACGATGAAAATATTCAATTAATCGAAACTGCCAAGAGGAAGTATAAACACGCCCAAAGGCGAACTAAAAACCGCATAACAATGAAAAGTAAGGACTCGAGTTGGTGGCTATTGATGTTTTTTTTTTCAAAATGAAAATTATTGATTGTATCCTGGCATGACCAGAAATGGAATAATAAATATCGGAGACTCAACAAGGTTTAAAGGACTCTTGAGGCTTTTCTGGATTAAAATGCGGTAAGTTTTTATTTGTCGGCTTACCAGGCCTAAATGTTTTGATTTATAGTGGCATAAAGTGACTATTGGATCCAGAATTTTTCTATAGAAAATATTGTTTCAAGGACTTCAATTGCATAAAGCTGCTTATCGTTGGCTTTAATCTTCCGACTTTCCCATGGGGTGTTCTGTAACGCACCTAACCATGAATATACTCATGAAATCATTCCCCTTTCAAGTACATAGTTTTTACTCATCGTTATCCCATCACATACCCTTCATACTATAGGCAATAAAAAGAAGTCATGTCTATGCCATAAACACCAGTAACACACCCATGCTTAGCTCAAGTAACTAACCCAAAATCCAGTTAATGGTCCCCCAAACTTTTTGCCAAAAACAACCGCACGCAATTATATTTAATACTAAATAAATTTATTATCCTTCCCAAAGGGGATGGGCCGCAAAAGTTTATATTCAAAAAGGACAAAGCACACAAGACTATCCCTTAGGTTTTACTAGAAGAGACTGGATCTCAAGTTTTAGTTTACTTTGCGTCTACGAGTATACCAAACCTTAAATGACAGTCACAGCCAGTCAGCCACCACATAACACTTTAACAACTTTATTTCCATTACTCTTGCACGCTGGAACATAAAGTGTTTTCCTGTCCCATGTTACCCATAAGAGCAGGGGGCCATACTCCATCATGGGCCATGAGAAAAAATTTTACATTTCTTCGCACCGCACTCGAGCGACCGACCGTTAAATTTTAGTATGCAAGCCATTGTGCTCATTATCATCGGCCGTAATAATCTGGGTCATCATTTTAAGTTTCGTCCTTAATTTTATTATCTGGAAAAAAGTTTATGCGCACATTTTCTGATTTTATTGAATAGTTATGGGGGATTGCCGTTGGTTTGGTTTTTATTCGGAATTTTGTTGGACATTTGCGAATTAGCCATTAGAGGCGGTTGAGTGTAAGTCCTTATCGCTGCAGGACCAACATATGTTTTGAGCTTTATTTCGATGGAGCAATGGTTTTTTGGTATCACTTTTAATTACAAACGGAGATTCGGTTATTAGTTTCGAAATATGCCGACGCAATCATAAAATTAAGTCCAGCATTGGGCGCCAGTTAATAATTATCATTTCGGACTATAAATAAAAATTGCTTTCAAGCAATCGAGATAAGAGTTTTATGTTTTTAATTGCTTTTGCAATGAAATCAATCATCTAAGGACATGTTTTCTATTAATAAATATTCAAATTATTCTGTGGTCATCTATTAAAATATTTTCGTGCATCGGTGGCTATATTTAAGCAATAAAATAATTCGGGACTCGTTTTCTGTTGGAGAATTTCTTCACATCTTGTCTCTATCGTAATTGGGAGCACAAGTTTGATAACTCATCCTTCTTTTTATGCAGTCCTAAGTCCTTCTAGAAGTCGTGCATTTTATCCTGGCAATTTGTAGATCTTAATCTAAACAAGTAATATTGCTATTCTTCATTTTCTGTAGGGACATCAAAGGACGATTTATAAATAACTTCATTGTTCTCAAGAATATTCCTGTACGCTTAAGATAGTGGTGTGAGCTAAGATCTCAAGACCGGAGTCTTTAGATAACCATAACCTTGGTAGAAAAATAAAGAGACAAGTACGAAAGCCGATTGTTTCTACATTTCTGCAACTTTTAATGAATTGGAATTACCGAGTGCGGGAAAGCGTTCCACTTTCACTTCAGGGAAGCTTGCGGAATTCATGGACAATATTTTAGGGTTTTTTTTTTAACTTAAGGGACACCAGGCAGTATTGTGTTTTGAAGACAATAACTTTTACTTTGTTCAAAGATCTCAACGATATTATGATGTAAGTATAGGAATTTAAAACCAATTGAGAAATGAGCTATTTATCTCCCGTTTTGAACCAGTAAGTTGGCCGACTAGAACGTGCGATTAGACGCCTTTAGAATATTTTTTCTAAGGATTCTTTAATTCACTCGTGTATATCGATAATCCAGCGTCAATTACGTGTTTTTTATAGTCAAATCATTTTGGAGTTCAAATAATAATTCCAAGCGAGCTGTTTTTACTCTTTGTCATATTGCTTTTAACAAGCAATTAACTTACCAAAATAGGACCCCGAAAACTTTCGAGAGATATTTGGTCCCATATGTGAGGAGGAAATTTATCAGCTGTGGAGGTAGTTCAAAAAACCGACTTTACTGGCTCGGCCTTATCGAGCGTATGGCCAATAATGCTCTAGCAAAGAGGATCTTCGAATCAAAGCCCAAAGGTTCAAGCAGAAAAGGAAGACCGAACCTCCATTTTAAGGATCTAGCTAGCCCGGATGGATGTAAGAGCGGTTGGTCTAGATAACAAGTGTGAAAGGTTGCCGTGTCGAAAAGAGTGGAAGGCTGCCGTGTGTGAAGCAAAGTCTTTTCACGGATCTGGAGGCCGCTTAGTAAAGTGAAGTAAGTATTCCCGATTACTGCCCACATTTAATACTACTACTGCAACAAAAGAGTGAGTGTCACTCGGAAATTGATTGCAACGAGCTCAACCGTAATTTTATTTAACAGGTTTCGCTTTCTGACGCATTGGCACCTACCCATACTGAAGATATCCAACCCACCACATAATTCAGTTTTTCCAGAGTTGAGTCCACAAATGAAGTGGAATGTGAAATCCAACTTCCGCTTTGAAATGGTCGGCTATTAATCCGTCCGCTCAAGTGGTTTAGTTTTCCGATTGGTAGGGTTCACACTTTTAAAACAATTTCCAAGCACTGCCGTGGGAACGTGCATCAAGAAATCGAGAAAGGGGCACATCAAAATATGAAAGGGACTAAACTTAATGCTGTTTTAGTCTTTTATTTAGTTTTTATATATTAGTTTATAACTTGTTGTGAGCTATGGTAGGCCATGGAGGCATCTGCGATATGGGTCAGCAGGACGCCGACTTGCTTAGGGTTGCTCGGCTGAGCTCGTCGGACGGGGAAGTCCTTGTCCTCCTTTTCTTATATCTCCTACTCACCAGCAAAGAAGAGTCATGCCAAAAGGAGAGAGAGTGGAGAGACAGATGATAGAAAGAAAGCGGAAAAGGGCGGTGTTCAGGGTTACCTTCTGAACGGGGATATTAGCAAAAGAAATCGGGGACCGACTTACCTTAGCTATCCTAATGCTATCCCTGTGCTAAACAAACAAACCATTATAAACCTATACTAATCCTGTTCTACTTTAAACATATCCTAGCTACCTAAAGAAACTAGCCTTACTACTCTAAATAACTCTTTGTCCTCAGTCTTTAAACTCTGTTTTATTTATTTTCAAGACTATTAAAGTAATAAAAGAAAAATCACAGTGTTATACTTACCATAACTATATCACAGATCGCTATCACTAAAAAAGTTTTAAGAAACTCTTTTCTATTTTCCAACACAGTGACGTACTCTTGGCAATTCGCGAACTAGGTTTTGCTCTTCCTTTTGCCTGCGAGACCAAGCGAGATCGCTATTGCGATCTTCGTAATGTTCTCATCTGTCAGTTAACAGATTCTTCGATAATTGGTGTTCATTTTTTTTATTGTTGATAGATCAAAATAATTTAGTTCGGCAACTTATGAACGGCAGTGTATATATCTATACATATTTTTTTTTGAACTTTTTTTATTGGAAAACTAAATTGATTGTCTAATCTAAGAAATAAAATTGTCCCGGAAATTGTACGTACGTATGTATACACACACACATCTTCCTAAAAACAATGGGATTCGACTACTGGGACCGCGAAACGTGGAGATATGTAAAAGTTTTGAATTCCGAAAATCGGACCGAGTACCAAAGTTGTGTCGACCGTAAAGGATTCCAGGATTCCAGTCAAATCTCGAATTGCAATGCTAAACGTTTACAGAGCTCGAGAAATTATATTCCTTAGAAAAGTTTAAAAAAGCTTAAATAGGTGTTTCTAGCTAAAGAGGGCTTCGTTATGTAATAAATCGTAATGTATTGTAACAAGTATTCCAGGTACACTTCATTCAACTTGATATTACATGGGTGTAAATTTATGTGGATTCAACAGCATTACAGAGATACGCATTCAGATAAAAAACGTGGAGGCTAACTTTCAACTTAAATAGTTGTGGGATGTACGTCCAACGTGATCCGACTTAATGGTCCTTTTTTTAATTTAAGATCTTTCAAGTACCATGTTCTTCAGCATTTTCATAAGAACTATTCTTTCACCATCATTGCAGAGAAAACAAATTCTCCGAAGGTTTACCAATACTTGTTCCGAGAACCAAATATCCGTAGGATGTCCTCAATATTGCAATTGTTAGGCTTTCTGGGCCTTACAGACTAAAGTTCCTCTTCATTTGTCTTATTTTGATCCTCTGCCCACAACACTTACTTTATTTATTCAGAAAACAGCTTCCTAACAAAGATGATGTCTGAAATGTTATCTGAGAGAATAACCAAACTGAATTGCTGTGCCGTTTCAAAGTACAGAAACTTCTCTCGTACCTTCTTCGAAAAATTTCTTTTTGGCTTGTCTTTTGTATAAATTTTGATAGGAAAAACCTTCCTTTTTGGGTAAATTTGAGGCAACAATTTTCAATTTTAAAATGCTCCTTGAGTATACGCTCAGCAAGGAGTCCTTTTAATATCATTTGTTGTATGTAGACTGTATTCCTTGTTGCAATCTGTTTCTGCTTTGGACTTTCTCTAATCGACTTTTGCATTCAACAACACACTCCTGGCTATTATTCTTTAATAAAATTTCCATTATAGTCGGCTTACTGGCTTTGTTGTTGTTGTCGACTCGACTGGCCAGTACCCAGAGGTTGTTGGCTACTGGAACATATCCAACCGCAAGGAACCCTCTCTATAATGTAAACCTGATGTGAGTGATGGGGGTAATCGAAAAGCGGAAACTCGCAGATCCAACCGAGCAGTCCATTAAAAGTGAATAGGAATGAAAAAGGATGTGGCATGGATGGAGTGATGGTTTGCAAATTGGGTAGTTTGATGGGAGAGGATTTGCCCCCACAAGGATTATTATTACTATTACGAGTGTTTTGAGAAGAAGCTCAACGATGTGTTCGCAGAAATGTCGGCGCTTTTATCATTCTTTTTCTAATTGTGGTTGTAAAGTAGGTACGAGTAGTGTTCTTTCGTGGGTCTTAATTGTTTTACATAACATTCCATTGCTTAGTGGGAAGAATGATTGGTTAAGCTGAAATTTTTTGTTTTTAAGAACTTAACAATTGAAACCAAAAGCTCGATTATAACCTTGGACATCGTTTTTGAGATCTTTTTTAGCTTTCATTTTCCTTAACCTTATAAATTTGGTTTAAAAGACATATTTTAGGGTTGCTTATCTGAAGTTCTTCAAGAATAGCCATAACTTTAGTTGAGAAAATAAGGTCGATTATGCCTTTACTTTTTATATCTTTTGAAATGATAAGACGACATAAGAACCTCAAGGCTTCCACAAGGTATCTGAATGAAATGAAAGCTTACTACCAAGCCACCCGTAAAGAGTAATACAGAGGTCGCGTCATTCTACGAACTTCAAATAGTGGTCCAAATCTTCGAGATCGAAAGGTTCAGACAGTGCTGTATATGGAAGTCCTGCTGGTACTTTTGAAGGTGTTTGCGAACGCAAACAAAAAGAACAATTCAGACAATTCAAGACCGACCTTAAAAAGGTAGGCCGAGAAACGAAATAACGTATTTTTGAAGAAACAGCTGAACACTAAAGCAGGAACATGACCAGCAGCCATAAGCTACTCCTAAGAAGGCACAAAATACTATAAACTGGAAAATCTTTTAAGAACTAATGCTGGTAGCTCAGGGCTATCCACCAAGAGACAAGGACCGGTGGAAGAGAACAAAAGCCACGACTAGTTGAAGATAAAGCATTCACCAAGCTTTAAGCCCTCCCAGACGGAAAGATTACCTTGCAAAACTGACTCCTGGTTGAAAATAAAATCGTGATGGCCATCGCAGGTGATCGGTGGTGACGTTATCAAAGTTTAATGTTTTGAAGATGTAAGATGGATTTAAAGAGAGCAGATTGTGGATTTTTGCAGTTTTTTTTCTCTAACTTTATGCTTCGCTCTTCAAGCTCTTGAAACCTGAATAAGGACAGTATCCACTATCAAGGAACCCTGGAACAGAGCAAAAGCTTTTCGACTGAAATGCCGAAGAAATCGAAATCGAAGAAAAATATATTGCCCCATAGAGAAATTATGCCAGAACAAATTGTTACCCAAACAGGAGTCTGATCTCAAAGACCTGACCACTGTCAACAAACCAGTCCACTTGCTTGCTCACGAAATCGTGTATTGTAAATGGAAACTCACTTTCCTTAATGCTACTCAACCTGTTTTCGATCTCAATATACCTGCTCCTGGTCATTGCTACAGCAACTTACTTACTTACTTACTTAACGGGCTGCCGACCCGTGAAGTGTCTTTGCTTGAGATACGGCAGCCTTCCACTCTTGTCTCTGGCATCCACGATCGCTCGAGCCTTAAAACAGAGATTCGGCTGCGACCGGTGAATCGAAGATCCAATTTGCTTTAGTATTATTGTCGTCGAATTCGAAGTTTTTCTTTTTTGGCTTTTTGCACCACCTCAAAATTACTGTTGCAAACGTTTCTTGCTTTCTAAAGGAAAGATTAAGAACTAAAAAGCCTCTGAAGAAAAGTTCATGGTGATTTTTCTCTATCACCCCAATTCTAAATTTGACCGGAGTTGTTTTTCTTGAGAATAAAATTCCCCCATTCCCAATTCCCCGGGAGACTATTTTTCTTAAAAATTCGGGAAAGTAAATTTTGAATATTCGAAACAGCTATTTACCTGTTTACCCTTAACACTTTTGTTTATTAGGAGATGATGGATATCCATTAGAACCTTGGCCTTTGAACCCTCATAGGACCCCTGCAGTAGGTTCGAGCGAAAGTTAGTTAAATGAGGTCCACTCTCGCTGAGAATTTAAATTTGTAAACAAGGAGGAAAATAACACAAATATTAGAGTACAAGATAAAAAAATGATGATAATAAGAAAAATGTAGGCCAAGTGAGAGGTTGACTCTCGCCCGAAGGCTTCCGCGCCCTCGATTTCTAGAAATCGTTGGTTTTTTTCAATGTAGTCTTCGACTTCCCGTTTTCTGCAACTTTCAGTGACGTAGTTGTGGCGCTTGATTTCTTCAAGCTTCTCATATATTTTTCGATGGTTCTATTTTCTATCTTCGACAAAACCCCTAACAACGGCACACAACTCTGAACAATAATGTTCTCTTTCACGTCTTCGATGAAATCTTTGACGGCCTCATACAATTTAATGAGTTTCATTTCAAGAACTTCAGAACCTTACAATCTCTTGCAATTGCTTTCGGATAGGAGTTGGACCACTCCAATTTATTTTTTGGCGTCACTTGTTGATTGAATTGAGGATCCAGAACCACTTCAGTGCCAATATCCACCTGTATCTATGAAGAAAGCACAATTTTTTGCAAGCGGCTCAATATTTTCAGTCTCCGATTTTCTTTTGTGTGCAACAGCATCAAGACCAAATGCCATTGCAACAACACCTTCTACAGCCTCTTTCATCCGACTTAAATTGAAAATGGCCTGCTCTGCATCCGAGAAGCATTGCTCTTCATTTGGTCCACCTCCGGTTCAATTCTTATATTAGATTTGAGGTTCTTTGCCGCTTTTGTCCTTACACATTTTTTTACTTTTTTTTTGCCAAATCAGTTTCATTTTTTCTTTTGTCGTCTTGTGTAAACCACACTCAATATCCCTGTGTTCTTCCACTAAATTAAGGAGCATTTGACGCTGAAACTTATTTGTTGTTTTAGACTTTACCTCATTTCAATTTCATGGTAGAAATTGAAAAAAACTTACAACTTACAGAAACTCCCAAACAAATATTTGGGGAAAAATTACGCTGGAAATGAATTCAAATGCTGCCTTTTTAACTTCCCATCAGGAAGTCCTTGTAATCGGTCCGATTTTCGAAATTCAAAATTTTTACATTTCTCCACGTTTGGCGGTCCCAGTAGTCGGATTCCATCATTTTTAGAAAGATGTCTGTGTGTGTCTTTCGTACAGCCTAACTCGAGAACAAATCAAGCTATCGAAGCCAAATTCGGGTTCATTCGAAGCGTGTGTGCATAAAGATCACCTGAAACGCTTTTGGTTAAGTTCCACAGGGTGGTTTGAATTTTATGACGAAGAAACTGTCAAAAAAAGGGACAATTTCACTTCTTCAATTAAAATCAATTTAGTTTTCCAATAAAAAAAGTTCAAAATAAATTAAATTTATATTTTATAGGTACCTTATCAGATAAAAAAATATGCATAAATATATACACTGCCGTTCAAAAGTTTCCGGACAAATTCATATAATTTTTTTTTGTTCAATTTTAATGCCAAAAGTTTCATCAATATTAGGTTGATTTAACCAATTGACTAAACTTAGTAAGTTACTAACTATAGAGACTACCAATAAGACTAAAACAGTATTTAGTTGAGGCCGTTTCAAACATTGATGTGACCCTTTCTCTATTTCCTGATCCAAATTTCCATGGAAGTTCTTGAAGAATTGTTTCAAAAATATGAATCCTGTAAGTCTTTCCCATTTTACATGACTGAGAATGACGTCTTTAACACTAACACATGAAAACATCCTTAGAAAATTATGGAAGAAAAAGAAGAAAAAGATCATATGCTGAACAGTTCTCAGCTCGGAAGGAAGAGACGCACTTTTGAACTTAATCGACATCAAGATAATCACGCTTTAATAGTCCGAGCACAACAAGTGCATCGTACAAGGTCGTAAAAATATTTTCAAAAATGAATTGAACAAGGAGTTGACATAAGCGATCTTTCACAATGTTAATATCGAAACAACGATTTAAATTCCGCAATCAAAAGCCAAACTCTGGTCACAATTTTAACTTTTTCTTATTTTCTCATTTCTGAACTTTTTTTTTCTAGAATAGTAATAATTTTTAGTGACGTTTCCTTGTTAGCTCAGATAATTTTAACTTACTTCAGGATGTCTGTCCCTAACAAGTTTAAACACTTTATTGGTGAAGTTGAAAAACAACTTCAACAACAAATTCAAATTCCAAGGTAAAAGTTGTCGTAATATAACTCCAAATTTGACACTTCTTATCTTAACGTAGAGTTCTTTGCTCTTAAAGCAATGCCTGTATGCCACTATGTGCCTACAGGAGACTTGCTAAGAACCTGTGTCGTTGGTCCTATATTTTTTCTAACTTGATTCGTTATAAGTTGGTTATTTTGGTCACACACAAAACAATTTCAGTAACAATCTGATTTTACAATTTGCATTCTTTTGGCAAACAAAACTCCCGCACAAAGCAAAAGCACTAGGAAAATAAGCATTAAATGGAATTCAGAAATTACCCTCTCTTGTTTTCTATTGACCAGAACAATAAATGCAATCGGCCATGAGTTGGAACAAACGGATTGTAAAACAGCTAAATGCGAGAAATATGCTGTAATTGCCATGCGTGACAAATTTTCAAGTGTTCTCATTGGAAGTTTTAATTTCGTGCACAATATTCTCAAGTATGAGAAAAGCGCGATCGACGATGTTGACATATAAAGAAACAGGAAACAGGTTCGAAAAAAACAATTATCTCAGGGTTACAGACCCCAAACCAAAGCCTACAAAGTTCAAAGTCGAAAAATCATAGTCGAATTCCAGTCAATGCTGAGGACTGTATTAGACGACGCAGGCCAACAGCGTCTACCCGACCTAGACGAAATAGATAGTAATAACATATAATCTTAAATCTAATAAAGCAACTTTAGCTGTCGAACTTTTCAATGCGACAGCAATAAAGCATCAAAGATGAAAATGGAATCTCAGTATTGTTTGCCCGCTCTTAAAGAAAGGAGACCATCTTAACTGTGCCAATTGTACAATCCACCATAGACTAAATATCAATATATCGGCAAATGGTTTCTGTTTCGTCCACAGAGACGAGATGTATAAAGCCATGTCTAGGTTTGACATCCCATCCAAGCTCGTCCTTTTGTGCAATAAATGCGACGTCTGGTTCAGAACGTTAACATAGACAGCTATAACTTTGTGGTAGTTAGGGACTTTGCTTAAGCTTCGCTGCAAACACAGATAATAACACCAGCGTTGTGGTCAAACCGAGAACACCCGTGGCTAAGAAAGCATTTATGTAAAGCCCTTTCTCGAAGAACCTAAGTAGAACGTACCATCCCCGTCCTACTATGATACATGATGCAGAAGCATGGAATTTTTCAAAAGCAGATGAAGGCGATTCATGTAGTTTCGAGAGAAAAGTGTGAAAAATGAATATTAAAATGTTAAATGTATGTATTTAATATTTTCTATTGCAATGCATTTTTCTAAGAAATTAATTATGTTTTCATACCCCAAATGGAATTTGATGGTGGTGGCAAATAAAACAGCACCTCCATTATTTTTTATCTTGAGATGGGAAGTTCATGGTATGGGCACACCTACTCGCACCCAAACCAATTTTTTAAATCTGCAATGCCAACTTTTTTTCCCACAGGGAAAAAGGAGAAGTGAAAAAAGTTCCCCGGGAAATTATATTTAAAATAGCAGGAAGGAGAAAAGGGAACAAATTCCTCGGGAAGGCCTTAAACTTTTCAACGTACACGAGACCTACGCTGGTCTATCAATAATAATTTTAGGTACTCCAGTTGCTGGATTTTGACATTTTCAAAATGTCATGAACCGATGATTTGACATTAGTGAATTAGTTTTGTTGTCATATACTTTAGGTTATTTTGAAAACGTCAGATTTTGTGCAAAATAATCGTCATGAGCGTAAAGTATTGATTTTCTTCTTTCATTCGAAGAAAACGATGGCTTAAGCGCATAGAAAGGTCCAAAAAGTTTACGGAGATGCTCTTAGTGAAGCAACGTGTCGTAATTGGTTCCATCGTTTCAAAGGCAATGATTTCGATGTTGAAAACCGTCTGCGAGAAGGAAGACCGAAATTGAAGGTATTGCTCGATGAGGATACATGACAGCTTGGTGGTGAAGTTGGAAGAGGGCCTGCCTTTCAATTGATTCAGTTCATAGGTCCAAGGTTCGATTCCTAGAGTGGCTTAGTTTTTTGAATCTGTTCCAGCCAACATTTGCCATTGGGATCAAGTAAGTGGCACTATCACTGGATTGGTCGACCAGCGATAGTAGTCTGACAAATGGGTGGTGTTATTGTAGTGGTTGTTGTATCGGCTTCAAATTCGTTTTTTGTGTAGATGGCTCTGCTGTGACGGCATATCACTGAGAGCGAGGTGTTTAGCTAAATCTTCCGAACAAAAAACAAAAGAAGTCATTTCCAAGCGATTGCATTCGTTGTGAATGATTAAAAAATGAGGAACTTATGTTCCTTATGATTTGAAGCCAAGGCACATTGAGCGTCGTATTTTCGTCTGTGAACAACTACTTCAGCATCAAGAAAGGAAGGGTTTTCGTCATCGCATCGTGACTGGTGATAAAAAATGGATTCATTACAGCAACCCAAAGAAAAGAAAGTCATAAGGCTGTGTTTTTGGTACGACCAGGTCAGTGGATAGCTTGAGAAGATGAGCACTTTAACCAGAACCGGAGCTCGAGAAAAGAAGCTATCGATGGGCAATAACTTGAATCATTCATTTGCAACCATTTTTTCTAAATTGTCAAAATAATCAAACACAAAAACAAGAAGACGTCGTGTCTTCGAAGCTCGGACCAAACAAATGTCCTAAGAAGCGATTTCGAGAAATCAAATGCGCTCGCATCGGTTTTTCGCAGTAATCATGCTACCTCACTGAACCTAGGGGACCCAACTACAAATGTCATTGAAGCTTCCAATTCAACAGTAACCGATACACCATCTGACGTTTTTGTTACGGAAGAAGATGTTGAGTTTGCTGTAGGTGAATTGAAATTGAAGAAGTTAGGCGGTCTTGTTCACATAAAAAGTACCCACTGCAGATATAAAGTATTTGACATTTATTATAAATGCTTGTCTAAAAATGCAATACTTTCCTAAGGCCTGGAAGACCGCTGTGGTTGTACCGATTTTAAAAGCTGGTAAGCCTCCCATGGATCCAAGTAACGACAGACCTATTAGCTTATTAAGCACTATAAGCAAAATCAATGAAAAAATTCTAAAGAAAAAATATTAAAAATAGTCCAAGACCGGCACATTTTTCCAGATGAACAATTTGGATTTCGGCGGTATCACAGCACAGTACATCTAGTGCTCAGAACACGCGAGCACATCAGACACAACCGAACTGCCGGCAAATCTACTGGTATGATTCTTCTCGATATCTAAAAGGGCCTTCGATTCCTTTTGGCACAATGGCGTCATTTATAAAATGATAGATTTCCATTTTCCATTATGTCTGTGTAAAATAGTTCAATGTTTTTTGTCCGATCGTCGTTCCAGCGTCCTCGTTAACAATAGTGCGTCAAGTGATTTTTGTAACCCTTCATGTGCCCCCCAGGGTGCAGTTCTTAGTCCAATTTTATACAACATCCTTACAGCTGAAGTTCCGCAACTACTCGAGTATGAAATTGCCATATATGCTGATGATACAGCAGTTTTCACATGGCATTCATTTTCTCTCAATATTAAGAGGAATCTTCGTAATGCGGTTGAAACACTTTTAAAATATTATAGCAAATGGAAAATTAGTCTTAATGTGGAAAAGATGCATGCAATTTTTTTCCTGCTCGCGAAATTTGTATAAACGTTGTTATGCTCATTTGGGAACCATCCATTAAATACCCTGGTATGCATCTCAATAGTAGGCTTACATTTAACGAGCATATTACAAAATCTCTACTTAAATTTAAAATTGCAATTTCTATGTTATACCCATTCATAAATAAGAAATCCAAGTTGTCGACAGACAATTAAATAATAATACTTTAAGTTATATTTCAAGCAATCTTGCTTTATGGTTGTCAAGCGTGGGAAGGGTACGCAAAATCTCACATGCGGAGATTACAAGTATCGCAAAATAAACTATTGAAGATGGCCTTCCCTGGCATCATTAAACCTTTAATCTCCACAAAAAAGGAAATTTTGAATGGATTTACTCTAGAATCCAAAAACTTAAAGATAGATTCATGAACCGCTGTGCATTCACCTATAATATTTTGGCTAATCAATTATCTGTCTAAAATCACATATTAAATTTATATTTATTAATATGAAGTTCAACTGTGATTCTATTTAATTATATATATTATTTATTTATTTATTAATTAAATAATTTTTTCAGTTAATTAATTTATTCACTTATTTATTGATTAGTAATTGATAAATTTATTTATTTATATATTTTCTTATTTGTTTTATCATTTATTTATCCACGTGCTTATTTGTTTATTCATTTACTTTTTTTCTGTGCACTTTTTTGTTTGTTTTTTTGTTTATTTATTATTTGTTGATTTATTTGATCATATTTATCTCTCATCAGTTTTATATATCTGATTATTTACATATTTTAATTTTATTTATTGTCATACATATATTTTTTTTTCCTTTTTTGTATGTATTAAATTGAAGGTTTTTGTGGTAAGTTTCCTTCAGAAGAGCTCTTTTTATTTGACTAATATGATTGTATAGAAACTAAATTGTTTTTCAGAAAAAAGATATAGAAACTAAAACATCAAATCTTTGTATGTAAAATGTGCGGTAACACACCAATTTGTAAATTTTTACCAAATATTATTTATTTTATTTATTTATTTCTTTAACAAGTAATTAAAATTACAGATTAATTTTAATTAGAAAATGAGCCTAGCTGCAGAGACTATTGGCTCTTTTACCAAATAAAATAACACCAACAGGTAAAAAAATGCGTTTTCTTCAAACAAAAAAACAAGGAGGTTTTAGTTGCGCACTTTATAATAAAAATCTTTTTCTTAATGTAAATACTCTTTTTATGAAGTAAATAAATAAGTCAAGGAGTTGGGCTGATAAACGTGCGTGGTTCTCCAATTAACTTTCAAGAGTCAATCACGAACATTTGCAATGGAAGATCATGTAAATAAATTTTTAAAACAAATTTTAAACAATTCAACCCATTAAGCCGCTTCACGCTCGTTAACTTACATGAGCGGCTTTTACATTCATCCATTTGTTTTTTTACGCCAACAGTTTTCTGTTTGTTTATTGTTAATTTTAATTCACTGCCAATAATCAGCAATAAAGCACTTTAATTCCATCTGACAAGCAAAAAAAAGTTGTTTTTGTATTTTCTCAATTTAATTGACACTTCCCGTGGCATTCATATGACGTATTGTACGTATGTTTGTAGGGTGCACATAGCGTGCCGTTCGTTATGTTAATTTCATGTTTTAAGCCTTCGGCAGTACCGAGCCGAGTGAGATACAAATTTTTTAAGCGGATTTCGATTTTTGGAATACGCACAAGAAGCGGTGCAATAAAATTAATAACCAACTTATTTGCGAACCCTTTTTTTGTTTGTAACCGGGACCCAAGAGTTAACCTCCATCATTGCTGCGGGGGGAAGAGAAATCAATTTAAAAAAAAAGAAAAAATAATAATCCTTCGACCCTTTTTCTATTAAGGCAGCTTAAAATATTTGAGCTGTTGTATTTGGAATTTCAAAAATCACGCGCGTTTTCGATGCGAAATTAACCTTAAAATCTAATTCAATTGGAATGTCAGTCCCGACCATCCAAGGCTAGCTCATGAATATTGATAGATTTTATTGAAGGGTATGTTTCTCCAACGATGGATGGAGTATATTTTTTTTTTAAAAAAGGTGGAGGCGTTGTGCGTTTGATGGAACGCGAAAGATCATCAAAGCGGCATAAAATTGCTCCAAATTAGTACGAAAACGTGTTGCAATTCTTTTGATGGCTGATGAAATTTGTTATGGCTTCATTAAATGTTTCCAAAGTTTCGCTTTAATTTTGTTAAAAAGAGTGGGTAGAAGTTTTAGCTTCTTTTGAGAGGAGTTCTTCTTCTGCTTGGATGTGGAGTGTTATAATTTGTTCTTCATGGTTTGCCATTAGCTGGCCGAACGTTTTATTTTTTCATTAAATCTGCCCCCATTAAGTTCAACTTTGAGTTGGTGTAAAAGTTCTTTCTTTTTTTTTGTTTTTTGGTTGGTCAAACGGATATTGTCAAGCATTTGAACGTGACACCACCATCGAGGCGTAGTAATTAATTTCAGAATTGAGTTTGAGTTAGTACACTTGATGCGAGTTCAAATTGTATCGAATGGGCGGAAGGGAAGATTGAGTGTTGAGTATGGATGTGGTATTACTTTATCAGAAAAAAAATTAAAGTTCCCATCAAAAGTATTGACAAGTTTCCTTTCATCAGTAGTTTAGTTTTTTTTTTGTTTTGCGATACTTTCCTCTTTTCATGTCCGTGGGTGATCCTGTCAGGAGGTACGTGTCAGAGAAGCTTGTCCACTTTGTTCTTCTGTTCTTCATTTGAGGAACATATTATTCCGTAAATGGATGATGGCCCAATAATACGCATCCGATTTATACAGCGCTTTTTTTTCATTATTTTGTGGTGAGAATATCAGTCAAGTGGGCATCGCTACTGCAGAGGAGCATGGTGACAACTTCGAGCAAAAAATGACTTCAAAAGAACCAAAAAAAAAAAGAAACATTGAACGATCGCATCGGACGATCTTGCAGACAAGTGCAAATCGGCAGAAGGAGGCAATAGGTAGCTTGGAACCACATTCCTTTAATGTCGCACAAGATGTTTGACACTCTTGACTCTTGCGTAAATGGTTCACCATGTAGGGTCTTCTGTAAATTATTTTTGTACCCATTCAAAGGGATATGTCCCTCGGCGCTCACGGTGAATTTTGTCCGTAAACATCTCCTCCGTTTTTTAGATTAAGGAGAGCTTGAGTGTTGTTGAGGCATGTTTCACGAGCTGATTTAATGAATCTTTCACTTTGTGCAGATATATATCCATTCTTTCAGTAAATTTTGCTGCAGCGACGAAGGTGTAAGGCCCAACTAGTGGCCCGACACATCTCATCGTCTCATCCGCGAAATCTTCTGTCACATGTTGCTGCAGTTGCTTCGAATGTGTGGTGTTTGACTAGTTGGCGTAAAACAGAAAGGAATGCTGAGAATCATGTTGCTCATAAATCATAATCGCAAGCAAAATGCCTTTAAAAAATTGTTATGAGTATTCCAAAATCGTGAGGAGTTCTCGGAATGTCCATCAGTCTTTCCTGCGATTTTTCCATTACTTCCTCTCGGCTGCTGAAACGTGTTCCCCGTTATGGTTTTTTAACTCCATTGAACAGAAAGAAGTCACAGAGAGCCAAAGCAGGTGAATTCGGTGGCTGTTGGATGTTATTTGTTGCATTTCTCGTCAAAAATAACGAATACGTAGGCTGCTAGATATATTTGTGGCCTAATAATGAAAATGCGAATATTTATCATCAAAAGTGGTTTTATTGCTTTCCAAAGTATTCTCCGGCATGACTTACATATACACTTTTGCATGCGCTCAATCCAATTGTCGAAACACTTTTTCCACTCCGATTGAGACACCTCCAAAACATGGTTTTTGAACGCTTCAACAGCATGTTCTGGCGACGAAAATCGTTGACCACGCATTTTTTTCTTGATGTGCTGGAATAAAAAGAAGTCATTGGGTGCCAAGTCAGGGCTGTATGGCGGGTGACTCATCAATTTGACGTTTTGGTCGGTCAAAAAGGCGCTGGTTTGAGCCGATGTGTGAGAGCTCGCATTGTCATGGTGAACAATGATTCGTCTTCTCTTGTTCGTTTTTCGAATTTCTCCGAAGATTTCAGGCAAACAAAATTTGGTGAAGCACTCAAAATTGACCATCCAACGTTGCTCAAGCGGAACAGTCGCCACATGACTAGTTTTGCCGAAGAAACAGGCGACCATTTGCTTCGAAGTGCTTCTTCCACGAAATACTTTTGTTGGGTTTGGCTCGTCTTCGAAGACCCACTTGTTAGATTGTTGTTTTGTTTCGGGCTCATACGCATAGATCCATGATTAGTCACCTGTGACAATCTCATAAACGTCCTTTGAAGCACCGCGATCGTATTTTTTTAAAATTTCTTTGCACCAATCGACACGAGCCTTTTTTTGAGCGATTGTCAAATTGTGGGGGATCCAACGAGAACAAACCTTTTTTTACGGCCAGGTGTTCATGCAATATCGAATGTATGCTGATGGGAGAAATGCCCAGGGATGCCTCTATCTCACGGTATGTCACATGACGATCTTGCATTATCAGTTCACGCACGACATCAATATTCTCTGGCACAACGGCCGTTTTCGGACGACCTTCACGGAATTCATCTTCGAGCGAGTGTCGGCCATGACTGAATTCATTAAACCAGTTTTTCACAGTTCTATAGAATGGTGCTTCATCGCCATACAAAGATTTAAGTTCATCAATGTACTCTTGTCGTGATAGTTCCACGTCGAAAGTTGTGAAAAATGATCGCACGAAAGTGTTCGAAAGTTAATTCCATTTTATTGCCGAGATGAGTTTTTCAAGTCTCTGTTAATAAAACAATGTCAGATATATATCACACACAATTCTGGTCTCTTTAGGCGAATTGCTTCCCGCAAACGCCTCATAACGCCCAAATAATACTCTTTGTTTACTGCCTGGCCTTCTGGCTATGGTGCACTACACCGTTGTAATCCATGAAAACCGTGAACATTGGCTTCTTTTTTGACTGAAAACGACGTGTTTTTTTTTTGTCTCGGCTCTTTTCGTAAACGTCATTCACTTGCCTGATGTCTGGATTGCGTGTCGTACTCATAAGCCCACGTCTCGTCTCCAGTAATGATCCTTTTAATGAATGTGGGATCGGATTCAGCCTCCTAAATCATGTCCTTTGCGACGTCCGTTTCTAAAATTGTAAAAAAAAATCGCCAACAAGCACAGAGATAGATCTACTCTTGCCTACGTAACTTTTGCAAATGTCAAGCTATGACGCTTAGATTTAGAGGGCATATCAAGAACAGATGTACCAACTTAACAAAAATAAACAGAACTCAAATCGAAACGATGTGAGCGCCACACGGTTTCGGTTTTCGGGAACTTTTCGATCAAGGTGGTATTTTTGTCACAAATTAAAAACATAGAAAGCTTTGGCGTAGCATAGAGCTCGAAGCCGGTTAGCTTCTTAAGGATTCAGCTCTTCATGAGCGCTGCTGTGAAGGCATTTCGATAAAAAATTATCCTTCAGCTTCCGAAGTTTATCTTGACGAGCTTAACAAAAAGTTCGTAAGTAAAAGTTCAGCGCATATAAGTAAGCCAAATTGATAGTACAATTTTATCAAGCCAAAGTTCTAAGTCAAATCAAATCTTTTCCCTAAAATTTGTTGATCCCGTTTGAGTCGGTGAGTAAATCGTGGAAATTACTATAAATCAAAGGCTGCCGGTTTTGACAATATTTAAATACGGAAAGCTTCTTCATCTTCCAAACCCGAATTCAAGCGAGTACTTAAAGTAAATCAATGAAAGCTCTTCTTGAAGAAGAGAAGTTAATTATTGAAAAACAGTCGGGCTTTGGAGAAAAGCTTAGTTATATTACGGCGCTGCTGAAAGCCTCTTATGACCAGGTATGAAGGCACAAGTTGTATTTTTTAAAATTTATCATTTAACGTCGTAGATATTTGATTCTCCTCAAAAAGCTTTAAAGCAAATTTGGAGTTGATACCCCCGTTTGTCGTCTTGGGGCATCCTACCTGAGAAACCGAAGTTAAGCCGTTTATCACAACAACCAGTAGGCATGTTACAATGGGCGTGCCACAAGGATCATTCCTGTGTCCGCTATTGTTTAAACTCTACATAAACGATATATCTGAATGTATCACGCACTATGAACGTCATTTTTATGCTGATTACGTTAAACTGTACACATGTTTCCCGAAAACTGGGGAAACCATGGAAATCAACTGATCTTGACTCCAAGGTTGTGCAGTCTCAGCAAAATCAACTAAGCTTGACCGCCTCTAAGAGGAAAGCGCTTCATATTCACAGAAATCGAGTTGACAAACAAAAATTTGGCATTTATTTAAACCATTTACTGAATTCGGCTGATGATACTATGTAGTAGAAAAAATGTATGGTATTCGTTCCCTACCCGAAGAGGCAAATTGGAAACTTATTAAAACCTTGTTCTACTTCTTGTCCTTTATGGATGTGATATCTTCTCCAACCTAGACTCTGTTTCCCATAGAAAATTAAATGTTGTTAGCACAGTCCTGATAGTGTAAAAGATTATACAAAAACGAAACACCAAAATAATTGTTTAAGTATCTAAGTTTTCGTCATTCTCAAAAAACTCTCAATATACGAATTCATCTGTGGAGTACACTCCTTCAAAGCATCAAAAGCGCGAATACAGTACAGCGACTTAAATTCGAACAGAAATTAACGACTTGAACACCTCGAAAATTTTAAAGCCTTTGAAGATAAGAAACAACCTCAAATCTTAAATTTTACGGAAACTTCCCACAATCAAAAGCTGAGATTTAATTATGTGCATTCACTGTAGGTATAAAAACGTTGGACAAACGTTTAGTTGTTGTCGATGTCACTCATCGAACTTCCGGAGGCAAATTCTCAGAATATTTTTACAAAATTGGTAGAATTTTTTTTTTCAAAATCAAATATTCCATACAAGACAACTCAATTGCCTTTGCTACTGATGGGGCGAGTGTGATTAACAAACACATCTCTGTTGCCAAACATTAAAAGAGTGGATTACCAGATTCAAAATGAGATGAATTGCCACTCATTTCACATTATTGCAAGTAAAATTGTGGAGGTAGACAGAAAGGTTGCAGACTGTTTTTGACTGACATAAAAATAATGAAAAAAATGCGAAAAGCTCTTTTGTACTAATACATGAACATTATTTAATGTACAGTATTCTCGGAGTATGAATTGGCAAGACTTTCTTCAACACCAATAACTGGATAAGCATCTTGCAAGTCAGTTGTTGGCACAGTGCTTTGTTGAAGATCAACATCGGTTTCATCAAGCCACTCAGCGTCATAATTTTCGCGCTCTACACAAAGAATCTCTCTCGATCTGCCGTTCGATCGTCGCGTAAGGATACGGGAAGGACGAACATTGGGCATCTCTACACTATTATTGCTTGGATTCAGTTGCTAGTGACAAGGCTAGGGCAATGCAGGTCATAAATCAAATTGCCGAAGCCTTCATATTTTGGAGTACTCTATTAAGTTAGTAAAATAATCAAGGTCAAACTACAAGGCGCTTTCGATTTTGAACGCGTTTGACGAAAAAATAAATACGCGTGATATATAACTACACCCCCCTCCGCCCTTGTGATATTTCGTTAGCCTCAACTGATTAATGGACAGCCCCTTACATGTTAGTTTGAGACTACATACTACAGAGCTTTTGAGCTCTACTCCAAATCATATAATTTCCAACGGCAACTCTATGTGTCGTTCACTCTCCATAAAATCTCTCCAAAATGAGAGAGCCGCCACAAGAAAACCTCATTCCATACAGTTCCAGTTCCACTTCTACCTTCCAGATTCAGTTGACAGCGCTCTCTTCAGTCCACAGTTCCAGTCTCAAACAACAGCAAAAAACAAAATACAAAATTTCCCATCCATTCCATTCCGCACGGAATTTCCCATAGCGTATGTAAACGTCAGTTTCATCGTAAACGCCGGTCGTGTTGGTGCTGTTTTACTCGCTCTGCCGTCGCCCTGCTACGTGGTAGCTTCAAGCGTTCGTTGTTTTTTTCTCTCCACAGAAATTTAATCCAAGAAGATAACTGCAAATAATTTGTTAATCCCCTCTACTATAATTTTCCTACCCGACCGCCCGCCCGCGCAAAACATCATTCGCAGCAAATAAATTAATTTCCATTTAAAGATCACGTGAAGCGGAAAACAAATTCAGCGCCCGTTTTAAGTACGGGGTGTAAAAATTATCAACAACAAAAAAAAAAGTTTATAATTTATTTTGTGTTTGTTCGGTTTGCTTTCTGTGTGTGTGTTTTGGAGTGTTTGCTGGCCGTCGCTTTTGTGGTCCTTCTTCCTATTTTTGTGTGTGCGTGTGTGTTTGTATTGAGCTCGCTGTTTGGTGCACGCAAAGTGGCCAGCAGCAGCAGCTGTGCTGTTACACCCTGTGCAGCCTGCAACCGTTGCGTTGATCGAGTACATAATGCCTTTAGCGGTTCCAAGGCGGTGGATTCCCATGAAAAACGGGTTTTTTGTTGTTGTTTGTTTGTTGCTTTGAATGAGATTCGCGTGGGAATCAGTGAAGCCTGAAAATTAATCAAAAAAAATAATAATAATTTTGTTTACACATTTTTCGAGTTCGAAAGTTTGAATTATTTTTGTGTGTGTGTTTTTTTTTATATTCCCATTGGAGTGGCAAAAAAAAAAATAATAATTTTAAATAACATCCCAGTGTGAAGTGCTTTTTCAGTCCCTGGTTCATTACCTATTCCACTTGAGAAAGAGAATACAAAAGGGGCCACAAGAAAAAAGTAAAAAGAAGTGTCAATTGAAGCAAATTAAGTGAAACAAAAAAAAAAAGAACAGCGCCGAAGAGAATAAAAGGATGTGTAATTATTAATGAATTAAAAAAAGAAAAGAAAAGAAAAGGACGAACCTTAAGGATATCAAACAGTAGCACACATTCACAAACGGATTACAAAGTTGAATTTTTATTCACCCTCAAGGATTATCAAGCGAAGGGTAAGTGAAAATAAAAAGAAATATTGTTCTAAAAATATTTTGTATCACACTTAGTGGAAAACTCGGTCACTCCATTTTCTCTGAATAAAGATTCATCCTTTTTTTTTGTTTTGAAAAAAGGTCCCGCCAGGAATTTTATTGCCTCTGCCTCTGGGGATCTGAATGAAGCGTTTTGGTTTTTTTTTTCGTGGAATTGAGTGCAGATTTCTGTGAACCACTCACTCTTGAAATCGGATCTGTTGATTATCCTTGTAATTTCTCAGAACTTTTATTTTCCATTCAAATGACAAAAAAAAAAATAAAAAAATATCGTGTTCTGAGTTTGTTCACCTGGTCAACTCTCCGAATGTCAATGTCAGCGGATCACATGCCATTCAAATGTCAGGCCCAAAATAAGCGCGAAAAAGATTTTTGTCGTTCTTGCCTGTCCAATGTAATTTGTAGCCATCGAGTTGGAGATTGATTTTGTTCGGGAATTTCGATTTGAATTCGGCGCGGTTCTGCGGTCTGCCAATTTGTTGACTAATTTACGTCACTGTCAATTGTTAGTTTAGGAATGACTTGTGTCAGTTTTGATGAAATTCAAAAGTGTTTGCTGATGTCTTTGGTGTGCGGTTCTCCAAATGAGGTCGGGCTTTGATCTATTTTTTTAGGCCAGTTTTGTATGAAGTGAAGAAGTTTTTTTTAAAGATGCCTTTTTGGAGGTTTGGCAATGACTTGCAAGTAACTCGCGAATTTACGCTCATCTGTCCAACTTACCACTCGGCAACAAAAATCCGCTACTTGGTCCGGTAAAAATTATATCGATGGCTTTGATGCTAAAAGAGGTTTAAGACAAGTGATTCATTTAATATACTCGAAACACTAGACATTCGATCTTTTTGAAAACCCTCCAGAAACTTGCGAGTGAATTGAAATAGTTGGAATAACACAACGAGAAGTCAATGGTAAAAAGAAAAAAAAAGGATGACAACGATGGGAATGTGAGTACGAGAAAAGCAAGGACTTCCTACTAGAGATCCGCGGGAAATTCGAAAACTGACACCACAGCGGAAATTACTCTTGTCAACTGGTATCTCTGTGAGTATAGCCCTCTTTTTGCAATCGCTAAACTGACATTATACAAAACTCATCCCGGTCGTGCTATACGACGCAGAGGCATGAACCTTGTTTGTCGTGGAATGTTCTTCACTTTGAATGAAAAATAATTCGGGTGCTGGAGACACTTCATCAAAGGGCTGTATGATCTCTACAGCGATAAAGCTCTGGTCGAAAGTTTCCGAGTTCAATAACTAAGTTGGTTAAGACATGTACATAGATCGGAAGGCTATCAACGTTTCGCGTTATAGAGAGGGACACGATGGTAAAGGGTGACCGTACCTTCGGTCGTAAAATAACCACTATGGTTGGTTATTGAAGTCTCTCAGACTTCTATGCACTATCTAGTCAATTGGCATTGCGGTGTCTTTACAAATTTAAAAACAGTAGGCTTTGGTTTTGTTCGACCGTAGTAAATAGATCTCCTCAAATGGTTATCCAGATACAAAATAGAGGTGATGGTCCAAATCATCAATTAACAATCCTCAAAGACTTTTATTAAAGAAAAGACGCGAATTTTTGAGCACTGTCTAAAATATAAACTTGTTTGTCCACGGAGAATTAGCTCTCAACGGAGCAGGCAAAGTAAGAACCGACCAGTTTTTGAATAAGCTATTTTCTTCAAATCAAACGTTTTGGGGCCTTTTTAAATTTGCATTACACTTTAATGGAAATTTGTTGCGGACTCCCAACGTTCACAAAGGAGTCCTCAAGGTAGTGAGTTTTGTTAGATGCTTGTCAATCCAAATTAATGCTTGACGTTATTTCGCTCATTCGGAGTCTAGACCTTGACGTACCAACCACAGAGCACAGAGTCAAGTTCTTAAGGAAGTCAAACTACGCTTGGTGGTGCTATTTCCAAGTTATAGAATGTTAAACAATTTTAAAGCAAACATTCTACTAACATTGTCTTATCATTAATTTACGTGGTTCCAAGCTAGTGTAAGAAAACGACCTTTAGGTCTCCAAAATCGTTTGCCAAAATTCGAGTGTTCCTTGCGAGTTGGAGAGACCAAAAAACGATTTTTAAGAAACAGAAGGTAACTATAACGAATCAGCTGGATTATGCGTTAACATGTGCATTAAGACCACGTAGGCTTCCATATTATAGCTTCATTTGGATGGCAATCTGATAAGAAGCTCATGCCTTTGGGGAAGTCTTTGAGAACTGTAATTAGTGAAACAACATTTCCATCCCCTTCAAATTTTATCATCATAGTTTGAAATTTGTTAATGCTATAGTGTCGAGAGAGAATCAGCTCTCGTACTTATTTAAATTTTGCGTTAAAAACGTATTCAAAGGAGTTCGGACAGAGACGCCCAGACACTTGACTTCAGCTCAAGAATCCTGTGAAGGCTTTCTGGTTTAACGCCACCCAATATTAATAAAAATAATAACTTGCAGCAAGACATGGATTTATGTACACAAAACTAAATCCAGACATGAATTGGACGAACAGCATGCACCAATTTAGCAAAAATTAAAACGATATCGTTTTCAGATGAAAAACAAAGTGATGCTCACGGTTTTCATTGACATAAACAATGTTTTGCTGAAAGGCTTATTTGCTTAAACTCAAGAAACCACTCCATCTTGCAGCCGAGAGTAGGTTAGGTAAAGTTGCAGGGGTAGCTTCCATAAGTTCGAAGTAAACAAAGGGGCCTAAAAGGTCCATTATGACTCCCCATCACAAACTATGTCTTTATAAGAACTTTGCTATGGCTCCTAGTGGAAAAATTTTATGCTCCTGATGAAACTCATTAGGAGCGAGTGTTCCCATTTCCCTGTGCGTTCTGTCCCCCGTCAACCGAAGATGTCTCGACTGAAGTTTGGGGCATTCGCACAGGAGGTGCTTCTTTATGGTCTCCATTTTCTTTTCATCCTTTCAGCTCCTGAAAAATCGTTCGAGATGACGCTCATTTGGACTATTGCGCAATGCCCCGTCAGGATGCTTAAATCTTTCTTATTGAAGATCAGAAGGCCTGTGCTTCTCCTTGTGTTTAGTTCTGGCCATAAATTACGAGATATATTAGACAATCGTCCTTAAAGATCCATTCTCTATTGCTTTCCATCCTTTCCAGCTCCAGCAGCGATCGTTTCTTGGTAAGTTCATCTGCCTTTTCGTTACCGTCAATGTTACTGTGGCGCAGAACCCAGATGACGGTAATGCAGTTTTTTTCTGCTTTCGATTTTATGGCATCCTTATTCAGGGTTTCTATTGCTGCTTGGCTTTCCACAAAGATGTTCACTCTTTCAGGGCGAAGCTCTCTGTTAGTGTTGTCGTAGCAGCTCTTTGAATGACGAGGATTTCAGCCTGGAAGACACTATATTTATTTGGAAGTCTGAACGAGTTATTGATGTGCAACGTATTACTGAAGACTCCAGCAGCAGTCCCTTCTTTGATCCGTTGGTGAAGATTCGAGTACCTTTGTGCTTCGGTTACGAAGCTTGATTCCCAATCCTTTCTACCAGGGAAAAAATTGGAGAACTTTTAAGTGAAGTTGTAAGAATGGGTCGCGTAATCAGTCCTCGCGTTTATCTCTATCGTCCTGAAATATCTGAGTATCGAAGTGTGTCCGAAGGAGGCGTCCTTCCCAGTGTTACAGTGCTCTTCAGATACTCGAAGATATTGCGGAGGTCAAGCATAATATCGAGACTTGCTCGCATCGTTGATCTTACTGCTCCTGTAATAAATAGACAGACTAGCCTTTGTGCTTTATGCAGCGTTGAATTGGATCAAACGCAGGGCTATGTGCTTTTCTGTCATTTTGAAGACTGATTTTATACATTTTCCAAACGAATTCCTGACTTTACGAGTCCAGGAAAGTACACTTATCATTAGCAAACGTTTGAAATTAAAACAGAAGTATTACATTAAGTTCCAAGTTCGTCAAGTATTTAGGTCAGACCAGTATTTCGGACTTGTTGTTCACGTTACGACAGCAAAACTATTTTTGGCTTTACACTCAGTTCGAACAAGGAACAAACTCATTTAACTCCGGAATGATTTATGTGAACCAATTTCAAGCCTACACTAGATTTACCGCTTTCGAAAAAAATCCATTTCTAAGCTCGACTCTTGTCTTGACATCTTGACTAATTCTACTCTTTTTGTGAGTAAGTAAAATAACTTGCATGTAAGCCAATTGTACGAATATGAGCTCTTCCTCTATTTTCAAAATTTTGGTGTAATTTTTCTTGACTATGAAAGCATCCGCAAAACATCCCATTCCTACTTTTGGTTTCCATCTTCCTTGACACCTCCTTGACTAATTTTGGCTGGCAAGGAATGACGAAAGCATTCATTTCGATTCACAAAGCTACACTCATAAAAAATGTACAAAACAAATCACAAATTAAAATCAAAATTCGTAGACAAACCTTCCGTGGCAATGTATGAGTACGTACCCTTTGCTGGGTGCGACGTCATATCGGTATACTCGTATCCAGTCATTTGTATTTGAATATCTTTTGCATAAGTTCACTCCTTCTGGGTCTTCCCCCCAAAAAAAATGAACTCTGCATGCAACAACTCCCACAGCCACACCAACAAACAAATAAGACTCCTTTCAGCCTTCCACCAGTGAATTACTCAAGCGTAAGTAATGACACCCTTGCTCTGTGAATGTCCTTTGGGTATTTTTTTTTTTCAGTCTGTTATTTCCTTGAGATATTCAAAAATGCATGCATTCAAGTATCTAAGTATCCATTAATACAAATGCATTTAAAAATGTTTGTGCACGCGAGTGTAACTTCCACAGTGGGGTCTTTGCGTCTGTTTCTGTGTGTGGCTCTGGATAAAACCAATTTGTACCTCGAAACGTTGTTAGTGTTTTTTTGCGTTTCTTGTAACTAGATACTCTTCGGGGCGGTGTATCTGGGAGAATCAATTCCACAGTGTGTCTGGCAGTATCTCATTCTTGTGTGTCATTCAAATTTATGAGTACTTTCGGGGTTTTTGTGTACACGTGCAACCGAGCGAGAGTTGGATAATTGATGACGCTGTGATAATTTTGTGTCTTAGCCTTCCGGCCATTCCGCCCGTCGTCACATGAATTCATGTTGTTGTCGCTGGCAAGGGTGGTGGGGCAGTGAAGGCAGCATAACAGAGTGCCATGACGCCTGCTTGGTGATATCGCCAATATGGTGTATTTAATGTCAGCTTAAAGCCTGTGGGGGGAATTTGTTTGGTTTAAGTTTAAGGGAGCTTAGAGGGTTTTTCGTGGGCTCTTGGAATCCGCAGGTGATTAAGCGCCCTTTGCGCACGGGAGCTTGTTGAGTTTGTTAACCCGGTTTTGGTAAACTTATTATTTTTTTTGTTTTAACTGCCTTTGCTTCGAATAAGAAAATATTGTTGCATGCACTGTGATGCACAAGGCTTACACCTTTGTCGTTTTTAGATGGGCCATTTCCAAAAACATACGTACAAATGTCTCCATGGTGAAAGACTGAAATATTTTTTTAAATGAACTTAACTCAAGTGCAATGCAAAGTCGATTATATTTAAAATTTGTGAACAAAGATTAAGCGTCTGCAACCTTCAAAAATGCGGTTAAAATTCTACATTTGCGGAGTTGTAATACCTCATTTGCACTTTATTTTATTTCCTATTCCTATTCATGTATGCTGCTTAGAAAATCTTGATATAAGCGAATGGCATTTGCGAATTTGTTTAAATGGGACATGCACTGGGGCAAGTTTTTCCTGCAAAGAATTCATGTCTACAGGAAGCTATAGTTGGTCGCTTCAGTATCTTTTAAAACACAGTCTAAAAAAATGAACTCATAAAGCTTTGACATAAATTTGTTGTTTGTTTTTTTGTCGAGTCTCTTTTCATGGATAGTTTCCGCAATCTTCTGATTTCGTCAGCGTAGTAAGAGCCTAAAATAGTAGCTCCATGTTACAGGTTATCATTCATCACAAATCACTCGGCAGCCCAAAAAACAAAGACTATGATTTTGCGTCTTAGGATCAAAAAGATGACTGCAGGTCTCATGTATGGCTTTAAATCATCTCAAAAATCCATCCTCCTAAACCTGGTAGTTTTTAAGCTTTATTTTCTACTACAATTTTGACTCGTTTCTTCTTCTGTTCTGCGGTTAACAAAATGCACTCCCAGCCTGTCGAAGTTCAATTTGAAGGATCCATATGACATTTAATAAATGGAGATCGCAAGATTTTCGTAGGACGTTGACAGCCGTCGTTCAGGAATCTGGCTTTCTGTTTTTTTTTTTTTTTACAAAAAGAAATAAACAATGTTTTTTTGAAAATTCCATCTATGAATTCAATGAAAACAATTCATCTGTTCATCGGCATCTGCAACTCGATTTTAACTCCGCAAAGAGTTAATTGTAAGTTATTATTTTGGTCCCTATTTCAGAAATAGCTTAAATAGCTTAACCAACATTTTCCTCAAGTCTTTAGTGATAGCCACAAAAAAAGTTCAACGTCCAAGGTGCATTGGATTACGATATCGACGAGGTGAAAATAAGTTTTTTTTGAAAAATTTCATTTAACTGTAACGAATTGGTTTCTCATTTTCAAAAATATTATTATTATTATTAATTCTTTATTAATAAGTAATTAAATTACCTTAGTAATATAAAGGAATAGCACTTGCTACCAGGGCTATCGGCTAGTTTTCGAAAATAATATAAAGAATTTCTGTAAATTTTTTGAATGATTATAAAAGAAACCAAAAGTTGGTCCATGCTTTAAGTTGAATCCTGACAGTAAAAATACACATATTTTTACAGCGTCCAGTAAAATTTAATAATTATTTACGATATTTTACGTAAGAAAAGTCTCATGTTATGAGTCCTGCCGGCAGTTCGTAGGGTTTGTACTATTCCTTTAGGACAAACAAAATTCTATGTAAATTGACTTCAATGTTACTTTAATTGAAGAACTGAAGTTCGCTGTTGCTTGTGTCGAGTAATGATATATCTGGCGCGAATATCAGCAGTTTAGAAGTGACTATAAAAGACGCTTATGTCTCTCTAAATCGTTACACAGTGCGAATCAATCTCATATAGGACCTTAGACGCGGGACAAAACGACATAAAAACCGCTGATGACTTTTAAGCAATATATACTTGCACATTTGACATACTGAGATTTATTTAGAAAAGAAAATACGATGAAAAACCGTCCGTTAAATCACAAAACAAACTGGAAAAGAAAAAAGAAAAAGGGAAATTATATATCGAGTAATTGTAGGCATTTAAAAATAATAAATAACGGAATGCAAAAATAGACAAAGACAAAAAGTAAAAATAAAACTATTTAAAGAAAATTTTAATATTTAAGTGAATAAATAAATAAATAAATAATAAATAATAAAATAAATAAATAAGTAAATGTATAAATGAAAAATATATAAAAAATATAAATTAATATCCAAAAAAACAAATATTTTTTTTAATAACTAAGAAAATCACAGTTTATATGCAAAAACAATTTAATATGCTTAAGGTTTTTGGTTATCTCAAAAACATTTTCTACGAATGCACAGCGAATTAAGAAAATGGATTCTGTGGGTTATCAATTCAACATTGCCTTTTTTATGGAGATCAGAGATACAGTATTGTTCGAAACCTAATCAACTTTTTCGTCTGCATTATTCGAATTCGAATATTTGTGTATTTATTAATTTAGACAAACATAATATAGCTTTATTTTATTGCATTAACTACTTGTATGTGCTGAGTAGAAATAAAAATCAAAAATCAGTTCATTCAAAGTGAATAAAATATTAAAAACCGAATGCATCTCAAAATGCAGCTGTTCGAAACCTAAGCAACTTTTAATATTTTGTATAGTAACCTTTATTTTTATTACCTCCGCACATCTCCGAGGCATAGAATCAATAAGGTTTTTTATTATGGACATTGGTTTTAATTTCCATTCTGTTTTCAAACACGTCATGAGCTCATCTTTATTTTTGAAGCATTGGGTCCGAACTCTACGCTTTAAGATGCCGAAGAGATTTTCAATGGGATTTAAGTCGGGCGATTGAGGGGGCCATTCCAAAACTTGAATCCCATTGGCTGACAGCCACTCTTTTACCAGCTTCGATGAATGTTTCGGGTCATTGTCATGTTGAAACACCCATCAAAGTGGCATTTCCCATTCGGCGTAGGTTAGCATTTGGTCATTTAATATGTCTCTGTAGACAAATCTATCCATTATGGTGTTAATTTGATGAAAAGGCCCAACTCCATTCGCTGAGAAGCAAGTCCACACCATTACACTTCCCGCTCCATGCTTAACTGTGCCTTTGCAATATCGGGGATTCAGTCTTTGAACCTTTCTTCTACGAACGTGACATTTACCATCAGAGTTAACCAGGTTGAACTTTGATTCATTACTAAATAGAACGGTCTTCCACTTGTCTAAGGACCAATTCAAATGTGATCTTGCAAAATTTAACCTGAAAGTGTATTAAAATTTTAATTTTGGCGACAATAAAATGAATTTTTTAAATAAATCTTGTTTTCAAATTCTTCTTTGTCAATAATGGTTTTTTAGCCGGCGAATGACTTTTGAACTCGTTTTCAATCGCACGTTTTCTTACAGTGCTGGAACTAACATTAAGTTGCAATTCATTCACAATTTCCCTCGATGACATGAAAGGGTTCTTTTTGATTAAGTTGACAATTTGTCTATCGGTTCGACGTGATGTTTTTCGAGGACTGCCACCGAAATTCACTTTTTCGATTATTCCAGTGGCTCTATACTTCTTAATTAGCCGAGAAATAATACTTTTGTTTAAACTAAACTTCTTAGCTATTGATATCTGGGATTCGTACTGTGTTCGCCCCATAATCAATTAATTAAAATTAAAATTACAAAGAACTCGCAAAATAAACTACCGTAAGATAACGTTTGTAGCTGCACATTTGTGTAAACGTAGAAGTAGCTTAGATTTCGAACAACACTGTATATATTTGCCAGGAAATATGTAGCATAATTTTAGGACTTTATTTTGCGATACTTGCAGTTTTTTTATGTGTGATTTGGCACAGAGTTTATGGTATATGTTCCTTGAATGCCAGTCTCATGTGAAAATGCAAGCCTTGATATTTAACGGAAGACTCTCAATCGATTTCCAAATCGTTTCTTTTAATTAGTGTGTTAGGATGGTTGCAAGGACTTCTTTTTCGTATGGAAAAGATGGCTTTCGTTTAATTCATGTTAACTTAAATTTTCCATTTCTTGAAATATTCTGTCAGTATCATTAAGACAAGACAAAGGATCAAAGGAAATAAGGAGAGAGCTTCAGTTTATTGGGAATGGTTAAAAAGTTTTATTGTAAATTTGATTTTGACTTCAGGAAATGTCTTCAATCATGTTTCAAAATTGATAGGAGCAAAACCCGAGAAAACTTTTACTGATCAAAATAAACTGGGAGTCTATTTGAACCAATGCAACCGATCCCAAGCCAGCCAACGTCATCATGATAACGCGCCTAAAAAAAGTACGAAAGAAAAAAAGTTTGAAAATATGATTTACAATGTGTTTTTTTTCCTGAAATTAATTATCGAAATATGTTTTGAGTTCAATCGATATGGCTTTCAATTCCACTTTTCCCCACATTTTAACACTTTATCAAACGCGTTATCTGTACATGGCGGAACCCAAAAGTAAACAATTATTTCGAAAGAAAACTGATACCGAACGTTGTCAATGTTTACTTTTGTCAAATCTAAAAAAAAGAAGCGAAGTGTGTTCGTTTCCTTACACTTAGAAAATATTGTTAAGGCTTCCAGATGGCCAACGATCAGTGTCGCCTGTGTCATCACTTTTTTGAATTGATCCTTTTTACTGATTGCATGCATGGGTAACTAGAAAGGTGAAGAGACGCCTCTTTTATCAAAGATACAAGTTCCAACTGAGTAACCATTCAAATATGTGTTTTAGATAAAAAAAAATGCACCCCAAATAAAATGATACCAATTTTGAGAGGCCCCTGAGTGAGACAGAGTTCGAAGATGGGCTTTTTTAGAAGGCAGGTATGGTATGTTTTTGTTTCTTTTTTTTGTTATTTAAGACAACCGGAATAAGTTGACTGACATTGGCAATTTGGCATTTCATTTCACTTACCCCCTTGTGGACATAATTTTGAATAGTCTCATTTGACCTATAAAATTTCAAGGTATGCAGCAAACGATAACTGATTGGGTCAGCTATTGTATGCATATTTAATTCAGTGTTTAATGCTGACACGAAGAGAATAATGGCGCGTTTAAATGCACGAGAACTCAACGGAGTTCTGGTTGCATTTATTTAGAACAAATTTGCTTAGGGAAATGGTTGTTCTGGTGGCTTCGGGCAAGTGCGAGGTCTTCATAATGTATTCGCAAGTGCAAAAGCCAATTTTGAAGTTTTGTCAACTTAGAGTTAGGAAAGGGAATGACATTAGGTTTAAATATTGCGACGGACGTTTTAGGCCATTCGAGTGAACAGCATTCGGCATACTCAAGTGGATTGAGGCATTCTTTAACAGGAGTCACAATTTAATCTGGGCAGCTACGTAAACAAGTCGTATTTGGGGCTCGGAATATCCAAACGTAGTCATAGGGAAGTAATGCATGCTGATCTCTACAATTGCTCGGTTTAGTTTCTCGGAGAGGCGACATTAAAGGCCCATTTTTGTTCCAGGACGACGTGAAAGAAAAGTTTTAGTGAATGGAGAAAACGTTACCGAAACATTATAACCGAATTTTTTCATGTCCAGAAAAACGTACTGGATTTGTACTTCTGCGAGTTGTCCAACAAAGCTTTTTGGTGAGATGGCTTAACAGCCAGGCAGCAACGGTTTTACGATGCCATGCGAACAGTCCAGAAACGATTGGTCAAACTATATGTGAATTAGGTCCTTGCATAACTCTTTTCGTTTAAAGCTGTTGATAGGCGTTTTTGTCTTGGCCTTTCAAAAAAAAAAAAGAACAGAAGATTGCCTGATACCAAAAATTTTAGAATAAATTGATGGCAGCTGAGACGATGGTACTTTGTAAAGCTAGATCAAAAAGGAAGTTCAAAGATTCTACGGAGCCTAGGAACCCTTCGTCACCTCACGATGACCATCTTGATAGTTATGTTGCCTGACCAAATCAGTTTGTACTGTCATGCTCAAAAGAAAGATCCTACGAAGTTCGTCCAAACATCATTTTATTGACCTCAGTGGTAAAATTGACCCAACTCGAGAGATCTTTCGACATATTTTTGAGAGGATCATTTTGATCTTTATGCTAAGCATTGCATCTGTGGCTATTTCAAACCCGCTCAATTTATATGAAGCAGATAATTTTCCCTCCTCCGATTGGGACCTTCCATATTTATTCCAAATTCGGGCTCAACCACTTATCCTTTTTTGGACAATCAGAGCGCCTTCCACACTTATTTTGGAAGCTTATATTGGGTTCTTTACAGCCTCTAAAGTGTTTATTTAAAGGTTCTTCACATAACTGTCGCAAGATCTGGACAATTTGCGTCCTCACTCACAAAAAGCTGGCTTAAATATTCCAAATGAATCTGATGAGCATTTCTCATTCACGTTGCTTCATCGCAGCTAGTTTGTATCATTTGCTGGTAGAAGATATTTTCCTTAAACCAGTTCATCACAAGAAACTTCTGTATTCCACTTCAAGGCGAGCCTTTTTAATTTTTTTTTTAAAGAGAGTTACCATTTTTCTTTCACATCTTTGAGGTGTCCTGAGGCAACTTTCAATCAATACACTGAATGCTTTAGGATTCATACATACTCCTCGAAGTATTTGCGTGCCATTCTACATTCACATGCTCGAATTTCATTTATCCTTGTTAAAGTTGACCCCAAAGGAATTCCTGAACTCCAAACTTTCAGCTTACGTTGCTCAAGCAAATAAATAAAAGTGCAATCATTTCGACTAGTTCTGCTTCACATTCCGCATTCCGTTTTATATTACCTCTTACCTGAAAATTCGTCCTTCGCTCCGCCACTTCAATACGAGTGTATCGTGAAATTCTTTCATCTAATTGCAGCTGTGTTTGTTTTTGTTTTTTTTTTTTTGACAGGATAATACGAAATATCTTTCCTGTCTTCCTCTCAATTGATACCGTTCAACGTGGCTATGGTTTTCTTGTTATTTTCTTAAGAGTTTCATAATTTTTTTTTTCACTGAAAATCCTTTCCTTTTGAGTTTAAATAAAAGAAGAGAACAAAAAAAAAAAAAAAACTCCAAAGCGTACGTGTTATCTGCAGTCATATGGGACTTGGCATGTGTCAAAAGCATCAATCAACTTTCAACTCACAACAAATTTCACACGAACGGAATAAAAAAATGATGTTTCCCTTCCACTGACAGTTCGATGGTTGTTGAAATATAGAACCGCCCGCTCCTGAGTTTCTGTCTTCGATTCTTATCTGAAGAAAATGATTTCGAAACCCCAAACGAGCAAAAGACGTTTTTTTGACTTTTATCTGTCAAATGCTTGAGATATCCGTTGAAGTTACATATCTTCATCATCATCCTTCTTATCGTACTTGTACCTTGGTCGGAGTGTTGATTACAAAATTCGTTTATTTTGAGTCATTGAGTTATTTTTTGCTTCGATGAAACTGAAAAAGGTACTCGTACTCGTACTCGTATTTATTCTTTTCACTTTTTGTGAGATTTTATTTTTTGAAAACTCAATTTGCTGGACGTTTTTTTTCTGGATTGGATTACAATTTCCTTGTGTGTTTGCGTATCCATGTATTTCTATCAAGTTGCTCTACTTAATGTGAGCCTTCATGTTCATGTTTCCTTTTTTAAAAAAAAAGTTAAGCGTTTTAGAATCTAGAAAGGTTGTTAACGCAATTTTGCTTTAAGATCTTAGATTGCAGAAGCGAAATGACCCAATTCTTTGTAATCCCTTCTCTGTTTGGACCTTTGAGTGCCTCCAAACAATAAATTTCCTGAGATGAGGCACGAGTAGTTATGCATGAATCTCAAAAACGTGACTGGTAGTTTTTGGAGTGGCGGCATTTTCTTCGGAGACACTAATGAAAGAAACGTTTCATTCGATGTTGAGCCCTATCAAGCTATGATTGCTGATTTTTTATGGGCAGAAATATGGGTGCCGGTCTTTAGTTAACCATGATTCCATGTTAATTCGAATGAAACAAAAAACGAGAAAGTGGCAAAATCTTCAAAATTTTATTGCCAGGATTAAAAAGTCCGAATGGTTACTCTTTTAAATATCGGAAGAAAATGTTGAACTGTGTTTTGCTTTTACAGTCTTTGAAGCATTCACTAAATCGCTGCACTTAATTTAGGTCTTTCTAAAAAGCCCCTTTTGCAAAGAAGCAAGCTTCCTTAAAAAGACCCTCAGAGTTTGAAAACATGGAAAATTTAATATCCCCGCTTCGTTCTTAAATTCAAAAGTGCCACACTCGATTCAACTGGACCCTTCATTGTTAAAATGCTTCTCAGCACGGTATTGATCTAAGTTTGATTTGCTTTTGCATTAAGCTAATCTGGGTTCTTTTAAGTGAACCTCAGATAAAGGGTCTCCAGCTTACACAAAATGTAGCTTGCCAGCACTTTGCAATCAGGCTCCAAAATTTATAGACACTCCACTGCAGTCGTGGGTTTGGCAGCAACTTTACAACTGATATTGCTCAGAAATTGTTGCCTCAAACCCTAAACTTATGATGTCCTCATAAACAAAATCGTTTGGTGTAAGTAAGGTCGGGTGACTGCTGCGCAAGCGGATTTGAATTGCTGAATTTGTGTTCTGTGGAAAAATTCGGGGCTATCCAGACAAGCAATTCCGATCTTTTTTCCAAGCAAACTTTAAACCAATTTATGGAAGGGTTTTGCAAAATACTTTTTGAATTTAAAAATAGATTGGTTGTTTTTATGTGGCAAAATCGAAATTAAAATACTTAAAACTGAAACGAATAACTCAAAATTCATAGCCGTGTTTTGAAATGCTTTTATCTCGATTGCAAACAGCTCTACCAGTTTTCTTAATTCATATCACGAACTGCGAGACGCGCTACCTACAGTCTCCAAATTTGTCTATAACTGATTCCGAAAATCCCTAGTTTCAAAAAATTGTGCTGTTTTTAGCTAGACTAGTGATGGCAACCCTGGAACAGGTAGATGTAGGTTGTTCCTTAATGTTGGATCTGCTGTTAGTAAAAACACAGTCCGTCCACGTCCAGGAGCAGGCAAACAGGTTTTTTCCATATACAAAGGAGAACAACCAAGCACACAAGACAAGAGGGACAAAGGAGACAGCGATTTTCTGTTCTCGTGAAGAGCATCATCGTCACGATTCTCGAATACGATCATGTGCCTCATGGGACCGGTTTTCTACCTCAGCCGTCACCCTCGTACACCTTTCAATAATTTTTTTTCCACTTGATTTATTTCTTGCTTTTCTTCTTTGGCTTTACTTCTCTCGTCTTCCTCTTTGCATTCGTCTTATTTGCGGTTATATGGTTGTATGTATCTTTTTGGATCTTTAACTGGAGCTGTAGACTGGAAAACACGATACCTGGAAAATGATGTTCCAGTTTTTGTTTTTTATTTATTGATTTTGTCTCCTTTGTTGTCACAATCGCGCTTGACATGACATTTTACATATTTTCGAATGTCATTTTACAAATAGCAGGTTTTCGATACTGAATGAGTAATGATCGAACAAGACGAACATGCGTGTTCGAATTCAAAGTGAATACTGTTTTGTTATCGGTTTCATTCTGTTATCGGATATTTTATTTGTTTGTTCTTTGTTGTCTTGGTCCAGGTCAGTTTTGTCGAAAGTCGTAAAAAATGCGGACGCTGTTGTGACAGTTTTTAACCAATTTGGCCACTAAGCGGTCACAAAAATAAGCTTTTGCCTCCAAATTCGAACATTTCTTTATGCATAGATGTCAAAATTCACCCTTAACTATTGTCTTAACCTCAAAGTACAGAAAATATTAAAATAATCAACTTTATTCATTCCAATAAAGTTGATTTTTTTAAATGTTATATTATGCATGTAAAAATGGAATTGGAATAGAATAAAAAGAATAAAAAGTTTTCGTTGTTTTTAACTATAAAATATAAAATAACCTTAACTTAATTTTTAGTTAAAAACATAAGAACAAAAATAAGTTTAAAAAAAAAAATTATTTCATAACGATTTCGAGAAAAAAAAGTTTTGTTAATGTCTTAAAGAAATGCTTGCATCACTGAATTGAAAACATTTTTGTTTTTAGATTAAGACAATTTAGAGCAAACCATTGTTCTATGCTCCATACGCATCGGATTCTTGCAGGCAGAGCTAGAATCGATTTTCTGTCTTTCTTCGTTTTACAGAAAGCACATCTTACAGCCTTAATAAGGATTTCATGAGTTGGAGTTGGAGCACAAACTTCTATTGAGTTTTCGAACGAATTCCGAATTCTTTTTATGCTGTGAAATTTAGTATCTTGTTCCCAAGTGTGGCTGGAGGAACGAAAATATGATTTGTTTTAAAAATTGACGGCTTGGTTGTTCAACCAGATATATTTGCAAGTTTAAAAAACACGTAACCATTAACACCAATTCTGTCAAGAAAACAAGATAATCTAACTGGTCATCTAGAAGTTCTTCGGAAAGTCTTGTAAACCTTGCATTTTTGATCACACAAATCGGGATCAATTTAAGACTGATTATTGGGGGCATCGGGATATAGTATCGTACTTTAGGAATCATCGTGCCACTTTGTCAAAGAATATGTAAGAAACATGAAAAACTTACGAAACAACGTGAAAATTACTCGAAAAAAACTTTAACTCATCATTTTGCGTAATTGTTATAACAATTACAATTTAACCAGTAGTTAATGTTAAGGTAGTTAAGGGTTAAACATCGTTCGACAAGTAGTCATCGCCAATGTCGAAACCAATAGCGGCTTTCGACATTTGTGTCCAGTCCAAAGAAAGCATATTGGACAGTCAAACACCGAAACTAAATTTCATGTTGTCGGGGACTGTCTGACTGGTGAAGATCTAAATTAAGTAAATCAACTGTTTTTTTTTAACGACCAGAGGAGCTCTATCATAGCTATCAGTAGGAACGGTGTTATTTTTACAATCGTGATTGGTGGACATTTTTCTTGAGATAATTGTTTCATGACATTTGCCTAGATTTGAAGACCTATCTTTTTCAGCTCCAAGAATGCATAAGACATTACTTTCGCAGCCTTCGTCCCCTGCACACTACTAAGCGAACTGTCATCGCTTCCAATATGCTGCACCTGTCAAAGGTCGAAACAGATTTAACCTATCTGCATAAGACGAAAACTTTGAATAACCAAAAAAAGAGTGATTTGTTTCAGGTCCATTTAGCCTGTTTAACAAACTTGCCAAATTTTTCTTGTAGACACCTACGATTTTGTGGTGCTGCTTTGGTTTGACAGTGATCTTCGAACCTATGGGATATCAAAAACTTGTGCTTCGACTTTCCCCTCTTGAACAACATTAATACAGCCCAGCTTCGATAAAGGCAAAGATGACTCCAAATTACTAACAGTTCGGTTCAGAGCAGAGCAAGATATCATAACTGCCACGTTGAAGCTGTTATCGGATCTAAAGGGTCTTTCATTAAGCGCTTCCTACCTTTAAATTTAAATAAAACAAAGTGTGTGTGCGCTTTCATCCTGATTTTTTATTCGTTTGAAACGTCTATCGATGCGATGATAAAAGGAGTGAAACATCGTTCAAATGTCTGCCGCGGCTTCTTTGGATGGCGCGCATCCAAAATGTCCAAAATTTTCATGACTGTAGCAAATAAATCAGGCTGAATTTGACCGATTGCAAGGGTTATGTTGAATTTGAAGGCCGCTCTGATTTCTGGCTTATTCGCATAGACCTGCGACTTCAGAAAATCCAACCCCTAACGGGTTCAAAATCGTACGATATCGGCGACCAATCACATCCACGTAAGATAACCATTCCCTCGAATTGCTCGAGCAGAATTTCCAATTTGGCTCGAGCTGCGTGGCACGTAGCGCCATTCGGTTGCAACCGCATGTCGTTAGTGTCCATATGATCCAATTCAGGCCAAAAGAAGTAAGCAATCATCGATCTATAGCGCTTGACGTTGACGATGATGGTCTGGCCAACGTCCTTCTCAAAAAAATTTGGACCGATGAGGCCGGCGGCCCAAAATCCACACCAAACAGTGTTTTTTTTCGTGATGTATTGGACGGTCTTGGATCTCATGTGGAATGATATCGTCCCAATTTTTGAAATTATGTTTGTTGACGTTCATTGCTGAAGATGATTTTTTGTTGAAAATTAGAGTCAGTTTTAAACTGCTTCAGAGCCTATTCAGCGAACACACCTCGTTTTTTATGGTCGTTTATCTTCAGCTCCTGGGTCAGCTGAATTTTGTACGGGTGAAGGCTCAAATCACGACGTGAAATTGGTCAAGTTGTGATCTGCGAAAGGCCGAGTTCTTCTAAGCGACGATTGCCTCGGATTTTCTAGCACGTTCTCACAGATAGTGGGGTTGTTTTCAGCAGATCTTGCGTTTCGTCGAAGTTCACTGAACCAGTGGACTGAAATTTATTCATCACCACTGCGAATAGTCCTCTCGGAAGACGGATTATGGTGATCGAAAACTGGGCAAAGCGCGCAGAACGTTGCCTTACCCCCTATAATGGCAGGTTTGTCTGTTTGAATTGGAAAATGCCTTCGAAACCATGGAATTCGAAGCACTTATTTTGGATTGTTTGTGTTAAAAAGAGGTCTACTGCAGGGTGCAATAAATCCCGAACACTACCGATATTGTAGATTCTCTTCGTCATGCGATAGCGTAGACAGACATTTGTCTGTTCATCGCATTTGTTAATTGCGTCAAAAATGTGAAAAAACTTATTATAAAGCATTTTAAATCAAACGTCAAAGAGTATTCTTCCTGACAATCAATTTGATTTCAAAATCAAACATTCGAAGCTTGAATGGACTCACAGAATTGACAACGAAATCAAAAACGTATTTGAAGACAAAAATACATGTCGTAGAGCCTTTCTTGATGCCCATAAAGCCTTTTTCAAAGCTTGGCTTGTGTAAGAGTCAAACTATAGCAGATTACTCTGAGATAACTATTAGTATCCTTTCTGGAGCTAAAATACGTAAACGGATGATGAGGCTATTTAAGCTCCGGATACTACATTCAAGGCTTCAACTTAAAAGGTACCGAAGTTTGGCTTAATAAAATATTCGAATGGACAAACTCTTATGAGACCAAATCAACATTCACGGGGAATTTATTTATGACACATTACTCGTAAGCTTTGTGGCCGTCTTCATGTTCATTGGAGTAACTCAATTCGCAAAAAAAATCGACAGATCACAACTTGTATGCCAGTTTAGAAAAACAAAACCACTTGACTTCGGAGAGTTGAAGAAAAAATAACCTTTCATTAACTTTTTCTGGAAGATTCCTTGCCAAACACGAAATAAGTTTTCAAAATAAACTACTTGATATGGGATGTTTTTTGAATAAGCAACATAAACTCCACTTATCCACGCAACAAAAAATCAGCAAACTATCGTTTTTTGGTGTCTACTCCCCCAAAGCTACGCCACGCTTTAATAGTCGTCATTTATTAAGCTTTAAGTAAAATGTCGGCAAAAAGGATGTTATCTATGCCCAGGCAAAACCAATTGGTGCCTAGGTGAGTCTGTAAATCATAGGCATTCTATTCCATGCCTTTTAAAACACTAGCGAGCAGACATCCCAATGTACTTGAAAATGCACCGCCATACCTAATTATGAAACCACTCCCAAGGGACGAAGGTTCATAAAGAAGCCCCTTTCATTTGGGTGTCAGATAAACATCGTTCACTTGCATTCCATAAATTATGTAAAAGCAAGTGCAGACCACTCCAGGCCAGCCTGTATCCTTTTTTACACCTGCACTTGAGCCTCTCACTCACTGTTTCTCTTCCCTCGACAGAAATATAAATTTCCCTTAAAAAAAAGAGGTTTTTTCCTGTATTTTCCTCAAGTTCCACCGTTTTTGCTTTCTGTTTGAGTTTTCGCGTCGTCCTTGTCATGCATGACAGCTTTGTTATATTAATCTATGATATGCGACTTCTGTTCACGCAGCCATCCAGAGACACACAAACCAAGTGGTGGAACACTCCAGCATAGGGACCAAGCTTGAACTAATGGTGGCACAGACGAGGGCCACTGGTATCCCCATACAAGCAAAGCACACACAAATGTGACTTGTACCGCATGAATATTTTGTCCTTCCAAAACGGATGCGAAAAATTAAAAACAAAAAAAAATACCCATGACTGGGAATATAGGACGACAGATCCGAAGAGCGGAATGTCCTTTGGTGATGTCGTAAACTTCATCACATGGTAGATTTATTTTTGTTTTCATCTTCTAATCGTATTTCTTTGCTTTTGTGGATGGCGAATGTGGGCTTCTTCCTTTGAATTTACAAAATGTTCGAACAACAAAACAAAACAAAAAAAAAATAATAAAAAAAGAAATGAGCTTGGTACGTACGTTTAGAAGTTCCGTCTAAGGAAATATGATTTTTTTATAGAAATCATAAATTACTCCTTGAAGTATCCTGAAATGAATAGAAGGTTCTCGCTTTGTTCACCAACAGATTAAAGTCGGCTTTGGTGTTTTTTTTTTCTTTTTTTAAACGTAGGAGGGTAGATCTCTAAACAAAAACATCCTTCTTGTGTTTTTTAAGTCATGCGGTGTTCTAAATCTGCTACACGGTTCAATGAAATGAATGACTTGACGAGTTTAAGCTTTTTGATTGACCAGAAGGCGGTGCATTTAAAAATTTAATGTTCGTTTCGTCAAACTAGAGATAGTTCTTGGATGTTCTTGGATCTTATTTCAGTTGACCACGAGGCATGCTATGAAGATAGTCTCAGACAGCATAGAAGCTGTGTCTTAGTGGGCCAAGAGTTGGTTTCTTGTTAGAACTACTTCAGTGATGACTTTGTGGTGGGCCATCGTACAACCCACATTTCAATACGTTCTCAATACTTGCGGCTCTTATTTCAGAAATAGCTTGACCAATAATTGTCTTGAGAGCCCGTACCGTCACTCGATGGTTTGAAAAGAACAGTTTTTTTTGTAAAGCACTTCCAAATGGTTGGGTGGCGCAGTTGGTTGAGGCCTGCCTTTCATTTGAGGCAATAAATGGGTCTCAGGCTCGAATAAGTCTTGCAACTTCAATTTAATTTTCGAACATGTGAGTGCCCACTTTGTAATGATTCCTCTAGCGGCTGCAGTTCCAAGCTTATGTCAAATATGTTATCGCTTGTGTTGATGATCTATCATAGATTCTGCCGCGAAAAAACAGCACCGACACCTGAGTGATGACGCAATCTTCCAAACCACTGAAGTTTGCACTTGCAGGTTTTTAAACTTATTTCGAATAAAAAAAAAAAAAAAAAACTGCGAACTGAGCGAATGCAAAGAAGTCTATATTAAATTCTCAGTTCGAACTACACCAATGGAGCAATCAAAATCAAATTCGTCTCTGAACACCTCTGCTCGCTCTGGATCAAATGCATTATTAGGGTAGTCATAAACCCTTGAAGGCGAAAATTATATAAATCAAAATTCAACGACGTAAAATCGGAGCTCCATGAGTGCCCGCAATATGACTGATTACAAGTTTATCCATCTTAATGTAGAATTAATTGGAATGATTGGGTGGGCCCATCTCTGTGGAACCATAACTTTCATAGGCTTAAGTCCTCACTCCCTCTTTCCTTTCTGTACGCTCCGTGCAAGTTCCTTCCAGATGACAAGACATAACTTTCTCGCATTCGCAATTAAGTGATCTTTAAATCAGAGGTTCTGCCTACCCTTTTTTCATGAGTCTGGAATTCAACTACATTCCTACCTCAATGTTATAAAAGCTGTCGAAGCGACAAGGCCAGTGAGCATAAATTTGACTTTGTCTGTGGTATTTTCGGATCCTGGAAGCTCCCTTCAAAGTCGGTCGGTTAGGACATCGAAAATACGAAACGAATAAATATCAAATAAATAAGTGAAGAGAGAAGAGATTCCAAAGCAAAGTTCTCCAATCCTCGAAGCACTTCTGATATGCTCTTTTGTGTATGCCCTTAAGATTAAGCGTGGTAAATCGCTGTCTTGTGTTGATTGGTTTCAGTTTTGGTAACAGGAAGAGTTCTCGTGCACTTTTTGACCATATCTGGACCGTCGTCTTTCTTTAGCACTTCTTTTCGATGCCAAAAATCGCTTGTAAAAAGCTTTTATTTAACTTGCACTCCTCGTATGAATGTAAGTAAGCCGCTTCAAAATTTGCAAACCATTTTTCAATTTGCTGCAAGATCACGAATTCCATTTTTTAACAACCTCCTTAATACGGTTATTATCTACGTACGCTTATTTTATAATGACGAATAAATAAGAGAGGGATTATTACGAATCAAAATATATATATGTACCTAAACTTTAAACATACGAACAACAAACGAAAAGTGTGACTTAAAATTTTGTCTTTATTTTTCTAAGGGTTCCGTACCTCGAAAGGAAAAAACGGAACCCTAAAAAGATCACTTTGTTGTCCGTCTTTTTTTCGCGAACGCGTGGAGGTATCAAGCTGTTTTTTGATCTGTAAGAAAATAAAATTTTTAAGCCAACGCAATCAAAAGATAAAGCTGTTTATGCCGCAAATTGCGACACTTGCAAGGGAATCAAAGCCCACAGGGAACTTTCCGTGAACTCAGAATCTTGAAATTCGGTACGAAGCAACGTCTTTTAGCACAAATAAAGGAAAATTGCGAAAACCGTAAATTTTTCGTTACATCATGTAATAAAAATATTTTTAATAATTTTAAACTTATTACCCCTTTCCTAACAAAAACAGATTTCTATGTCAACGCGATCAAAAGAAACAGCAATTTATGTGGCATTTTTTCAAAATCACAACTACTCACAAGGGAATCAAAACCTAAAGGGTACTTCCAGTCGACCTAGAATCTAAAATTTGGCATGAAGCAATGTTTTGTTTTTTTTTTTTATTATAGATAGTGAATTTTTCCTTATATACCTACAGGATTGTACGGAACCTTCGGTGCGCGAGTCAGACTCGCACTTGGCCGTTTGTTTTTTAATGACGTTGCTATTTTTTTTATTTTGTTAAAATTTACAACAAACCTTGTAGAAATGATTTTTAATGATATCAAACCTTGAAGTTCAGGTATAAGCTAAGCTTTCTCTTTAATTCTCATGGTACTGTGAAATATCAATTTTTTCTAAGTACGTGTAAATTCAAACAATTCATAATATTCCGTGTCCATTTTCAGGAAATCGGAAATCGACACATGTTTCTGTATGTTCATGTTTCTGCTTGTAGGTACCGCTTTTAATACATACATTTATTATGTTTCACTCTGACTCATTGGTTCAGCTCAATTAATTAAATACCAACAATTAAAATATCAGCACATTAAAGAGTCCATCATAATTTCAAGATCCAAAAAGAACAAAGTAGGGTATAAAAAATTAGTAACAACATCACAACTTAATGTTCACAATTATTGAGATGTGCTTACAACATAACATAAAATTAAAGTGACCGACCGAACCTACGGTTTCGGCCAGATTCGGCCAAAAAATTGCTTTCGGCCACAGTTTCGGTTTCGGCAAAAAATCGGCCGATACTTCGGAGACGCCGAAACTCAGTCTTCCACAAGGTACACAGCAATTTGGGCCATTGTGTTACTGAGGGGGTTATGTGGGTTAACGTATCTACCTATATTGGGGGGAAAATGAGTATTGAGAGGTTTTCCTCCCGGACGGTGACGAAGGAGAAGGTGGAGTGAACTAGTTTGCTTCTCATATGAACTGAGCCAGGTCTTTTGAGTTTGCTTTAGCAAGTTGGGGCAAAGCTGTGAAGAAATGGGAACATAGCTTTCTATACATTTCCCTATGTACTGGAATCTCCTTAAGGGATACGTTTTTGAGAGTATATTGTCTTTAACTGTTGGAAGTGAAATCTACTCCAAAGATTGAGGACTGATCAAAATCAACTCTGGTGCTGATGGCTAGGTTAGTGCATGCGTGACGTGTCAGGTGACTTCGGGCTAGATAACTTTATGTATGTGTAAAAATATACTAAATTTATATAATAACAATTAAAATATAAAATCAATTTCAAGTTGTCTAAAAAAGGTACGGTTTCGATTTCGGCCGAAACGTAGACCAAAGTCGAATGTTCGGTTACGGTTTCGGTTTCGGCTGAAAATCATGTTTCGGTCGGACACTACAAAAATATTATAAAAATAAAAATACAAGTGAATGCAATTAAAAAATGTCAAGCTTTATAAAACGACAAAAAACAATTGGTGTAGAAAATAAAGTTCGAATACAGAAAGAATTCAGGGCATAATGCATGTTGATCAACGACACACCTAAGTCGGGATTCGGCAATTCGAATGATGGGAACATGGCCAACGAAACAGCCAGATATTTTGTAGCTACGTACCTGTTGCACAATATATCACCAAAATTGGAAAAATATTTCATATTTTTTAAGTGAAGAAACAAAAAAAGCTCCTAACAACATGTTTTTTAAAAACAAAAAACGCATTACTCACGAAAATGCAGTCGTGGAAAAATTAGTTACATGCATTCAAAACTTTTTTTTTAAAGCTCGGAACCTATGTAACAATATTCATTCAATTCATCTTCAATAGGTGACGATGGGGACGAAGAAAATTATGACAACGATGAAAACGATGATTCACACTTTTAAATTCTTTTCCAATGCTTATTTCTTATAATTGATATACATATGTATACTTCCAGTGAATACTTCAAATTGATGGAATAATAAATAGAAATAAATATAATTTTAAAGTAAAAATTAATTTAACGAATAAAAAATGGATAATTCAATTTTAATTAAATACCTTGCAGCGTTTCCTTTCAAATGAATTTTGTAATCCTTCAAGGTGAACATTTTGAGCAAACTTCACTTGTTATTATTTGACATTCTTCTTGTATGCCCGCTTTTAACTGCAGGGTGTTGTTTAAGCTCGACGACACAATTAACACCATAAGTGCTAAATTTAATCCAAATCTGGGGAATGTGCACGAATTTTCAGAACATTCCCATTTAAGAATATGGGTAATTTTATATGAGCCATGACCTTGCTGCATACGATGTACTCCGTGTTGGTTAGTTGTCATGGTAGAACATCACGATGTCACAAATTCCCAGTTTTTCAACACTTTACTTTCTTCTAATTAATTCTTCTTTCATAAAATGTGGTCTTCCCATACCGAGACACCGTCATGTTCGCTTATGGGAGATCTCTTGCTGAGGTTTGAGCAACACTTACATTTTTCCATTTGACTCTTGAAGATTACATTTTTTCTCGGTCGTGAACGAAACCTGTACATGTTTTAAAACTTTGTCAATTATAACACAAAAAATCCTAATGTTTACTTATAGCTTTTTAAAATCGTACATTCTTACGTCTCGACGCAGTTTTTTATTTCTTCCTTACTTGTTTCCCATCTCCTTTATTAAAATATCCTGGAATTGCGAGGATCTTAAAAGACTTTCTTCTATTTTTCTTAATAAAGGCTTTTCTTCATATTAATAAAATTGTTTTTTTATCCTTTTCTGCTCTCGTTATACAAAATATGTTCAAAATGCAAAATTATGTCGTGCACCGATAGGTGACTTCTGAGAATAATTTAAGCAATTTCCGGAATAGATTTAGCATTTTTGTGATGTGTTTTTCTCATCCCACACTGGTTGTCTATTTAGTGCCCTTTGTGTCCGTATTAAATAAAAAATTATAACATTTCAATTCCAATATGTAAATTCGATATATCATGGTACACGAGAAATCAATTCATAGAAATTATTGTTCAATAATTTAAACAAAAAATTTGTAGGAAAACTTTATGAAATAAAAACATCAGAAAATATTTTTGTACTTCATCTTGGCCTCGCCATGCAATTTTTTCGTGAAAAAAAAGTAATCAATATTAATACTTAAACTTCATTCCAGACAAAATTCCTGGATTAAGAATTTCTAAATATTATTCAGCACCTAACGTACCGACTCTACTCGAACGCCCCACGCTCATCTGGCCTTCTTTTTTGCACAACAATAAACCCCAAACAATCAAAAGAAGTTAAAACTTCGTTTCATTTTTTCCATTTAGAAGTACTTTAAAAAGAACAAACGTATCCTTCCAAAGAGAACAAAGCCAGCCAATGTTATCCCCGCACGATTGCCACATCCTCTTCGTTTATACGAATGTTTTGAATTTTCAACTCAACCTGCCAAAAAAAAAAAAACCGAAGAAGAACAAGAAAAATACAGTAAATCAGCTTACTCGTATTTGTAGTTTCCAAATGTAGGTCAGCCCAGCCAGGCATAGGACCACAAACAAGCGAGCTGTCAAAGTTATCCGCATGACACACATCCAAGACGATAGTGTTACGTAGAATACGGTGTCAGGTCAAGGATCAGGTTGCTTGTCACCATCCTTAAGACAAAAAAAAAAAAATAAGGAATCAAATTAAACTAGGGTAGACCGAAAAGGTAACTAATCTCTTCTCGACACAGAGAGTCAACAACATTATAAGCCCCGCTCACATACTTTCAATTTCATTTCCAATTTCAAGAGTGTCATGTCAAAGACACTTCAGCACCACACATGTCAACAGATCCGCAAACAAAGGATAAGAAAATGCCAAAAAAAAAAAACAAATGACTCCCTTTCGCTTTTACTCCGTAAGCGAGAAAATGCTTTTCCATGCTTCGCAATGACAAAGAGGACGAACGATTGAGGGAAAAATGGCATCAATACGACGCGCTTGGGAAAATTGTTTAGTGGAACTGTCATTAAAAATTGTGTGTTCAAAAATAAAGCCACAAAAAAACGGGGACTACTGAAAGTGACCTTGAAGAAGAATGAAGTTAGAAAAAGGATTTCTCATATTTTTTTTTTCGTTTTTTGCACTTATTTTCCAGAATCTGCGCCATGTTCTTCACTCTCCTGTCGCAATCGTTGTTTCTTGTTTTTTTTTATTTTTGTCTTTGCTGATTCACAATCGCTTTTAATAGGACGAGAGACAGGATACAAACAATGGAAGTTGTTTTAAAGGAGGCTTATTGATGCGGAACACGTACAGTCAGGGACTTTGATATCGGTTCAGTTGAATGGAAATGAAAGCCAGAAGTAGTCGACGAGGAAGTCTATATTACACTAATACTATAAAGGACATGTTAAACAACAAATCAAGCCTATACCAGAATTAAGCGATATGTGTTTCTTTTGTTCTTATTAAAGTGTGTGATTAGATTGGGCTTATCTTACAATCTTGCCTTTATCCAGAAGTCGAGTGAAACCATCTAGAAAGCTTCAGATTGAAGATTCATTGAGGTTGGTTGGAAACCAGCTCGAAATTCTTTCAGTCATTCGTCAGTCTTTTGTGTTGCGTAGTGGAATATTTTAAAGGTTCAAAAATTCTTTAAATTTAAGAGATTAATGTTTTTCTAAATCGTTCTTGCAGACGTTAGCTTTTTAGAAGAGCTCAATGGTGCTGTATTTAAAGAACTCAAATGGAAATCCCTTTGGTCTGTGAATTCTCTGAGTTTCTGATTCGTTATTTGTTCTTTGTTAGCAACTCAAAATTTTTTTGAGTATTGTTTGTTCAGCATTTGGGATCATTGAACTTCTTTATAGTAAGGATCAAGTTAACCCACCCAAATCATCTTTGTTTTGCCTTTTCGCGAGCATAATAAAGCCAAGGTTTCTCTCAATTCTTTTATTTACCTCAATTGTTTGATAGCTTGGAACGCTTTTCGAATTGCTCACGCTATCATTCAGTTGCTCGTCTCACATCCAACCATGACTATAAGCCTTTTCCACGGCAGCTTCTCACTCACTTCTTGCTCACTATTAAGATCCAAAGCGGCAATAGTCGAAAAGTTGTCAAAGTAAGGAACTATTCTGACAACTCCATTCCCACCTTCTAAAAAGTAATTGGCAGCTGAAATTTCCGGACCTCCTGTAAAGATGAATTCTATTTGACATTCATAATTACTTACAGATTTCCAACAACTTCCTATCGTTTGCATTACAAAAAGCACGCCTTGACCACTATTCTGTTGGCCACATTTTTCTAGGCCACCATTTCATGCAAATCGCCTAAATCAATTTGGTTTGAATAACCGCAGTTGGGCTAATGACTGCAGTTTTTTTTTGTCGAACTTAAGACATAATAATTTATAGTTTCACGTTTTCCATATCCTTTTCTTAGCTTAAGCAGAAAATTCAGAGAACTAATCACCTCTTATTTTCGAAAACTCAAAGTTTTGCACGTGATTCCAAATATGCTATAGAAAAATGAACCTAATGAATTCATTAGACGTTCATTAGGCCTGCATGTATGTAGTTCAGTCATAATTATGCAGGCACTAATATTATTAATCAAACGACGCTGAAGTCGTTCATTTTTTAGTTCATTTTTTCGTTCAGTGTTCCTTTTTTTCATTCATTGTTTCAATCATTTTTAACGAATGACAAATTATTCGATTCGTGTGCATAAAATGCGTATTCTTGCTAGAAATTAATGCTTTTGAAATCAAATAAACCCACTTTATGTCAAAGGTTGAAGTTCATGTACTTTATTCTTCATTTGTATCACCCAGCCTCATAAAATTCAGCAGTTCAAAAATCGCAAAGACGAACGGAATTTCAACACTGTCCTTCCATTTGAATTGCGATGTCAACACCATCTTCCTCATCCACTCCGATGCAATATTCTTATATTGTTCTTAATTCAAATCCTTGTTTTCAAGATCTTTCTTAAGGCAAAAGCAATACCCTCCCCTGGTTCTTTTCCTCCCATTCTTCTTGGCTGCAAGGATTCTTCTTTAGAAAAATGAATTGACTAATTCATTAGACGTTCATTAAGCGTGTATTCATTCAGCCACAGTTATTCAGGCATTAAGCAATGAAATAACTTAATCGAGCTTATTTCTTTATTCAACTTTTCGTTCATTTACTCGTTCATTTTCAATGAATCGCCAATAATTCGATTTATAAGCTAAAAAAGAAAACGCACTTAATCTTCACCGTACCCAAGGAATATTAAAACTCTCCAAATCTGAGTCTAAAATCTCCATTCATTTCAATCCTGACTCAATTTATCTATGACAGGACATTATAACAAAAGAATTCCCCTGTGCCAAAGCACCTGTCATCGAGTGTACACACTTTGCCTTGACAAACGTACAACCAAAGCAAACACAGCAAATGTTTCGTTGTTTTCCACGACAATGATGATAAATTTTACGAGCCTTTTGAATTTTTATTACCATAGTTTTCGCTACAAAAGTAGAACAAATCTCTTGTGTTTGACACAAAATGGAAAAATAAGGAGAAAAACAACAAAAAAAAAAAAACACACTCCTTCACAACCATCTGTCAAAGGATGTCCCTCGAGTTTGTTGAGCGAAAAAGCTTCCAAGGCTCTTTTGATTCCCACATTAATGGAAAACAGGGCATTGAAAGGCATTGCCACTCTTCCATCAAAAGGAATCTAAAAAAATGTCGCCACCAAATGACAGGAGGAACTCCAAGCATGCCTGATGTATGTATTTGTCTATTCTCATGCATTTAATGACATTGAAATCCGCTTCCATTGAATCCCATGCGAAAAGAAGGCTCCAAAAATGAAATTGTATATTTTGTAAATTTGATTTGGAAAAGTCATGAGAAGTGCGCTCATTTTTTTCGGTTTTTTTTCTACAACTGTCAGACTGTGAAATGTGACAGACACTTGAGTTATGTGTGCGACGACGGACGCCCTGCTCCAAACGCATTTGATACGGATACCCGCTAAGAATCAGGCCTAATTTTATTAATTTGAAGAGTTAAATGTTTTTTTTTTTTCTTTTGGTTAATTAATTCTTTTTGACTTTCGAAAACTGCTTGACGATGAGATTTTGAGATTTCTCTTTGTTTTATTCACAGTCTACTTGTGTTCCCATCTGGAAAGAGGGAGTAAATTAAAACCAGAGAAAACTAAAACAACAACAAACAAGCAAAAAAAAAAAGATGGGATTATGTGAAGTTTTGTTTTTTTTTTTTTTGGTAAGGAGTAGGTTTTATGAGGCTGTCGACGTCGTGGATTGGTAATTCGGTGGAGACTAACCCCTGCTAGTATTGGGATCAACAAGTACAAATTATTGTTTCGTTCGAGGCACAGGCACTGTAATCTTTTTGCTTTTTTATGGTTTAAGGTTTTATGGCCAGGATTATGGTTTCAGTGTTGGAATTCTTTTTTGGAGTATAATTGTTGGACCCATATCTTGGCGACGCGACGATGATTCGGTTTAAAAGTGAGATTTGCTGGCGCTGTAGGTTAGTGGTGTGGAGTCTGGGTTTTTATGGCTTTTGATGTTATCGGGTTTTTGTGGCAGTTGGGCATGGTTTTAGTTAGAGGATATCTGTGGCCTCGGGGGGAAAGTAGTGTTTTCATGCTTGAAGATATGAATGTGCTTCATTTATTGCTGGCTGAAATAAATCTTAAGGTGGAACGATGCCTTGGTCTAGATTAAATGAAAAGATTTGGGCAGAGGAAGGTTTTTTTGAAGGCATTGTATGTTATGACTCACGAAGTGACTCAACCAAAGTTGAGGCTGGACACATTAATTCATACAGTTCGACCTCTCTTTTTCGTTGAAAAATAGAAATATATCGTAGATGGCACAGCCGGCATAAAGGCACACCATGTAGAAACTTTAAGGGGAGTTGATGGTGGAAACCTCCACAGTTAAGGAGAGCTTGATTTAACTATCCACAGGCAACAAATGTTTCACTTACTGCAGATACGAATATGTTATGACGAATTTCGGGGCTTTTGGTTGGCTCGACGCCGTTTATCCTGCATCGTAGCTTCACAATCGGCAGTCATACTGTGAACGCCTAAGACTACTGTTCACCATGATAAGTACACCAATCTTCGGCTCGTCGGACCATTGAACCAAGTTGTCTTGTTAGGTGAAGAACGTATTCCTTAGAGAATGATTTTGTGATACGAGAAAACCATCTGCGACGCCTTGAACAACTCATTCACTGGCTTAAAAAAGTATCATCTTCAAAGAGAAATCGTAATCGTAGCTGCCAAGAGGCCACCAGATTGAGGCTTGGTTTCGGTCTTAAAAATACCTCTACGAGCATAAATTGCTGCAAAATACAAAAAGCAGAAAAAATAAGTGGTTTTTTGTCCTTAACTTAAAAAAACTTCGTGTTAAATTTCCCATCAATGCGCTTGTTTAAAGTCAGATTGCAGCTGTCAGCTCCATGAAGAAGTCGAAACTGCTCAGAGCCAACTTAGCGTTTAAAATCGACATGTAATTTTGCCTTTAGAATACGGTGCTCCTTCAAAAGTCAAATCTACTCTCGCTCCAACTAACGTCAGTCAAAGAAATATCTCGAATCACAAAAATCGAATCAAAATTATCATCGAAAATACTGTTTTCGTGACAAAAGTTTCTCACTGAAAAGTGGAACCATTTTCTGCACCTTTCAGGACTGAAGCATTTGACAGAGATTGTTAGCCGACACTTCTGTCAAAAAAATTCCTGTGCTGCGTATCAGCGAATCTGTTCTGCAATGGATAGGAAACAACTTTTCGATCCATTCAATTCAACTATAATCGTATAGGGCGATTTCAAGTCACCATATAATTGCTGGTGTCCCGCAGGGTTCTATTTTGTCTCCGACACTCTTTTTAATAGTCATTAATGCCCTTTTGTCCATCACGTTTCATTTTATACATTCCTTCGACAGTACCCTTGGTTTTTAGTGTTCAAAGAAAAGGAACAGCATATCATTTTGAACACGTTAAAAACCAATGATGCCAAATATGCTGGGAAATGTGCAGGTTTCCTTAAAGGCTGCAGAAAAATCGTAACTGCTTGTGATATGGATGCCACCGTTTAAATGTTTATTCCATATTTTATTCGGCCGCTCCAAATACCACCTTAAGTTACTAAACAGTGTTCAGTGTTCGAGGAACAAAACTTTATGTGGACGAAAATATTGCTGCAAAGTCAATCGAATGACTTCGAATTCTTTCGCATTTTGTTAAGACGCGTTTTTTCTTAAAACGCTGAAACACTCACACCTCCAATTTTTTTTTACCGAAAAAAAATAAAATAAACAGGAATGCTCTGAGCTACATTTCAAGTTAAGCCAAGTATAGAGAATAATTATTTAGCCGCACACTATGATTGTGAAATATTTATAATCTAAAACAATTCAAAAACAATGTGAATCGCTACCTCTTCTCTCTGCTAAACTAATGAAAGGGTTTCCGCAAACCCCTTGAATGCGAGTGCATTACAAAAAGGCTGACAATTGACACATTTACAAGAGTTATAGCATTTTGAGCCACCTTGTAAATAGTTAAGTTGACATTCAAGCCTTACATCATAGCAGTCGACTGTCTATAACAACTTCGAACAATACTTTGTCTTTCTTGTTGAAAAGGACATCTCCGGTGTCATGGGCACAAATCACTTTGTTTATTCAGTAAAACGTCTCATCCATTCGAAATGATTCACTTCATGAACCCATAGTGACGGCATACACATCGTCAATACACTTTACTTCATATCCTCGCCAATTTAAATCAAGTAAATCATTGAAAGGAGTCAATACACCTGACACATCCTCAAATTTACATTTCTAATTCGTTCAACGTTCAACATGCCTACGTCAGGCGGTTGAAGGAGCACAAGCAAATCGACAAGGACACATGACTTTAAATCGTTTATATGATTGAAGTACATATGTGTGCGTGTATATGTATGTATACAGCCATATGCTGAAGGAGGACTCTCAAAATTATTTATAGCTGCAATAACAAACCGTAAGTGGAATCGAAATTTGTTATCCTTCGTACTTACGCTAATCCCGGTGTGTTATTCGAGAGAGGGTTGATAGGGTTTAACCCCTTCTCTCTTTGTGCCAAAACCTAAAATTCGGTTACAAATCATAAATTTATAAGCCACATCCTTTCGATGACCTCTTGCGTACGAGCGTACGAGCAGTACCTGACTATGAACGAATATGAACTATATCCATTGCGGAAAGAGTTGCCATGATATATTATTCAAATTCTCTCCTGTGGGTTAACAGTTTAGATTTAGTAGATACGTGACGACTGACAAGCGCCGCACAGAAGCTAACTTTTAACCAGCATCGTCGCAAGGATACTTCTCAAGTGTGTGTGTATCTTGTGTCTTGTGTTTTTTGAGTGTAATCCTTGTTTGCATGCAGAACATTTGGGCGGTGTGAAGTCAATTTTTGTGTTCCTCATTGTTTCATGATTACATTAAAATAAGGGTGAGCGTTGAGGATCTTGTTACTGGTGTTTTTTTTTTTTGTAATCCCCTGGTGTAATAATGACAGTTTAATTATGACAAAGGGTAGATCAGAATCAGTTGCAGTTTGGTTAATTATTTGTTTTTTTTTTGTGTTTGGAAAGGGATAAGAATTTTTTGTCGGTAATTTGGTAGTGGTGGATTCGTCAATTATTGAATTTGAAAAGGTTTAAATAATTGGTTGGTCCCTTTTAAATAATGAGGCGTGTTAAACCACTGTAAGATGCATGCACATGAAGCGTGAATGGAAAACTGAAAATTCGGTGAAAATGTTCATGCTTTCATGTCGTATACAATTTGAAAATGGCATCAAATGTCAGTGTGCTTTGACATTAAAATTGTTGTTTAGAACTTGGAATTATCGCTTCTGATTATTTGACAAATTTTGTTGTCGTTTTCCTCGTCTTACCAAAAAATTTGGTCGTGTTAAGTAATTGCCGATTTCACACCGTAGACGTCGCTGGTAATATTTTTTAATGGCTTCTGTCAATAACATTAATTTTTCCTTTTGAAATTTGATAGCTGCCAGAATTACTTAGCCTTAGAAGCAAATTGCGCATATTTTTGTGAAATGGTTCAAGTTTTAATATGGAGTGTCAAAACGAGCATTTTCGTCACAATTAACTTTTTTATTTCCAAGAACGCAGGCCAAGCTGGAAAAGAGTAACGTGATGTGTATGATGAAGAACTCTTCAAAGAAAGACAGTGCCGGAATTGGTTTGACAATTTTCGTTCCGGAGATTTTTTCACTGCAAGATGTACAACGATCAGGTCGATCAGATGAGCTTGATGCTGATCAAATTAAAGCCATAATCGAATCGGATCGTCATTCAACTGAACGAGAGATAGTAAAAAAGTCTAATGTGTCACATACAAATTGAGAAGCATTTAAAACGTATGAGATACGTCAATAAGCTTGATATTTGGGGTCCACACGGTCCGCATCTTAGACGCAATGAATCCAAGCTTAGTTTGATACGAATCATTATTGGATGGATTCTGTTAAGTAACGTCAATCGAAAACGACGTTGTTCCAGGCTTGATGAACCAGCACATTCCACCTCGAAAGATAAAAGAAAATTTTGCTCTGAATTTAATGGGCTTGGAAGGAGGAGTGCATTTTGAGCTGCTTCCAACTGTCAACAACTGGACGGATTTAATACAGCGATCAAAGATCCGGTGGCATCATTCACTAGGACAACGCAATGGCACATATGCACGTCTTTGATCGCCAAACATTTTTGGAGCATGGTTGGGAATTGATATTACATCCCGGACCTTGCTTTATCAAATTACAATTTATTTTGATCTTTGCAAAACAAATTGGATGGTAGAACTTTCAGTGATGATGCACTGTGAAACCGCAGTTATACGAACGCGCAATTATGAAGTTGTCAGAAAGATGGCAAAAGGTCATCAAACGAAATGGAAAATAAAACATTGATTGAATTTTATTCGTTGTATTTAAAAAATGTGTTTTACGAGATTGGTCTTTTAAGATTCCGACCAAACAATGACGGCAGACGTTTTTTTTTTCTACCTAGTCTCCTTGTATTTCTACACATTTCACCCAGCGATGTTCCCATCTCTGTAAGTCGTCCATAAAGAACTCGTCGTTTTTCTCCGCAAAATAATTGTTCACGAAGGTGATTGGCCACGTTCAGAATTCTAGGGACTAGGATTTCAGTCAAAACCTAGAATATTGAACGGGAAACTGACTGCAAATGCAGTTGACCATTTTTTTTTATGGCATAAACGTCAACTAGAAATCGTAATGCACTTAGAATTTAATCTCCTGCTCCGTTGTCAATTATCACAGTTGAACTAGAAATTGGTTAGTCAAACCATTTATTAAATAATTTTACAACTAAACAGCTGACGTTTGATGTTTAATCAATCAACTGTAAAAGCAGTCAAATATTTTTAACTGCAAATCCTGTCCACTGCCTCACCAAACCAATTTTGCAGTCTATTCCCGAGTTCTCGACCAATCAGAGACGGTGGACTAGCAGGTGCCTAGAATTCTGACCGGGGCCAATGCAACCTCATTTGGCTAAAATCTTTTAGATGAGGGAACAAAACGAAGTCGCTTGGAGCTTTATCTGGCGAGGAAGGCAGATAGTCAAGCAGTTCAAAGCGTAATTCGAAGATGAAGACGAAGCCAGGTGTGAGACGGCGCGGCACGATGTCTTGGTGACACTCCGTGACTATCCTAAAATACAGTCGCTTTTTTGGAGCCGGTTCCCTCTTTGCAGTCCGCTGTTTTGACTATTTGTTTCGGGCGTGTAATAGTGTATCCAAGTTTTATCTACAGTAATTAATCGACGCCAATACTCGTAAAAGTTTGCACCTCGACTTCAAAATGCGGTCTTGGTATCAACTCAAGCAAAATGAAACTGATGCTCTTCACTACTAAAACCAAGATACCCAGCTTCCCACCCCCCCGTCTGAACGATCAACCGCTTTCTCTGTCTACCAGCGCTAAGACCTAGGCGTTACCTTAGACCCTAAACTCAGCTGGAAGCTAAGCTCAGTGAGTCGAAAAGGCGTGCATAGCTTTTTACGCCTGCACTGGAACCTTTGGTCTCCAATTAACATTGATCCTATGGATTATCACGGCGGTGGTTCGCCCGATTCTAACATACGGATCACTAGTATGGTAGCCGGCCCTTAGGAAGAAATACAATGTTATTAAACTTAACACGGTACAGAGAACAGCATGCATAGGTACCACAGGCGCTCTGCGAACGACTCCATCAAATGCTCTGACGGTAATGCTGCATCTCCTACATTTGGACATATTAAAAACACTTCAGCACACAGCGCCATCAGTTTCAGAGAGTCACAGCACTATACTTGATTTTATACCAAGAGATTTGGTATCACCACCAACGGACTATAGGGTCCCTTGTATTTATCCATCAAATAACTTTGACATTCTAATCCCAGAAAGAGCGGAATGGAATAGTGGGCAGATGTGCAAGGATTTTAACTTGACAATGTACATTGGCGGCTCTAAGATGGGCGGCGGAGTCGGTGCGGGTGTGTTCTCAGAATCCCTGAACATCAGTAAAGCCTATAGACTGCCCGACTATTCCAACGTTTTCAAGCGGAACTTTTTGCAATCCGGGAAGCATGTTGACAAACCAAAATGCATCTAAATATCCTATCAAGCTAAAAGGTTGCCATGTGCATTGATAGCCAAGCAGCTATTGCTTGCCTCCTTTACTCCACATTCAAAATTAGTACAGGAATGCCGAGCTGAAATAGCGTCGTTAGAAGGTAAGCTCATTTCCCATATATGGGTTCCCGGCCACAGTGCCATCCCAGGTAATGAGATGGCCGTTGAACTTGCTAGGCAGGGATCTGCCCTTCAGCGCCCGCTGTAGGTTTTCGTTTCACTTCGTCAATTATATCCTCATACTTCTTGAAGCAGCAAACATAAGAAGGGCCAGTCTGACGACCTATGCAACTTCAAGGAAAATATGGCCTGAATACATTCAATCAAAAACAAAAGATCTCCTTCGGCGAACCCGTCATGATATTGCTAGACTAGTGGCGGTCTGCACAGTACACTGGCCGAATGGAGATCATGCCGCTAAGCTAGGCATCCCCCACAATTCACACAGTTGCAGCTGCAAAAACACAGCTGAAAATGAAACCCTTTGAAACATTTCCTTTGCGCCTGTCCGCTTGCTAGAGCCAAACAACGAGCTCTTGATAGACCCTTCTTCAATTCAATTGATGAGATTTCTGCTAAGGACACTACCTCAGACTGGATTTAGAGATTTCTCAAATACACATCATAAATAAGGTAACAGAGCTGTGGCAATTAGATTTCTGAACCACCACTTTTACCTACCTACCTACCTACTCAGATTTATAACGCATAAACTGCGCCAACTTTAGCGATGGCAGTAGTTGCAGTTTTTTGACGTCTCGAACCTTCATCGTCACCCAAGCCTTACGGTCACGTTTATATTCAGCTGCCCAAAATTTCACTATGGTAAACGAGTCCTCATTTAATTTAATGACATTTAATGACAGCTCGATACTAAATTTTTTCCATGTTCAAAAAGACTCACATCGATTCACTTAAACGCTGAAACTTTGGTGAGTATCTGCCAAAAGGTGCATGACTACATTTACTAGATTTTATTGACGAGTGCTGCTAACTTCACGTTGAGGTTGGAAACTTTTCTGACCATCCTCAAAGCTATCTGAAAAATGGGCTTCGTTGTCAACTTGATATAAATTTAGGCTCTAAAACTTCTTGTGTGAAACGATTTAAATATTCTAATCAGCTTAAACTTTGTGATGTTAATTGTAAAATCCAGGAAGACGCCACCTGTACTCTGGTGATCCAATGTACTTGATTGACTGTACTTTGGAATGGTCCGGAGGCATATTTCGTTAGCCTCCAAAGTGCAACATTATTTCGAACTTCTCGAAATATTTTCTAAGAGAGCTGATCAAGTATGAAGATGTGCAAACGTTTTTCCTCGTTTTGGAATAAGAATCACTTTGACAGATTTCCACTCGTCTGTAACGTGAGCCAATTCAAAATTGTCATTAAATATCTTCCGAAGACATGCAAAACAATTTTTTTTTCATCTCTCGAAACGCAATCAAAATGACTCGTCTGAGGCCTCCCAAGAACAAAAATGTTGACTATGCAAAACGACAAACTTTAAAAAGATCCGATTTAATCAACTTGATCAAAGACCGGTTGAAACCCAATCTGATTCACCAAAAATGTAAAATGCTATGCAAAAGCTCCGAGAGTTCAGATTCCGGATTACTTTGATCTTAGTCACCATTAACCGTGGGATGACTTCAAAAAAAAAATAAAATTAGCATCTTGTCGCGCTTTCTACCTTTTGTCATTCTCGAGAACATCTTCGCAGCCGAATTCTGTAGCCTCGTCATCTATAAAAAAATGTTAGTCATGTTTTTTTTTATGTTATTATTGTGGCAAGGACATTACTCGAATCTGCATTGAATTCAGAATCATTTGTTTTGTGTGCGATTGTTGCCATTGGGACTTGACTGTGTGTAGTTCATTAGTTTGGTTCTAGCTCGCCCTCGCAGATAAATTGTTCGTTTTGAAGTTTTACCTTTCGTACACCAGCAGCTCGGAGTCAAACTTTTATACATTTTCCTCTCGGTTTTGCAGCGTTATCAAAACTTTTTGACTAGCTTCCCAGGAAATCCTTGTGGACGTTTTCCAAAAAGTCTGTTTGTTTGTTTTTTTTTTTACGTCGAGATACAAATGTAACATGATGAGCGATGATCGCTTGTATGCATGTGGTGCAGGGAAGCTGTGCGAGTGTATGAAAGTATCTAAATCAGATAATACAATAGATACAATTCTGACTAATTGACTACTTTGGAGAAATAAAAAGTTTTTCCTCCAACGCTGACCACCGGCAGCATGTATCTGTATCTATATCTGTATCTAAGAGCTCTGTTGGGATTTTGTATCTTTTTGTTTTTTTGTTTCGTGCAGAGGAGTTTGTCTGTTCGATGAATCTCAAGTGGACCATGAATCATCAAATTTGCCAGAATTACACGAAACTTTTTTTTTTTTTGTTGTTAAAGGGGGTCCGAGCCAAAACAGTGGGGTTAATAGGCGAAATGTGGTTACGTGGGTGTGCCAAGATGGCCGGCCCGGCGACTATGACAGGCTGTGTTGGATGCCGGATTTTCCGCATTGCTAATTCGCGCCATTATGATGGTCGTTTAGGAAGACTTAACGACTTTCGATTTGTTTGAAGACGGTGTGCGATAAGGCTTTTTGATTGTTGGAGTTTTGACTTTATGTTGTCATGGGAATATGGCTGTTAACGGATCGTCTGGTGGTTGGTTCGTTGTTGGGCTGAAAAGTTGTTGGGTACACATTTCGGCACATCCATTCTGAAAAGTTCAACAAATGTATCTTTGTGTGTTTGTGTGCTTACCTGCGTTATAAGGAGGCTTGTGTTGTTGTCTTTTGGGTAACGATGGAGCGTTTAAGTATTGAATGACCTTTGAGATATTTGAGTATCGGTGTTGAAGTGTTTTGCTTGAGAGTGCTGTTAAATCTGGTAGCCATC